>CM044555.2:25667618-26867618 GCA_024416835.2 Perccottus glenii | reverse complement strand
AGCCAACAAAGCCAACGAGATCAGAGGACAGTTCGAAGTGACTGTGTGTCTAAGCCACGAGAGAATGTATTTTGTTCTGTTCTCTTTTAATTACAGCGCAAATATTCTGGATAGTTTTTTTGTTGGGGTCTTGGTTGGGTTTACAAATGTAATTCTGGTTTAGTTGAAAGAGTTTCCAGTGGGAAAATAGGACTGTTGGAGTCCACTACTTTATATCTGTGCATTTCAGGCCAGAGATATACTTGCAGGGCACTTCTGATATCCTATGTATTTTTGATACACCCATGGTTTAGGGTTGCTAAAGGTGCTATATGAATGTCACCACTAGGACTACTATTGTGTTGTGGGGGTCCTGCTATTGGGTGCTGTTATTTATTATTATTAAACTTTATTTTGTCATGTGAAATCTGTGCTGTGCCCTTTAGAGGGACTAGAGCAGACTAGAAACATTGCAACTTGTGAACAAGTTATTTTCACAGCACAGACAAGTATGCATAGCTATCTCTGGCCTTACTAAATTTGGAAATAGTTAATATTATAATATTGACTCATGTATGACTGATAGTGTCTAGTGCTATGGCACATTTTCTGCATCTAGTAAAGCTGCATTGGACAATGACAACACCATTAAAGTAAAGGCAACTCCAAGTTACTTGTAAGTGAACCTTTAAAATTGTTTTCTTCTGGCGGTGAAATTACAGATCCAAATTCTACACCTTGCACACTTTTTTTTAGAGCACATGAACAGCTATGGTAGCCCTGCAGGGTGATGCTGTCTAATAACATACCCTGTGGAAATGACTGATGTCAGTTTCACTTAAACTATTTGGAAACATTATCAGTTTACCTTCAGCAATTAACATAAATGTACGTAAATGTGCTTCTCCTACCGCAATGCTCAGTTTGTAACTAGCAGCAACAGTTACTTCTTCCACTGGGTTCTATGAAGCTTTCAATGTAATTTCATGGGAGATAGACAAATGTAAAGAAGAGTTATTTACATGTTGCACTATAGATGCAAAGTTTCATAGACACACTGTTGCTGTCAAATGTTTAAGCAGTTACAGCCACAGTCTTTTAAACGAGGTTACAACCACCAGTTCAAAATGACTTTGAACCATCTGGGAGCATTTGGGTATAGAAGATTTGATTTAAAATGCATCATCTTTTAAGAGGGCATCTGTGCTTCTTGAAAACCCACTAAAAACATTGCTGGTGAGATGTAAGCAGCAGTTAAAAATCCCTTAATGGCCAAAGTCAAAGCGCTCGCTGGCAGCACACCCCTGTTTGCGTGTGTGTTCTCCATCAAACAAATTCCTCATTAACCTGAGCTGTGAACCTGTGACCTTCTCCGTCACATTTCCAGCAGCCAGTGCCAGCCTGCCCCGTTTGGTGCCCGCTTGACTAACAACCTTTAGCTGATTCATTATAGCTGCTCTTGGCACGGACCCCTCTACCACTTTGGCCCTGGAAACCCACCCATAACTGTTTTACGTATATAGAGCTGTGTTTATAAGCCACTGGTGAAACTTTTTACTGTCGTTCCTTGATTCTGTTTTGAATCATATGTTCTGTATTGGGCTATTTATTGTCCCGCACAAAAAGGTCAGGCCCCTGTGAAATGTGGGCTCAAGATGCTCATATGTTCTGTACATTGTCAGTACCTGGTTTATCGTAGCTATGTCATGGTTTCTCTCCAGGTACTCCAACATCCTCCCACCGACCAGATAGGCTCCAGTAAGGATAAAAAGTGGAAGAAAATGAATAGATTGAGGTTAGTCCTTTTACAGTACCGTTGTACCATCCACAAAACACTTTAAAACTACGGTCTGGAAATTAACATTAAAAAGTAGCTACACAATTACCAAGTTCTGTTTGGTACACCAAACAGAACTTGGGTCCTTGGTTCACAGCGCCAGACATGGCCTGGCAGACAAACTACAGTGCTCTCAACAGCTTTTTAGCGGTCCCTTACTCTACTTATGGGAAACTGAGCCAGTAGTTGCTATAGCTACTTAAAAAAATTGATCTTACAATTTATTCTACAACCCTACTGTATTTTATGTAGTGTATTTGTAGGTACAGTGGGTATGAGTATGATATATATACTGGGTCACTACTGTACTAAATGGAGTATAGATAAAGCAGCAACTCTGTAATATTTTTTCCTATCATCCCATCAGAATCTGGTCCCAGCCCATGCCTTGTTTGCATACAACATGAGACCTATAAAAACACAATGTGAGCAACTCAGTGTGGATTGTGATAATGCCACTCTTATCTCTCTAACTGGCTCTCATTTTCTGCACGATTTCCAAGGCAGATAGTGTTAGTCTGACATCACAAACATAGCACTGCTCTGGCAGATTCACAGTGGGACTGTGTGCCTGAGAGAAACCTGGACCAATAACCTTTCAGGTATCAGTTCAGGTCTCCTGCAGTCTCAAACACTGCACGCTACAGGAGCTAGTAAATCCGATAGACGTATCTCCGTGTCTGGTATGTTGACATTCACAGATATCAACCCGTCTGTCTCCATTCTCACCTCTCACTTTGTTTCTCTTCCCTCTACTGCCCATTTTACTCCCATCACTTTAGCCAGGGGCCCTCGTTTCGGCCACACACTCAGCCCATTCACAACATCCAGTTCAGACTTGCTCTTGTAATTGCTGCAGTGCTGTGTACTGCCAAGTGTTTGTTTGAATTGGAGGGACCTTTGGTACATTTACTGTAACAGATAGCCTCTTGGTGTCTTCTATTCCTGACTTTCTTCAAGAAAAGGTGCCAGTGAACTCCAGACTTTAAGTTCAGATAAACAACATCAAACAGTAACAGTTTTTGTCATATATTCTTGTAAAGCTTTCATCTGAAAATCCCATTTAGTAAAGGCTTGTGAGGGGAGAGCTTGGTCCCAGTGGGAAATGTAGTGTTTTTCAACTCCGACTGAAGTGACTTGTTGTTCCCTTCAGAGTTCAAGCCCCTGGGTAAATGAGTCTGTTTAAAAAGAACAGAAAGACACAGGCCTCCTGCCTCTGACAGAGTGTAGCTTTAGGACTTATCTGGACCCTCAATCTGGACACATTAGTTTCTGATTCCAGCAGACAGACTCTTATTCAACTTAACTCCATTTCCATGTTAACAAGGTGTAGAGTTCTTTTCTGGCACAGAGCAAGGCTAAGAAAAGGTTTAACTTCTTGATTTTTTTTTTTTTTTTTTTTTTTATGGGCTCGTTCATTGCATTCAATTAATCATTCATCCATCCGTCCTTATATCTTCACAAGCAGCAGTCTCAGCAGAGATGACCAGACTTCCCACTCCCCAGACAGCTTCTGTAGTTCTTTTGTCAGACCTCAGAGGTGTCCCCAGGCTAGCTGAGAGACATGGTTCCTCCAGCATTTTCTCATAAACCTGCTGCTTTGTCTACATGTGTCACAGATCTTGTTCCTTTGGTTGTGACGCACAGCTCATGACCATAGGTACTCTCACCTCATCAGTAAAGAAGGATTTTGTTTCAAAATGACACTGACTACGTAAATTCCAAGACTTAAGAATCCCTGAGAATTTCTATATTTCAATTTATGCCATGTCAGGAGTAGAAGGTCCTGCAAAGTGGGCCTACTCTGCTCTAAGTCTTGGTACTTGGTCCCAAAAAATGCAACTTGTGCATAAACAATACAATTTTACCAATATCAACCTGTTTTTGAGTGGCTCAATATTTAACTGCTGTATTTATTCAGGCATTTAGGCAACACTAAGTATGTGTAGGTCTTTGTAATACTGGACTCATACAGAGCACCAAATAGCACAGATAGTTTTAGGATCTGTGCTTCCTCACCAAAGACTGTTAACGTGAGATCTGCCAGGCAAGAGCATACAGATGAAGATATTAAACATCCGAATGTTTCAAGGCCATCAGCCATTACTGTCAGGACTGAGTTTGGGTGTAGCACCCTCTCATGCAGTAGTGTCAAACTCAAAGTAGGCCACGATAATTAATAAGAATTGTTTCAGTAGCCAAAGATTGTGTCACTTGGTTATCTTTTATTAAGTTTTACAGAATTTACATGAAATGTTTTTATCTTTATTTTAGTCTATGAAATCAGTTTATGCCCCATTTTTATGCATTATTTTGTGAATTTACTTTGATTTGTTCCACTTTGCCATCATTTCAAGCCCCATTTTGGTCCCTTTCAAATGGTTACCCCTGTTAAGTGTCATTCTGTGGTGGTATTGTACCAAATGTATTGGGGGCCATATACTAAAAAGGGTCTTGACTTTGACATGTGTGCTCTAATGGATGTGTCAATTACAATGCCTCTTTACATAAGGAATATCTCAAAAACTGAAGCTTTTACTGTTATGCCACGTGTTTAAAATGAAAAAGTTAAATCCCAAACCATGCCTTGTTACACTTGTTGCTGTACATTAAGTTACAGACGTGGACAAAAATGTTGGTACCCTTCGGTCAATGAAAGAAAAACTCACAATGGTCACAGAAAAAACTTTATTCTGACAAAAGTAATAATAAATAAAAATTCTATGAATGTTAACCAATGAAAGTCAGACATTGCTTTTTAACCATGCTTCAACGGAATTATTTTAAAAAATAAACTCATGGAACAGGCCTGGACAAAATTGTTGGTACCCCTTGAAAAGACTGTAAATAATGTGACCAAATGGACATGTTAATTCAAGGTGTGTGCACTAATTAGCATCACAGGTGTGTACAATCTTGTAATCAGTCAGTGGGCCTATTTATAGGGCTTCAGGTAGTCACTGTGTTGTCTGGTGACATGGTGTGTACCACACTCAACATGGACCAGAGGAAGCGAAGGAAAGAGTTGTCGCAGGAGAATAGAAACAAAATTATAGACAAGCATGATAAAGGTAAAGGCTATAAGACCATCTCCAAGCAGCTAGATGTTCCTGTGACTACAGTTGCACATATTATTCAGAAATTTAAGATCCATGGGACTGTAGCCAACCTCCTGGGCGTGGCGCAGGAGGAAAATTGATGACAAATCAAAGAGACGGATAATTCGAATGGTAACAAAAGAGCCCAGAAAGACTTCTAAAGAGATCCAAGGTGAACTCCATGCTCAAGGAACATCAGTGTCAGATCGCACCATCCGTCGTTGTTTGAGCCAAAGTGGACTACATGGGAGACGACCAAGGAGGACACCATTGTTGAAAAGAAATCATAAAAAAGCTAGACTGGAATATGCCAAACTACATGTTGACAAGCCACAAAGCTTCTGGGAGAATGTCCTATGGACAGATGAGACAAAAATGGAACTTTTTGCCAAGGCACATCAGCTCTATGTTCACAGACGGAAAAATGAAGCATATCAAGAAAAGAACACTGTCCCTACTGTCAAACATGGAGGAGGCTCTGTTAAGTTCTGGGGCTGCTTTGCTGCATCCAGGCCCGGATTGGCTAATCGGGAGCACCGGGAAAATTCCCGGTGGGCCGGTACGTTTGTTTGGCCGCGAGGGCCGTTGTTGTCATGGGACTGGGTTGAAATATATATTTTTTTTTATTATTATTATTACTTTACCGCAGCCGCACTCTTTTTATTTATTATTTTACCGCAGTTCCACTCTTTTATTTAATATTTTCTCGCAGAGTGCAGCCTGCAAGACAATGATGACGTTTTGACTCCTGGCCCGCCCCTGACACGGCCCCTTGCAAGTTGCTCAAAATAATAAAAAAAGTCACATATAAAAATGGATAACAGAAAGCGCAAAGGCGGCGCTGAAAAGGCCAGAATAAATAAATAAAAAAAGCTTTGGAAACTGACGCGGCCAAATGTTCAAAGCTGAGCACATATTTTCTCAACAAAACAAACGGAGAGCCAGGCGGGTAAGTAAGCTAACGTAGGTAGTTAGGAGCAGTGCAAGATGCTAGCGACCGTGCAAAACAACGTCGTATGTAAACCACCGTTCATGTATCAAAGTTTTTCTTGTAGCTCTTCAGCAGCAGCCGCCTCTAGCACCGTTTGCTGCCAACAGTGAAGAGCTAGACCCAGAAACGTCCCCAAGCTCCAGTCATGAGCCTATCACACCAGAATGGGCAGGTAGGATTGTCATTCAGAAGAAATAATAGTAATGAAGAGCCCTGCTCAATGAATATCATTTTCTTACTTGTTTCCAGTTCAAATATCTAAATATTCTTAATTCAAGATACATTTACAAGTGAAATGGCATGAGAAATTATGTCTTGTTTTCTGGAGAAAAAAACAACAACTAAAAATTAAGTGATTTTTTGTTGTTGCTTAAAAGCTAAAACTAAAACAATTATTTTTCTTACCCCATTGGACTGGAAACAAGACAAAAATACTGTAGAAAACAATGTGCCTATTGCAGACTTATATTCTTAGGTTTTCATTTTATTATTTTAATATAGTCAGTCGGGAACTAAAGTGGGCCGGTCTAAGGCATGAAACTCCAGGGCTGAAAATGAGTCCCAATCCGGCCCTGGCTGCATCTGGCACAGGGTGTCTTGAATCTGTGCAGGGTACAATAAAATCTGAAGACTATCAAGGGATTCTAGAGAGAAATGTGCTGGCCAGTGTCAGACAGCTTTGTCTCAGTCGCAGGTCATGGGTCTTGCAACAGGACAATGACCCAAAACACAGCTAAAAACACCCAAGAATGGTTAAGAGGAAAACATTGGACTATTCTAAAGTGGCCTTCTATGAGCCCTGACCTCAATCCTATTGAGCATCTTTGGAAGGAGCTGAAACATGCCGTCTGGAAAAGACACCCTTCAAACCAGAAACAACTGGAGCAGTTTGCTCATGAGGAGGCCAAAATACCTGCTGAGAGGTGCAGAAGTCTCATTGACAGTTACAGGAGTCGTCTGATTGCAGTGATAGCCTCAAAGGTTGTGCAACAAAATATTAAGTTAGGGGTACCAACAATTTTGTCCAGGCCTGTTCTATGAGTTTATTTTTTAAAATAATTCCGTTGAAGCATGGTTGAAAAGCAATGTCTGACTTTCATTAGTTAACATTCATAGAATTTTTATTTATTATTACTTTTGTCAGAATAAGTTTTTTCTGTGACCATTGTGAATTTATCTTTCATTGACCGAAGGGTACCAACAATTTTGTCCACGTGTGTACATCATTTTGTGATTTTTTTTCCTCTAACATTTTAGTCCTTTAAACCTGGTCTCCACGTCTGGCAATTTGCTGCTTTAATTCAACAGAGAATGAAAGAGGCTGTGTCGTGGGCCACTCCAGATCAGCTTTCTCTCAAGGCCAGGGCCTGGAGCAACAGCTTAAATCCTCCAAAATCCTACCATTTAAAAAAAATTGGAAATTTCTGGGAAAATGTACAACCGAGAAATTAATTTTCACTGGTTAGTGATGAGGAGCAGATTTGTTCCTTTGATGTCTGGTCTTGGCAATAGTCCTGTGTAAGGAACAGAATCCATACAGAAGTCTATCATGGCCAATTAGCTGCACTGCTGTATTCAAGCTGAACATTCTGTCATAGTGCGTGGCCTGTTAACTATATAAAGATATTCACCTGCTTTTCATAATAAATTTCATATTTGTGCATACTGTAGATACTTCCTTACTCTTACACCCTACTAACCTTTACCCCTTGTTCCTCCAGGGAGTCCAAGGACGCCAGTTAGCAGTCTGTGATGTCAATATGAGGTGATCCGTCTGATTTATTCCACCTGGTTTTGGAGTACAGTTGCACCATCTATGGGACACCTTTTAACACTGTGCCAAACTCTATTGCTGTCAAAAAAGTTAACTTTCGCAATCATTAACATTAAATGTTAAACCTAAATACTTAAATACAATGCAGGGCCACCATAATCGTATAATGTGTTCTAAAAATAGGAGTGCAAGGTGTGGCTGTGCATTGTGCACTTTCAGCAAAAAGGTGCACATTCAATATGGCCAATGAAGTAGCTAACATTAGCGCTTAACATTCTTTATGTTGGGAAACTTTTAGACCCACATTAACTTCTTTAACTGTATAGTGTCCTTAACCTCAATTGGACATATCAATTCATTTAGGTCAGCACACCTAAATGAAAGAAACACCTTGGCATTTTGTGGACATTGACACAAGTCTTATTACTCCGGAAGCATGGCTGACTGGTTATTCAATACTACACTGTGTTGAGTGTCCACTGTGTCCGGATCTCATATTGATGGTAAATAAACTTCTCCTGCCAAAGACATCCGGAAAGTTTCCAGCTTGTCTTTCTTGTGTAACTTTTCTCAGCTTCAAAGGCAGCTCAAATATTTTGTAATACTTTAGTAGAGAGACATGAATATTCAGTAAAATTATTGACATGACAACTACAAGTATATAATGTTAAGTCTTTATTATTAAAGTTGCAATACCCAAAATGCTCTGCTGTCACTGTGCCGACAGTACCTCCCACGCCCCAACAACAGAATAGTGAGCTTTACTGCTCCTTTTTTTTATAAAGAAAAGGTTAAGCAGGACCAATATTACATCAAACCAACATTTAGAGCCTCCCTTTAACGCCAACATCAGACTGTTGTAATCTATAGGATTCTCTGTATTAAAAAGTATATACTATTAAAATCTTAAAAAATAAAGAAGAGATGACATTTAAAAAAAACAGAATTCTCAAATTCAAGAAAATAATTAGGTACTTTTGTTTTCTATTTCTAAGTTTTCTATTCAAATCTAAAAGGTCCCCTGATTCTGTTGTCTTTGTGACTGTGTTCTAGTGTAGCACATTTATTACAGGTTTTCCATGCATCCTGAAAAACATAGAAATTGTTTTCCACATCTAAATGTCCTTTTAATAATATCAATATTTGAAACTCAAAAATAATAAACATTTTATTCTCCTGGAATTTAGGTTTTGACCCTCTGAGGTTGCCGTAGCTTGTTAATGCAGTCATTTATTTATTTATTTTTATAACAGATCAGGTGGACCTGGAGCCTATCCCAGCTAATTATGTCTTTGCTCTGTTTGGTGTCTGTTTTGTTTGGTGTTGTATGAGTTGTGTCATTGTCTGTGGAAATGGATGGGGATAATGCTGTGGAAAAGCATTTCCCTAAGTGGAAAAGAAAGTCTAAAGTCTAAGTCTAATTTGGGGACACCATGCTGATCACAACTACTGACAGACAACCATTCACTCTTACATTCATTCACAATGGGCAATATAGATTTACCAATTCCCCACATACAAAAGTTTTGTGGACAATGATATATTTTATTACAATGTATATAATAATACTCTGCCCAACTGATGAACCAGTTACAAGCATTTAGAAAAGCTTCACATAAAATAAGAGCCAAAGAGTACAAATATTCTAGAATCAAGTGTGAAACTCCAGAATCCATCGGTAATGTTTTGTCAACAAATCAGAGAAGGATGTAAACACTTCATGCCCATGAGCATTCTTCCGTCTGTTATTTGCCAAGCAGACGTTTTTACATCTGGCTTTATATGTTTGTTTTTTTTCTTTCACTGGGAGCGGCTGCGCTTGAATATCGCCGCCTGGGATAGTGTTTGTTATAAAACAGCATGTCTCCGGGGATCTCCACTTTCTCTGTTCCATTGGAATGTACAGAAACTGAAGACGCTGAGGGTAGGAAGACGCGGCAGAAGAAGAAACCGAGGGAGGAGGAGGTGTGTAGTTTTGACTTAAAGACAGACCCTTTAAACGTTCCCACATGGATCCAGCTGCAGCATGATAGATATGCGTTGTTTGCAAGCACTTATGTAATGCCCCGTTTGTGTTATGGTAACAAGTACGAGAGCAGAGATTCGACCGGTTTTATTATTCACCGTCAGTGCTTCGGGCCAATTACAGGAGTGATTAGGCAGAACTTGGCAGCAAAGTCCAGGCTCTGCTTAAAGTCAAGAGGGGAAAAAAATTGCCAAAAAGTGCAAACTCAATCACTCTCACTCCGTATGAAGCTCATTACAATGCACAATAGTTCTGCGGCCAGATTATGTAAGAAGATGCCTGGCCAGTCTAAAAATGTGTTTTCCAGAATTGGATCACTGCGAGCCAACATTTCCTGGTCAGCGTTACTCTTTGGTGCCCTTTGTGTGTGTGCGTGTGTGTAGACGCTGCTTCATTTTTTTTTCTCTTTTCTCTTTCTTTTATATGAATGTCAAGAGCAGGCCCCGGACAGTTCCAAGAGAAACCATTCACTGAGTAAAACGATCCCACATCACGATCCCCAACCACAATGAGATGAGAAAATCACATCCAGCAACATCGTGCAAGCAAGAGAGGTTTCTTTACGTGAGAGCAGCAAAAAAGTTTGTCTCTATTCAAGTCAGAAACAGAATATTTACTGTTACACCTCTTTAGCTATTTTAGAAAGTGATATTACTTTTCACTCACCCACTGGCCAAAGACAGTTGAATTGATCTAAATTGCCTCAAGTGAATGCCTCCAATGACTGTTTGTGACTGTCTGCCTCTGTCAACCCTGCAAACATCTATCCATTGCCTAAGTCCCAAAGCTGCTGGGATAGGCTCCGTTCTGCGACTCATAATGGGATGAAGTTAATAAGTTTGTGATGTAAATTTGCATTCATTTGACATTTAAATAATTTGCATATTGCACATCAACTATTTGCCTAACTTCTTTATATTAAGGTATTATTATTATGAGTTGCCCCTCACATAAAAGGGATCCAGTCCTGTACATTAGCTAAAGCAAAAATGGCTTCCTTCACAGAGAGGTGTGAAGGAAGCCATTTTTGTGAAAATGGAAAAGCCCTCTTTGAACAGAGGAGGTGAACTCAAATTCATTTATCGGCGCACTGTGGGGGCAGCAGGCGGCCTCAAGGCCGCCCTCCCCCCTGCACTCGACCCTAGGGGTTGACACGTCGGTGGCCCTGTGTAGGGGCGTCTCTGTGGAGGATGTTTGCTTGGCTGGATCTTGGTCCTCCGTGTTCACTTTTGTGCGGTCTTATCTCATGGATGTGTCTGCGGGCTCATTCAGTGCTGAATGGGGGCCAGAGTCGTGTCACCTAGGCCGGCATACATTGCAGATCGATGTTAATGGTTCTGATGGTGGTGGTTCTTGCTGCGGGTTTTTATCTGTTTTTATCGGTTAGTCCCACAGGTGACAGCGTCAAAAGCTCTTGGTAGAGGTGGTCTGGGTGCCGTAGCCTGGGCAGGGGCGTGCATGGCTACTCTTGGGAGAGGTGGGCCCGAATTGCTCCCGAGGTTTTGTTCCTGCAGCAATTGTTTGTGAACTTGTCCAGCTAAGAGTGCAATATAGTTATAAGTTTAAGTTTATAGTTTAAATATAAGTTAATATAGCCCCTGAGGTTGTGCCAGGACGTGTTGGCATGATTGTTGCGGTGAGTGCTTTGATTTGTCTCAGAGGGCTGGCTGGCGCCAGAGAGGTAACCACTAGCGAAGCCCGTAGGTGGGCTACACACACACTGGTAGAACTGTAGTTACATAAGGTATCTATAATTTATATTTTCTGTACTCCATTCTAGCACCAAATTTGGTTATAGTGCTTTCTTCCTTATTTCATTGGAAGACTTACCAATGGAGGTCAATCTGCAAGAAAAGGCCGCAGAGACACAGAGTTTACTGCCAGAGGGCACAAAGTGATGTTTCAACCTGGTTATAGCCAGATTTGGATGAGAATTAATTGACTTTAACCAGTTGAAAAAGCTTAAAGTAGTTTAAAGTGGGTATTTGGATGGATTAAACCTGGTTATAGAAAAAGTGTGGAGTCCGTAACCTGTTAGAAACTGACCTGGCTAAAACTGAACCCAAATGGGTTTAAACTTGAACTGTAAGCAATTTTGAGTGGCTCGAAAAAGGTTGTATATGGATGCAAACTTTAACCAGTTATAAAGGCTTTCAATCTGGTTATAACCAGATTTAGGTGGGTTTACGTATTTATTTTAACACAGACATTAAATCATAGATTTCACAGTTTGACAGAATAAAAGACAGATGTACAACCAAAGTCCTCTACCACAAATATTTCAATCTGTCAGAGGTTTAGCACAATTGTTGTGCTACAACCGTCATATTGTAGACATAAGTGACAAAAGTGACTTGCTAAAACTATCTTTTTCACCTGCGTTGAATTTTAGCAACTAAACTTTCTGTCCCAGTGTGACAGGCATCAAGACTATTTAATCTAATAACATTTTTTGAGCAATTTGGCAAGTCCTGTAAGTATTGCAAAGTTCAAAGGACCCATGTCCGAGAAAAGCCACATCAGGGAACAGCCATACCCACATCTCCTAACCTTGGCTACATGCTTGCCATCATCGGAGCTTATGCAATTCAGGAAGAGCTTTTACGACCTGCTCTGGCTGCAGACCATGATATCATTCTTGTGGAATAAAAGTTCATGAGCATTCAGCAAGTCAGTGTTTGTTGCTATTTCACTTTGTACAATTAGAAACCCAGGCTACAACCACGCAATTAAAAGGTACAGCTTTAGTTTCAACCGCTTATACGGGTCGCGGGGGCAGCAGTCTAAGCAGAGAGGTCTAGACTTCCCTCTCCCCAGACACCTCCTCCAGCTCTTCCGAGGGTGATACCGAGGCGTTCCCAAGCTCCCCGAGAGACATAGTCCCTCCAGCATGTCCTAGGTCTTCCCCGAGTCCCCTCAGCAGGCTCCTCTCGATGTGGAGAAGCAGCAGCTCTACTTTGAGCTCCTCCCGAGTGACCGAGCTCCTCATCCTATCTCTAAGGGAGAGCCCCGCCACCCTGCGGAGAAGGCTCATTTTGGCCGCCTGTATCCGGGATCTGGGAGCTTCCCAACTACCTCAGTGACTTAAGCTTGGTTGATGGATGAGTCCACCTCTGAGCCCTCGGCCCTTTGCTTCCTCAGTGGAAGACGTGTCGGTGGGGTTGAGGAGATCCTTGAAATATTCCTTCCACCACCCAACAATGTCCTCAGCAGTGTAGTGTATGTAATGTAATAAAAATATTAATTTATTAATTTATGTAAATAATCAATTCATATTTTTACTATCAAAATTATTGTCTAGTTGTAGGCACCACCCAGATTAAAGTTATGGGAAACTGGTTATATTTATTAAGTCTCAATTAATCTGAAGGAATAGAATTCTCTGTTTTCGAATATGTCTTATATAAACAGGAAAACACCAAATCAAAATCTTTAACGTTCTATGGGTTTTATTAAAGATTATACAAAGTAGGGCTGCACGATTATGACAAAAATCATAATTGTCGATTATTCCTTTGAAATTGTAATTGCGATTATTAATTACGATTATTACAATTTACATTGATTGATGTTTTAAGTAGCTTTATACCATGTTTAAAGCAACTTCATGCCATATTTGTATATAAAAATAAAAAAAACCAAGCTGAAAACACTCTTCCTGAAAAACTTTTATTGCTTTTCTACATTGGTTCACACTGATATCCTTTTATACTAATACCAATTCACTTCACTTTTGCATAATAAAACAGGTAATAATTTGCTATTAATCAATAGTAGTATATCTCATCACAGAATCACTTTAAGACCTTCTCTTTAAGACGATCTATCACTTTAAGACCTCACCTAAAGCCCTGAAGGTCCAGCTACTTCTTCCTCAACATTCTCTATGACATCTTCACAAGATATCTGAGTTTCCTATAAGTAATTAAATAATGAACTAATGAATCAAATACACACGTATCAGTATGCATTCAACGCATTGTGTTAATTTTTCAGAGCAATTTAAATATGAAGGGGACATGGTTTTTTAAAACTTTTAAAATGCATGATTTTCACGCTTTAATAATTCATAGTTCATAAAGACCTCACCTGAAGGTCCAGCTACTTCTTCCTCAACAAGCTTTATGACATCTTCACAAGATGTCTGAGTTTCCTATATGTAATTAAATGAACTAATGAATAAAATACACACGTATCATGGTATGCATTCAACACATCATTTTTATATTTCAGAGCCATTTTTAAATATGAAGGGGACATGGTTTTGTGGATTAATGTGTTAAAATGTATGTTAATCTATGTGGTAAGTTTGTCTGTATGAGACTAGCAGTAAGCTAGATCAACATTAGAATAGAATACAGATCATATTCTAACATTTTATTATTGTTGAACTATATAACATTGATTAGTGACTGGTCAGTCACTACTGCTAGTTTATTTGTGTGGCTAGCTAGTTATTTTGCCTGCTTACACTCGGACTCTGCTTTATGAAAAAGCTTCTTATGTTTTTCTTCTTGGGTGGCATCTACAAAGTACAAAAAGGGGCAAAAAAACGAAATATTAGAATGTTTTTACTCTGGCCTTTGTATGTGGCAGAGAGACAGCCCTGGTAACTTACCGTCGGGCGTGCGTCAACATGCGCACACACACCAGCCTCGCTGCTAGTGCAAGCACAAAAGTAGTCCCGGCCCGCTGTAGCCTGTCAGATATCCCGCCGCCAATCAAATTACGGCGTTTCTTGTACTGTCGTCGTCCTGGCCGTTAGAATCGATCCAAATAGCAGTGCAACGATCCAAATAGCAGTTCAAAAGAGCTTGCTTAATATTGGTGGGGACAAATTTGCCATCTCAAAATATTGATAGGGACTAGTACCTAGCGTCCCCTCCTAAACCTACGCCAATGCATGAGACGTATCAGTGGATAATCTGGTGACATGATCTAAACACGCCTCTTAAGCGCGCAGATTTTTTTTTTTTTTTGTGTAATCGCGGCTTTGGACGATTACGTAATTGTGGCTTCTGTAATCGTGATCGCGATTAGAAATTCGATTAATTGTGCAGCCCTAATACAAAGTTAACATATTAATTATCATGATGGGAGAGGACACAAAGGAAACGATTATTGATGGATAATGAAGATAATGATTAACACAGAACAATAAACAATGACATTTACTGACTAGAACTTTGTGGAGTAAAAGGGAAGTTTTGAAAAGAATTTTAGAGGGAAGTAGATGAAGGTATAATGACTTGAGCTTATAAAACACAGTTTAGAACGCCAAACTCTGCGGTGTCGACCGTGCGGCTTACTTGTTGTTGGCTTGTACTGGCCCAGTTCGATTTTCGTCAGAGGTCCAAAGGGTCGCTTCAAAGCTCTGGCGCTGTGCGTCTGGGTTTAGAAGGTACCGCGTTCACAAGACGTCCGTCACGTGCCGATGCCGCCCGCTGGTTAGTGGTGAAGGCGTTACTGTATAAAGCTCTCTATCTCTGCCGTTGGCATTAGGCAGAAACAGCTTACTTAGAGTCTTTGAAAACTATCTCTAGTCGGTATCTCTCAACCTCCCGCACAAGCTCAGGCTCCTTTTCCGCCAGCGAGGTGACAATCCATGTCCCTAGTACCAGATTCTGTGTCCGGGGATTGGATCGCCGAGGCCCCCGCCTTCGACTGCCACCTAATTCACTTTGCACCGGTCCCTTACGGTTCCTCCTGCAGGTGGTGGGCCCACGGGAGGTCGGCCCCATGTCGCTCCTTCGGGCTCAGCCAAAACCCCGAGCTTTTGCCCCTGACCCAGGACCTGTTTGCCTTGGGAGACCCTACCAGCGGCATATAGCTCCCGACAACATAGCTCCTAGGATCATTTGGGCACTCAAACCCTTCAACCACAATAAGGTGGCGGTTCAAGGATGGGATTGCAAGAACCATAATGCAGATATGCTGTGTACCGCACACTTGAGCAGATTAACCTTAGCATGGCCAGTCAATAATATTACGGATTTGTTGGGAAAATAATTTGAGTTGTTAGTGTCACTGTTCCATTCAGGTGTTGTTGTTCTAGAGTGAAACTGTTTTGATTTAGGTTTCAGAACACTGTAAATACTAGGCAACATGAATCTGAGGCCACCTGTTCAAAGAGGGCTTTTCCATTGCTGTCCTCAAAGGAATCCCCTTCCTCTTTGAGGTGGAGGTGGACTGCAGACTCAAGTCCTCCAGGATTGGCTCGTCTGTGCTGATACATATTCTTGTAAAACAGAAACAGCGTTACAAGTATTTTCCCTTATGCTTCTAAATAATGATCTAGTCAACTTAATGATCTAGTGCAGAAAATTTAAATAAAATGATATGTGTTTGAATATAATTCTTTAAAGTAAAGTCCCATTTATTCCACACCTACAGCCTCTTAAACAAAATGGAGATGAATGTAGATAATCCACTGTTTTCTGTATTTTATCCTTTGTTTCCATGAGGAGGATGTTTGAGTGTTTAGCTTTCACCAACACAGCTCACAGACAAAAGGAAAATACTACAAAATCAAAAGAGGCTAAAGCTCAAGACCTGGTTGTTTATTGACAACAGCCTGGAATCCTGTATGAGAACATTTTAAATACAAAACCATCAAATCAAGCCAAAACATATTTGTTAAACAAATATGACAAAGATGCCTGTCATAATTTATCTCTTTCTATTGTCATTCCTCTGAAAACAACAGGAACAAGGGAAAATGCACTGAGCATTTCTTTAGCATTATCTGTTGCCAATAATTAACTGTTAATTTGCAGGTTCATCTTAAAACAAAATTTAGAATAGAAAGATTTATTTCCTGTATTTTCCCCGTGTGGGGTAACATTTTAATTAAAATGCTTATGATTAGTTCTGTAACAGGATTTAGGATTCACACAGAAACTGACACAACTTAAGGAAGACTTAACATGTGTCACTCATCTCCAAACCTTTCTTTCACACCTTTTCTGTTTTTAATCACCCAAATAAACATGTGTTAGGTTCAAATGAACGTGAATGTTAATTACTCACGTTTGTAAATTAGGTCAAATAAGTACCTAACTTACAACAGAATAAAGAAGTTGACAGACAAATGTACAACTCACCACATTAGACGTCCTCACTTTCCTCTGAGCTGAGTCTGAGTCTTTTTAATCCTGACATGAAAACTGTCCAGTCCTGGTTCAGTTCTGGATTCATTCTCTGATTATCAAAGCAGTCGGGACTAGAGGATAAAGGGCTGTTGTTCAGCTTTGACACTGACAAGGAGCTGAGGAGCTGAATAAACTAAAATAAACTTTCCCTCTCCGTCCATAACGTCAGTGAATCTTCGTTATGTTTTGCCAAGGCTCAGCTTTTAGATTTTAGTCGTTTCTAACTCATTATCAGGCTACGCTAAACATGTTAAAATTTCCCGCTGCTCTGTCCGTAACCATAGTAACCTGACTGAGGACCCGCGTGTAGACGTAGCTGTCCTAGAAGTGCCGGTTCAAAAATATGTTTTACACAATGCGCTTGTAATTATGAATAATGTCTTGCGGTCCAGATCAAAGCCCGCGGTCCGCCTATTGAGTACCCCCGTTCTAGTGCTTAAACAGTTCTTAATCAACAACTTTTGTATTTTTATGTTTGCAGTACTTGGTTAAATTTTATTTCAAATTTGATTTACAGTTTAGGAGATGTGTACTGTTTTTTACATCTATTTTGGAATTCTGCCACCAACATGTAACACTTCAAAGATGAACAATTCTGCCAGTGGACAAAGTGTTCCACACCATAAGTCCTGTCATGTCTAACCTTTATAAGCCCAAGTAAAACCAATTTCAAAATATGAACACTTTGAAACCCGTTCCTCAAAAGTGCCTGAAATTACTTCTAACCCATTCTACTTCACTTAGCAATTTTGCCACTGAGTTCCTGTCACACAGGATGCAATTCCATTAAAATGACAGCTAAGTTGTTCCTTCTTTCTGCGGGATAAGTTACAGTACAAAAAATAAAAGCCACTTAGACTGTCTGGCTCTTTTTACAGAGCTGACCCTGGACAATAACAATGCCTTTTTATTTTGCACTGAGATCAAGGGGTGATCTTAAAACACTAAAACTAAAACTTTTTCAAGAAAACTGATCTAGCTGTTCGAGACTTTTTGAGACAAATACTTATTAAACAAAAATATTTTTGGAAATGGCAGCCAACTGAATACATGTGTGCTGTCAGTGAGGGTAGGGTCTGGAGAACATTGGCAAGTGTCTTGATTTTTAGGCTACACCAGCCACAAGCTTAAAGTCAAAGGATGCTCAGGGCTATGTCATAATGGACTTATACAGTGTGCTCATAAAGTTTACATACCCTGGCAGAATTTGTTATTTTTCAAAGAATAAATGAAACAACAAACAACATTTCATTGTCTCATAGTTAGTGGTTGGGTGACGCCATTTATTGTCAAACAACTGTGTTTACTCTTTTTAAATTATAATGACAACAGAAATTTGTTTTTAATACCGTGTATTCCCACCTTTACCATCAATGACAGCTTTGTAGCTCACACATCCCCAAAACATCAGTGATCCACTTCCATGTTTCACAGTAGGGATGGTGTACCTTTCATTACAGACCTTGTTGACTCCTCTCCAAATGTAATGTTTATGGTTGTGGCCAAAAGGTTTAATTTTGGTCTGATCACTCCAAATGACTTTGTTCCAAAAGCTTTGAGGCTTGTCTCTGTGCTGTTTGGTGTATTGAAAGCAGGATGCTTTGTGGCATTTGAGTAGTAATGGCTTTCTTCTAGACCCTGCAGCCCATTCAAGTGCCTCCTTATTGTGCATCTTGAAACAGCCACACCTTTTCAGAGAGTCCTGTATTTCAGATGTTTGTGGTTTTTTCTTTACATCATAAACAATTTTCCTGGCAGTTGTGGCTGAAATTTTTGTTGGTCTACCTGACCGTGGTTTGGTTTCAACAGAATCATTCATTTTGAACACTGCTGATTGGCATTCTCGATTCCTAGGATATTTTTTATATCCCTTTCCTGTTTTATACAGTTCAATTATCTTTTTCCACAGATCCTTTGACAATTCTTTTGCTTTTCCCATGACTCAGAATACAGAAACGTCAGTGCAGCACATGATTAAAGATGCAAGGGTCTGTCAGGAGCCCAAAAACTCACTGACCTTTTATACTCACACTGATTACAAACAAACAGATCACAGGTGAGATGATTACCTTAAGTAGCCATTCAAACCTGTTTGTGTCAACTTGTGTTGACACAAACAGTGAGCACAAATGTAACTCCACAGGTAGGTGCCACAGTTATACATAAACTTTATTTGGAACCTGTGCTTCCTCATCAAAGACTGATTATCTATGATCTGGCTGATAAGATTAGCATATTCATTACTAAAGCTGCAAAAACGTGCAAATACACATGCACGTACATTAGTCTATAATTCTGTATAAACTAATATAAAGTACATAAACAGTTTGGAAAGCAGATGATTGTGAGTTTAGCCAGCAGAGGGGACAGATCCCTCTCTGTGCAAGAGATCCAGCGCAATCTTTATTTAAAAGTAGAGATGTTAAAGACAGCTAGTTTGGAAGAAATAATATTTCTTCTGAAACAGTAGGGTCATTTTATTGTATTTTGTGCAAATACTCTGCTAGGGTCCAGTGCATTTACCTATAGATATTGCCTATCATTGAAAGTTGCACACACACATTTCATGGACAGAAGTAGCCTACCGAACTAAACCACTGAATAAAAGGTTTCTAGACAACAGACTGGCTGATTATTTTTCATATAGGTGAGAAAGGAGCACAATGCAAGAGAACCAATAGATAAAGTAGCATAGACATTAGTATTTAGCATAATAGCTAATGAGCTAATTCATTAGTTAATTACTAGTAAGTAAGTAAAATGTATTTATACAGCATCTATCACAGACAATGGTCACAAGGTGCTTCACACTTAAAAAACATATCATAAAAAGGTACATTTAATTATAACAGCCCTGGGGCTGTTTTTTGCTAAAAGGCTTGTTTAAAAAAAGAGTATATACTATGGCTACTACACCACGCTGGTACAAATTGACGGCTTAAAATCTTTAGTTGCTGATGTTCTCCCTGACGCTTCGACATTAAACATATGTTGTCTTTTGAGGACTTTTGTCAAAACAATTTATGCACAATTTACAATTTTTTGCAGCTAAAGCTAATTCTTCCACTGAAAAAGTACAGCAAAATGGCGGTGCCGAGATGGGCACACACCTACGTTGTTAACAAACACAAATAGGGTCTATACTCACGTAATCTCTTGCTGTATGCCACCTAAACTGGTGGCAGGAAAGTTACATTGGAGTTCTCTGTCCAGCTGAAGATACTGTGTCAGTAAGACAGGCATGATTCTTTTGATCTCATATATTTTTGGGCTTAAAGTTAGCAATATTTTAAATATACTTTATAAATATACTACTTTAAGTAGAATCAAATTATAAATTAAATTACTCAGTGTTTTTGGTCATATAATGTTTAATTTTTTTTTTTATTATGCATCTATTTTTGAGATTGAGCTCTGTTTCGAATTATAACATTTACTACCATACTGTAAAGGAAAAGAATTTTAAACACATAGAAGCTAAATGCATTATCCCTATTCAAGTTAATTCCAGATCTGTTTACTAAAACAAATAGGGGACAGGGGCACACACTGTTTTAATGTAAAACTATTATTTGCAATTATGTATGCATGTTACATTTTTTTCTGTGATGTTCAAGATCTGCTGGGTTAGAGTCAACAGTCGTTAAACACCGAACCATAGAGAAGACCACCTGAGTGCTCTTATGCCTACAATGAAATGAATACAAATGATGCTACTATTTTGTGCAGCAAAGGTTTCATAAAAAAAAGCATGTGCAACAGCTTTTGAACATATTGAGAAAATATCAAAAAATAATATGCTCTGAAAGGCATTTGGTTATGACATAAAACAAAGAGGTCCTTGGTCATGTGTGCAATGAGAAACACACTTCTCTCTTCATCAGTTGCACTTTGATAGTTTTCCAAAGTGTGAGTCATTGGTGGAATAGACTAAAAAAAAAGGGAAAAGAAAAGACAGGGCAATACTCTTTTGCGTCATTGGTTGTACTCTGTGTGTACTCACGCCTGGACTCAAACAAACAGAAAACAGCCGATGTGGTCAGCGAACTCCATTCAAGGTTGCAGCACTTCTCTGGCACCGGGACACTACAGATGTCTCTCGGCTGGTGGTTCTGCTGGAAAACACTCCTTTGTATTAACTGGAAAGACTTTATTAAATGTGGCTTGTTACTCTAAGCCCTGGTAAATGTCGAACTACCAGATGCAAATGTGGGGTCGCAGTGAGTTGGGTGGTACAGTATGATTACGGCGGGGTTACAAAACTGGATCTTACTAAGCGACTATAAATGACACCATTTGTGATTGTTGTGATGATTATATTGGCAACTACCGCTGTCTTCCAGTGCAATAATCTATAAAGCATTTATGTGCAGTAACTTGAGTTTTGACACATTCCAGTACTGTTTGGATATTTCAAAATTTAGTAGCCAAGAACTTCTAACCTGACACTGCTGACCACCGCAACAACATGGCAACCGGCCCGTTTTAATTTCAGTCAACAAAAATCAAACTGAACCTATTCAATCCAGCAAAATGGCAATGCATTATATCAAGCAGGAGTTTAGTTAGTGTTAGTGTAGGTGTCAGCTACATAAACAGTGGCATAAGATATTAATTGAAGTTGACTTAAAAAACTTAGTAGTAAAAAAGTAGCATATAGAAATAATAAATTAGTGAAAGGCACACAGCTGTTGGTATTTAACGCTAGCATGTTTTTGAAAAAAATATATATTTTGCTCCTCATTAATTAGTACAGTGCGTTTTTTGGGACACTTTGTAACCCTTTTGACAATAAAAACGCTCCCACCTCAGTAGAAGCCAGGCTTTTGATAACAAAACCTAGAAATTTTTTTAAGCAGTGTTAATTTTGTTGACAAATTTTCATCATAGTTTTTGTCAACAACATGTTTTGCGGCCAAAAACAAAAACAACAGACACGGAACGGGTGGAAGAGATGTCAGACACAAACATTTGTTAGCCGCAGGAAGACAACAAGCGATGAAAGAGAACAGCCTTTAAATATTAAACAATGTTAACGCTTGAGAGGAAAAGAACGGGGGTCATATGAACACATTTTCTATTTGCTGCCACGGCAAACAACCGTGCGGAGCTATCATTACCGGGTAGAACACAACAAACCGGAAGCGACATTTGCAGGCAAACCACCCCAACATTCATTCAAAGGTAGACTCAAGTGTTTTAAGATTTGGGTAAAGTGCTAGTGCTGTGTTTGTGGACATGTATGAACATAAGACACCACGTTGTCCCGTAAAGTTAGTTTAATAAAACTACTACCAACCTGTTAAATAAAAAAGAAATTTAACATGAAAAATAAATGCATTACCCTTTATATTTTAGTTGACTAAATCTATTGTAGTAAAGACGAGACGTAATTGTTATGCTATTTATTCGACTAAAACTAATAAAGATGAGATGACTAAATTATAACTAAAACTAAAACATTTTAGTCAAAAGACTAAGACTGAAAGTAAATAAAAATTTGCTGTCAAAATTTACACTGGTCTTAAGGTTGTTTTGTACAGATTGTTTCTCTTATAATATGCCATATGGTGCTTAAACAGCTTTCCTCTTTAAAATAAAACTGGCACGGCAGCTTGAATTAAATATTATTTATTTTTTTGTTTTATTACTTGTCTATGTCTTAAATTTGCATGGATCCGGAGTAGCACTACTAATTTAGTTCTACTGTTGTCCATTGACTATAAAGCATTCTGTTGTGTACTGACTCCCAAACACAGATTCTGGAAAGGAAATGTTCCATCTACTGAGGCAAAAGGAGAGCGCACAATAGTGATGTCATATGGAAGTGATTCCCATCTGATGCATAAACTATAAAATCATCCCAATGTTTCCCCCGCGCAGGAAGCACAGGTAATGGTTCGGACATTTCAACAACAGAAAAATACAAAACACGAAGGAGGAGCATCTGTTGTCGGGATTGTTTTCTTAAACCTGGCGGACGGAGACGCGTTTGCACTTGGAGGCCTGTGTTTTACGACTTCTGCCGCTCTCAGGCCCGCTTCCCCCTTAGCTCACAGCAGGCCACTGGTTCTGCCAGAGGAATCAAAGCCCCGGCGCACTTCATTATACAAGAGTGCTGCTGCTTGTTATAAAAAGTCCAACCCTCTTCTGGGGAGAATTCACAAGCTGCCAAGACCTTGACTGAGCTCATGGGCCTGTGCTGTTATTGTCGTGCATATCATACGCACACTTTTTTAATAAACAGGACTGAGGGTATTAGTAAAGAATGTTATTATGTGTCAAAATCCTCATATTCTGCAAATGGCATTCAACAGTTTGTATAAAGTTAGATGTTTAGAAATTTAAGCAGTGTTAGTCCTGCTTAAGTTTTGAATGTACACTGTAGAGACACTGCAAAAAGTGTGAATAGTGTCTTTAACTTTGACATACCATAAAAAAGTCAAACTTTATAGGTTAGTAGCCATGTTTGTTGAGCACAAACTGAACTTACTTGAAATTGTAATTCCTCCCAGGCCTTTCACTCTCTATTCCCTCGCCCAACCCACTTCCAGAGGGTCCATCATATGATGAGTCATCTGAAACTCATTAGTGTCGAGGGCAAGTGTGTTATTAGACCCTCCAGAGCAAGTCTCAACACACCAAAGGCACTCGAGGCTGGAGTAGAGATGGGTGAGGAAATATTTGCAAAAGAGAATTTAGAAAATACTGTGATCTCGAGTTAAGCTATCCCTATCCTTAGCATGTTCTTCTTGAATCAACTAACTTCATATCCTTCTTTGCTTATTGCATTGTGGTGTAAATCATAGATAGTATAAATATGGATGATATCCGCCCATTGGTCCCCTATTCAACAATATTGTCATTACGAATGGGCAATAAAATGGCCGTTACATCCGGGCTTTTTCCATAGTAAAACAATAGTTTTTAGATAGCATAAACAAACATATTAATCAAAAATTCCCCAGAGTTGTCATGTAGTAAAAACTTAGCTCTAGAGACCGGAGCCATCTTTTGTACCAGGCTGTAAACATGAGTTTTACACTTGTAAAGTCGCCATTGGGTTTCTCCTTATATTTCCGCTTTTGAAGCCTGTCCTCTGGTGGACGGAGGTATATCGCTGTATTTCGCTGTAAAATCACCGTATGGCGGCGCCCTTACACGAGGACCATTTTAGAGGTACCATGGGAGGGCTTGGTGTAAATATACTATCAAGGGTGAACGCAATGAAATCCCAGCTGGTCTAAGAAAGCTACTGGCTACTGGCAACACTCAGCAAGCAGAACAACATATTTAGAATAGATTATATTTGGTTTTTAGCAACTTATGTTTATAATATATCTATATATGATTAGGATAACATGAACAGATCTGTACTAAAGCTTCAGGGTTTATCAGCTCTGCTCCAGAAAAGACTATTACTTATTCTTGTGTGAAATGTCTGCAGCTGCAAGCTTGGTATACTACAGTCTACAGTGTATTTGTATAAAAGTGGATTGTTCTGAGTGTGCTACAAGCCACTGGTTGCTTTTGACAAAGTACTTCTTGCTTCTTGACCTCACACTTTCTTGAAATGTATCTGGTAGCTGAGGTGGATGGCTTGGCTTGGTCTAAAGTCAATTTACCTGTGAATTATAAAAAATAAAATAAAAACTCCCATGTTGCTTAGGGTTGTAGTAGCAGGAAAAGCCGTCTCCAACAGGTCAGGGATATTATAGACTACAGTTATTCTGTTACTTGTCAGGATTTATTTGATGAAGATTTCCATCTTCATCATCTTTTCAAAATGACTATAGACAGAATAATCAACTTATGAGAGCATGGAAAAGTAGGAATTGAGGATAACAATCTTTTGCAGCAATAATGTATATTACCTTGAAAGAAAGATGGAAGCTGAGGTTGTCCAGTAGCATTTTCTTTTTCAGGAGTGACTTTTGGGTTAGGGTCTCTTTGAGGAGAGAAAAAAAAAACAGCAACAACACTCCTCTGTGGAAGCAGCAGGTTGTCCTTTTACTTTTATAGGAGGATGAAGACTGGACGTATGGTATTTCAAAGTACACTTACAGCACAAGCAAGTCACACCAAGACACCTCTCTCCTGACGTCATAGCACCAATATGATTTGTACCACAGTGAGCAATAATCCAGTCAGGTGTCTGGACAGGCCAAATGAAGCCCAAAATCCAGCCACGGCTCGAGGTGTGTACAGTTATTTTCCACTGCCAAGCATTTTCTGACCAAGAAACAAATAATAGTAAGCAACATACTGTATATTAATAGGATTTCTTCAAGACAGGGAAAATGATTTTAGCTGTCTGGGTAACTTTACCCATAATCAATATCTGCTGCTTCCTCCAGATGTGAGTGATCCTTCTGGCCAGCACTGAAAGCTCTCTTAATTTGACAGTATTCTACATTGGGATGAAGTGGTCTTGTAGTCTCAAAACTACAGTAGACTGGTCTTGTCTTTCAGTGTCTGTTTCTAAATGCTAGCCCTTTGTACCCCGACTGGCACCCAAAGCTGCTGGGATTGGCACAAGCCATGCCTGACCCACAAAGGGAAAGAGGTATAAGAATAAGCCTTCTCCCCAAAATCCGTAAACCTATAGAGCAGTCATACCCAAACTGTGGTCCGCGGACCACTAGTGGTCCGTGAGGGTACTGCAGGTGGTCTGTGGAAAGGCAAAATAAAATAATATTTTACCTTCATTTTACCAGGAAATTCCCATAAAAAAAAAAATTAAAAGAATATGTAGGCCTATATTGATATCAGTGTTTCTGAAATGTTTTTTTAGAATGTTTTTTTCAGAAATGCCAAAGGTTTTGAAATGTTGACTATCCAAGTGTTCTTTTCCATTGCTATGGAAATAAGCCTGTTGTTCAAATTAACCTGATTATGCCCTCGGGCACATGAGTAAATAAATAAATTAAATATGTGGCAGCCGTTGTGTGCAGTAAACTTTCTTTTAACAAGCCTGTTGCACACTGATGTGATGACTAGTTATAGTAGTGCTAGTAAGCCTATTTAGAGGTGCGGATTAATTCAGGTAAGACTGTGTGTAGACATTTTATTATGTGTGTTATGAGATGGTCCGCAAAATTTTTTGATTACAAATAGTGGTCCACACACACAAAAAGTTTGAAAAACCCTGCTGTAGAGTATTTGCAATAATGTGACATGACTGATGGAATAGGTCTTGGGCGACTGACTGATACTTTACCTGTGCCTTATTTTTAAAATCTCTGCAGAAGTACTTCTGTTTGTTTTGCGCTTCCACTGCCGGAAAATGATTGAAAACATCATCACATCTTTTGTAATTGGTCAGACTTGTGTTACATCATTCCCTGACTCTCGCAGTGTAATATCTCTTCTCCAATATTTCACATTGCTTTATGTTTTTTTATTTTATCTAATTTACGACACAGGTGCATGACAGCAGTTTAGTCCAATCATTATCTGTAGGTTGTTGCCGAAAAGTGAAAAAGTTGTCAGGCAGAAGTCTCATAATCTTTTCTCATGAGTGTTCAGTATTTTTTTCCAACATGATATTTCTAGTGGCATACATATCTCCTCTTTCTAATTGAAAGATATTATTACAGTAATAGTTAGTAATACAGTATTAGTATCTCAAAGGGACTTTCCTGGTTAAATAATAGGAAAATAAAGTATGTTTATGGAGGTTAGATCATCAGCAGGGCTATCTGAAAAAGACTTGGACTTTTTGTTTATGTTTACAGTTTAATCAAATAATAACTGACCTCTCACAACAATGACACTCTCTATATAAGAGACTAGATGGACTGATGAAAAACTGTTGTGCCACATAAATGTAATAACTAAACAAAATTCTAAATTTCAGTAACATATTAAGTAACATAAATACAAATATTTGTCACTCACTTTGCAACAAAAACAAAATGAAGACACTATATGAAGGTGCTGTCAGCCATTACCTCTTCCCCAGGCATCTGAGAAAAAACACATTTATTCAGATCACACACAAATAGTCTCTTCACTGGGGTCTGAACATGTCTTTGTCAAGGCTCTCATTACGTCTGAGATAAGTTATGTTTCTTCACCTGGGAGCGAATGCCACTCACACATGCCAGCCCTTGTCTGTCAACTCAACAAATGAAGAATTCTCTCTACGGGTGTTAACAAAATGTTACTGTCATGTGTGACTACAGTTTCTATGATGTGAAGAAAGTGCTTTGTTACCTAAACAGTAGTTGTGGTGTCAGTCATGTGTTTAATACACTATTTGTGTGTGAATTATCATTATACTGATAGAAAGACCCCTGTAGGCACACCAAGTTAAAGAAAATGCATGAAGTAATAACTATCAGACACTTTATTATGTGTTTTCTAGCTCGCTAATGAGCCCAGGTACCTTACTGTACATGTGTATAAGTCATGGATAGTTGACTTATCTGCTGTCTAAACTCTGTATTTGCTTTTTTATCAGAACTATCTATGAAGTAAAATCTATTGAGTAAAAAACTGTTAAAATACTGCATCAAAACAATGTGTGTTCTTTCAAACACACTCTGCTGTTGAGAACACTTCCAGGTTGCACACAAGACGAATGATAAGCTCCTGGGGTTCTTTGGAGTAGAGCTGACAAACTTTGAAGCATTAGTGGACTGGAGTTTTCATCAAGTGAGAGCTCTGTTCTGGTTGGCGTAAGAGACCTATAGGTAACAGAACATAAGTGTTGTTTACTACCACTGACAGCACTATGCACAATATCACAGTTGACACAAAATCACAAATAACTGTAACATTAGCCTGGAGTGAGACATTAACTTGTGTAAATAAATACTACTGTAGTGCCATTCATGATGTAAAGTGGCCACTAGGTTCTGTGTCATCAGTGTAACATTAGTGGCAACAGCAGTAAACGGCCTATGACAGTATCTATAAGAGCAATATGCAAGTATTGCGTTGAATTGTATTGAGATTTACACTGACAGTGATCAGAAATTACGCAGGCAAACAGCATGGTCTAATAGCATGTGTTGTTCAGGAGAGCTTAAGGAAGACTATGGGAAAACTGAAAATAAGTCAGTATTTTTTATTATTGTTTTTAGTCTGCTTTGGTGTAGGTGAGACACACTAGTTGACCGCATCACACAAACCAGCTGACCCTAAACTAGACCTTGGTGCACTGATCACCTTTAGCCTGGCCCTATAGCCCTGTATAAGTTCACAAAATGCCAAGAACAAGACTCACTGACCCCGAACGAAGAAAGTAACTGGAATGATGTCACTTAAAACCCTTTGGTTTGGCAAGAGCATGGTTGTCAGGAAGAGGTTAACATGTAGCCCTCTGGGGTTATTTGTAATAGGCTTATTAGTTTACCCCTTATGTTTGTAAATTTGGACAACTTCTTTAAGCTTTAAGCCATATAAGCCAGTTTGACTTTTAGAAATTATCCCCAGTTGTTGCCAAAAGGGCAGGTAAAAGGCATCAAGAATGAATGAATGACTATTTGACCTTTTTGGATTCTGTATATTGTAACAAAGGTTTCACAAACACAAAAACACTTTTTAACCTACTAGGCACTCACAGCACTTTACAGTATGCTTCCATTCATTGCCACATTTATTCACCAGTGCCCCAGCTGGAACACCACTGGAGGCAAAGTTAAAAAAGTAAAGATTAATGATTCTGATTAATTACACTCAGAAAAAGGTATAAGTACAGCGCTGGTACACAACACACTGTTAACATGAGGTCAGCCCACGTGTTCTGCGTCTGGTCAACCCGATACCCTAAAAGTCATAACCTTTGGCCACACCTCACGCAGGAGATGCCACAGGATCAGTAGTTTTCCACTAAGTGTCCAGTCAGGGGTGACCAACTGGTTATAGCTGGTTTTAACAGATGAGGTATTTAGTGTCCTAATCTAGAGTGCAGTGTAACATATAAAGTGTGCAAATAACATACAGAAAAGTTATAAAATTGTTTCTTATTATAAAACACTAACAGGCCACTTCCCAATGTGTGAGGGGGGGACAGAAGCCTCGCCTTACTGTCACAGGTGTGTCTGTCAGTGTGCTGGGAAAACTGTCCTGATCCAACATTTGCTCAAACACAACAGACAGCGGTCCAATTCCCACACATCTCAGTCTGTCTCGCTAAAGCCCTCTCAGACTCCGGGTTTTGTCAAGGCTGACCTCAAGAGATTATAGACGCGCACCCGGCTTGGTGTGGAGCTGGTCCGCACCCATTTTTACACAATTTTGATAAATGAGGGCCATTGTATCTACCTCATTAAGTACAATGTAACACACTTTTTAACAAACTGTAAAAACATGTAACTAAATAGTACATACATATGCTAAACCTAACCATAACCCTACCTACAATATGTAGTTACATGTTATACAATGTATTAAGTGTAGTGTCACCCACATTTGTAATTTAGTCTTGACGGGACAGACAGTATCTTGGTCTCCTTGGATGGTTTGGACAGCCCATGGGTCGCATAGCTGTGTCTCTGGTTCCCGCTCTGGTCTGGGTATGGAGCAAAACCAACTTTTTTACAGCTCATCCACAGAAAGGTACTGCTGAATGCACAGTGGATATTAACAACAGCTGACCACACAGCACATGTTTCTATATCAAATGTAGATGAGTACCCTTGAGTGACACATAAATAATGGGGTTTCATCTCTTGGCCTTTTAAAAATGTTGTGCAAATGTAATGAAATCTGCTATTGTTAGTTTGTTGTGATGGGATCAACATGTGCATTTGCAATATGGACCTATCCTGCCAAGGGCCTCAAATAAAAAAGTGCTGGTCTTTGACAAGACATCAGCAACATAAGATAAGAAACAGGCAACTTTTATTATTATATTTAACAAGCATTTCATATAGGTTATTCCATTATCATTCAAAACGTTGGCTCATTGGTCAGCAGGCTGTCTGTCTCCCAGTGTCTGCTGCTGCCTTTTTACATTGTGTTCCTGCTTTTCACTGTGTTTCGATCTACTGTAATCATTGCATGTTTTATGATAGCTTTGTGCTTTGAGTGCCTAATAGATGGAAAAGCGCTATATAAAATCCATGTCATTATTTTGATCCTTGGGTGTAAAGTGATTAGTACTGCTGCCCTATAGCAAGAAGTTTGTGGACCGCAGCAACCTTTCTGTGTCCTCGCTGAGCTACAAATGGATCAGACTTCCTCCCTCTTTTTAAAGACATGCATGTAAAGGTGAGTCTAAATTGCCCCTAGTGAATGAATATTGAGAGTGAATGCTTGTCTGTGTCTATCTCTAAGGGTGCACTCACACTTTCTGTACACAGTGTATGTCTTTACATAATAATCACATAATCTGTAAAAATTTCACACATTGAAACACAGCATATAATCTGTCAAGAGCTATTCTTCTGACGTCTTAAACTAAGGCAGGTCAAGTCCAAGAGGTAACAGTGCACAGGCCCAGGTCAGGTTTGTGACAGTGTGGGCCTTTGTGTGTGTGAATGACTAGGGAGGGGCGACAGATCAACAGGACCTGGTGTGAGTGCACTCTAAGAAATGGTCCTGCTCTAAAGGTGTTGGAATAGTCACCCCCAGTGACCCATAACCAGATAAACAGTGCAAGATGGATATTCTTAGTACCAGATCTAAAAGCCTAATGGTTATGTACATGTAGTGAACAGTAAAGTCAGTAAAAAATAAAGTATGGTGTCGCCCACCGCAGTAGTGCCTTATCTTTTACGGTAGAATCTGAGTCACATCAACAGCAGCTCTGTAGCAGGACATTCAAGTGAGGCCTGATCTTTAATCAGATTTATGAATAGCCCTGTGTGCAGACTGTAAAAACACTTCTCAGAGGAGTTGTGTCCTCTCAAAGCCAAACTCAACCTTAAATATTCCCACTTGTTTTTTTTGGTGGATATCTACTTACAGTTTTTAGAAGGATTTGTTCCTTGAAAGAAGCACCAATAAAATATTAGAGAGCAGACAAAAGATTTCCAAGTGTTGCTTAATGTTCTGTTTTAAAAAATGAAAATGCCCTTACACACATAAAACAGACAGCAATTTCTACCACATTCACAGTTTCTCTGTATCTCCTGACACCTTATGATACTGTGATGACAAAGATAGATATACTATAGATGGGATGGACACAGATGACACACTTAAAATTAAAAAAAAGGTAGCAAGACTTTGTAAATGGCATTTATTATTCAATTGTAGGTGTTTACTTTCTTTCTTTTTTTTATGCACCTGCTCCTACCAAATAGAACTCAAAAGCAGTATGTGTCTCATGGAAAGGTTTGGAAGTTCGTGTTAGCCGAGGTGTTGTCCCCTAAACACATGGCAGCTCATGACGTGTGTTCATGTGTGCACAGGGTCAAGTGCGTGGATCACAAGGCTGACAGCTGCTGGTGGGAGTGACAACAGATGCTCTGAGGTAAACCAGGGTATGTGTACCAGAGTGGCAGCAGAGGTACAAACACATATATCTCAGCTTCTGTGCCTGTCCTCATACTTAGAACCACACTATTTCAGCCCACTTACATGTTAACATCATCTGTTTGCTGTTTAAGCTGCACTGAACGTTATCAAAATAACTCAATTGGCATGGTTATGTCTTATCAAGCAAAAACCTATAGAACCAAGTGGAAGAAGTCATTTTAGTTGGTTGATGCTTGAAAGTGTGTGCTTTACCTGTGATTGGTTATTTCAACGAAGAGGGAGGGTCTAAGTTATTTACTGCTGTGATTGTTTTTCTTGCAATATGATACAGTGTACAATGTCTAATTCAGTTGCTGAGTCATTCTATGAAATGGGTGCCATTTGGGTCCGCAGTGTTTGATGAGATGTATATGGTACAAAAAATGTCCCAAAGTATGTTTCCAAAGCTTAAAAGTTATTAATTTAAGTGTTCTTGTTAATATGATATATAATAAAATACTGTTCTTTAAGAGTAACATACAATTTTAATCATTTTTCATTTGTACATAGCCAATTTCACATGTCCGTGTTGACCAACATGACATTTACATGTAAAATATCACCAAATAAGATATATAATTGTTTTTAAACCTTTATTATTTTTAAGATAATATGTGTGTCCTTGCTTACTTAAGATATATTTATTTAAAATAAACCTTATTTTTTGTAAATATTTTATGATTTGTGTGCGTCCCTCAGTTTGACTTACCACCTCGTCACACTAACTTGTTTGATCTACAAATAATGTACTGTTGCTTTAAATTACATCACCAAGAGGAAGTGACATCATTTGAGCCTCATAACTGCCAAGAACAAGAGCAGGTAAGTACTGGCATTCTTTTACATTGTTTAATTGTTACTTTTTTATGTTGGGCAGGGTCCGTCAAGCTCAAACCAACCATTCCGTCATGCAAAACAGATAGGGAAAACAGTTTTTTTTTTTTTTATAAATTACATTCTTGTTACAAAAAAAAACTATATTTCAGATTGAATGCATGTATGCTAGGTGATGAACTTGACCACATGGGAGATTAGCAGCCATTTTGGGATGAAATTTACCACCCCGTCACATGTTTTATTGTGATGGGGTGGTACAAGATGTGACGGGGTGGTTTTGCTTCCAGTTTAAAATCAAGGATTCTAATAGAGGCTAATCAATTTATTTTCTGTTAACTTCTGTTAACTCACTATATGTGTTTAATGAATAATGTTACATTTACATATAAATTTCCGTCATGGCTCCTTTAAGTGCTGCTGAAAGACAACGGCAATACCGTGCACGCCGAGATGCTGATCCCGAGAGGAGGCAATAATATCTAGAGAGTGAGCGTCAGAGATGGAGACAAGAAGTAGAGCAAGGAAAAAAGAAGAAAATTAGTGATCTAAGTGAGTGAGGGAAGCGTCAGCTGCGTAAAAGGTGGAGGACGCAAAACAAGGAGAGAAAAGAGAAGGCATTGGCTAGGAAAGACAGTCTGGACACCTTTCATCTGAGTTCAGATTCTGTCCATCAGTCAAAGCAGCAGTAAGGATCTTCAAGGTCAGGGTAGTACACAGTTAGGATTTAATAAAGTTACAGAATAAGAAGCAGGCCTGTAATTGATGAGTAATTGTTTTTACATATGGTACATAACGTAACGCCCCTAAGTTACCAGTGGATTTTTGTTCTGTTTCAGGCAACATAAAGAAGGAAAGCAAATTTCCAGGAAGAACAAGGATACACTACATAAAGAAATTGAAAAACTAAAGAAATCGCGAACTAAAGAAATAGAGAAGGAAAGAAAACGCGCTGACAAAAACAGAAAAAGATATAAGCGCTTAAATAAGAATGACTCTCCTCGTTCAAAAGTAAATGAATTAACAAGACAGGCAGAGTATGTTCCAAAATCAGAAAAACATTACTCTATCATGAAGCCTTGATTGAAGACTTAAAAAAAAGTACTGTAAAGCAAGAAAAGGAAAAACAACCAATAGCAAAGGTAACAGCAGGGAGGATTGTGAAGAAGTACAGGCTACAAGGGTTTGGGGAAAATGCCCTTGGATTTTCAAAAAAAGCGTTGCAGTGTTCAGAGTGAAGACCTCTGTTCCACCAACAGAAATCCCACAAACAGGTTCCCTGCTGCTTTCAAGTCTACCGCCAAAATCTTCTTTACTCGAGATGACAACAGTCAGATAACGACTGGGCGAAAGCAAACACTTACCAGGAACAAGGTGAAGAAGCAGAAAAGGTTTCTGATTGACACAATGAAAAATCTTCATAAAAAATTTCTCACGGAACTCTAAAATATCATACTCCCTTTTCTGTAAGCTTCGCCCATTTTGGGTTGTACATCCCACTCTCTCTGAACGGAACACATGTCTGTGCAAGTTCCATGAAAATCTTAGATTTGTCGTTGAAGTTGCACAATTTGAGGCTCATAGATACTTCAGATCTCGAGAGTTAGACTGAAATGATAACTTGTAACACCTCCAAGAAAATGTGCATGTATGATGAGTGTGAGGAATGCAAAGACAAGACCGTTCAGCTCTCCAGATTTGATGGCTCAGCAAAGGTTGCATTCACTCAGTGGGCCACAGCAGAGAAAGCAAGGGAAGATGCAAGGGAGGGTCCTGCCACTGTCAAGATCATAGTGAAGAAAACAATGGAGGACACACAAGACAATCTTGTGGAGTTATTCCACACTCTTCTTCATAAATTCAAAAGACAAACATTCAACATAAATCAAAGTACTCTTACTGCAGACAAGCCACTCTGCACACTGGTGTTTTGTACATAGGTGGTGAAAAAGAGCCCATCTGCTTTAGCACAGTGTCACCCTCCAAACACAAAATCCCCCCAGCTACATGGGAACATATGAATCATGTGCTGAATTATCTGCAAGACACATACTCCCATGTATCTGTTCTACACTTTCTGAGTGATGGACCATGTACCCAATACAAACCTTTTCAGCACCGAGCTGGCAAGACGTGGTCTAAAAGGTGGAACATGGAACTTTTTTGAGGCAAGCCATGGCAAGGGGGCGCCCGACGGTGTTGGTGGAGCTTTGAAAAGAACTGCGGACAAGCTGGTGACCAACGGTTGCAACATTCCCGATGCCCATGAGCTTTTAAAGGCTCTCACAGAAACGTCTACAACTGTTAAAATGTTTTATGTAGCATTGGATGCTGTTGAGTAGGCAATTGAAAGGATGCTGGGCCAGATACCACCAGTGCCATCCACAATGAAAACCCACCAAGTGGTCACATTCAATCCAGGAGAAATCTTTTACCGTGAAGTGAGCTGCATTTTTTCTACCAAAAAGCAGCTGAGATGTCAGTGCTTCACCACACAGCACTTCACTTTTAACAAGGAAGCCCAAAAGGTGCCAACAGAAGCAATTGCTTGGGAAAATGGAGGTCTTATTGGAAAGTGGTGTGTCCTTACATATGACAATGACCTTTATCCTGGGATCATTATGGATACAGATGCCAACAGGTTCTTCTGGCCTTCAAAAGATGACCTCCTGTGGTATCTCTTTGATGATGTGCTTGAAATCATTCAAGCACCACAGCCGGTGACATCCCGCCACATGGATGTGTGGATGCGACTCTCCAAGTCAATGTCATGATGCTCTTTTTCAGTTTCAGTTTTTCATAGCACAACCATGAAGTGTCCCATTACATCTCCAATGTTTATGTCTCCCCTCCTCAGTTTTTTTTGTTTAAAACCAGCAGATCAGAGAAATGTTCATACTACCTTGTCACTCTGAACCACCCCGTTACATCAGTTTCCACCCCGTCACAGGGTTATTTTGTCAAAGGTTTATGGAAAAGAAAATTTAATGTTACATAAATTAATGTTGAATGATGTTCCTGTTGTGTGAACTAATCAAATAAATGTGTAAAATGTGTATTTTTTTTAAGTGAATTCATTTTTTCAGTACAAACAAAGTGGTCATTGTAATGTCAAATTCATATTTGAAGTTTAAAAACCTAAGAATAAAGAAAATTGATTAAATTACAGAGTTTCTGTTGATAGTTTCCAAAAAAGGGACATATTCCTATTAGGAAAACATTAGAATTCAAAAATGTATTTTTTGTTTTACTACTCTAATTGTGTACATATTGTCCGTAACGGGGTGGAAAAAATAAAGGCTCCCTTGCCTGAATAAAATAGGTAATATTAATAAGGATTTTGTGCTTGAGGTGGGAAAATGTGTTTTTTGGGAGGATTGACATATCTTTCAAGTTGTAAGTAAAAAAAAAAACTTTGTTTTTAGTATATCCACAAAAAAAATGTGGTTTAAATTTTGGTTTATACATTTTTGTCAAATATTAAGATGAGATAGCTGCAATTATCTATTATTAGGCCCGAGCCGGTGATGACCGGGAGGGCCTATTATTTAGTTTTTTTTTATCTTTCTTCTTCTCCCCATATGATCCTAAATTTGACCCAGTGAACATGAACGAAAAGTCATTTTTATTGGTCCCAGCCTTCAAGCCCAGCGAAAAATTTATGTATTTGAAGTCCCCGAAAAAAAAATACGAGAAATGACTCAGTGGCGGCCCCTAGAAAAGTCAAAATACATTGGGCCTATGGAAAGTGAAAGTAACTTTTTTCCAACGTAGAAAAATGAAACTTGGTACATCCATAGGACACCTCAGGGCAAACTGAAAAGTCAATGACAGTCACACCCTAAACTCAACAGGAAGTCCGCCATGTGGGGTGAAACGCGCGGCCACTAAAATCGCACTTTGCGCAGAAAGATGCAAATCATTGTGTTTTAATTTAAATGGCCCCAAATTTGGTGAGTATCATCTACACACATGTGCCAATCAAAGTTGTGACTTTGTTGTTGATATCTTATCGGGTATGGGTGTGGCAAGCCTGTAACGAGGTGGCCATTTTTGTGAAAATAAAACGTCTCTTAACTCTCAAAGCGCCTTCTCGGATCGAGTTGGAACCAAAAAGGCGTTTGTGCACATTCATGACCTGAACACAAAGATATGTAAATAAAAGGGTTATCTTTAGAAATGGCTCTCCAGCGCCCCCTACAAACTTATAATGGGACCCAAGAATTTAGTTTGTCATAGAAACATGAAATTTGGTACACACATCTCTTATGTCATGACGAGCATAAAAGCCAATGACAACCACCCCCTATCTATAAATGTGTTGCCATAGCAACGTTCCAAATATGTGGAAAAAGTCAATGAGAAGTGAAAATTTTAGTTTGTCGTAGGCAAATGAAACTTGGTACACACATCCAGTATGGGCTTATGAACAAAAAAGCCAAAGGGACCACACCTTATCACACACGGGAAGGCGGCCATTTTAAATTGAAGATGTGAACCGACTTAGAATACAACCTCTCTTTTAAAAAACAACAGAAAATAGCTGCTTCATTCCACAGACACCAAACTTGGGCAAAATGAGCTAAACACATGTATGTAAAATAGACAGGCGTTTTTCTTGTCGTTTTGCTCGAGGTATATTTTATTTTATTATAATTTGGTATATATTTTTTATTATAATTTTTCTGAAAAATGATTTTCAATTTGACCCAGTAAACGTGCAACTAAAAGTCATTTTATTGGTCCCAGACTTCAAGCCCGGCAAAAATGTATGTATTTGAAGTCCCTGAAAAAAAAATAGGAAAAATGACTCAGTGGCGACCCCTAGAAAAGTCAAAATAATTGGTTCTATGGAAAATGAAAGTAAATTTTTCCAATGTAGAAATACAAAACTTGGTACATCCATAGGACACCTTAGGGCAAACAGAAAAGTTTATTACAGCCATACCGTAAACTCAACAGAAAATCTATGTTGGGTGGAATACATGACCACCTAAATCGTACACTTTGTGCTAAAGGGTTTTCATCTAAACAGCTCCAAATTTGCTTTAAAGCACGACATGCAATCCTCCGAATATATGTGTCCCGCTGTCTCAAGGGAGGCGAGGGCCTTTATCGCCGCTATGCTTTAATTATTATTATTATTATTAATTTCACTTTCTGTTTTCTAGATTTATTTTATATTTTCTGATGAGCTCCACAGTTTAACTACTGTTTCTGTTTAAAACTTGTCATCAACACTTCTTACACCTGATAAAAACCACACACAACACATCCACTCTGACATGGAGCTTGATAACAACGGAGGAGGAGTCACAAGACCTATGCTGTGAGATCGTAAGTATGACACAAAGTACTTACCAACATGACTGAAGAGATTTGATTTTTTTTATTTCTGTTTATGATCAAAGTTATAGCACCATTGTTCAAGTTAAAAGAAGCATCTTAATTGTTTACTGTGTAAAATGTTGTAATTTTTAATAGTGTAAAGAGAAGCACCTACTCTGATATGTTTTGACTGCTAACTTGTTGTTTCTTCCTGAGAAGTGTCATGTAATGTGACTGTGATGTGTCCTATCAACTGATTTCTACAGGTTTTGTAATCTAACCGGTTGATAAAAATCCTGCTGAACTGTTTTTCTAAAAAGAGGCAGAAGTTGTCTGTCTATCCAAGTGCATTGAGCTTGTTCTGCATATTTCTCAAACTCTAACTCGAGTAATCCTTTGTATTAAATAGAAAAACATTATAAGGCTACCCATTTAAGATTACAGACCTAAGTTCTGTTCCAGTCTTCCAGACCTAATGACGGTTTATGTCTTTGCAACACTCACATATAAATAACATCTCACATTAGCATAATTAAAACAGACAGGGGGCCGAAAGATAAATGTCAGGCTAAATAAGAGGCAGGTTGGGTATTTTATTGCAGTGTACAGTGAGTGATACAAACAGAGTGGCTGACTCCAGGATTGGCATGGTAGCAGCGTTGGCAACAGGGCAGACAGGACGGGTATTTATAGCAGCATTACAAGTTTCCACGATAGTTTCCACCGCGCAGACTGGAAACACATGGCTATCTGTCAACAGCAGCACTTATTATCGCTCAGGGCTGCTCTGTCATCAGCAGCTTATGAAACAAAACTGTCAACTAGATTTTGTTCAGTATTCAGTTTTGAAGTGCACGTTTCTGTCCCTATGTAATGTTCAGTGTTCAAATGGACACTAAACGTCTCATCTGTACTGAGAAGAGAATTGAGCTGTGGTTTGGTACAGGTATCACAGGTGGTGCTCTGGCTCTCTCTAGTGGTACATGATAGTCTCTGAAACACAAAATCAACATACAACACAGCAATTCACAGAAATAACTCAAAAGCATTGGCAGACAGATAAATATATATTATATTATACATACATATATATTTTTATTGCAAAACTGAACTTGCTGTCACTCATACAGCTGGTTGTGCGTATAATGGATACTAAATACATTACAATCCCCAAAAAGTCACTTTAAAGTCTGGTTTGTCTCATTTCCTTTTCCAAGTGCTAATGCGAGTAGTAACTGGTTAAAAACACTTGAGGGCAGCAAAGTAAACAAATATAATCCAAGCAAATAGGATAAACATCCAGTTAGCTATAAAAATGTCTCACATAGAATCTTTAGCAGCCATATAAAGAAATCGATTTCTGTCACTATTAGAATAAAGGCAAAAAATATTTACAGTATATAATTCCACCTTGTCATCATATAAAGCAGCACATTTCTTGCTTGTATTGGATGTGTATTTAAAACAATGAATTTGAATTTAACTGATATTATAATGGCTTAGCTTTAGATAAAACTACAGTAGTCTTAAATTAGGTACGCCACCTTAGGCAAGTTTAATTTCTCTCTAAGGCAGCATGTATTGTGCATAATCTCGGAAATCTCTATTGCTGCTCTCATATATATATATATATATATATATATATATATATATATATATATATATATATATATATATATATATATTTGGCAGAATAATTATCAAACAATTAAGAGTTTACTCTATTGATCCTGAAAATTTTAAAAAGAAACACCACTTCAGGGCAGATGAGAATGATCATTTCTTTACAAACAAAATTCTAGTAAGTGCTGTCAAATGTATATGACGTGGTGACATAACTTGTAAATGTCAGGTGCGCAACATGTGCACAGTACGGCATCAAATTACAGACTTCTAGAAAAAAATAGGCCAGGTTCATTCAAATGGACTAGCTGAGAAAATGAAACCCTGCAAAGAGAATAGTCCGATAATGGAAATACGTACTTTATTTGAAATAGTAGCTACACCTTTACACATTTTAGAATAGCCCAAGCACTACACCTTTCCTCAAAGTACTAATACCAATTCAAAAAGGTTAAAATAACACTTTAGGCTAACTGTTTTGATGAATAAATGGCTGAACTGTAGTGCGCAGCTGTCAACAGTCCAGCAGAGATGGAAACAGACAGCAGAGGGATATCCTTAACTGCCAATGCCATGAAATTCAAGCCGGCACCCCAACATACATGCGCACTAGCTCATACTGTCGGCCTACACTACACAGTGCTAACATAGGACTTAGAAAAATGCATGGGCAAAAAGATAGTGGAATAAACACGTAGTTTTAAGTTAGAGATACACACTTATAGACATCAAAGGCTGACTCAAAACACTGGTGTCATTTTCAAGGACACTCACTGGAAGACACCGGATATCAGTGATCAACTCTAAGTAAAGGTAAGGCCTTTAAAAAACTTCTGTGGAGTACATATTATTAAACATTTAAACATAGGAAGTGAAATACTTGAATAAAAAAATCACTTCAAATTCTATAGAAAGATAATTGGTTTCAAGATTAATTTATACAGCAAGCATTATTATATTTCCACACAGGCATATTTATGTGGAATATATGATATAAACATAACATGATATGTTATGTATGGTGTAAAGTGTAAATACATTTGTAAAGCTGCTTTAAGACAAAGTATTTTAGCACCTTACTTTTGTGTATCATGTGTATTTATGTACTTTACTGTGCTTACTGTAGGCTATTAAAAAAACAAAAAAGAAAACAACACAGATGACATGTGTTCGACTACTAATGAGAGCATGTTAGTGCCCCCAGTTTTAATCCTACCTAGGGCCCCTAATATCACTAGAATTGGCTCTGGTTATATTGTCTCCAACTTACTTTACTTTAAATTAATTAGCATAGTATTTTCCACAAGTATCTCACATTATTTCTATCTTTGGTATTATTAAATTAGTCATGACATTGTCCACAGAGTCAAATCAATACCTACTGCTAGAATAGCCATACAACACATTCAATAATTAGCAAATACAATTAATGTGCTTTATTGTAGCTGGTTTCTAACTTTAGCAGGGATTTCCTCCGCAGCTGCTCACTCACACGCTCTGTTTGAAAAGGGGCGGGGTTACACGTCGACAGTACACCATTACTCTGTCCAATCAGAACGCGCCCAGTTTGGTAACCCCTGGATACCGGGGCAGAGAGGAAGTGGATGAATGTAGCGAGCGGATAACGTCAAACTGATTGTTAATGTAGCCTTTAGCTTTACCTCGCGTTAATTAAAGTGTAATGGACCGAAATAAATATCTTGTGAGATAACCCGGGATCATACCAGGGTAACGTGTTTAAGAGTTTTTGTGTTCATTTCTTAAGCTTTGTATTACTTGTTTAGAACATCTTGTTATGCTGTGAACCAATGGTAAACAAGGCTATGGCTATACAGATATTTGGAGCACCAATATCTTGTCATGTTATGCAAAACAATGCCTTTAATATTATGTCTTAACAGTCACTTGTATGTTTTTTTAATCCTTTTTCTCCACAGGCACTATGGCAGGAGAGGACAAGCCTCCGACCCAAACCCGACAGCGGAAAAAGGGCAAAAAGTCCCGTCCCAAAGGAAAGAGCCCTGGAGGTAGTCCCGGTGTGCAGTATGAACAAGATGACTTCCTCACACCTCCGGTTCTTCATCCCACGCCCTTGAAAAAGCAGGAGGAGAAGCCCAAAGTGGCGGTGGCCAAAGTGGATGAGGAGTCGTCCATAGCCATCTGTCTACAGGTTCTGTTTCCCTACCTGCTGGCCGGCATGGGTATGGTAATGGCTGGCATGGTGCTGGACGGTGTACAGGTGAGACCTGCACCATGCATTTCATTATAGTAATAAAGCTAGAGAATGTTTAGATAAAGATTAACAGTCTTTGACTGCAAAGAGAATAGCTTTCTACATAAAAAATGCTGAGACACAACATGGTTCATCTTGCTCTAAATATGTGAAGATATTGAAAAATTGCATGATGAAAGAGTAAAAACCTAAAAAAAAAAAAACCACTACATTTAAGGTGGGGTTAACCTTTAGCAGTTTTTTGTATTTATGTGATTTTCCTCGTTTCCAATTATTAAATCTCCCTATGGCCTAAAATGCTTCTTCATCCATTCAGCCAGATGTTGCTGGCATTTCGCTCCTAACTATCTGGGCTCCGTCGATCAGACACTCTGCTGTCTGTCTTTTCATGAGCTGATACCTCTGTCTTCCTCTCCATTCTGCATATGGCTTACTCCCTTCACTCCATCTGTTACTTATCAGTATTTCTTTCACTCTTCATTGTACACTATCTGTTGGCCGTCTGAAGAGAGGACAATTAGTCATAAGTTTGGCTCGGTGCCTTTGTCCCAAAACAGAGGGGACACTGAAGGACATTGAATGAGGTGGCTCACTTAGAAAAGCAGGTAAATGGAAAAGCACAACACTAATAGGCCATTTTCTCAAACTGGTAGAGGTAGAGTAGAGATGGGGGTTACAGGGCTGCATGAAACTGTGATTAGGTTTTGTGTCAAAAAATAAATAAATTTAATTTAAATATACATCCAAGACCCAATATGTGAAGCACACTCCCAAATTATGGACACAAAAAAAATCATTGTCATTATTTATTGAGCTAAAGGGGTTTATCTCACAAAAATTTGATTTGTGCAAACCCTTTTATTTAGTAGCTTGTGGCACCTCCTTTTGCAGCCAATAATTCAACCAAACCTTCTGAAACCACTGATTAGTCTCTCATATCTGTCTTTGGGGATTTTTGCCCACTCCTCCTTGCAGAACTCAGCCAGTTGAGAGAGGTTGGAAGGACATCTGGCATGTATCACCCTCTTCAGGTCTAGCCACAACATTTCATTTGGATTGATTGATCCAGACTTTGACTAGGCCAATCAAGAGTGTGAACCTTCTTTCTTTTAAGCCATTCCTTGGTGGAATTTGCTTGAATGCTTTGGGTCGTTTTGTTGCATCACCCATTTTCGGCCCAGCTTTAGCTCTCTAACTGACTGATGGCAGAAGAGTCTCTTCAAGAATTTGTTGATAGGCCAGGGAATTCAAGTTTCCCTGAATAATATGGAGTTCATCTTGCCTGGAGGCAAAAAAACAGCACCATACCTTCACATTTTCACTACCATGCTTGACTGATGGGAGGAAGTTATTTTCTTGGAATTCAGTGTTGGCTTTCCCCCAAACATGGCAGCTTTGATTATGACCAAATAAATAGATCTTTTGGACTCATCTGGCCAAAGAATGGACTTCCAAAAGGCATCTGGTTTGTCCAAATGCTTTTAGGAAAAGTTGAAATGGGCAGCTTTGTTCTTTTTTGAGAGCAGATGCTTCTTTCTAGCAATTCTCCCATAAATATAATGTCTGGTAAATTTTTGTCTGATTGTAGACGCATGTACATTTACCCCAGATGCTGCCATAGAGATCTGCATTTCTCTAGAGATGATGTGTGGGTTGGCCTACACCTCATTTATAATTTGCTTCTTGATGATACTTAGGCAGAGTTGTGGAATTTATGTTGAATATTTGATTTGTTGACTGCTTAACTTATTAATTAAGCTTTCAAAATGTGTTTCACCTGAAACTGTTACACACTTGACTTTACCAATGCAGCTGGAGCTTCACTTACTTTTACACATTTTTACATTTTTCATGTAGTTTTTTGGCTACTCACAAAATTCCCTCTAAACAAACATATGCAATTGATCAACATACATCTAACATTTAATAAATAACAAGCAGGTGATGATAAAATAAGAAAATCATGGTAAAACAACAGAAAACTCTGAACAGCTCAAGGGGTTCACAAACTTTCAAGCAGCACTGTGTGTCAATATATGGACATTTATTGATTTGATGTCATTGCTAAGCAGTAAATATAGACATAGCCAGATGAACAAAAGACCATGTTACAGTATAGACATTCACTATCTGGTCATGCTTTGCTCAGACATGCAATTTCTCTTTGCGTTACTTTGTTTTTTTCCTCTAAAAATGTCCACCACATACTACCTTTAACATTTTTGTCAAAGAAGCATGAGTAAAGCAAAGCAGGAGTAAAAAAATGTAAAGCTACAGCTAAGCTAAAAAGTTATTCACATTATAGCCTCAGTCAAGATATGAGAAACTGGAATTAGTCATTTTAATTCCTTTTACTTGATGTATTGCACCTCAGTAACGTGATACTGTGTGAGCTACTGCTACAGCTGAGTCAGACCAGAGCTGGACCAAGAGCACTGAGCATGCTCCATGGTTTCCTTGACAACTCGGTTTTTGCAATAGAGGCAAAACCAAATCAAAATAAAGATAGAGGTGGCCAGTGCTTGGACTGTCATATATATGGACTGACAATTTGAACTAGTTTATGCTACTTTGCCGCTAGCTAGCTAACTTGTATAGTAGCTAAACGTGCTGATTCAATATCTTGATTTACCTCTGTGCATGTACATGTGCTTGGACAAAGGAGCCAGTTCTGTTTCACAGCGGCTACTGCCACATCAAGCTGTGCAGAGCCAGGCTGATGTGTTTAACCTGTAGCATGCTGTGATGACTCGTTGCACTGACTGCAGTGAGTAATTTTAGTATTAAGCTTAAGTAAAATTGACATGTCTCAATCTAATTTGCTTGATCTCTTACTGCACTGCTCTGATGAAAAATAACTGGCAAATTGGGCAGCAGTAGGTCAGTGGTAGAGCGGCCGTCCTTCAACCGGATGGTGGGCGGTTCGATCCCCGCTCAAAACATCCCAAAACATTATAACATCCCGCTCTCCCCAAAGTTCATACTGTCGTTGTGTCCTTGGGCAAGACACTTAACCACCTTGCCTCCAGTGGTGTCAGCTGTAACACTGGTAAAGCGCTTTGAGTGCCTACTAGGTGGAAAAGTGATAAAAAAATCAAAAAGAGTGCCAGTGTTGTAAACTGTACTCTCAAAGTCAAAACTAAAACTAGTAAATGTACCGCTAGTCAAACACTGTTTTACAAAAAAGACTACAGACAGTCAGAACATGTAATGTAAGTTAACAAAAGATAGAAAAGTGGCTAAACTCTGCACTGAGAAAGTCCTGTTAGCTGTGATTAAACTAAGACGCCCTGGATGGAAAAGCCGAAACCAGTGGGTATTTTTTCTGTTGGATTAACAGCAGATGCATAGAAGAACAACCCGTTAACAAAAATCTATGCAATCTCAGTAAAAAAGAACTAAGTATGTAAAAGGAATACGTGTTCAAGTAATTGTAATTGCAATGCAAACTGAAATAATTGTAATTATTGTTTTGGCCATAATCAGGCAGCTTTACCAGTGGTCCAATCAGAGTGAACGATTAATGTGTGATCCCTGTCGCCGGCTCAGTCTTGTGATGTGACCACAAGACTCGTGATCACAGGTCAAGTAGTTATGTAATCGGAACACTATAGCGTTCTGACGGCTTTTAAAATTATGTGGTCTGCACAAGGCCTAGAACACAAGTTTTCAGGCCAGATTGAAAACCTAAAACACGTTTAGTAGATCTAAAAAAGTGAATAAACTGACCTTTAAGAAATGCAGATTACTTGGCCCATTATATTATACCCGTGCCAGAAAATCAGGTGGAACAGAAGTAGTGATGGAAAGCATGAAAGAATGAGTCACGACCAGGAGGAGGAGGGAGAGAGTGTAATTGACCAATGAGAGAGGAGAAAGAAGGAAAGAAAAAAAGAAAAAGGTAGCACGATGAGAGGAAGCACGCAGCAAGAAATAGCACCGGCGTTAGTGTAAGCCAGAGGACCGGTCGTTCTGCTCCTGAGTGTTGCTTGTCGGCAAGGGCAGACAGTCTCTTTCTGTGCTACGTTGCACCAGACAGAGCTCCGCTGATGCTGAGGAGAGCCAATACACTTCACCTTTGACGGTAAGAAGCAAATCAGGAATCACATCACTTCTGAGATCTCCTATTAACATCAAGGAGCTTTGTTTAACTCTTTGAATGTTGTAAGAGCTGATCAATATGAAGGCATTCTGAAAAGGACTTCCAGACAAAGACAAAAAGCTTCTACTGCTACAACATTTGGACAGATTTTTCTTGTTTGAGTTTCTAAAGCTGTTGTGACTACCAAGCAACTTGACAAGAGTGAGCTAAGTCAAGTACCTCTTATCTATGGTAAAAAAAACTTCAAATTTACAAAGGATTGCAAATGGACTATCAAAAGAAGTTAATCTACTTCAGACTACACTCAACTCACCTTCATTTTTTATCTTTTCGTTTTTTCACTTTAAAGCTCAGCAGACTTCAGATGTAAGTTGATGTCTGTGTGGAACGTCGTGACCTATGAATGATACATTTTCAATTGTGTTCCCCAGTTGTGCTGACAAATGGACACCTCATCGATGCTGATTCACCACAGAACCACAGATGCCACACTCCAGTGCCCGCAAATTGACGACTTTAATTTTTTGCAAAACAGAAACTGTAAAAAGTCTTTGTTGACTATTTTTCACTTCTAAACATTAAAATTTGGTCATACTTGACTGGCCATACATTTTGTCATGGGACAGGTGTTTATTAAATTCTGGACTTAGATCATTCCTGTCCGAAAATGGTGGTCACCCGTTTGGAGTTGGAGCTACGCTACCAGGGCAAAAAGTTACGGGGTGTCACATGGAAGTTGACTCGATCGGAGCATGGTTTTCTTCCAGAGAGCTCCTGGCTTATCGCCGCACAGGTCATAGTGCCACTCCTGGTATCAGGGCTGGGGATGGTCTCCGCTGGCATCGTCATGGACCTCATACAAGTACGGGAATAAAATGAATTTTCTTTTTTTTTTTTTTTAACTGCATAGCTTAAAGTTCCATTAATGCACCTATATCGTCTTTCTTATAGTAGCATAAAAATCTGTTTCTCTTTGGCCACCTTAAAACTTTGTATTTATTTATGCACTGAGCAATCAAAAATTATGCTGAGCCTTAATGCAAGGTGTGCATGGGCTAAATGCAACCTGAATGCATCCTGAATGCATTCTGAACGAGAGATTGGACATTAGGACGCATTTGGAGAGAACTGGGTCACATGTATCTGGATTTATTAAGATCTCTGTAGAAATGTGATTACGTATACAAACCTAAACAATAGGAAAAATAAGACCAGTCTTAAGACTGGCAAGGATGTATATTTTGGGTAAAAAATAATCTCTGTAGCTTATGATAATAACCGAGGTATGAGCATTGTCTGACTAAGCTAAGTGAATATAGTAGGTGATGTGTTTTTAGCTACAGCCAAGCCAAGTGCAATTTTATTCACGCTCTTATTGCATCTGAATTTATTGATTTGCAAGGTTTAAAGAGCCCTATTTGCATGGGATTAGTATTACCCCTGGACCTTTTTAATTCAGAAAGTACCCCATAAAGTCTGTGTTTTTAGCGGTGCATTTGCAAGCGATTAGCTACGTCTGTTATTTACTTGGTTTTGCTGATTTTATCTCTGAATATAACATCACAACCTAGCATGTATATCTGATACACTCGAGACTGGCTGAGAAGAAAGACAGCCACCAATATCCACACTAAAATTCACAAATACACAGTGGGCTCTTTGTTTGGTTTGCTAACCTTTGCCTCAGACTTCACTTTACGCGGACCATAACACTTCATTGACACTGTATTTTCTACCGTCATGTAGCGGGGGTATGTCTCCTGTTCACGACTTGTCTCCTGTTCACGGTGCATTTGTATCTTCAGCGGCTCATTTTACATTTTAACTGTAGAAATTCAATAATCAGACTGCAGAGACATGTATAATTACTAATAACAAAAAGAGACACTTTAAAAGCATTAATGCTACATGCTTTAAATTGCTGTAACCCTTATTAGGAAACGGTTGGCTGCTTAGGAGGCATCTGGCCTAGCTACAGTGACAAAAAACGAGCAATGCACTGATGATCTTGCTGGTAGTGCAAGAGCTGGAAGCAGTGCAGGGTCCATACAGTACAGTGATGCAATCAGTGAGGATGCTCTCAACATTGCCCCAGTAGAGGGAGCATGTGAATGGGGCTGGGGCAATTTTTACCACAGGACCCCTGGCTTTGGCGAATTTACAATGGGGATTTTGCGGGAAAATTTTCATTTTACAAATTACGGACATGGCTACATGGCTACATGACTTCCATTTAATACTAATCCCGTGCAAATAGAGCTAAAGATGCAAAAACATCAAAAGGGTTTCTGGAAATAATGCCGGTTTTTAATAGTGGATTTTATGATGCCATGATGTCATAAAATATTCTAGAATGCCTTGATGTCATGGTGGTAACCTCCTCTGGCTTGGCATACACAGCTCATGGGTTGCATGTAAGGTGGATTATTTGATTTAAAATTTTGAATTTGCATTGCATGATCACAAGCCCCATAAACTTACTGGAAAATAGACTTTGTATTGTTAGGCATGGAAACTAATTTGGTTGCTATCAGCATGGCATGTGAAGTGAAATAGATTTTCCTGTTCAACAGATGGAACCTACTTTTTCAATCTTTCCAAATCACATTAGATAAAGAAGAGAGTGAAAAGTGTGTAAGTGGCTGCAGGATGAAAAGAAGTAAAGAAAACGCTGGATCAAATGACAAGAGGCTGAATTTAGAATCTACATTGTGCTTTGCAAAACTTTTGTTTTTTAATCCTCAAATACCTTGAGTACACAGCCATTGGTTTCGTGGCTTGGGGCACATCTTCTTTAGGCAGCAGTGGCAGTCTCACAGAAGTGGGTCATGTCCCAGGATAACCTCCCAATATGACAGCTGTCAGCTAGAAGGTCCAATCCAGAACCAAGTGTAAAAATAGACTCACAAGACAAGTGAACACAAGAAAAACTGTACTAGTCATGGTCCCTTTTTGCAACACATAGTGTTTATAGTCATTGTGTAAAGCCTACACAAATACACAAAAGTACACAAGTACAAAAGTGCACAAGTAAGAATTTGACTTTTTTGCTAAAGTAGTTAACCATATTTTTATATTAAGGAACTTTACTTTCACTCAAATAACTTGAAATGTGAGATTTAGGGTGTTGATATAATTCCCAAGTTAAAATTGCAAGGGGAAGAAGCAAATTTGGCTTTTATAAATTTAGTTTATGACAAATATTCTTCTGATATGCTTCAGTTTTTGTTTTCATGTATATTAGATGCTGTTTTGTTGTACCTTTTAGCGGATGGATTAATGTCTGTAATAATATAATAAATTAGCAACAATTAGCAATTTGTGTACCATTATAAAGCAAGCATTTTATTTCATTTGCTTAACACCTTAGATAAAAAAAAATAATATTTTATTAAATAAAAACATACACAAAAATATAATTAGGGTATAATCTGGTGCATATGAAGTCAATGAAAGAAAAACTCACAATGGTCACAGAAAAAAAACTTTATTCTGACAAAAGTAATAATAAATAAAAATTCTATGAATGTTAACCAATGAAAGTCAGACATTGCTTTTCAACCATGCTTCAACGGAATTATTTAAAAAAATAAACTTATTAAACAGGCCTGGACAAAATTGATGGTACCCCTAGAAAAGACTGTAAATAATGTGACCAAATGGACAGGTTAATTCAAGGTGTGTGCACTAATTAGCATCACAGGTGTGTACAATCTTGTAATCAGTCAGTGGGCCTATTTATAGGGCTTCAGGTAGTCACTGTGTTGTCTGGTGACATGGTGTGTACCACACTCAACATGGACCAGAGGTAGCGAAGGAAAGAGTTGTCGCAGGAGAATAGAAAGAAAATTATAGACAAGCATGATAAAGGTAAAGGCTATAAGACCATCTCCAAGCAGCTAGATGTTCCTGTGACTACAGTTGCACATATTATTCAGAAATTTAAGATCCATGGGACTGTAGCCAACCTCCTGGACGTGGCCGCAGGAGGAAAATTGATGACAAATCAAAGAGACGGATAATCCGAATGGTAACAAAAGAGCCCAGAAAGACTTCTAAAGAGATCCAAGGTGAACTCCATGCTCAAGGAACATCAGTGTCAGATCGCACCATCCGTCGTTGTTTGAGCCAAAGTGGACTGGACCAAGGAGGACACCATTGTTGAAAACAAATCATAAAAAGCTAGACTGGAATATGCCAAACTACATGTTGACAAGCCACAAAGCTTCTGGGAGAATGTCCTATGGACAGATGAGACAAAAATGGAACTTTTTGCCAAGGCACATCAGCTCTATGTTCACAGACGGAAAAATGAAGCATATCAAGAAAAGAACACTGTCCCTACTGTCAAACATGGAGGGGGCTCTGTTATGTTCTGGGGCTGCTTTGCTGCATCTGGCACAGGGTGTCTTGAATCTGTGCAGGGTACAATGAAATCTGAAGACTATCAAGGGATTCTAGAGAGAAATGTGCTGGCCAGTGTCAGACAGCTTGGTCTCAGTCGCAGGTCATGGGTCTTGCAACAGGACAATGACCCAAAACACAGCTAAAAACACCCAAGAATGGTTAGTAGGAAAACATTGGACTATTCTAAAGTAGCCTTCTATGAGCCCTGACCTCAATCCTATTGAGCATGTTTGGAAGGAGCTGAAACATGCCGTCTGGAAAAGACACCCTTCAAACCAGAAACAACTGGAGCAGTTTGCTCATGAGGAGTGGGCCAAAATACCTGCTGAGAGGTGCAGAAGTCTCATTGACAGTTACAGGAATCGTCTGATTGCAGTGATAGCCTCAAAAGGTTGTGCAACAAAATATTAAGTTAGGGGTACCATCAATTTTGTCCAGACCTGTTCCATGAGTTTATTTTTTAAAATAATTCCGTTGAAGCATGGTTAAAAGCAATGTCTGACTTTCATTGGTTAACATTTATAGAATTTTTATTTATTATTACTTTTGTCAGAATAAAGTTTTTTCTGTGACCATTGTGAGTTTTTCTTTCATTGACCGAAGGGTACCAACATTTTTGTCCACGTGTGTAAGTTTTACGTAGCTTTATTCACTTCTGGCACACTATAGAGTGGCTTGCCAATATTGTTGCATTAATTAAAGAAAATGGTCCTTGTTTACCATTTTTATACATGCAAAAGTTCAATACCTCCCCTTCAAGAAATTATAATTTTAAATAAAATTAAAAACAACTTAATGCCACTAATGGGGATCCTTTTAAATAAACAAATAAACTTATTAATTTTCTACCCATGTTCTCTATCAATTCACTGACAGCACACACATAGTCAGTTGGTCAGCATTTGCCTCAAAAAAAGTCTATATTGTTTAGTATTGTTATTGTATATTGTCTATATTGTATTATGTAATCTATAACTTTTTAATTTTGGAACAATGTTTTTATTTAATTTTTATAACAAAAAACTATAGCACAAAGAGACACACAATAAATAATTAAATAACTAACATAGAAAAACATCACACAAAATAATATTATTACATTAAAGAAGAAAACAACAACAACAAAAAACACTCAATCTTACATTACATTTACATTTAGTCATTTAGCAGACACTTTTAGCCAAAGCCTTACATTAAGGTTCCATTCACCAGTGCTACAGCTGGAACACCACTGGAGGCAAGGGGGGTTAAGTGTCTTGCCCAAAGACACAACGACATTATGAACTGTGATGAGAGTGGTAATCGAACCGCCTACCTTCCGGTTGAAGGACAACTCTAAAAAAGAAATGAGGAACGCATCACAAATTTGCGTGTCATCCTTGTGCAGGGACCATGCTAATATTCTCTGTATAGTTCCAATTTTATGTATTAGTGAACTAGCACACCATAACTTTTAATCAGTTTTGTCAGGTGAATGCAAGGAAATGTACCAAAAAGGTTATAAAAATGCAGCGTGCATTTCTTGGCAGGTCATGTCGCGTCCAAAAGCTTTTCAAGGTCTTTTGTCTATTTTATTCCCTCCTTTGCGCGCCACATTTCTTTAAACAGATGATCACATCAGCCTTTATAAACCTCCTAGTAAAGCCTTCTCTTATTCTCATGTTTGTGCACCGTTCTGCACCTTTCTCCTCTGTTTAGTTCCCTTCCTATCTACCATTGCTGTGCATCACTCCCAGCAGCCCTCTTGTTTTTATATGTGTTTCTATTTAAGGCCATAAACCGTCTCGAAGCTGACAGTCGGAGAATATGTGACAGGGTGAACTGCACCCAGTGAACCTGTGACTTTGCGAAGGTAGTGCGAGGCGATGCTCAGAGACGTGGAAACTAGGCTACTGGGTTAGACAAGAATATTTGATGTGCTTATTTAACTGCCACCACGTCAAAGGGTTCATATATACTGCTGACGATACGGATGTGGCCTTTTTTTTGCTTTAGTTACGTTGGATTAACATAGTTTGAACTGTTCTCTTTTTTAGCACTGGGAGGTGTTTAAGGTCATCACAGAAGTGTTCATTTTAGTACCAGCTCTGGTCGGACTCAAAGGAAACCTGGAGATGACCTTGGCTGCTCGCCTCTCCACTGCTGTAAGAACAAGTTTATTATTTATTGCTAAGAGTTATAATATCACCAAATCTGGCATGAACTGAATATGTCAGAGAAACTTACAAATTACATATTATTCTATTATTTTTATTTTTTTCTCTCTAGGCAAACACAGGTCAAATGGATGACCCTGATAAACAGTGGCTAATGGTGTACAGCAATCTGGCACTTATTCAGGTAACAATATATATTACATTATATTACATAGAGTCAGAGGAGCAGAATGTGAGATGGGTTAATTATTTTTATTTAGTGCATCTGTAGAACAAATTAGACTGGATGTATATTTTATGTTCATATTTATCTAACAATATATCCATTTTTTTAATTTATAAAAATAAAACAGATATGTGTGGTCCTGATAATATAATTATTAATCGCATTTCATATCCAAACTCAAAACACATCTGTTCAGACTGTCCTACTCACTTCCACTATAATTGCACTGTCCTGTGATCAATATAATTGTTGTTTTTATTGCTGTTTTAATTGTTTCTTTTAATTGTTGTTCTTGTACTTTAATTATGTGCTATTGTGTTTTTCACTATTGTTGTAAGGTGACCTTGAGTGTCCAGAAAGGCGCATTATCAATAAAATGTATTATTATTATTATTATTATTATTAGAGTACCAGTATATGCACTTACAAAAATAATTAAACTTTGGAAGGATAGTGGAAATAGGTATTTTGTAAAAAAATTAAAAGTCAGAAACAGCTGCCCAAAGAGGAAACACTGAACACTGCCGGAGGAGAAGTACATGGAAGTATCGGTCATTAAGTAACAAAAAAGTAAAGTAACACTGCATAACTTTTAGCTAGTAGCAACGGTTAATGTTAAATTCCAAAAATATACACTCTTGTATTGATTTAATGGTTCTTAGATTGGTAGACGTGATTGGTAGAATCATGCCTATTTAACTGACGCAGTACCCTCAGCTGGAAAGAAAACTCTGATGTAAATGATTTATAATCCCATGCCACTGGGACAAACAGACCTCTCCTGAGTGACATGCTTAGCAGCCGTTTTTTTTCTTTCAAACTTGTCGGTTTTGGAAAATTTCCTTTTAAAAAAACAACACATAAAGTCTTTAGAGGGTTCTGCACCCCTAGTGGTTAAAAGTTACACAGTGTCACTTTAAGTAATTTCAATGTGTTTCCAGTTTTTTTTAAGTCAATAAAATTTTGTTCATAGACTATAGCATGCTCTTGGAAAGTTTTTATATTAGTACTGATGGATTCTCGTGTTCATTTACTGAAGGGTAGGGTTCTTTTAGGTAGTCTTAGAGAACAAAGTGGTTTATGTACTTGTGCTTCTCAGGTTCAAGCCACAGTGGTGGGCTTCCTCGCTGCAGTGGCGGCCATTTGTTTAGGGGCCATATCCAGAGGAGGAGTGGAACTGGACCAGGCTGCAGTGTTGTGTGCCAGCAGCATCACCACAGCATTTGTGGCAGCACTTTCCTTAGGTCAGACACATAGTGTGCATTTTTTGGGGTGAAATGCTTTGGAAATTGTATATTTCAGTTTTAGCTACTTCAGAGTGGGACTAAGTGCTGCAGTGGCTCCATCTAGTGGTACAAAGTAAATCTTTATTTTTGGGGCGGCAGTGGCTCAGGAAGAGCGGTCGTCCTTCACCCGGAAGGCAGGAGGTTCGATTCCCGTTCTCCCCACAGTTCATACTTGGACAAGATAATTACTGTATTTTTCGCACCATAAGACGCACCTGGTTTTTAGAGGAGAAAAATAGGAAAAAAAAATTCTGAACCAAATAGTGTAATAAAATATTTAATAAAGTATAACAGAATAATATTTGAATTATATGACTGGAGTGAAGGGCATGCGCACTGCTGTGTACTGTAACACCGCCTACTACATGCTATCCTCCAATAGCATACGGCGGTGACACAGGCAGAGTATGTGAGCGGTGCGGAGTGGGAGCGGAGTTGTGTGATTTTGCCAGGTGCGAGGAGCGGATTTTTTAAATGTTGGAGCGTTGTGATTTTCTCCCGCTCCGAAACGCTCCACTATCGCTCAATTACCCATCACGGGCCAGGAGTCCCAGGACCAAACCACTGTCAGGAGACGGAGGAGGACTCAAAATGTTTCTAATCATATTTTTCATTTGTTTGCATTTGTATTGTTTTATTAGTACTTTCACAAACATTTAAATAAAGTACTGCGTATTCGTTTTACACTACATGCATCTTCTGGCCCCGCTGCCACTCTGCCAGTATCTCAGTGGACTACTGAGAAGCCTGGACACGGGGCGGGGGAGAGATGATGCAGTTTCCAGGGACACGGAAGGTCCCGGGGGACCAGCTGCCGCTCTGCAACTCGGAGCGGCAGTCTTATGGTGCCTGCGTCTTAAGTGCCTGCGGACCATAAGACGCAGGCACTTTTCCTCCCACTATTTGGTGAAGAAAAAGTGCATCTTATGGTCCGAAAAATACGGTAACCCACCTTGCCTTGTATAAATGTGAATGTATGGCGCGGAATGGCTGCCACGTCTCTGTCAGTCTGCCCCAGGGCAGCTGTGGTTACAGATGTAGCTTACCACCACTAGTGTGTGACTGTGGAGTGAATGAATAATTGATATGTAAAGCGTCTTTGCGTCCCCGGAAAAGCGCTATATAAAATTGATGTAATAATAATAATATTCCATACCTACTCTGAGTCTGTCACTCTGGTTGCACCCATAGGTCTGGTCATGATCGGAGTGATCATCGGTTCCAGGAAGGTGGGGATCAACCCGGACAACGTAGCCACCCCCATTGCTGCCAGTCTGGGTGATCTGATCACTCTGTCCCTGCTGGCGGGGGTTAGCAGCATACTCTATGAGTACAGAAGTGAGTATACAACACACAAGTATAAGTTGACTTGAGCAAAGATACAATAGAGTTTAGAAAGTCAGAATATGAACAAAATGTATTTATTGTGACTATACTCTTTCAGATGTATGGTACCTGTCCCCCCTGGTGTGCTTGGTCTTCCTGGCTCTGATCCCGCTGTGGGTGGTGGTGGCCCGACAGAGTCCTCAAATCAGTGAGGTGCTGCGCTCAGGTTGGCAGCCCGTCATAGTGGCCATGTCCATCAGTAGGTGAGTATTTCTGCATATTCCATTGCATTCCCTAAACATTATTTTATTTAGCTGTGTCTAAAAAATGTAACTTTTGACAGTTTTGGAGGCCTTATACTGGACAGCACGGTCAGTGATCCAAACTTTCAGGGGATGGCTGTCTTCACTCCTGTCATAAACGGTGAGCAATTTATTAAAGACAAAGTAAAATAAGCATTTCTGCCACTGAACTGATGCTGCTGTCATCACACAATAAATCTAAATGAGAAATGTCTTTGCAATGATATGACAGGTTTTTGACAACAAGGTGAGTGGAGTATTCTGAGTCAAACCGATCAAAAAGAGTATTGCAGACTATCTTCTACTGCCCCCATGTGGACATATGTAGTAATGCAACATCTACTGCAAGTTGTTGTTGTAACCAGTACATCTTGATGAAGATTGAATGTCAAAATTCATTCTTCTGAGCTGGTGGACATGTTCTCAGTGGGTTGCATAATTTTTTATTACATTTTCAATCTATTTCTATAGCCCAATATCATAACAACAATTGCCTCAAACTGCTTTACAGAAACAAAAAGCAGCAAATAGAAAAACAGGCTGTATTAGACATCACCCCCTCTTCTTAGACCCTCCATTAGGTAGAGGAAAAACTCATACTCTCTATGTGTAATGTGTTTTTTACCACACAGGTATTACTTTTTTCCTGCACTTGTTTGCTTGTCGGTTTAATGCTCTGTGACTTCTTGTATTTGGTCTGTACCTTAAAAGGCCTTTAAACGACAACTGGACCAGATTAGACCTTGGTTCAGTTTGATCTAGACCAGTGGTGCCCGCCAAGTATTTACCAATATCTTTTGATAATTATACACTGAATATATTTTTCCTTTTCCTTCAATATTCTGCAGTGATTAGTTGATTTTACTATGACATGCTCCAAAAGGGAACAACCTTTTACAAAATCTAGCATCTCCGACTCTCAGTGAGAGATAGTTTTGACTGGTTTTAGAACAAACTGTTAAGAGTGGATCTGAAGCTGTGACTGTGGTGTTGAAGCTAAATAGACCAAAAAACTGGCAAGATGGTTTGTAAATGAAGCCTGAAATATAGCGTTTTCAGAAGCAGCAAGAGCTATTTAGGACAGAGCCACTGTGGGTAAAGAAGCACATTCAAGTTTAGAGTGAAAAAAAAAACTGCACATCTAACTTTTGGACTTTCAGAAACGAATGCTTGGACATATTGGAGGACTGTATTGAGAAACAGCAGTTGAGACGTAAAAAGAATCCACCTTTAGAAAAGTGGTTTGGCCGTGAGGTGATGCATGCAGCATTTCTACATTGAAGCGGTGGAAACACTGGAGATAAACCACTAATGGTGCACAGCCAGCGTCCTGGCATTTGGGCTTTAATGTGCTCAGACTCACTGTCACTGGTTTTTATTTGGGTTGTGCCCATCTTTTTAGGTCTTGAAGCACTTTCTTAATCTTGCCTCTGCTAAATTTGCCAATCTGGTTTGGGTTTCCGTTTCCAACTCCAAGTAATTTTTAACTCACAATAGAACTTTTGTGCAGTTTATGTAGGCTACACAATTAGAGAGGTGTTCAATGTATTTGAATTGGACACAGATTTTTCAACAAGCAAAACTTTAGTTTTAACAGGGTTTATGTTTATGGTTTATGTCTGCTTGTAGCTGTTATGCTGTGGAATTGGCAGGCTAAACAAATGATCAGATGTTGCAAAATTCAAATAGTTTCTAAACGATAATTTTCAATAGCTTGTTGCCGATTACTAAGGTCTGGGTGGTGAGCCCAGACCTTCATTCTCCCCAGACCCAGACAAACTCAACTGCTTCGATGAGTCGTGTTTACAGGGAAAATTGCTTTTACAAGTTAAGAACACAAGCAACAGTCAATGAAGGCAAGACACGTGGATCAGTCTACATAAGGACAAAGGTAAAAGAATAGTCCTTGTCCACCACAACTGTTGTATAAATTTCATTCCTACACTCTTTAATCAGTAAATCAGTTGTGTCACTGTGATGTACCGTAAGAAAAGCAGTAGCTCAGTGGTAGAGCAACCTTCAACCGGCAGGTGGGTGGTTCAATCCCCGCTCGAAACATCCCAAAACATCATAAAACTTCATAAAACATCCCACAGTTCATACTGTCATTATGTCTTTGGGCAAGACACTTAACCCACCTTAACTCCAGTGGTCAACTGTAACACTGGTAAAGCGCTTTAAGTGCCTACTAGGTGGAAAAGCGCTATTTAAATAAAAAAAAAATTAAAAGATGTTTGCATGGTCAGACAGCCGCAGGTCAAACGTGTAAATTAGCATCTTTGCTTTATCCTGGTAGATATGTGGTGTTTTTTTTTACTTAAACAACTAAACTGTAACGTCCTTATCTTCACGGAGACGTGGTTAAATAGTGGAATACCAGACTCTGCTATTGAGATCACGGGACATCACATGCTCCGCGCGGACAGAACAACAGATGGATCCGGTAAGACAAGGGGAGGCGGATTGTGTATTTATATTAACAAAGCTTGGTGCACAAACTCTGCTGTTGTTGGGAGCCATTGTTCAGCTAACCTAGAGTTTCTCATGGTTAAATGTAGACCGTTCTATCTGCCGCAGGAGTTCACCTCCACCATTATAACTGCAGCTTATATTCCCCCGGACGCTGATGCCAAGCTTGCTATGAAAGAACTTTATGCAGCCATCAGTAAACAACAGACTATTCACCCGGAAGCAGCGTTTATTGTTGCGGGTGATTTTAATCACTCTAACTTAAAAACTGTGCTACCCAAATTTCATCAGAATGTTTCATGTCACACCAGAGGGAACAAAACCCTAGACCATGTCTACACAAACATGGCTGGAGCTTACGTGGCGACACCCCTCCCCCACCTGGGACAATCAGATCACATATCTCTGTTCCTCACTCCCAAATATACACCCCTCATCAACCGTGTGAAGCCATCAGTGAAGACCATCAAGGTGTGGCCTGCGGGGGTAGATTTCACACTCGAGGAAAAGTTTCTACACACAGACTGGAGTATGTTTGCTTCCCAAGCCACCAGTGGTGCTCACACAGACATTGACTGCTACACCTCCTCTGTATTGGACTATTAATACCACCATTGACAGTGTTACAACCCAGAAACAGATCACCACATACCCAAATCAGAAGCCATGGATGAATCAGGAAGTGCGACTCCTGTTGAAGACACGCAATACTGCCTTCAGATCAGGAGACGCACAAGCCTACAGCACATCCAGAGCAAACCTGAAGAGGGCATCAAAAGGCCAAGCACTGCTACAAGCTGAAGATAGAGGACACTTCTCCAACTCTGACCCTCGACGCATGTGGCAGGGCATCCAGGCCATCAGTGACTACAAACCCACCCACTCCACCCCTGCAGCCACCGATGTCAACTTCCTGAATGAGCTAAATGACTTTTATGCTCGCTTTGAAAGAGACAACAGAGAAACTGCAACCAAGCTCAAACCCTCAGTTGACCACCCCCCATTCACACTCTCATCCACTGATGTCTGCAAGGCACTGAGCCGGATCAGCACACACAAGGCTGCTGGACCAGACAACATCCCTGGTCGTGTTCTCAGGGCATGTGCGGAGCAGCTTGCTGGGGTTTTTACAGACATTTTCAACCTGTCTCTTGCCCAAGCAGCTGTACCAACATGCTTCAAATGCACTTCCATTGTGCCAGTGCCAAAACACTCTAGTCCAAGGTGCCCCAACGACTACCGCCCTGTAGCACTCACACCCATCATCATGAAGTGCTTTGAGCGGCTGATCCTGGAACACCTAAAAGACTCCATACCACCCACATTGGACCCGCATCAGTTTGCTTACAGCAGCAATAGGAGCACAGAGGATGCAGTTGTTATGGCACTGCACTCTGTGCTCACCCACCTGGACAATAAGAACTCTTATGCATGTATGCTGTTTGTTGACTTCAGCTCAGCATTCAACACTATCATCCCGACCAAGTTAATAGCCAAACTTGAAGACTTGGGCATCAATACCTCACTCTGCAACTGGATTCTGGACTTCCTGACCAACAGACCCCAGAATGTCCGATCTGGATCCACCTGCTCCACATCCATCACACTTAACACTGGTGTACCACAGGGCTGTGTGCTAAGCCCATTTCTCTACTCCTCTTCACCTCTGACTGCAAGCCTGTGTTTGGATCCAACGCCATCGCCAAGTTTGCAGACGACACTACAGTGATTGGTCTCATCAGCAACAACGATGAGACTGCCTACAGGAAGAGATCCAGCACCTGTCCACATGGTGCAACGAAAATAACCTGCTCCTCAACACCACCAAAACGAAGGAGCTCATCGTGGACTTCAGGAAAGAGTCTAGAGGCACACACGACACCATCCACATCAATGGAATGGACGCCGAGCGTGTCTCCAGCTTCAAGTTCCTGGGGACCCACATCTCGGCTGACATGACCTGGACAACCAACACCTCCAGCCTGGTCAAGAAGGCTCACCAGCGCCTCTTCTTCCTGAGGACACTGAGGAAGAACCAGCTCTCCTCGGCCATCCTGGTGAACTTCTACCGCTGCGCGATAGAAAGCATCCTGACGAACTGTGTCACAGTGTGGTATGGGTGCTGCTCTGTCGGAGCGCAAGGCATTGCAGCGGGTGGTGAAAACTGCCCAACGCATCACAGGGACTCCACTTCCTGCCATCGAAAACATCCAGAGGAAACGCTGTCTGCCGAGCTCGCAGCATCCTTAAGGACTCCTCTCACCCAGCCCACAGACTGTTCTCCCTCCTCCTCCGGCAGGCGTTTCAGGAGCCTCCGGACTAGAACCAGCAGACTAAAGAACAGTTTCTTCCCCAGAGCTGTGTCTTTACTGAACTCTAACCCTTGCTGACCCCACACCTCTCACAGACTCCTCTCTCACCCCCACCATGCCACTCCCTCACAGACTCTCCTCTCACCCCCACCATCCCACTACCCTCATAGACTCTTCTACCCCCACCACCATCCCACTCACAGACTCTCCTCTCATCCCCACCATCCCACCATCCCTTGCACTACTGCACCTTTGCTACCAACTGTTTACATTTCACTGTTTGCACTACCTTAAATCTACTGCTTACCTTAAGCTAACATACAATTGTATACACCTACCTGTAAAATTCTGTTCATAGTTAGAGACATCTGTATATCACATGTGTGTGTGTGTGTGTGTGTGTGTGTGTGTGTGTGTGTGTGTGTGTGTGTGTGTGTGTGTGTGTGTGTGTGTGTGTGTGTGTGTGTGTGTGTGTATGTGTGTGTGTGTATGTGTATATGTGTATGTGTGTGTATGTGTGAGTATGTGTGTGTATGTGTATGTGTGTGTGTGTGCTTGTGTGAGGCGTGTATGTGAGTGTGTGTGAGTGTATGTATGTGTACGTGTGCATGTGAGTGAGTGTGTGTATGTGTGTATGTGTGAGTATGTGTGCATGTGAGTGTGTATGTGAGTGTGTGTGTGTGTGTGTGTGTGTGAGTATGCAGCGTATGTGTATGTGAGTGAGTGTGTGTGTGTATGTGTGTGTATGTGTGTATGTGAGTGTCTGTGTGTATAGCTCTCCCGGTTTAATTCCCTGTGTGTATGTGTGTATGGTGGTGTGTATGTGTGTATGTGAGTGTGTGTATGTGTGTGTGTGTGTGGGTGTGTGTTCGTGTGGGTGTGTATGTGTGTGTGCGTGTATGTGAGTGAGTGTGTGTATAGCTCTCCCGGTCTAATTCCCCTGGGTGTATGTGTGTATGTTTGTGTGTGTATGTGTGGATGGTTGTGTGTGCATGTGTGTGTGTATGTGAGTGAGTGTGTGTACAGCTCTCCTGGTTTAATTCCCCTGCGTGTATGTGTGTATGGTTGTGTGTGTATGTGTGAGTATGTGTGTATGTGTGTATGGTTGTGTGTGTATGTGTGTGTGTATGTGAGTGAGTGTGTGTGTGTATGTGTGCGGCGCGACGCGTGTGTATTACATTACATTTAGAGTACATATTCACCTGTAAATGCTGTTTATAGAAAAGAGACACCTGTAATTATATTTATGGCACACACTCACCTCTCATAGTAATAACCATCTGTATATTTATATTCATTGTACATATTACCTGTAAATCCTGTACATCTCCATATCCTGCACGTACGCAACCATTGTATATATCCTGCACTTTACTGCTATTGCACTTCTGGTTAGACCTAAACTGCATTTCGTTGCCTTGTACCTGTACTTGTGTAATGACAATAAAGTTGAATCTAATCTAATCTAATCTAATCTAATATAAATGCTAACTTCATATTAACCACAAAATTGTATTCTATATGGAAGATTTAGAGTCTGTGGTTTTCTGGTAGAACCTGAAAAAAGGCACATGGATGTAGCACAACCTGAATCACTGCTCACAATGGGAACCATAAGACTTCTCTAATTGATATTTCACATCATGTGTCACAGTTTGTATCTGTGAACTTTATCAAGCAGACAAATATATATTTTTATATTAGTGCTTCTTTGTGAGATGGTCTCCTGTAAAAATCCTGAATGGATCACAGTTCAGCCAGGCCTGAGTTAGTACTTAGACTTATTTATGAACCGGAGAGATAAAGCATTACTGATTTAAAGCGGTGCATTCAGTTCTTTGTGTAGCAGTTGTGTTTTGATCCTGGGAAAAAATAAAATAAAAAATGCTGAGAATATAAATAAATGGTGAAGAATGGGAAGAAATAAATTGTTTGTTTATTTTTGTTTCTTTGGAGGGTCTCAGCTGATGGGTGAGTGTCTACCTTTTTCTTTTCCTTTGCAGGAGTTGGTGGTAATTTGGTGGCGATCCAGGCCAGTAGGATATCCACTTATCTGCACTTTTGGAGCATCCCCGGAGTGCTCCCGTACAAAATGAGGCAACACTGGCCCAACCCATTCATCACATTCTTCTCCTCAGGTACACACTTTCATAAAATATACAGTTGTATAGTATAACCCATGCTGGCATCTTGTGTGAACCCAGGGGTGAACTCGAGGTCAGCCCGGGTGCTGCTGATGCTGGTGGTCCCGGGACACATGGTCTTCCTCTACGCCATCTCTTTGCTGCAAGGCGACGAGGCACCCATTTCTCTGGCCTTTGTCGTCTGCTACCTGTGTGCTGCTCTTCTTCAGGTAAACCTCTGCTGGCAGAATGAGGTTTGGCAAGTTCAAACACTGCATTTACAGTCAGTGCATTTACATGATGGTAGAGAAAAGCAAATTACTGCCTAAGTCCAATTATAACCAGAGATTTGAACTGTTGTAAACACCTTGCTACGATTGGGGGTGCAGTCATTGAATTTCTCTAAATTGCACTGGATAATGTGGTTTGTTGTCGGATTAGTGCTGCATGTATACGGCTTACCCCGAGTAAGGTCAACACAGCGCACTGAACATGCTCCTGAGCCGGACAGCAGCACAAAGTCGTAAACAGATGAGAAAGACATAAAGAACAATGTTTAGAGACAGACTCACTCATTTTTAGACCAACAAAGACATAAATATTAAGGGTCCTATTTGTGGGTTATTGTGCTCTGTCATGTTGTAAAATGTTTAGAAGAACAAGTTAGTTTACCGTAGCTTTTAAGATGTTTATATTGCCATTGGACGCCGCAATTACAGAGTATTGAACATGTTGTTCTCAGTTTGTTGTGTTCATCTTTTTAACTCTTAAAGTTAGTCTGTTATAATTGATATGTATTAATGACTCAATAATTATTGAGCTAATCAGCCGGGTATATTAACCTTAAATGCTATGAACGAGTCAGGTTTAACGTTTGCTTTTTCCCTTTTTTAATCAAAGTTTATTTTTTATCTTAATGCTGTTAAATACTAAGGACACATGAATGCAGCATTTGCTCGAGCGGACACACATTACTCTCTTGTTTGTGTAAACTCCAGCTGCAAAGGCTTAATTGAGATATGAGCATAGTCAGAGTAAGGACTGTGGGTCCTGTAACTTCAGTTTTTCCTCATGTTTGACACATGGGCACTACTGCTTTGTCATTTTTTTTATTCAAATCTGACACCTTCTTTTCTGATAACAGCTGTAGAGTGTAGAAAGTGAACATTGTTGAAGAGTCAGTTTTACAGAAGTCCGGACACAGTGACAGTGTATGATTTTGTATGAAACAGCTGTGGTTTTGGTCTTTCAGCAGCTTGGTAAGATAAAGATAAGTTCAAAAAGTCACCCGTCACTCCTGCTGCGTTCACCCGCTGAGGCTTTTAACTTAAGTCAGCTGTGAGGATATGAGCAAACCTGTCACACATAAACAATAAATGCTTCACAAAATTCAGCTAAATTCGAACAATTCTTTGGTGTCAGCTCAATAACTTTAATAGTTTGAATACTATCATCTGGTTTTAATAAATCCTTCTCTACTGCCAGTCCAGAGAAACAGATAAAATGAATTCAGTTTTCTTACTGGGAGACATTTAGTTTATTACTTGGGGATACAGTCGGTTTAGTCTGGAGAAGCATAAGCATTGGCACAGGCTTTATGTTATGTATATCTGCCAAAGAGGCAAAACTAACAACTAGTGAAAAAAATATTGGAATATTGAAAAAAAAAAAAGTGGTTAGCACTGTCACCTCACAGCAAAGAAGGTCCAGGGTTTGACTCTGGTGGAGGCTTCTGAAAATTTATTTCCCCCCCAGGGATAATAATAATAAAAAAGATACTTAAAAAAACTTTAGTGAAAGAGTATGTTACATAGAAGGTATTTAAATCAATTTCTGCATTATATGGTTTGGCTTAATCAGTTGTCATTTTGTTTTCTTATTTACTTATTTATTCAACCCCAGCCTGTGTCTAAACCACAATTTGGGCCATTTCTCAGCAGCATATATTGTGAAAAATCATTGTCAAGGCAAATTCTATGCTTAGCAGTGAACAACTGCTAGCTCTCCAGAGCATAAGCCTACCAGCAAGAGACTGAACAAGCTGATTTGAAAGGCAAGATATGTTGTTGGATTGGAACTGGACAGAACTAATCTATTAAACCTAAGGCCCAAAGCTGCTGGGATAGGCTCCAGTCACCCACGACCCCTAACGGGACTAAGTGAATGAATGAATGAAAAGGATGAATACGATTTTGAAAAAAAAAAAAAAATCAGCAAATAGTGAACATTACAATGATCAAATGCGGCCTTTAGGTAATGAATAAACAATGTTACAGTAAATAATACCCATATAAAAATCAATTGATACTGTAAAATCCTAATTAATAATAATGTTGTGCATTTAATTTAAGACTCTAAAACAAATCCCGAGTACTGTTGTTAAAAATCCTTTCTGGTGATACATAATATTTATCACTAGAAGGGACTTTTCCATCTAATGGCACGTCTCTGGTATTACTCCAGTCAACTGTAGGAAATCAATTACATACAGAAGTGTCTTCTGCTCTGAATATTCTGTCCTGTCTCGTCCCTTCAGGTGGGCATCCTCCTATACGTGGCTGACCTCATTGTGCGTCTAATGTGGCGGCGAAGTCTGGACCCCGATAACTTCTCCATCCCCTACCTGACGGCTCTGGGAGACCTGCTGGGAACGGGTTTTCTGGCCCTGTGCTTCCGCTGCGTCTCCCTCGTTCACAGCCTCGGCCTCTGAATGTCTCCACTCCAGCTCATCTCGCACTGTCATGTTTACACCGGGCCAGTACATATGAAGTCTAACTTTGTCTTATATTATACACTTATTTTTACAGCCTAATATTTATTATAAAGCATAAGATTCAAAACTCTGATACAAAATTATTAGCCATTCCTTGTCACTACTTGTCTAGTAGTTCAAGGCCTTCACTGTGAAAAATGCAAAGTCTGTTTCAAGGCACATTTCCACTGGAGCAGTGCAGGTTAGATCAGTATGACCTGTTTTATGAAGCGTTTACATTGCCCAAAAATACATCCCAAATAAGCAAACCAGACCACTTTGGTAACCCTCGGCTTTGGTTCCAAAAGGGAGGTTCAGTATGTAAAAGGTGGAGCTAAACAATGCAGTCTGTCAAGAATCGGTCTTAAATGACAATCAGAAGGGAAAGACAAAATGGCAATGTTTTCCAAATCAAGCTTGTCTTGTTCTTGCGATAAAAAAAGTTATATTTTAAAGAGAAAAAAGTCAATGTTTATTTAAAAACAGTGTAGTGTTTATTAACAACAGCTGTTTTCAGTTTTTGATAGAGTCAAGAGTATTTTAACTTTGCTTTTGCTCTACTTTTTAAAATATAAACACAATGTTGAATTAAATCGCAAGTCCCCACAATACAGAGAAATAATAAAAACAATGCTTATTGCAGCATAATGCCCTCTAGCCTACAAAAGATTTTTTTTTACATAAATATATTTTATTGTCTAATGACAAGAAAAGTGTCATTAATTAATTTAGACAAGAGAAGTATAGTCATATCAGTGGAGATGTGCCTAAAGTAAAATTTTTACTTACTTTTATCAGTCCGTGTCTGGACAGGCTGTACTCTGCACTGTAGCTACAGGCTCTGAGAGTTAGAAAGCCAACACTGACTGGAATATGACATAGGATTATTATTTGAATACCTGTGGAGAGTGAAAAGACTTGCCATCTATTTAACTTAACAATAGCTCATGTATGCTAGTTTCAAATTTTTCCATCGGCTCATACAGAAAAGTGTTTGTCTAGCCTGTGGAAAAGTAAATATAGATCAAAATATAAGCAATTTTCCATTAGCACTAGCACTTGGTTATGCCTGTGCAACTTGTTTTCGAACGAGAATAGATAACTGCCGTCCAAGCTCCAATACAAGTGAACTATTCCCAGTTTAGGACTAGGGCTGAACAATACACTCAAAGGCTTATTGATGAAGCCGTGCATCAAAGTGATACAACTGAAGTACAGTGAGAAGAGCAGTAAAAAAAAAAAAAAAAAGAGAAAATGTGGCTTTAAAAATACACACTGCACTGCTATTGTGCAGTACTTGTTTTGCTAACGGTTCTTCTTCAAACAGCTACAGTAGCTAATGTTTCAATACTACGTAACCACCGAGGAGCTAGATTCATACGATTCATTGCTCTGATTGGATAAAATAACCTTGTGATGGGCGGTTATTTTCAGGTGCTTTATCCAGTCACCGAACAGGTATTCATCTGGGAGTGCCAAATGCTTACTTTTGTAGGTTACACTTATATATTTTTTTATGCTGCAGTCCGTTGGGGGGGGTTCAACTAGGTATTATTCATCTGGTATTAGAACAACAGAGAGCAGCCAATGGACGTCTAGTAGAAGCCAAATATTTTTCACATTCATTCACGCTCAGTCCCAGTGCAAACATAGCCTCACATTTTATTATAACACAATAGAGAAAGTGTGCTGTATAAAACCCAAATACATTTGCACAGAATAAAACATCTCTTTGACACACAAATACAGTTGTGCTCATAAGTTTACATACCCTGGCAGAATTTGTGATTTTTTTTCAGAGAATATGAATGACACAAGGAAAGGGATATAAAAAGATATCCAAAGAATTGGGAATACCAATCAGTGTTCAAACTCTAATTAAGAAGTGGAAAATGAGAGATTATGTTGAAACCACACGACCTGTCATTGGCTACAGCAGCATAAAGTGAAGGTTCTAGACTGTCCGTCTCAGTCTTCTGGCCTCAATATCATTGAGCCACTCTGGGGAGATCTCAAATATACAGTTCATACAAGACAGCCCAAGAATTTACAGGAACTGGAGGCTTTTTGCTAAAAACAATGGGCAGCTTTACCATCTGAGAAAATAAAGAGCCTCATCCACAACTACCACAAAAGACTTCAAGCTGTCATTGATGTTAAAGATGGTAATACACAGTATTAAGAACTGTAAACTTCTGATTAGGGTCATTTGGGTAGTTTATGTTGTCATTATGATTTAAAAAGAGTAAACACAATTGTGTTATAATAACAACAATAAATGGCTTCACTCAACCACTAACTATGAGTGAAAGAAAGTTTTTGTGTTATCATTCATATTCTCTGAAAAATGACCAAAAAAATTTATATTCACAAATTGCCAGAATTATGAGCTTATGAGCACAACTGTTTGTATGTAGAACCTTCAACTGCTATGTCACAAAGCACTTTAGACTCCAGATGAAAAGACGTGAGCTTTGTTGTCAGCGAGTATCCATAACTTTCCCTTTAACCGAGGGTCACACAGCCTTACTGTCCATACTGCTCTCATGTCAGAACCATAAAACCTCACCTTTACACAAGTGACTGCATATACACATTTCTTTAGTCAGAATTATTATAATGAGAATTGTTACGGATACGGAGATACACTTTGTTAATGTTGTGTCTAACAGCACAGAGACAAATCTTATAGATGTGTTAGAAAAGTGGGTCAACACTTTAAATGGTATGTGTACACTACTTGAATTAACATCTTGATCTTGTATTTGTGTCACTAAAACCATGCCAATGTCAGAGAACTCATAGCTTTATTTAGGTTTTTCAAATGTACTGTCATTTGTGTTGACACTACCACATTACATTAAATGGAAATGCCTTTTTTCTCATCTTTTTTTTTCTTCTTTTTTTCTATTTTAATCAAATCTTCCACAGATGTATTATTGCCTCGTGAGTTCAAAATAATAACTATTCCTGTGTTTTGTGGCATTGAAATATATATTTTATTAAAAACTAACCGTGTTGTAAAAGCAAAAGTGTTTTGAAAGCATCTTTCCACTAAACATGAAAACATATTTAATGCTATGGTATTAGATAAAATGCTACTACTTCTTTGGGACTTGAAAATGTGTAAAATTGACATCATGCTTACTCCTTTTCAACTGAAAGTATGCCAGCAATGTAGTGCATACATTCTAAATAATTAACTGAGCAGCATAATACTTTACCACACAAATGTTACGTTTTTGAGCATCTATGGTATCCCTGCAGGGACATGCTGTTGTCTACGATCAAACTCAGATCTGATGTTTATTTCACTTTAAATATCTGTTTAATTTATACATGTCATTATCATTTATGAAATGTTTAACCCTCCTACACCCCTTAAATTTTTGTTACACTTGACGCCCTAGCGCACAAAAAATACTCCAATAAAGACCGCCTTAGATAGATTATCTATTAATGCATAATTCCTTTTTTTTTAATGGATACTATTTTTAGCTTCAGTCCTTATTATACATAGCAAATATTTATTGTGTTTCTAAATTTTAACCCCTTAAATGCCGTTTTTTGTGATTAAAAACTTGATTTCAAAATAAGACAAAAAAAGTGAATAATTTTCCATCTATTATCCATCAACATTCCGCTTATCCAGGGGCAGCAGTCTGATCAGAGATGCACAGACTTCCCTCTCCCTAGACATTTCCTCCAGCCCTTCCAGGGAGAATACTGAGGCGTTCCCAGCGACATAGTCCCTCCAGCGTCCTAGGTCTTCCTGGGGGCCTCATCCTGATGAGACATGCTCAAAATACCTTCCCAGGCGTCCAGGTAGCATCCCGAAGAGATGCCCAAGCTACCTCAGCTGGCTCCTCATGATCCTGATTCAAGAAGGGTTTAAGTATCTTGGGATCTTGTTCACGAATGAGGGAAGGAGGGATCAGGAGGTTGACAAACGGTGATGCAGTCAATAAAGAGGCTGAGATGCAAGGGCTACAATTTTCTGGTTGATCTAGGTTCCTAGGTTCACCTATGGTAATTTTTCATTCAATAAATGCAAATTAGATTTTTTCTGTGGGGGATTATCAGTAGCTTGGCACAGCTTGATGTGAGCTCTCTGTATATTCTATAAACAGGAACTCAGGCTGGCAAAGCTCCGTAAGCCAGTTAGTTCCTCAATGTTCCGTACCAACCACCTTCTTAGTAGACGCCTGATTAATGTTATGTCCGTTGCAATTCCGATTGGTTGGCCCCGAGTTGCTTTGACACGCCAGACCCCACCCGGCCCCACCAGGCCCCAGCAACTTTCGCCTTGAGGAAAACAACTCAAAACAAGACGTCTTGCTAATACAGCGAAGAGTCTGGCTTGCCATGCTAGATTAGCAGAGCCCAAGATTATCAAAAATTGGCATCAAAATTAATTTTGATTCATTCTTATTGTAGTGTTTCATCTTGGCAGTTTGGGATGAAAATAACTCCAATCTAAGTGACACATAATGTCCAGGGATAACACCTGTGTAAACAAAGCCAAACTAGTAGGCATTTGTTTCATAGATGCATCCGACTTACTGTAAATCTCTTCATTTTCTGGAACTTCCGCCTCTTTTCTCTTCAGAGAACCTGTTGCTATCCACCGATCCATAATGACACTGAACTTGAACGTCACGGCCGAACACCACTGGCCTATTTTAGTAATCGCACAATAACTTGACAATTTAATGCAAATGTTATATCAATATAGGCCTACATATTCTTTAATTTTTTTTTATGGGAATTTCCTGGTAAAATGAAGGTAAAATATTATTTTATTTTGCCTTTCCACGGACCACCTGCAGTACCCTCACGGACCACTAGTGGTCCGCGGACCACAGTTTGGGAATGACTGTTTTAGATGACTTATGTCCATAAGTCTGTAAAGTTTTGTGGAAGTATAATGAGGCTTTGATGGGTGCAGAAGCTCTGAACTGTGCACATGATTGATTAAACTTGTTAAGGAACAGTAATATGCATTTCAAAGTAAAGACGGCAATTTACATTAATTTCTAAAAACACACATGCACACCACATTATGACATCCCTAAAATACAACCAAATTATTTTAGTTCTTAATATTTATTGAATTGGCCTTACAGGCATGATAATATTCTGTATACACACATCCATGGAGCCATTGGCCCATTTTGAACTCTCTCTCTCTCTCAAATATGTGTAAATGGCATCATCTGGTGGAAAACAATATAAACTAAAATTCCAGTCCCTCACTATCATGAATCCATGAAAATTTATTGATAAAAAAATATATAAATTTATCTAGCAGGGGCAGTGGATTAAAAATAAATAAAAACAATTATTGGGAGACAATGGTACAAAAAAAGGCCTAAAGGTCCTTTCACACTGGACACAACTTTGATGTGCAAATAATTTGCGCGCTGGTTTTATTTTTTGATCAGCTGTTTGTGTAATGAGTGCTAAAACACCAATTGCGGTTAAAAAAAAACATTTTTTTTTTTTTTTTTATATATATATATTATTGTGGTAACATAAAAGGCCTCAACCAATCACATACAAGAAAACAAAGGTCACAGCAACAATGGCGGATCTTCTTGTGTGTTGACCTTTCTTGTTTTGTTTGACAAAACTAACAAAAACTACATGGACAACAATCTTAAGGACAGTGCTAAAGAATCTGATGATTACAAATGAGATGGCAATTGATTACATTAGAAGATATGAATAATGTACATTTGAGAGTTTAAATAAACCATATTTTGTCAATAGTGAAAAATTGTTTAGACGTGATTATAAATAAAAGGCAAAACTGTTCCTGAGTCTATTGTGATGCTTTGATTCAGTTATATCTTGTCATTGTGTGTTCTTATACTACATTTGTTACCTTGATTAGCACTACTTAAACAATTGGACACTAATGTACCTTTTGGATTTTGCTTTAGACTATAGATCTAATAAACATCTATATTTAGTCCATTTGGCATACAATTTTCCCACTGTGGCACAAATTAAAGGTGTTCTTATCTTATAGGTAGCCTATTTATAGCCTGAGCCACTCACAGTCCCCAATTATTGAAACTGCTCCTGAGTGGGTTTCTTTTCTGTAAACAAAATGTCCAGGAGATGTCACTAGCTATTCAATCAACATTAACCTTTGGCAGGTATTGCATTTCTCATAAGATTACAGCCCCTGTATTTAATTTTATTCTAAACCCAACTGTGTCCCGTGGCACTAAAATGTTCACCTTAAGCAGACTGCCAGACGCTGTACTGAATCAATTGGTTCCCTAAGGTTTGTTTCGTCAGATGCAGTGCCACTGTCTGGAGAAGCTCCTCAACTTGTGCCATGATCATTCAAAAGTAAGTGCAGAACTGGCCATGATAAAGTCTCCTGTACCAGATTAGCAAACTTTTTTTTCCCGTCTCTTAAAGAAAATGAAAAGCTCATCTTCACTGGATGATGAAGTGTGCTTGTTTTCTCAGCTGTCGCCACAAATGTTTTAGAATGTTGGAGCTCTAAAACGTCACAGACATCCCAGATTTCCGTCAAAATATTCGCTTTTTTGATAAGTGTTCAGTGTGAAAGGGCCTTAAGGCCAACAAGTGTTACTATGTGCAAAAAAATATGTAATTTGCATTAACCAAGAAAAAAAAAATGCTCCAGAGGTGTAGGAGGATTAATTCTTAATTATTACAAAATAGTCACGTGCAAATATAGTGTTAATTTGTATTTTATGTGGAAAGTGCCATTAATTATTTGGTTTATCACGTCCTGTTCATAAAACGTCTAAGAGAGAACAAACTGAGCACTGCTGGAAAAGAAGCACAATTTCCTATTTTAACAAAGAATAGAGATTTGTCTATGAATAGCTTATCCTTGCAGTAGGTGCTTGCAGGCTTTAGAAAAGGGTTTGAGGTAATAAGTTGCAACCTAATGTTGCCACCAGCTGTCACCACCTAGTTATCACACTTTAGGGGGAACTTTGTACCCCTCTTGACAATAAAAACAACGCTAACGGGTAACACAGTGCACCTTTAAGGGAACGCCACTCTTTAGACACATGTATTTTCAGATGCATAAACTCTTAATAACACTCTACTGTGAGCAATAATCAGTTAGTGGTTATGGACTGCCTTGAAGCTGCAAGTGGCGACAGGATAGAATGAGCCACAGTAGCTGGGATTAAAGTAATTGTACAAACATCAGTGTGAGTTTGTCGTAGATTTATCTTTACTGGAAATGTTTCCTGTTCAGAGAAAAGAAGAATAGAATGAGGTTAATAGATGAATCAGACTGAGTTATTTCATGAGCTGTTCAACTATCAACTACAAAAAAAAAAATCAACCCTCTCTATGACTATTGGCACAAGTTAAATAATCTAAGATATTTCTGGGTTAATAGAAGTTTGTTGAATGTTGACTGTATTCACGCCGACAAGAGAGGCTCTGACCTGAGCCGATGCTAAGCTGGACCCTGGCCCTACCACAGCTATGTGCCAGTTTGTTCAGTTTACAGTGCAGTGACCACAGCTAAAACAGGCTCACAGGACAGAGTCAGGAATTTGGGAGTTTTCATTAGGATTTTGAGAATGTGTGTGTTGGGTTTGTCAGAAAAAAGGCAGACAAAACAGGGCTTATAAATGTCATGACCTGTTCTTGATGGAATCACTACATGTGTAAATCCCCAAAGAGCATATTCCTGTAAACGTGTAGAAAAGACAACTCATTCTTTACCACAACATTCACAAAAGCCCTCGTCTTCTTAACAAAAGCCCACACAAATAAATACTCTGTCACAACTTGACATGACATAAATAAGGCTTTCCAGAGAGCTCTAAGATGGCTTGAACTGTCGGTTGTATTCACATTCACAGTATGTAGGCTTTGCAAGAGAAGAGCCTGCTTCTCTGACATTAATTTAAGGCTTTTTGTTTCTCTAGAGAGAAATAATTATTCCAATGCAGTGTATTTTTTTTTTAACAGTTGTGCTCATACTCTGTCAGAATTTGATAACACAAAAACCTTCTTTTCCACTCATAGTTAGTGGTAGGGTGAAGCCTGATCAAAAGTTTACATACTCTAATGATTTTGGCCTGATAACATGCACCCAAGTTGACACAAACAGGTTTGAATGACTACTAAAGGTAAGCATCTCCCCTGTGATCTGTTTTCTTGTAACAAGTGTGTGTTTAAAAGGGATATAAAAATATATCCAAGGAATTGAAAATGCAAATTAGCAGTGTTCAAAATTAATGATTCTGTTGAAACTAAACCAAGGTCAGGTAGACCAATAGAAATTTCAGCCACAACTGCCAGGAAAATTGTTGGGGATGCAAATGTCTGGAAAAAAGTCATCTGGAGTGACGAGACCAAAATGTAACTTTTTGGCCACAACCATAAATGTTACATTTGGAGAAGAGTCAACAAGGCCTATGATGAAAGATACACATTCCTACTGTGAAACATGGAGGTGGATTGCTAAAGTTTTAGGGATGTGAGAAACAGGAAAAGATGAATGCAGCATGTTTTCAGAAAATAGTGGAAACAAATTTGCACTAATCAGCCCCAAAGCTGTGCATGGGACCAAAGCACAAGCCATGTCAACCTGTCATTGGCTACAGCAGCATAAAGTGAAGATTCTGACCATCTCAGTCTCCTGACCTCAATTTCATTGAGCCACTCTGGGGAGATCTCAAACATACAGTTCATGCAGGACAGCCCAAGAATTTACAGGAACTGGAGGCTTTTTGCTAAGAATGGACAGCTTTACCATCAGAGAAAATAAAGAGTCTCATCCACAACCACAAAAGACTTCAAGCTGTCATTGATGTTAAAGATGGCAATACACAGTATTGAGAATTGATCAGGGTCATTTGGGTAGTTTATGTTTTACAATATGGGGCGGCAGTAGCTCAGTGGGTAGAGCGGCCGTCCTTCGACCGGCGGGTGGGTGGTTCGAGACCAGCTCGAAACATCCCAAAACATCATAACATCCCGCTCTCCCCCACATACTGTCGTTGTGTCCTTGGGCAAGACACTTAACCTACATTGCCTCCAGTGAGTGTTCTGTGACACTGGTAAATAGCTTAATCTGTGTAAAGCGCTTTGAGTGCCTACTACAGTAGGTGGAAAAGCGCTATATAAATAAAGATTATTATTATTATTATTACAATAAATGGCTTCACCCAACTACCAACGAAGAGTAAAAAAATTTTTTGAGCTATCATATTCTCTTAAAAATGTCCCAAAAAGAATTTGTTAAACTTTTGCCAAAATGCAAATTAAACACATTTTGAACCTGCTAATCAGAGCTAAGGCAAAAAAATGAAACTAAATTTATCAACATTAACATCAAGTTTAGTTTGACTGAAACACTTCCCTCTTTGCATGACTTGCCTACTTTGAATCAGTTACCAGATTTGTGTTAGTCATGCTAGTCTTTTAGTTCCTTATAAAACAAGACTTGTATCTCTAAACAAGAGTTGCATCTTGAGGGTTCTCATAATAATCTGTTTGTCAAGTAAGTTTAGTAAAAGTAAACTTTGCTAGTGTTTTGCTAATCCTTCAGCCAAGCATTGCTCCTCTGTCGCTTTCCCCTCACACTCATAACTCTCCCACTGCTATTGAGTCTGTGCTATCAGTTAGGAAACCAGCAATTTATTCAATTTAACCAACGCAAAGTGCAATATTCCAATCCAATAATCAATAATTGGTTCTTTTTGAGACTATGACAGGGGAAAATTATATTCTTATTCATTTTTGGGAAACACTAATATAGCTAGGGCAAAAATCAGATTTGTAAATGGTCTGCTAAAAAAAGAAAAGAACATCTGCTTATGTTAAGGAACACATATTCACTATAACTGGTTGCTTAAAAGTAGGGCTTTACAATATATCACAATTTTATCATTACCACAAAGAAGGCATGACAAAGTTATGTCTTCTATGTGTTGGACATTTACTTTTTGCCTCAAAATCACTCCAAACTTAAATCAAACCGTGGTGAGTCAAAATAAAAACGTCCTGGTTTAGACCTGCTTCATTACGACATTTAGTCCTAGTTTAGACCCGTTAAGTCCTGGTTTAGTTTAGTTTTTAACACTGATTTAGCTCCTGCTTTGATGTGTGGAAGTTAATCCAGGGCCTTGTACTTCTTCATATTTTCTAAGTCAAATATAATATTTAAAAGGAGTATGTCAAAGAGCATTCGAATGTCGTAGTGCATATCACGATAGGTGTGCAGAGGCCATAATCACTGAACAACCCCTCAAGTTAACAAATTTATACTATGAATCATGATATGCTATGTTATGAATGGATATTAAAAATAAATTTGATGTTAAAAAACACGCAATTAAGCAACGCATTAAAATGAATGTTGTGTCTCTTAAACAAAGACGAGCATTAGCACTCCTGCTAAAAAAACAACACTTTCACAATCCACAAAAGCCTGCAGTCTGAAATCCTGTTACTGCATTTGTCAAATACATCAACTTTTTACAAACCCAATTCTGAGTTGGAACAATGTGTAAAATATAAATAAAAACAAAAAATATTTACTTAAGTTAAAGCTGTCTCATGGAAAGAAGAAGCCATATCTGAACACCATCCAGAAATGGCACTGTCTTCTCTGAGACAAAGCTCATTTAAATAGATCGAGACCAAATGGAAAACTGTTCTATTGGTCACATGAATCAAAATTTGAAATTCTTTTTGCACACCACTGCATTCCTTTTTTATTTACATTTTACAGTGTCACAATTTGTTCGGAATTGTTGTTAAAAAACATTACTCCATTTGAAAAGTTCAGTCTAGGACAGCAGACAATTGTTTTCCCATGTCCTGGGCCACAAAATAGTGCACAATCTTGAGTCATAAAACACCATCTTGAATAGATGTTAATATTTCCCCTCATCGTGTTCTGAGAAACCCAGGAGTTGAGTAGTTGAAGAGTAAATAATCCATGTGGTAAAGGTTGAACAGTTTTTTTTGGTAGTAGGGGCTGATGTGTTCAAAGAAGCCAGCCGCCATGTTGCCATCAGTTCGGGTGCTCTTGTGAGATGTGGGGAACTGAAGCGTCCCCTCTACTCCGGCAAGTGTGAGCACAGCCTGGGCATCTGGCTCTAGAGTCTCGTACTTCCCCACCACGTCATAGTGGATCAAACATGGATGGCACAAGGAGTGAACCCGCTCCCAGTGCTCATTAAACGAGTCTTCCCGCTGCGTCCGAGGGTCCACCAGATACTGCACGAACTCTAAAAATGAAACGTCATTGCCCTTTTCTAGAGCAGCTGGTTTGGGGTTGGGTCTGTGTCGGCGGATGATCTTGGTGCCATAGCTTTGTGAAAAGCGGTGTTGTAGCTGCGCGTGAATTTGTTGCGGTACGCCGACACCAGACGCTCGAAGGGCTCGCGCACAAAGACAAACTTGAGGTAGCTGCGAAGGCGCTGGTTGATCTCAAGAACAGAGAAATCTGAGAGCCGGCGGAGGTTCCCCGGGATGTGGGCTTCGCTGGCAGGGATGGAGAGGGGGTCTGTGTAGCGGCCGTCGCCCGTGAGGACCATGAGAACGCGCTTCCAGTTGGTGCAAGCTACCTGGGGATTAGGAGAGGAGAATATATACAATTAAACAGATAATAGCAAGGCTTTATGTTGAAAGAATACGTGTTCAAGGCTGTAAATTAAATTATCCCCAGAAGGGGGAGTAAAGAGTGTCCAAAAGGCTTCCCAAAAAATTGTAGAAGAGCCATTTATGAATGTTACCAGATGTTATGGTTCTATGTGTTGTTATTCTCATTTAAATTAAAAAAAGATTGCCAGAAAAAAGCAATGTTTTAACACAATAAGAGTGCATAAGAGTACTTGAATTAAGTGAATTTATGTTAGGTGTTAGCTGCCTAGAGCACATCATCTTAAATTACTTAATGTAAAAACGTATTTATTAATCCAAAGTATCCAATCTGTTTTACCATGTTTTCTTCTTGGGGTCACTTCTCTAAAGCAAAAGAACCAAAGTTTGACATCACGTTAGATGGATGGATTTGGAAGCAAGATAAATTTACAGCTGTGGTGTGACTATGTGACTCAAACGAAGGACATGCAGACTACACACAGAAAGGGCCGTGTCAATCAGGTGAATCTGCATCACCAACGGATTAGTCTTAAGTAAAAGTAGTAAAAACGTTACCAACAACCTCTGTCTGCTCCTTATTTTCTAGTTTGATAAACAGATAGTTTGAGGGAAATGCAGTGATTTGCAACAATAGCAATAATTGCATTTTTGCTACAGAAACCTTTTAAAACAGTGAAAACATTTTTTACTTTTTCTCCTCATCTCTGTGGATATTTTTTTTTGCATTCCAAGAAGGCTGTTTCTAAATCCTGATATAATTATGACATTTAAAAAATATTAACGCAAACATATTCCTACTATAGAGCCATGGAAACGGCGTTGGTTCTGGCTCTGTTCTGAAGAGCGGCACTTCTTCACCTCACACAAACTTACCTTGGGTACATAGCAGTATATAAGGCTGTGTTTGTCATCCACAATGAGGTGTTTGAGATCATTGGGCGCGAGCACTCTGCGTTTCTTGGTATGACTCAGACACGCCTGCTCCAGTAGCTCCCGACGGCCTTGGAGGGACCTCTGGGCCAACATCTCCGACTGCACACAGGGAGGGAAAAACCGGGGCCAGGCATTCATTAACAGAGAATAAAATAAACAGTACGAGTCAAAATGTGGGGTTTCTTCTGAAAAACATTATGTGCATTATGCAATGTGTTGAAGAGATGATATATTTCAGCAGCGGGAAAAATAAATTCTCATGTTTAATGTGAATTTAATGTCTTTACTTTTGTATTACTCCTCACTACAACTGTCACTTTTCTACCCTTTACAAAGAACTAGTCCGGTCTCTTCGGATTCAGGTTAAATTTCCAGGGGCAGGTACCAATGGACACAGAATAAACTATTTCTGGATGCAAGGGAATAGACAAAAAACCAATCAGAGAAGCAAAATATTACATTAACCCAGCCCATTGGTTTCACTTTTTACCAACGGCTAGGTTTTTGGAGTTTTTTCTCACCTTGATGGAGGGTCTAAGGACAGGGACACCCCCTGCCTTTTACAGCCTGTTTGTCTATTTGCTGCTTTTGTCTTTAAGAAAAGGTTAAAGCAAAGGCATCTGGACTCATCTCTTCTCCAAAAGACTGTAAATTCTGAGTTCAACTGGTAAGAGGGCTAAGCACACATTTCACATCAGAGGGAGGGGTTTTCACCTGAAACTAACTCTGGTTAGTTCTGGTCTCCTCCTCTGTTACATTACAATGTCTATTACAATGTTTTCAATGTTACATTTTTTCTATATAAAATCTAAAACTGCGTTAACAGACATATAACCAACTTGTCCAGTTGCTGTGCATACCTAGACAGTGTGTTTATACTCACCTAAAGGATTATTAGGAACACCTGTTCAATTTCTCATTAATGCAAGAATCTAATCAACCAATCACATGGCAGTTGCTTCAGTGCATTTAGGGGTGTGGTCCTGGTCAAGACAATCTCCTGAACTCCAAACAGAATGTCAGAATGGGAAAGAAAGGTGACTTGAGCAATTTGGAGCGTGGCATGGTTGTTGGTGCCAGACGGGCCGGTCTGAGTATTTCACAATCTGCTCAGTTACTTTGATTTTCACGCACAACCATTTCTAGGGTTTACAAAGAATGGTGTGAAAAGGGAAAAACATCCAGTATGCGGCAGTCCTGTGGGCGCCTTGTTGATGCTAGAGGTCCGAGGAGAATGGGCCGACTGATTCAAGCTGATAGAAGAGCAACTTTGACTGAAATAACCACTCGTTACAACCGAGGTATGCTGCAAAGCATTTGTGAAGCCACAACACGCACAACCTTGAGGCGGATGGGCTACAACAGCAGAAGACCCCACTGGGTACCACTCATCTCCACTACAAATAGGAAAAAGAGGCTACAATTTGCACGAGCTCACCAAAATTGGACAGTTGAAGACTGGAAAAATGTTGCCTGGTCTGATGAGTCTCGATTTCTGTTGAGACATTCAGATGGTAGAGTCAGAATTTGGTGTAAACAGAATGAGAACATGGATCCATTGTTACCACTGTGCAGGCTGGTGGTGGTGGTGTAATGGTGTGGGGGTGTGCCAATTGGGCATCGTTTGAATGCCACGGCCTACCTGAGCATACTTTCTGACTATGTCCATCCCTTTATGACCACCATGTACCCATCCTCTAATGGCTACTTCCAGTAGGATAATGCATCATGTCACAAAGCTCGAATCATTTTAAATTGATTTCTTGAACATGACAATGAGTTCACTGTACTAAAATGGCCCCCACAGTCACCAGATCTCAACCCAATAGAGCATCTTTGAGATGTGGTGGAACAGGAGCTTCGTGCCCTGGATGTGCATCCCCCAAATCTCCATCAACTGCAAGATGCTATCCTATCAATATGGGCCAACATTTCTAAAGAATGCTTTTAGCACCTTGTTGAATCAATGCCACGTAGAATTAAGGCAGTTCTGAAGGCGAAAGGGGGTCAAACACAGTATTAGTATGGTGTTCCTAATAAATCTTTAGGTGAGTGTATATAGCTCCGGTGCTTTCCCCGGCTTTCATTTATTGTTGCTTTGCCGGTCTGACTGCGAAGTTGCGAAATGGCTGAGAAACAACCTGAAGCAGGTAGTGACAAAAGAAAATCTCCTTTTGAGGAATATGAGAAGAGGAGAAAAACGACTCAAGAGCTAAATAGAGTGGACCAGTTTTTGAGTTAATTTTTCATTAATCAGATAACTGCCGTTATCAAATAAAATAAATCAGATTATGCTGTTTACATGATCACTTGGATAATCTGATAACTCCAGTAATCAGACAATGATGGGATTTTAAGTGTGCATAGTAAACTAAACCCACAGTGCTAAAAGACCCATTGGATACTGCAGGAGCTGGAGATCAAAATATAAATCCTCACCCGGTCTCCATTGTAGAGGGTCTGCAGCGGACTCCTCCTGCTTTTTCCCGCCAGTCTTTTGCCGCCAGTCTTCACACCAGCCTCTACAGCGAGACAATTCAACAAACAATGGCATTTAAAACCTAGTGATATACAAGACGATAAGACATAATATACTACAATGTGATAACCAAAAGCAGCCAAGTGAGAGCATATGAATTCAAAATAACTTTATTAAATCAGATAGGAACTTCAGTTCTGACACAATGTCAGTGAGAAGATTAAACATCATAAAAACTCACATACCACATATCAATCACACAGTCACATCATAAAAATATTAATGCAAATCCATTTAAAAGCATCAATTTAAACCAAGCTTTAATCCAAAGCGACTTACAACTGAGTAAAACAATGGAAGCAATTTTAACAACACAAGGTACCAAAAAGCATAAGTGCACCAAAAACTAGTCAGTTAGAACCCAGCACAGTATACAAAGCTAAGGATAGGAAAGATTTAATTTTATTATTATTTTTTTATATATAAATTAGAGAAGGAATCAATAGAATGGAAGTAGAATTCAGTGTTTGATGGAAGAGATGTGTTTTCAGGCGTTTTTTTTTTGGCTACAGAATCTGCTGATCTTGTAGCAGCAGGTAGATCATTCCACCAATGTGGAACAGATCCAGAGAAGGTACGCGAGAGTGATTCTTTTCCCTTTTTGGTACGGTACCACCAGACGTTGTTCATTTGCAGAGTGCAGGGATCTGGTAGGAACATATGTCTGTATTAGCGAGTGGAGATATGAAGGTGCGGAACCAGGGGTGGTCTTGTAGGCCAAGAGCATAGCTTTGAACTTGAACGGGGTCAACCAGAAGCCAGTGTAACCTAATGAAGAGAGGAGTTACGTGCGCTCTCTTCAGGTTCATTAAAGACCATATCAGCACAGAAGAGCCAATCCTGGAGGACCTGAGTCTGCAGTCCACCTCCACCTCAAAGAGAAAGGACATTCCTTTGAGGACAGCAATGTCCTGATTTTGGCCAGAAGATTTGAGAGGGGCGCAAAGGAAGCCATTTTCCCCACGGGAATAACATAATACAAGAGTAACTTCAATATAGACAACTGTCCATTTGTTGCAAAAGATTTTATTTATAGAAAGCTTAAGTTCTACAAACAAAATTGGAACGTAATTCTTCAGACAAGAGGGAATCTCGACTGGGACGAAGCTGTGAACAGAAAGAAAACACAAAGCTGCACGGTTTTCTGAAATTGAGGTTGGCTTTTCCTTGTCATAGTCCAAGAAGAAAGAATGTTACATTTTGTGCAAGCTAGGATTTATTAGCTGCAACTGTTTGGTTTTAGACAGTCAGTCAATGCATTTGCTGTATAATGCAAAACTCTTGTAAACAAGAAATTGTGAGACACTAAAATGGATGAAACTTAATTTAAAGTATGTAAGCTTCTTGTTTATTACTGCACAACCATACCCCCAGTATTTGAACTGTTACAAATAACCATTTACCTGCTTTTTGTATTATGTTTAATGTCAACACATCCAAGTTTCAAAGTCTTGCATCCATTATGAATTACATCTCTTGTCAATTTGAAAGGCTTTGCTACCTTGCTAGCCTGAACTGCCCAGAGGTCCAGTCACCTCTTCTGGGTTACCTGTACCATTCTGTAACATACTGACCCGACTAACCACTCAATGAAAACATTATTTTGTTAGACACCACTGCCTCTCAGCTGATGGCTAGTGCTGAGTACTGCAGCTGGATTGATAATTCTTTACTTGCAACTACCACACGGGTTTATATAAATATAATCAAAACCTTTTCTGGTGCTTTTATTATCCTTTTGGGAATCAGTCTTTTGTGGTTGTGTATCTAATTGTCCATACCGACCTAATGTCAAAAATTACAAGGGCTGTGATAATTCTAACATTTGAAAGTGCCCAAATCTATCTTAGTATTCAAAGAAGAAAAAGTCTCATTAAAGTCTGAAATTAAACTCAAAATGATATCTGCTTCCTGTAATTTGGAGAAAACCACACACCTAATTGTGGAACTAGAGCAGAATTTAGCCCTGGTGACTAGGCAAAAAGAAAAATCACGAGTAGCACATGAATCAGCAAAACCCTCAAAACTTTGAGCAAAAAACATGCCACATCATCTGATCACGTTTCTAATTCTTCCTGGCCCATGGTAGAAAATAAATTCACAAAATGCAGAAAGAAATATGGAGGTTCAGGCATTTTATCCAGACAGTGTAATATGACAACGCCAAAACCATTCTTCTGAAGTCTTCTGAAGCAGTCGGCTGGGTTTTAAACTTGAAGCTTTTAAACTTAAAAGACACATATAATCCTTGCTTAAAAGGCATTCTTGGTTGACTGGAAAATAATCATGTAGAATCTAAGTTTGGTAAACACAACTGTATTTACCATCTCAAAGCCCAGTGCATACTCTGCAAAGCCTCTACAGGAAACTCAAAGTAGGTCAAAGGAGGTTCAACTTGAATTAAACAAAGTAATGTGTCAGAATGAGGGGAAATGTTCAGTAGGGTTAAGCTAAGTTTGCGTCCAGCCGTATAATTATGAAAACTGCAAACGTGGATAAAACAGCAACAAAATGTGGGTGGTCGTAAGCTGAAGCTGAGTCGTGAAAAGTTTAGTGGGCACTCAGCTTATAAACCCAAACAGAGCATCAAAAGGGAGTTTACCTCTGGTAATGAAAGCCGGCTCTTAATGCTGGTTTGTGTACTTTGTGGGAAAAGAGTGTTGTAAAAATGTACAATATTAAGAAGTTCTAATTACGTCAATAGGTCACAAGTTAGCATTTCTGTATGAAATTTAGAAGCTAACAAAGTGTAATACCTCCAGACACAGTGTCAAATCAAGCAACAGTAATTAAAAAATAACTTATTTCTGGCTTCTGCAAATGTATAGTCATATTTCTTTTTCTTTCACTTTGACACAAAGGAGAGGAACCATTTGAACAAACCGCTGCTTTATCTCAGTCTTGTGTTCCCTCACAGAGACCAGAAAACCACCAGTTCCGTTTAGACCCAGGAAGTAACACAATTCACCAGAAAACACACAGCAGTCTTTCAACAACTTACGAGTTAACCCGTCAACTTCAAGTTCAAGTGTCCACTGAGACTTTGTATTAAAATCCCTACACATTCTGTAAAATGGCATTAATCAAAGTAATTACAAGCACTGTTTCAAATGTCTTGTTGTACAGTTAGACCAAATAGTACACAGACAAAATGTTTTCAATATTGTAATTTCCTTAAAATTACACACTTCTTTAAAATCTTTAAAAGATCTCACAAGTTGTATTACTTCCTGTTTCTACAACTGCCCAAACCCAGAGAGGACAAATTGAGCATTATAAGAGAAGTGCTCCTTGTGTGACTACTTTCCAAAACCTTTAATTATCCAAGTGATAAAATCGCCTTACTAAAAATAACCGTGTTTAAAAAACAGTGAATAGTCCCATCAAAATATTACTAGTTGCATTGGTCAATCTAAAGCCTTATAGACCAGTATAATAGTGTTTCTTTTTAGGCTTAGGGCATATATGAAAAAAAATGATTTTGTGTAAATTGTTTTTAGATAAACTCATTATCAGGCCTGTATATTACGCTGTGTTTCTTCATTGCCAGAACAGCATGTCCCTGCAGGGCTACCATAGCTGCCACTAGATGTATCCCCACAATACATCGCCACAATGCCAGAATAGCTTTCTCCATCCATTTGGCTTTGATGCATAAACAATTATCCAGTAATGTTCTATATGGGCTTTGTTTTTTAAATTTATAACTAATTGTTGTGACAAAGACATTTATACGCATTAATGAGCACTTACCACAATTTTTAAGCAAGTGATACAACTTTAAACATTAAAAATAAAGAAATTTAAGAAGCAGCAATGACTGATTAGTTTTGTTTTACAATCTTAATGGCTCCTTAACTTCTTTTGCCTACAAAGAGAAATCTGAGACTGCTATTATCTGCTTACTTAATGAGGTAAAATGACACATAATTGCCTTTGTAATAAACACAAGCTTTTATGAGGAGCCACACGCTGGAAGTTTCCATGAGCAGAGAAACCCACTATGTCATTCACTTCAATTGTGGTGCAATTAAAGTCAGTTTCACAATACAACCGAAAGTGAACTGAAGAGAAAAGGATGCTACAAATGTAAACAGCTGAGGCCAGGAAGCGATAAAGAGGGTAGTAATAGTAACAAGATGTAGCATAGCTGCGAGGGTGTTGTGCATACCATATAACTACAAAAAAAGATAAGACTCTGCTGCAGATGGTCCTAATTACAACAAGTTGAGGTGATGAGGTGACAACCATTGATATCCATAATAGTGACTCCCTTTAATCACACATGCTAAGCCTTCACAGTATTAACACTAAGGCAGCTAATTTTCAATTCAGTTACTATTGTGACTTGTTTGGGCTGTCTAAATAGCAGGAAAAAAATTAATTAAACAATATTTAACCATTTTATTTTCAGTGCAGTTTATAGTGTCTGCTCAAAATTTATTTTAAAATAAACAGCTACTGGTCCAGGCATTGGGTTAACTGTGGACACCAGAGATAAGGTCTTATCTTTCTGCAACACACCTGATAATTCTATAAAGCTACATGGACAACAAGGTTCGGAGAGGGGATGATGGGAGATCCCTCCCTCAATGAAATTAATGATTTGGCAGCCTTGAGCGAAGTTTAAAAGATGTAGGGTTTATGGCTAACGAGGAATTTTTGGGGTTAAAATGTATTACATATTGTAAATAAATATGGATGTTATCCGCTCATTGGTCCCCTATTCACCAATATTGTCATTACGACAAGGCAATAAAATGGCCGTTACATCCGGGCTTTTCGGCTTTTACTCCATAGCAAAACAATAGTTTTTAGATAGCATAAGCGGCCATATTAATCAAAAATTCACCCCCCCCAGAGTTGTCACGTAGTAAAAACTTAACTCTAGAGCAGGGGTCCCCAAACTGCGGCCCGCGGGACAAATGCGGCCCGCCGCCACATTTGACCCGGCTAGCTTGCAAGGCCAAATGCGAGCAGAAAAAATCTCAAAGCTAAAAACTGGACTGTTAGCTCAACAGACATTTGTACGGCAAACTCAGCTGAACCAAGCATCAGTTCGGGCCAGCTTCCGTGTTGCTCAGCTGATAGCAAGCTGCGGGAAACCTTTCACCGAAGGAGAGTTTGTAAAGAAATGTTTGAATGTTGTCCTGGAGGAGGTCTGTCCCGAGAAAAAAGATGTATTTAATGCCGTGAGTCTGTCGGCAAGTACAATTACCAGACGCGTTGAAGAAATTGGAGGTAATGTGTATGCCCAGCTGCAGCAGAAGACTAAAGATTTTGACTTTTTTTCATTAGCACTGGATGAGAGCACGGACGTGCAGGACACCGCGGGGCTTCTTATTTTTATTCGTGGAGTTACCTCAAACTTTGAGATGTGCGAGGAGCTGGCAGCACTACAAAGCCTGAAAGGCACTACGACTGGGAAGGATATTTTTGACAAAGTATGTCTAACCATGCAACAGTTGGATCTGGACTGGGCAAAGCTTGCCAGCATCACGACTGACGGGGCCCCTAGTATGGTGGGCGCGTCTCGGGATTTAATAGGACGCATGAACCGGGAGATGGAAGAACGGGGTTTCACTGCCCCGCTACAAATACAATGCCTAATTCACCAGCAAGCGCTGTGCTGCAAAGTGTTGAAGTGGGATTCTGTCATGAAGGTTGTGGTATCGTGCATAAACTTCATCAGAGCAAATGGACTTAAACACAGGCAGTTCCAACAATTCCTGTCTGAACTGAAGTCCGCGTACGGAGATGTGCTGTACTACACAGAGATCCGATGGTTGAGCCGCGGCAAAGTTTTGAGGCGTTTTTACGAGCTGCTACCTGAAATTAACGCATTTCTTCAGTCAAAAGGCAAAACGGCCCCAGAGCTGATCGACCCAGCATGGAAATGGCTCCTCGCATTTTTAACAGACGTGACAGAAATGATGAACGGCCTTAACTTGCAGCTACAAGGGAAGGGGAAACTAATTTGCGACATGTATTCCCACATAAAAGCATTTGAGGTGAAACTAGCGCTGGTTTTGGAACAAGTGAAAAAGCACAACTTCACCCATCTCCCTGCTACCCAAAGCTTTTCTACAGAGAAGCCAGCTGTCGCGTTTCCAGGTGAAAAGTGTGTGGAAGCACTGGAAATACTGAAGGCGGAGTTTGGTGTACGATTCCGTGAACTACATGTTCATGCAAAAGAAATCCGTCTTTTTCAGAACCCTTTTGTTGCCGACATCGATGAAGCCCAGCCTTCTTATCAGTTTGAGCTGGCCGAGTTACAGAACTGTGATGTTCTGAAAGACGCATTCAAGCCCAACAGTCTCATTGACTTCTATGCCGCCCTCCCAAATGACACCTACCCTAACATAAAAAAACACGCAATGAAGATGTCCACACTTTTTGGCAGCACGTATATCTGCGAGCAAACCTTTTCACGCATGAAATTCCTGAAAACTCCAACGAGATCAAGATTGACAGATGAACATTTGCATCAGTGTTTGAGACTGGCTGTGACTAGAATGGAACCGGACATTCAACTTCTCTCCAGCCAGATGCAGGCTCACAATTCACACTGATGAACATACAGTACATAGGTAAGCTCACTTTTCTGACTTAAATTAGTCATTCTGAGTATGAACAAATATAATCAAAATAAAATCTATTGGGATAAAATCCATCTCCACAACCATACTGGTATTGAAATGTATTGTGCTGTGTAGGTGCTGTATCACTGAGTTCGGTTTCTTAGCCTGCTTGCTCTGTGGTTTTCAGAGGGAAGTTGATGAGAGAGAGCCTACAGTGGTGTCTACTGGGCTAGCCTATGGAACCTACAAAATTGGATTATAAGGAAAGAACACAAGAACTTTGAGAGACATTTGAGATTCTGCTCTGACAGGTGCACAGCATAACTTTCTTTCTGTGAAGAACCCAGAGAGGTTTATTTGATTTTTATTGATTTCATAAATAGTGTTATTAGCCTATATATTTTCTGTGTTATTTTATTCTGTGAAGAACCCAGAGAGGGTTATTTGATCTCAGAAAGGGTTATTAATATTTGGATATGTATGGTGCTCCGGAGTGTCAGCATGTTTTCTGGAAAACAATAAATGATTACATTTAGAGACCTCCGCGATTATCACACTTTATCTGTTAGAAACTGACCCTGGCCCCTATCAGAGAAGGGAAAAGTTATGTGGCCCTCACTGGAAAAAGTTTGGGGACCCCTGCTCTAGAGACTGGAGCCATCTTTTGTACCAGGCTGTAAACATGAGTTTTATACTTGTAAAGTCGCCATTGTGTTTTGCCTCTGGTGGACGGCGGTATAGCGCTGTAAAATCGCCGTATGGCGGCGCCCTTACAAGAGGACCATTTTAGAGGTTCCGTGGGAGAGGCTTGATGTATTACAAATTTTTTTTGAGTTAAGTTGTTGAACGATAATGGTGTGTTAAGATTGAACAGGAATTATTTGCACAATACCCACAACAAGTCTGCAAAACAGTAAAACGCAAACTGCTGAAAGCATAAATTTGCAATGTTGTTCAATGTACAGTGGCATTAAAAGGTATCTGAAGTCTATGGAATTTCTCAAATTTCTGCATAAAATCACCATCAAATGTGATCTGATCTTTGTCAAAATGATGCAAATGAAAAAACAGTGCCTGCTTTAACTAAAACCACCCAAAACATTTATAGGTTTTCATATTTTTAATGAGGATAACATGCAAACGATGACAGAAGGGGGAGGAATAAGTAACAACCTTCTGCCTAAGAAAACTTTGACCGCAATTAATATACATTTTTACCATACAATTTAAGTCAGGGGTGTGTCCAATCACTGAGAAGTGGCTTAAAGCTGCCCTGCTCACTATAAAACACACACCTGGTAAGAATTGTGTTTTGATGAGAAGCATTGTCTTATGTGCACCATGGCTCACGATCAAGAATTTGTATAAAGCCGGAAATACAAAACCATCTCTAAATGTCTAGATGTTTATTAATCCACAGTTAGAGAAATTGTCTACAAATGGAGAGAGTTTGGCACTGTTGCTTCTCTCCCAAGAGTGGCCGTCCACCAAAAATGACAATAAGAGTTCAGCGCAGAATACTCAGAGAGGTAAAAAAGAACCCTAGAGTGTCTGCTAAAGACTTACAGAAATCACTGGCACAGTCCAATATCTCTGTGCATACATTGACTATATGTAAAACACTGGCCAAGAATGGTGTTCATGGGAGGACTCCACGGAGGAAGCCACTGCTGTCTAAAAAAACATTGCTGCACGTTTGCTGTACGGGGCGGCAGTAGCTCAGTGGATAGAGCGGTCGTCCTTCAACCGGAAGATTCCCGCTCTCTCCACAGTTCATACTGTCGTTGTGTCCTTGGGCAAGACACTTAACCCACCTTGCCTCCAGTGGCTGTAACACTGGTAATTACATTAGAACAATGTAAGTCGCTTTGGATAAAAGCGTCAGCTAAATGAATAAATGTAAAATGTAATGTAAAATGTTTAATGTTTGCAAAAAGGCACTTGGACAGTCCACAGAACTTCTGGCAAAATATTTTGTGGACTGATGAAACAAAAGTTGAACTGTTTTGGAGGAACACACAGGAGGAAAAATTTAACAGCTCACCAACATCAACACCTCATCCCCACCGTGAAGCATGGTGGAGGGAGCATCATGGTTTGTTTTGCTGCCTCAGGGCCTGGACAACTTGTAATCATTAATGGAAAAATTAATTCAAAAGTATATGGCCTTTATGGCTGAGGCCATCTGTCAGACAGTTGAAGCTAAAAAGAGGATGTATGCTGCAAGTGACCCAAAACACTTCTGTGTTTTGGGCCATTGTCAACAGGACAATGACCCGAAACACAGAAGTAAATAAACTTCAGAATGGTTTTAGAAGAACAAAATACACTTTCTGGAGTGGCCAAGTCAAAGTCCTGACTTGAAACATGCTGTGGCATGACCTCAAGACAGCGACTCATGTCAGACATCCCAGGAATCTGACTGAACTGCAGCAGTTTTGTAAAGAGGAATGGTCCAAGATTGATCCTGATCGATGTGCCAGGCTGATCTGCAACTACAAGAAACCTCTAGTTGAAGTTATTGCTGCCAAAGGGGGGGGGAGCCAGAAATTTAATGTGATGGTTCAGTTACTTATTCATCCCCTTCTGTCATTGTTTGCATGTTATCCTCATTAAAAATATGAAAACCTATAAATGTTTTGGGTGGTTTTAGTTAAAGCAGACACTGTTTTTGCAGCTACTTTTTCATGCCACTGTATGTGTGCAGGGCTAGGCCGATGTCCCTCAACTTTAACAATTACCATTAGCAAGAGGCTAAGCTTCAAACTACGTGCTGCAGTAATGAGATGTAGTAGCCTGTAGTTGTTACAGAAACATTAATCTGGTTTGGTCATGAGTCTGTTTTATGTCTTTGCTGAAGCAACTGAGAGTAAAGACCAAGAGTGTCCGACTTGAGGTCCGCAGGCCAGATCCAGTCCCCCGTTAATTACTAAAGATCTGGTCTTCACATAAATAATGCAGTTAATTATTGAAAAAGTACCAACATTTATTAACTACTAGATAAAGCCAAAAAAAAGCCAACATTGGTTTTGGGACTGGTATTACATGTGTTCGATCTGAAGATCATTTAAAAAAGAAACCATTAATTTGCAACATTTTGAGTGTAATGGTTTAAAATGTAATAATATAGTATGAATTACTATATTGCCAGGGCGGCAGTAGCTCAGTGGGTAGAGCGGTCGTCTTTCAACCGGAAGGTAGGCGGTTCGATTCCCGCTCTCCCCACAGTTCATACTGTCGTTGTGTCCTTGGGCAAGACAAAAAACCCACCTTGCCCCCAGTGACTGTAACACTGGTAATGTAATGTAAGTCGCTTTGGATAAAAGCGTCTGCTAAATGAATAAATGTAAATGTAAATGAATTAATATTTTACCCCCACAATACAAATACCACCTTCTACCATAAAAAATAATAATATTTGGGCTAGTCAATTTCATTTCGAGCTACTAAACTTTGCAGAGTACCCATCTGAAGGACTACCAGGTATTTTAAAACTTTGCTAGCCCTGGTGTAATTTGCACAACTTCTTTCTCGTTCATTGCGTAGCATCTTTGGTGTCTGTACATAGACTTAATATGCAATTTACACATATACACCCAATAACAAGCTGTTGCTTGGTAACCAGGCTTGCCACATTGTCTGTGTTTGTTAAAGATGCATCTGTGAGTCAATTCAATTGCAAAGGGCAACATAACTAATAAGCAATAGAAATGAACCTCCAGACAAATAAAGAAAACAAGATTAGAAACACTTCTTCAAACTAACTTCCCCTTTCTCACAAGACAGCTTGCTAACTAGTTGTTGCCAGAGGTGCAGTCTGTCCCTTTTTTGTAGAGCATTAGCGCTGTCTAAAACAGAAACAGCTGACTAAAACCTGCCAGCCATGTGTGTCGCTTTATGTGTATCAGTCTGCTCAGACAAGGGTCCAGACACAAAGTGGCTTTAATGATAGACAGGGGTTTAAAATAAGGTGTCTTTAGGTGTCTGTGAGTAATTAGGTGTAATGGTAAGACAGTTGCCTAATCTACTAGAGTATTACAGGCAACAAGGTGTACAATTGGTTATCAAATTCAGAGGAAGAAAGGACAAGAGAAACATTTAGCACATAAATTATCTACCAGGAAATTTCTGAAATCCAAAAGGTAAAACAAGCCGCTGAATCCAACTGACTTTGAACAGGAAGACATTTCCTGTGACTTACTTTTCTCTTAAAAAAATAACAGGAAAATATATATAAAGCAACACCGCGCAACTGTTAGCCCAAATATATATACTCTAAAAATTGTTCTTTTAGATGAGGAGTATAATCATGCTCATCTCACTGACACAGTTCCCTTTGCTGACCTAAGGGACTGGAGCAGTACACCTTGGCCAGGTATTTACTCATTTGTGAGACTTGCACGAAGAAATAGGGAGCAAAAAAGGACGGCAACTTTACTTTTTTGCTCTTCAATTTAAAGTTTAAAACAACTTATTTCTGTCTTTTGAACTTTTTTAGTGGTACTAGAGACACAATTTGCAAAATTCCTTACCGTTATGACTGATAGCTTAAAGCTAATTGCCACATAATGCCTTTGACTTTCTCTTAAAAATTAAATTATATAATAATAATAATAAATATAGCTGCAAGCAGCCATGACGGGGCCAAGCACCAAGGAGGCCATTAAATCTCACGGCGACACGGCCGGCAACAAGACCAGACATCAGCAGACCAACGGCAGTAAGCATCTAAAGACATTTCAATAAGACTTCGGTGTAAATGGCTGAAAAATCATCACCGAGTTTTGTAATGATACGGCAATGGGTTCATCAAATATAGCACTTTGACAAAATTCAAAATGGTCGATATGGCAAAATTGGCTATGCTACGGCTCAGCATAATGCCACGAATCTAAAGAGACCAGGTTTGTGATTTTTGGCTAAAGCATTCTGAAGTAATAATAAAAAATGTCACATTTTTGTATCTCTGGACCACTAGGTGGCGCTGGCCCAAAACTCTGCAGGCATCCTTAAGTCATGGTTGACATAACACGTACCAAGTTTGGTTAGAATATGTTAAAGCATCGCAGAGATATAGCCTGACTTTTATTTTTGTGCGCGCTAAGTCGATTTCATTAGCGCGGTATTCGACAACGGTTTGACGAATCAACTTTCTTTTCATAACTTTTGTCAGCATGGTCTGAAGATGTTATGATTTAATTTTGCTGAAAATTGGACAAACGGTGTGGGAGGAGTTCAAAAAGTAGGTTTTTAAAGTAAAACAACATGGCAAACAGAAAGTTTGGCCGAATAGGACATATGTGTTATCTGTGCTCTCGGCTTGATCCAGTGAACACATTGAGACCATTTGTTTTACAATAGGTTAACGTAATCAAAAGTAATTAGCATATTTGTGAATTTGGTTTTAACTTTTGACCACAAGGTGGCGCTGCCCCAAAACTTTTTGAGTACCTTCAGGGCTTGGTGCCGAAGACGCATACCAAGTTTCGTAATGATGCGGCAATGCGTTAAAAAAATATAGCACTTCTTGACAAAATTCAAAATGGCCGACTCCCAAAATAGTTGATATGGGAAAATTGGATATGCTACGACTCGGCATGACGCCACGAATCTAAAGAGACCGGGTTTGTGATTTTTGGATAAAGTATTCTGAAGTAATAATCAAAAAAGGTCTCATTTTTGTATCTCCGGACCACTAGGTGGCGCTGCGCCAAAATTCTGCAGGCATCCTCAAGTCACGGTTGCCATAACACGTACTAAGTTTGGTTAAAACACGTTAAAGCATCGCAGAGATATAGCCTGACTTTCATTTTTGTGCGCGCTAAGTCATTTTCATTTGCGCGGTATTCGACAACGGTTTGTCGAATCAACTTTCTTTTCATAACTTTTTGTCACCATAGTCTGGAGATGATCTGGTTCAATTTTCATGAAAATCGGGGCTACGGCCTAGGACGAGTTCGCAAAAGTAGGTTTTCGTAAAATTCAAAATGGCGGAAAAATTATCTAGGCGGAAAATGACGTCATAGGGTGCAATCGAATCGCCTTGACCCAAGGAATCAGTGGAAAAAAGAATTTTCATTCTAGGCCTTAGGGTTCAAAAGTTATTAGCATAAACATAAGTCCAACTTTGGACAGTTGGTGGCGCTAGAGATATTGACTTAGACACTTCAAATTTGCTAAGATCAATGACTGGACTGTCCTTAATGAGTGTACCAAATTTCACAACTTTTTATCAAACGGTTCTATGGCCTGCCATAGACTCCCATGCGGAATAATAATAATAAGAAATCTAACAGAAACAATAGGTGCCTACGCACCTTCGGTGCGCTTGGCCCCTAATAATAATAACAATAACAACAACAACAATAATATACACATTTGTAATATGTCAGAGCTCAAATCCTGGTCTCTAATGTAACGTGCCATTTACTTACTAGCAACAAGTATACAATGTTTTACACCACACAACGCATATAGAAGTGCGGAAATGCCATAGACCATAGTTAGCGGTATTAGAACCAAATACGCTATTATTACCTACCGTATCAGAAGACATGTTCTTCATTTTTTCGTTCTTTCAAAATTGCTGGCCTGTGTGTGTCTCTGCTTGTAAATGATGTGCGCCAATATGCGGCTGCTACAACTTACTTTGCAGTCGCAGAGAGTCTGTGGAGGGATCTGTGCCCCTAGTGGCTAAAAGTTACATAGTGTTGCTTTAAAGCTTGTGCTTGTAGGGGTGTGACGGTTAGTATATAACCGTGTGATTGGCGGTTATAGTTGAACACCGTCATTAGAACTCTATAACCGCCAAAACCGTGTCATTAAAATATTTTTTATATTTACCACTTCATTAAATTTTGCTTTGTAGAAAACCTTTCTTAAAAACGAATTCTGTTTTGTACAAATTTTATCTTAATTTTAATAAATGTTTCATTAACCAATTGCATGTATTTTAATAAATAAAAAGCAAATATAGCAGACAATGATAACCGTAACATGGAGTAGCGCCAGCGTTCACTTGCACTGCACTGTGAACTAGAGCGCATCTCATCGTAAATGAAACTCAGCGTAGGCCTATGCCTCATACATTAGCACAAATACAGTGCCAGCCACTCAGGAGCTTTTGGCAAAGTCATCTTTCCTTGACCCACGATACAGAGGCAATGGGGATGGATTGGGGAGACAAAAGATGCACTTCGGAGAAATTGTATCAGCTGACGAGGAAGCGGAGGCGGAGTTAGTGGTGCTTCGGAGGCTGCTGCAGCTGGAGATGAGGGAGAGGTCTGTGCACAATCTTGGAGATCTCCTTAATAAACAGAGGTCTGAAATCTCTGCCCCTTTAACGATCAGAGCGCGCACTGACATGGCGTTAACCCGCTATCTCCAAGAACAACCAATTGACGCTACGGCAGATCCACTAGCATGGTGGCGAGACAATGAAACACGCTATCCGCTCTTAGCAAAATTGGCACGTAAATACATGTGTATTTGTGCTACAAGCACAGCATCAGAGCGAGTTTTTAGCACTGCGGGGAACATAGCTACCCCTGTCAGATCGTTTTGTTTACTGTGTGTGATTTATTTAAAACAAAGCATGTTCATTGCAAAGTCCTTTTTTTTTTTTGTTAAGGATTTGTTCACTGTGTGTGATTCATTTAATAAGCACATTCACTGCTAGTTGTCTTGCTGTTTATTTTAAATAAACGTAGAGCAAGTAGCTAATCAGTGTCTGCTCGTTTATTCAAACTAATACCCCCCACCCCAGCCCCCCGACTGTTATGTTATGAACCGTCACATTTGACTCACGTCATAACCGTCATCACCAATTCTGAAACCGGCACACCCCTATGTGCTTGTTAAATTGACCTGCCAACAAAATAATGAGTTGTTCGCACCCTAACCCTTTCACAAGTTCACACTTATAAATTATGCAAATGTAAGCAAACACACTTTTGCATATCTATTTCTGTTTTTAAAAAATGCATGTAAAGTCAACAAACGTCAAAGTTAATTTTCACTTTCAAAAAATGTTCTTACACTGGCTTGAGGGGGATTTTTTGAAGCTCCAGAGAGAAAGACGAATAATATGTGGACCTTATAGGGCTGTGAAGTCTGAGCATGTTTGTCCATATAACATATACAGTATAACACTGTATACATTCTTATGTGACATACTTATATACTGTTGGGTCTCACTCAAATACAGTCAGGTTCATAAATATTGGGATATCGACAAAATTTATATATTTATGTGGTGGTGGTGTATAGAGCCAATATTTTTGGCTCTATACACCACCACAATGGATTTGAAATGAAACGAACAAGATGTGCTTTAACTGCAGACTTTTAGCTTTAGTTTGAGGGTATTTACATCCAAATCAGGTGAACGGTGTAGGAATTACAACAATTTGTATATGTGCCTCCCACTTTTATTTTTATTTTTTTTAAAAGGGACCAAAAGTAATAGGACAGATCATCAATCAAACAATCATAAATTAAACTTTCACTTTTTAATACTTCATTGCAAATCCTTTGCAGTCAATTACAGCCTGAAGTCTGGAACACATAGACATCACCAGACGCTGGGTTTCATTCCTGGTGATGTTCTGCCTGGCTTCTACTGCTATTGTCTTCAGTTCCTGCTTGTTCTTGGGGCATTTCCCTTCAGTCTAGTCTTCAGCAAGTAAAATGCATGCTCAATCAGATTCAGGTCAGGTGATTGACTTGGCCATTGCATAACATTCCACTTCTTTCCCATAAAAAAGATCTTTAATTGCTTTCCCAGTATGCTTCGGGTCATTGTCCATCTGCACTGTGAAGCGCCGTCCAATGAATTCTAAAGCATTTGGCTGAATATGAGCCCAAGTAATAAGTGCCCGAAACACTTCAGAATTCATCCTGCTGCTTTTGTCAGCAGTTACATCATCAATAAATACAAGAGAACCAGTTCCATTGGCAGCCATACATGCCCACGCAATGACACTACCACCACATGCTTCACTGATGAGGTGCTATGCTTTGGATCATGAGCAGTTCATTTCCTTCTCCAGACTCTTCTCTTCACATCACTCTGGTACAAGTTGATCTTGGTCTCATCGGTCCATATAACGTTATTCCAGAACTGTGAAGGCTTTTTCTGATGTTGTTTGGCAAACTCTAATCTGGCCTTCCTGTTTTTGAGGCTCACCAATGGTTTACTTCTTGTGGTGAACCCTCTGTATTCACTCTGGTGAAGTATTCTCTTGATTGTTGACATTGACACACATACACCTACCTCCTGGAGAGTGCTCTTGATCTGGCCAATTGTTTGGTCTTCGGTCATCCACCACAGTTGTTTTCACAGAGTCTTGTCACACAGTGGTCTTCCGGGTCTTTTGGTGCTGCTGAACTCACCGGTGCGTTCTTTCTTTTTAAGGATGTTCCAAACAGTTGATTTGGCCACATCTAAAGTTTTTGCTATCTCTCTGATGGGTTCGTTTTGTTTTTTCAACCTAATGATGGCTTGCTTCACTGATAGTGACAGCTCTTTGGATCTCATATTGAGAGTTGACATCAACAGTTTCCAAATGCAAATAGCACACTTGAAATGATCTCTGAACCTTTTATCTGCTCCTTGTAAATGGGATAATGAGGTATTACACACACGTGGCCATGGCACAGCTGAGCAGCCAAATGTCCCATTACTTCTGGTCATTTAAAAAGTGGGAGGCACATATACAAACTGTTGTAATTCCTACACCGTTCACCTGATTTGGATGTAAATACCCTCAAATTAAAGCTAAAAGTCTGCAGTTAAAGCACATCTTGTTTGTTTCATTTCAAATTCATTGTGGTGGTGTTTAGAGCCAAAAAGATTAGAATTGTGTCAATGTCCAAATATTTATGGACCTGACTGTATATTCACTCACTTGTGGAAGCCATACTTCTAATGTGCATACAGCAATTAATCCAACCCGATTTTACTAATGGCTTTATAATGAGTGTCTGTATGTGTTTCCTGATGCAGGGTGGTGGCACAGGAAGTGAGAGAATAGAGGGGCAACAATAATATGCTCTACGCTTCCTGTCCAGTGGGAGTGACAGTACATTTAAATAGCACAAACAGCTCTGGGAGGAATGTTGATAGAGGTACAATAAGAGAATAAGCATTTGCATTGTGTGACAAAGTGACTCACACAAAGGCGTAATGGAATTTTATCTTAACAAAACAACAGTAAGTTCAACAGACCACATTAACCATTAAATTCAGTTTTTTATACCAGAGTGGCATGCAAGTAATTGAATATACTGAAAAGCAGGCCATTTCACAAGAATGTGATTTTTACACTGATAAGCATTATTGTTCCAGTTCAGGCAAGATAGTGAGAATAGAAAGAATTCTGAAGCTGGATAGCCTGGCCAGCCATCAGTCTGGTCACAGTGAATTTAAGTCAGATTTCCAAAAGGCAGTACTGACAGATGCAAAATAAATTGCCTCAGGAAAAGATACAACCAAACAGAGAAATAAGGCATTTGCATAAATCCTGTCCTATTTTAGCTGAACGGTTGTGATTGGGCTGACAGGATTCATGTAGTGTATGTCAGGCTATAATTTTGAGGGTCTTCTCAAAAAATTATGGTGGTGCAATGTGTAATGTTAAGCACTGGCTTAGTTTAATTTAACGCGCAGCAGCAGCCACTTACCAAGAGTCGTGATCCATACCTCCTTATCCCGGTGTTGGAGTAGAGACGTTTGCCCCCCCCCCTCAGTGTTACAGGTTTGTCTGGGAAAACTGTCCTGATCCAACGTTTGCTCAAACACAACGTCAAAAGTGCCCCGTGCCGCCTCCACTAAGGCTGATTGTTGCAATACTGGGTCCTGGGCTCGGTTTGGAAGTCAATCTTGGGACAATTAAGGGGCTCCGGTCCAGCTTTCTTTCTTTAGTGCTTTTTAACATGCTTATTGTTTAACATAATTTTTTTTTTTCTTAAAAATGAGAGTTATGACACCTCTCTTAGCACTCTTGCCTCACAGCAAGAAGGTCATGAGTTCAAACCCCAGCTGACTCCAACATCCTCGGCTAACTCTGGTCTTTCTGTGAGGAGTCTGCATGTCCTCCACGTGTTACTGTGGGTTCTCTCTGGGTACTCCGGCTTCCTCCCACCGTCCAAAGACATGCATGTATAGGTGAACTGGCAACTCTAGTCTTCCTAGAGAATGAATGTGAGTGAATGGTTGTTACTGTCTATGTCTAAATGTCAGCCCTGCAACTAACTCACAATTGTCCAGGGTGCACCCCGCCTCAGGCCCAAAGCTGCTGGGATAGGCTCCAGTCATCCGCGAACCCTAACGGACTAAGCAGTAGAAAATGATGTATACTTAAAAGTTACACATTTAAATATTTAAACCTCAGATGTGATTCGGCAAGCAATGAGAAACATTTAATCTGTTTTGATATAAAGATAATATATAATATAATCTTTCAAGTATTTATTTGTCATATCCGGCTCAAGGAATGGTCTCTTTTTGCCGTATTTTGTGCCTCAATGCTGTAAACTTTGTGGCTGAACAGTAACATATTTTGGAGCGTTTCATTCAATTCACGGCAGTTTCAGTTTGCTGGATTTATCAAGAGGCGGTTGTGCGTACACCAGGATTGGCATAGTACAGTTTTAAAAAATCCCACACGCACTTTGTCGTACGCCCACTTTTACACACAGATCCGCACCCGTTTTATGCAACTTTGATAAATGAGGGCCATAATGTGCAAGATTTGAAACACGCCGGTGTCTACACTGCATGGCAACAATTGTTTTTCCACGAGATTGTGAAAGTGCACTACATTGTTGATCTTATTTATCTTAATAAATATTTCTGTTTATTTTAAGCATATTTTTTTTTATATTTTGAATATATTATTTTTTTTAAAAGGAGAATTCATCGCTTTGTCCAATATATCCAACATATTTTTAAAAAAGTCAATGAGTAATCGTGTAAAACAATCATTAAAATAATTGTGATTATGATTTTTTTCCATGATTGAAAAGCCCTACATTTAACCATTCATTTGCTAATTTCATATGCAAGCTCGCACAAGGGATTGACAAGCAACGTAAGTGAAGGAACGTAAGCAGAACTCAACGTGCAAAATGAGGAGCGACATCGCCGAAGCAACAGCCATTCATAGAACAGGTCCAACCAAAACCTTAGTGGCTTGAATCTCTCGCCCCCGTCAACAACATGACTGAGGCTGATGACGCAAATAGAGCGAGCTGAGACAAGCAATTTGTCGCTTTCGGTGTGAACTCCCGCTTACCATGTTGTTTTAGTAAGCAACTTTACACTACTATAAACAGAGATGCAGAGCACTGTGATGCTCTATCACAACAGCAAAAGGATAACATCAGATTTATATTAACCTGCATCACAGGTTTGTGGCCTTTCCTGAGAAACAATGACCCATCTGTAATAATAAACAAAAAATGTATTTGCAAACCTTTATATTGCTACTCTTGACTTGCTACTTTATTTGTTTACACTTGTATATTGGAGCATGTAGTACTTTTTAAAAAGTGCCAATTCCTCATCCTTATTCAAAGTCTGCTTAAACCAACGTCATTCTCTCCTCTTTCTTAAGCTATACGTTATTTAAAACCTTCTTCCAGTTTTGCCATGTTTGTTGTTCTTCGTTTTATTTGCTAATTATAGATAGCACTTGTAAGTATAAAGGCTGGTAAGATAACAAGGTTTGTACCAAACTGATCTAATTGCATACATAAAGGGGGCATATGTTGTAAGGAAGGGTGTAAGCTGGGCAATCTGCAGTCCATCACAGAATAAAAAAGCATTTATAAATTAATATTTCTCCTGCACTGTCAAACTGATTAATCTAGTGCCACTTGAAACTGAAAGTTAAACAGTCCAGACAGGATTTTTTTTACAATTGAAGACAGTTGGTGCAATTTTGAGAGGATTTGCTAGAGATGTGCAGAATATAAGATATGTCGTAGATTTTCAAGAGATGTGTGATACACAGAGCCCCAACTGTGCATCCCGGCCTCTCTCAGTCTGGCCATAAGATCAGACGAGGGACATGCGCTGAGCCCATAAATTAGACATCTTTGGAAAGGTAAATAAAGCCTCACCTGCGCACACTACTCTTACTGTGACACTGCTCTGCTTGCTGCTGTGGTAACCATATCTACCGAAACAGTTTCCCTGAACCCACTTCCAGGTAGATAATTTTAACTAAATATAAAAGAATGAAGCAAACTGATTATGGAATAACATAACCCAATAAAACACAGTTGGCTTTTCAGAGGTTCTTTGAGGAGATGCTTTGTCATTATGCAGGTTTGGTGCTTTGTTGACATCCTGTGAACTAGCGCTCTTTAATGTGGCACCGCTCCCCTTTTTATGTGGGCTCCCCGGCTGCTGCTGGTAAAGGTTGTAACACATAGGCAAACAGGCAAGACAGGACAGGCAGCGTGTGTATGACCATAAAACTTTGGGGTGGGGTCAGGGGGATATGCAGGCTCGACGTGTGCTGCTCACTAAGGAAACGTGGGGTTTCTGCATATAGTCAGGGTGATGGTGCGGTAAAGTTGATTTATGACAGCCATGTCAACTTTTCCATTAGTAGTTGTGTAATCAGGTGGGTTATGTGTTGCAATTCTGTCAGTTATTTCATTTGATTTCATCATGCAATTGTGGTTTTGGTTGAGTTTGCAATGTAGCCCTAATACAATTTTTGTTTTTACTGTTTTCTTTCACTTTGACCAATTATCATCAGTACATTTTATTGCCTCCCTTTTTGTTGCAAACACAGTTTTAATTTGACAAAAAAGGAAAGATGGTATGAGACATATATAACCCTGATTACAACTAAAAGAATGTGTCACTTTATTAGTGGATATTAGTGGATTTCATCTCCTTGACTATTGTGACATCTTAAAGCCGCACTAGTTATTGTCAAATCCCTATCCGTACAAGCATAAACTAACCACAGTTTTAGTGCATTGGATTGGATTGGAATTTTTCAAGTTAAAAAAAGTTTAACTGTATGATTACACAGATGACACAGTTCCACTAAAAACAGACGTGGATAGTCTTGCTTTGAACTTAAAGTGGCACTGCAATTTCATGAATTTCAAAGTCATGCGTGCTCCTTAAAATATGTCTTGTTCTACAACCATTCGTTCCTATTATTTCATCATCATATTTTGTGAAAGCAAGCGGATGTCCTTTTATTTAAAAACATGGTTTGCGTTTATTAGCAAAGTAGGTCTTAAGAGTGCGTTGTACAGCTCTCGCTTTGTGAACTGAAACTCAAGCAGAACATTTAGTATGAAATAGTGACTCCCTAAAATGTAGGAAGTTGGCACTGCTGTCTTCCGCACAGCATTGGAGAGAGAAGGTCACTTGCTTGCACCACGACAAGGTTCTGATACCCATTCAAACTAGACTTGTATATGTCCATGTGGCAGTAGGTTTGCACTTTGAATGAGGTTGTCACTATAACCAATATGTCAAACAAAATGTCTTGAGTTTTTTTTTTTGCTGTGAATATAGGGGTGTGACAGTTATTATATAACCGTGTGATCGGCGGTTATAGTTGAACACCGTCATTAGAACTCTATAACCGCCAAAACCGTGTCATTAAAATATTTTTATATTTACCACTTCATTAAATTTTGCTTTGTAGAAAACCTTTCTTAAAAACGAATTCTGTTTTGTACAAATTTTATCTTAATTTTAATAAATGTTTCATTAACCAATTGCATGTATTTTAATAAATAAAAAGCAAATATAGCAGACAATGATAACCGTGACATGGAAGCGCCAGCGCGCCGCGTTCACTTGCACTGCGAACTAGAGCTCATCTCATCGTAAATTAAACTCAGCGTAGGTCTATGCCTCATACATTAGCACAAAGTGCTAATGTATGAGCGGAGGCTGCTGCTGGTGGCTGCTGGGCTGGAGATGATTCGGGAGAGGTCTGTGCACAATCTTGGAGATCTCCTTAATAAACGGAGGTCTGAAATCTCTGCCCCTTTACGGATCAGAGCGCGCGCTGACACGGAGTTAACCCGCTATCTCCAAGAACAACCAATTGACTCTACGGCAGATCCACTAGCATGGTGGCGAGACAATGAAACACGCTATCCGCTCTTAGCAAAATTGGCACGTAAATACATGTGTATTTGTGCTACAAGCACAGCATCAGAGCGAGTTTTTAACACTGCGGGGAACATAGCTACCCCTGTCAGATCGTCACTAAAACCAAGTAAAGTGAACATGTTGGTGTTCCTGTCACGGAACTTGGTTTTGTTTACTGTGTGTGATTTATTTAAAACAAAGCACGTTCATTGCAAAGTTTTATTTATTTATTTTTTTGTTAAGGATTTGTTCACTGTGTGCGATTCATTTAATAAGCACATTCACTGCTAGTTGTCTTGCTGTAAATTTTAAATAAACGTAGAGCAAGTAGCTAATCAGTGTCTGCTCGTTTATTCAAACTAATACCCCCACGCCCCCCCCCCGACGGTTATGTTATGAACCGTCACATTTGACTCACGTCATAACCGTCATCACCAATTCTGAAACCGGCACACCCCTATGTGAATAATGTTTTTGGTGGAGACTACTAATTACTCCAAATCTTTACTATACCAAAAACCTCCCAAAAGTACTTCTAAAAAGGAACACATTAAAGTCTCCTCTCCCCTGTCGACAATGCCCATGTGTCAGTTTTCTTAGCGTTCCTTGTAAACGCAAATCAATCACCTGTCTTTACTCCCTCCTGAATTGCACAGGCCTCTGGGGAACAATCCATCTTTCAGGCTCCGAGTGCCCCAAAACAAAGGGAGATGAGAGAGACGTGGAAGGGGGTGAGGTAAAAAGTGGGGAAACCAGAAGAATGCAGGGGGTCTTTAACGGAGAGGAAGAGAAGAGGGGGTTTTCAAAACATTCCACAGGCCACAGTGAGTGCATTCATACCTAATTTCATTCCTGTTGCATTATGTGTCCGGAGCAGGACCCATACAGGTGTCTGGGTTGGCTAAAATTAACCAAAGGACTGATGCCACGCATAGTTTGAAGCCATGCGCAGAAAATTCATTGAACCAGGCTAATTATTTGTTTAAGTGTTAGCTACGGTGTGTCTTAGCAGCGTGTGTCCTCGCATCTACGCAGTCCGTTCCATGAAATAGAGGCATAAAGAGGCTAACATAAACCCCATAAACTAGCATGACCCTAAGTCCCTGACTGATTGGGATGTTAAGCTGAAATACGGCAAAATACCTCAAAAAACACAATTAACCCTAAAGTACCATGTGTAGACTTACCTTCTAAAAACGTACCCGTTATATAGGCAAGAAAAGTTACCAGGTTGGCGTTTTTATAGTTACATTTAATTTAACTTGTCGTTTTGTTGCAATTGTTGCTTTTTGTTTACTGGCCATTGTTCACAAATGTATATTGATGTGTTGGATTTCAAGAAAAGTTCAAGTGTCCCAATTTGAATATTTGGGGTTTAAAAATGGCAACCTAAATGAGATAAGTCCAGAGTTGTGTGTCCATAAAATATACAGCAAAATTAAGGCAAAATTTAAAATTTTTGACTGGTGAGGTGTTAATAGACTGTGTTGTCAGAGACTTAAACATTTTAAATGGATTAGGCAAAAGAAGTGTAATGTAGTTTTATGTGGGTGGTTTACCTGTTGCCACTAATAATTCTTTTAATTTTACCACAGTTCAAAATTGTCTAGCATTGTCTTTTTATCATTCTACACTAATGCGTTGCCGGACATGAGTATTGTAAATTTAAAAACAGCTGTTGTCAAAAGTTTTTTTTTTTAATGAAAACTGTTGCATCCCACTTTTTGTGCTTTGACTTTTACAGAAAACACCTTCAGCAAACATGAAAAATGTATATTTTTGGTGAGTTTCCATAAATCAAACTAAATGAGAGATTTCAGAAGGTCAGTTAACGTTAAACACATTGAAATAGATGTAATCGTTGACTGAACAGAAATCTATATGGACAGTTCTCATCAAGACAAAAGATGAAATTACCCCACTGTTTTTTTCAGAGCTTACGAAGTGGATATGAAATTAGTTTACCTTTCATCTTACATCTCTTACATCTCTGGGCATGTTAGTAATTCAATAAGGAATACAAGTGTTTGACCCTATGTACTTAGTCCACCATTCGTCAAGATGCTCATTCAAAACTACAGCCACAACACAAATGAAAGAAATTAAAAAAATTACCTGTGGATAGCCAAAAATGTCCACAACATTAACTTCAACTGTCCATAAGAAACAAATTGCATCAGAACTACGGTTTACTGTACTTACCTGGTTTGGTGACGCTTTGAAAGTAAAGCACGAGCAGACAGACAGAGCCAAGGAGCGTGGCCACGAACAGGAGTCCTCCCCTGGGCATCCTCATGATGAAGCCCGGCTCGGCTGGCAGAGCCCCCGACTCCTCACCGCCACTTCGCATCGGTTCATACGCGATAACTTCATACGAGAAGCTGCCAGAGAAAGTCCTGGTCCTTTTCAGCTTTAATTTCAGCCATGAACGATACCACACGCCGGTAACCACCTATACGACTATTTCAAGCTCGCTAATATAACATGTAACAAAGAAAAAAAAGCTAATTTAGGCGATCCTTCTCCGTGTAGTAACATAAAAAAGCGGGCTATATGTTGGCTAAAAATCGGTGATAAAACTCACTAGTGAACGGATACACTTGTGCTACAGCTTAATACTCGTGTGACTGATTAGTTCTGTGTCAGCAGAAGGGATGAGATGATTAGAGTTGTTCAAAGATACAAAAAGTTCTCCGACTCCGCTGAACACGACTGTGGCACTTTGCCATGACGTCACACCCCCTCTCTGCCCCGTGCAATGGTACGTTCGCGTAACTTCTGAAATATCCCCATCTACTGCGAAGAATGTCGAGCGTCACACGTCCATTCAGCAGTTTCTAGAGGCGTTCAGGGACACTAAATGACTGTTTGTCAGTATTTGGTGATTAAAACTAGGAAAACACACGTACATTCCAGCTCCATTTATCATCAGGTCAACTGTTGCTAAAGAAATGGGAACTATTTTTTCAAAGGTTTCAGATTGACTGTAGAAAAAACATTATTACCATCTTAGATTGAACTAAATGTAAAATGTCTATTTTGAAAATTGCTTTTATTTAAAATGTATTTTAATGTGGCCAGCCTAAGGCACACCTGTGCAATAATTATGCTCTCTATCAGCATCTTGAGGTGGATGGATTATCTCGAGCTCAAAGTCCCTACTAAGACAGATTTGTGGACAATATTCATGAAAAATGTTCTGAATTGTTTCATTTTGTTCATTTTGAATTTTTCTGTTCATTTTGAATTTTTCTTGTAAGGTGGACAGCTGGGAATATGTCAAAGAGAAACTACTGTGACCATATGCCACATATGCATCAGCAGAACAAGGCATGGAAAACTTTATAATTGGCCCACAAAGACAAGCCTGCTGAGTACCGCGTGTTGGCGCAGTGGAATCTGGGAAACAGTTTGGTGTTCTCCATAGAGGTCTCACTAGACCAGTACACTGCCATTAGGACCAGCTAAATAAAGAAGGAGGCCAATAGGAGAGCATCCACAGCCCTGCTCTTAATGATGAGATATAAAGTACCAGAGGAAGAGCTGGCTGATCTGGCAGGTCCACCACAGACCACCACTGACAACTTGAGTCAGCCAGAGGACAGAGAAGATCCACACCCAAAAGACAACCAAAGTCCAGAAAAGACCTGTCCTACCTGAGAGCTTTCACATAAAGACAGCCAAAGCCCAGAGGGAGACTCAAGTCTAGAAGAGAAACCAAGTGCAGATAGCAACCTCAGGACAGCCAACTACCAGAACAGGAACCGACTTGAGTGAAGGCAACCAAGTACAAAGGATAGTCAATGTCCAGAGGGCTATAAAAATCTTGTGGAGGATCCAAATCCATAAAAGGGCCTAAGTTCACAAGTGGGCCCAAGTCCACAGAAGACAACCTACCTCAAGAGGGCAGTCAAAGTCTCAAAGACAGCCTCTGTCCAGATTGGTGCCCCGAACCCCCTTACAAATCTGGGTTCTGCTTAACATCTCCCAAGCCGTGAAAGGTATTTGAAATACTATTCTGCCTTTGTAAGGTAACTGGTAGAGAAGGTACAGGACAGGGTGGATTTCCGACGGAGTGATGCACAGTCTCAAAAACATCAGAAAAATGGGAGAAGCTTGGATCTGGGTATAAGCTCATGATGATGCCAGACCACAGAGCATTTATGAAGCAGCAGTGAAGCATCTGAAGTTCCGACTCAATGCCTTTCTGAATCAGCCAAAGTCGGGACTGGCCCAGTTCTTTTCATCTTGGGATAGACATGTGAGAAAGGTTTGCTAAACCTGAACCAGCAACCATGTCTCCTCTAATTATCAGACATTATCATCATCACCATTCCAATTTTTTTGAGATGAGACATTTAATGAGATGAATATTTTCAGTCTCTTCTAATTCTATTTTTTTAGATTGATCAGAAAGTGTATTTTGTGTTTTAATGCATAGGCCACAAACAATACCTTTTATCTGAATCTGAGGGCTCACCTTGTGCCACAATTGGCCCACGGGCCGGACTTTGGACATGTTTGCTTAAGATAAATACAAATAAATAAATAAACAAATTGATAAATGAAACAGATTTTGGTTGTGTGTTTTACTATGTTTTATAAAATGCAATGTGTTTTTTATTTCATTTACCAGAACTTTCAGATGTCCTGAATCAAAATTATATAAGGTTTATCAGATTCTTTGGATTGTAATTGCCTAGAATAGAAAATGAGAACACATTTTAAACCAAGGTACCTGGATGTGCTTGTCCAGAGGGCTGTACTGCAAGCCAGTTGGAGTTCCAAACCTAACTCAGAAATAAGTATGGTACTTACAACATAGTTATTGGTTATCATTATAGCGCGTTTAGGAGTGTTTGCTTATTGTGGAAGGTGTAGATCAAACCTATGGGAAGCCGATTGATATCAGCCTTAATTTTCTTTCCTTTTTGACCTCACTAGTGCTACTAGTAAGACAAAGTTTGTCTACATGTACAACTAGTGAGGTCCAAAATGATCACTAGTATGACTAGGGAAGACGCATGACCCACTTAAACCACACAAGATTTGCTCAAGAGGAAGTGTCTCTACTACGAGGCGGCTAAAAATTCCTGGTATAATGAATACATTCATGATTGTCAAGATTAAGTAATTGTGTCTAACTTATCAACTTATGGACCTTTTTTGAGAATAAATATAGCCCAATTCAGAAAACTCTCACTGCAGACATGCTGAGTCAGCATACGAGCAGGGCTGGTCCATAGATGCAAAAGCAGTGTAATTATGCACATGCCCATCATTAGAGCTACAACACACAGCGCCTCTTGGGGCTTTTGGAAACACTTGACATAGACTCAATGAGAGAGTGTTGCTTTGAAAATTATGTGGTTGTTCTAGCTCTCTCCAGCAGATGTTATTTTGACCACCCACAGATTCTGATGGAGCATTAGAAGGTGGCTACTGTTATGCACAAGCTTGGGCAATGGACAGTAGACTGATTCCTTAATAAGTTTTTTTAACAATTTTATGTTTCATTGTTGTCTAAAGTTCCTATGAATTTTTACTGTTGTTGGAGTTGTTATTTTAAGAAGACAACTATAGATTCAAAAATGGTATACATTTGGGGATACAATCAACATAAATTAACATATTGCCTTATTTTTACCTTCAGTTCTCTTCTGGTTGTCAAAATAGTTTTTAGGCTTTTTCCTTGTTTCACAATTCAAGGCATGCTTTATAAACCCCTTTGTTTTTTCTCTTTACACTAAATTTAATCAGAACGTTTTTTTGCAGGGGATTTTCTTTTCTGACTATTTTGTTTTTCAGGGTCAGTAGCAGGCCCTGTTCTGGCATTAATAAAAAAATAAATAAATAAATAAAAACATTTGGTTTTTGGAGTAGGTGAATCCAGTAGTGTGAACCTGTAAGATTCAGGCAGAACACAGGAGATGTAAATGCTGTGAGTATCCTTTGCAGCACGTGCTTTAAGACCTGCACTTAGTGGTTAGCTTCATTACCATTGCTTTGATCTCCTCTGGTTTTCTGTTTATGGCACTGGGAAGGGCAGGATTGCTGGTCTCTAGTGGAGACATCCCTGTTCAGACAATACTAGCTGACTATACTAACTGAAGTCAGTTTTATTTTATTTTGAAGAATACTACAGACAACTTCAAACTCTTCATCTATGTTTGCAAAATTATTTGTATCTGATATCCCACTTGTATTCTTCCACCAATATTAGGGCATATTTAAATGCTTTGTTTGCAGACTCTATTGTCCTCCTCAAGGGAAAGTGCCAAATGTGTAGCCTGGCCATCACCAGCCAGATCATTTCACTTTCACAAAGTGAAGTGGGTCTAGAACCTCTCCATTGACCACAACTTCCATCATCATGCATTAGCCATAACCGCTTAGCTAAAATGGGACGGACATTCTCTTCGATTGTGTTACTTAAATTGCATTGGTCTCTGCCATTGTTGGAAATTCTGCGTTGTAGTATGTCTATCCAACTTCAGTAGTTTTTCTGCCTCCATTTGTTCAGCCCAAATGCTACTCTGAACGCAAAGCTGACCAGTAGCTAACTGGTGTAAACACACACTTATGGACAACTCTATTTTCTCTCAGTCTTGTGATTATAAATCAAGGACAGCCAAGAACACGATTGGTTTATTTGTCCACATCATTATGGAGTTAATAAACTTAATATGGGGTCACTGTACCGGCCTGCCCTCGTGGCATCCATGTTGAAATCCTAAAAAAAAAAGTTAAAATTAGCCCCCACCCTCAAGCACAAAGTGAGAACAAGAAATTTTGCCACCTATACTCCCATGTTCCCCATGTATAGTAATTACATGCATGTTAGTTGCATATGCAAGCCATTAATCGAGGCAACATCAATGCAACCAGAGGCCTCTGCCAATGTAAACATGTAGCATGCAGAGGACATGTGACCGGGTTCAAACCCAAACCAGATTTTTGTGTGCTGTGTGTCACACGGCCACCGCCTTCCCATTGGCCCCCTATGTATTTGTATCTGTCAGGGAAGCGCTAAATACTAGTTAAACTGTCCCAGATGCACCTATAATTTAGAAGACAATATTTACAGCAGAAAGCAGAGCTATGGTGTCACTTTGCGCAACGTTATATATGGAACCTTTTACTGATAATAAACATGAGCTGCAGGCAATATAGGCAAATGCTAAGAGCGCCGTGGATTCCAGGGGCGCCTCAACTGACCAACAAAAGGTGAACCACTGGCACAACAGCTAGAGCTCTGAGACGAGACGACAGCAGCGGGAGCTGCTCACAGAGACATGCCGAGTAGCTGTGCTGTCAAGGACAGAGCACACAGAGCTGCTCACGCACGGGCAGACTGACACAGAACAGAACCAGATCAAATGATGGTAAAGAATATTTGCCCCGTTGTTCAGAAAGCAGCCTGTTGTGTGTTGTGTGTTAGCAGTGATACAAAGGAAAACTATTTCCTCCCTCTGAGCGTTACGATGGAGATTTATATTGTTTTATTGTTTTCAAAACAAAAAAATCACAAGTGATATTGGTCACAATGCAAGGGGCGCCACACAAAATATACCTAGTGTGCCACAGAGACCAGGGCCAGCACTGGTTAGCACTTTAGCCCTTATTATAGGAAGATGTTTAGGACACCTTTAATTAAATCACAATAAAGCAATGTTGGGAGGCTATCATTATTTGGGATATAGACATTTTAGTGTTGACTCGGTTATTGTTACATTTACATTACATTTACATTTAGTCATTTGGCAGACACTTTTATCCAAAGCGACTTACATTCACCAGTGTTACATTTACGGTTGACGCTTTCATTTAAAGCGAATTACATTAAGGTTCCATTCACCAGTGTTACAGCTGGAACACCACTGGAGGCAGGGAGGGGCAAGTGTCTTGCCCAAGGACACAACTACAGTATGAACTGTGGGGAGAGCGGGATTCAAACCTCCTACCTTCCGGTTGAAGGACGACCGCTCTACCCACATTCCACGAATGCTATTGCTAGCTACACAAACTACCATTGTTTTGTGCATTCCCTATGAACAATTATGTTAAATTATTTTATTGCTATAACTATGTTTGTTAGACCATAAGTAAGCTGCTTTTATGGCTGCAGCCACTTGTTAGACATGACTTTAAAGTAAACAGAGACACCATGTATGGACAACAAAGCATTTGCTTGGAAAACTGTGTTTCACATTTGCCATATATTTGGGGTAAGTTTTGGGGATCATAACATTACCTCTGGCTGGATTGTGTTGCATCGTAATTAAAGAGAGGGCTCATTACATACTTCTGACAAACTCTAATAGTTTGTTTAATTGACGTCTCAATCCTACGTTTCTGCCAGGCCATTGAGTTGACATAACAATCAACATTTAAATTTTCCTTCTCAGAGTTAGGTTGTGTGGAATGGAATAGGATAACTACACAGCCACCCTATGTTCCAGCTAAACCATGTGTTGCCCGCTGATCATAGTTATGTGTTTAGGGGAACTTCTACCTTTGACCCATTCTGGAATTAAAAGAACTGCATTGGAATGAAATCTATCTCAGAGTTCTCTCAAAGAGCTTTTACCTGTGGCTAAAAAGGTTTATGTTAAGTGATTTAGAGAAATCTAAGCCAGGAGTGGACTAAAACTTTTTATGTCAGTGAGAAGCCCGGGTTTATCCTTTTGAGTAGGGTGCAGCATAATTGATCAGGACTCACAGCTCATGACCATAGGTGACCGTATGAACTTAGACTGACTAATAAATCAAGGAGACCAATAGCATTGCTGCAGACGTTGCACTAAAGTTCACCCAGTCTGTTGTTTTAACCTTGCAGACACTACACAATGTAATGATTATTGTGGGTGACTTTATGCTAATTGTTCACATACATTAGACTTTGGACACTGTGCTTTACATTCAATAAAATTAAATGAAATGTTTCCAATGTGTCACTGACAATACTGACAAGGTCATGACAGAATCTTTGTGCGCTCACACTACACCAAAGTCACAGATGATGATCACTCCTGAGCAACCTATCAAAATTGGCCCAAAAATCCTTTAGTGTGAGCTAAGGTTAACTAAAAACATTGGGTCACCATTTTGCTGTGCTGTTTGTCACAGGATTGACTGAGGCGGAGACTGGTAAGAGACATTCCCACCAGCATCACAGAAAAAAGCCTACTGTTCCTTCCAGTCTGGCAATGCTTTTTCCTCGAGTGGGTCTGGAACTTAATTTTCATTTTGATCTTGACCAAAACGCTTTTGGAAGTCTCGTCCAAGAACAAACCCACTTGGAATCCGACCAGCCCAAACACACACTGAATCAAAGTGCCAGCTGGACTTCTTTGACATAATTTATTTGACATTACTCTTCCAGGATTTCTGCTGCCAGTCACTCCGCTGCTGTCACCACTGGATCTTCAAGTGGGGCTCACACTTATGCCATTTGGTTTGGCATTTACGCACTTGGACTTGGCATTTACTGCACAACGTTATCTAGAATAACTGTCAAACCTAAAAAGAGTAAAGTTTTGAAATGTGAAGAGAAAACCCAGCATTGCAAAATAAAAAGGGGCTGATACTGTAGTAGTATCAGGATATTTGTCGAAAGCAATCCATAAAGAAAATGTTTTTATTGGCTTATAAATGCCAGAGAGGTATGCTTAGGCGAGACAGCTTTATCAACTACAACATAAAGAAAAACTATACAGGCTATAAATAATAAACAGAATACTCTCACCAAAATGATAACTTTACATGTGGCATTCATTAAGTCTTGGCTGTGGTGTCCCGGTGAAGACAGCCCAATGATTTGTGGAGTTTTGCAACCACTTAGAACAGAAAGCGAGGGAAGTGGTTTAGAAGAGTTATGCACAAGGACAAATAGACTACTTTTGACAAATTATTGGACAGGCTTCAGCTCAAGTTGGGACACTGTAAAATGCAAATAAAAACATAATTCAATGATTTGCAAATCTCATTTAACTGTATTTTTGTTCACAATAGAACATAAACAAGATACTGTATCAGATGTTAACACATTTTACCATTTCAGGAAAAAAAAATATTAGCTCTTTTTGAATTTGATGGAAGCAACACATCTCAAAAATGCAACTAATTAGATTTAAGACTGGGTATAAAAGAGCGTTCTAGACACAGTCTGGACTTGGTCTAGGACTGGATTAACTCTGCCTCCTTCACCAAACACTGACCATGAGTCTGGATTTAAACTGTTTAGATTTTTTTTTAATTTACTTTATTATAGTGCATTGTACACTGGTTCTGGTCTTGACCTGGTCTCACCCTGACATGGTCCTGTCATAGTTTTGATATGATCTGGTCTCACATGACTTAGTCAATGCAGACTACAACACTAGTTTATTGTAATTAAATCATTGTAGTTAAAATGCTTCATATTCTAAACCTGATTTGCTGTCTATTTGTGTTTTGCTTGAGATGTTTTAAATTCATCATCAGAGCGGCCTTGTCCAGAAACACAGGCCTGAGATCATGTTTGGCTGTGAGTGGCAGCTTGTTGTTGGTTTTTAAAGATAAATTCCAAATGTTTGTTGGTCTGGGGAATCGTATTTATTTAGTGTGTTGGTGTGAGTTACAACAGACCCCGGTCTCCCCGAGTGATTGTAAAACATTGTCTTATTTGCTGTGATGATAAAGTAACTCTATTAAGTCAGAATTTCCAGTAATTATAAAGCTGGAAAGTTGTGTGTAAAAGTTACAAGTGTTGGCCAGCTTTTGGTTTGGGATTTAATGCCAATGAGCCAAAGTGTATAGAGGTAACATAAATCTAACTTGTTAGTAGTATTAAATGAAAACACGGTAACTGTTTTGGCGATCTTGCAAGAGTGTAAGTGTCTTGATATCATCGTGGACTTAGACAGAATAGAACCTTCCACAAGTAACGTCAACAGGTCTGACAGTGACAGAAGTATTGGACTTTTAGATTCATTTTAGCAAGGGCGAAAACTAAAACTGGTAAATAAAAATGTTTTGTAAGACAAACAGACCTCTTGTTTTTGGTAAAATATTAGCTCAATACAACAGTTAAAAAAATAAATAAATCAAAGCACTCATTTGCACAGCATTGATTCTAAATGAAACGTGTATATATATATATTAGATAAGTTGATCTATACTATAGAACAGCTTATCTCCCATATATTCAGTATGTAAATATTTTACACATAACAACTATACTATATACATGTTATACATATATACACATATGTACACTTGCTCTAAAGGGATTTGAATGAAGTAGAACTCTCATGAATACGGTATAAAATTGTGTCACAAAAATAAAATCAGAGCAATCAGAGTGCACATTATGACAAGTAAATGGGAAATTAAAAGCTTTGTCATCCACAGAGCCAGCATAGTTAACATCTGACATTTCAAAGTTTTTAATTTATTGTACCTGGTTTATTTTATTTAATGTACCTGATAAAACTTTTCCTAAATGAAACAGTTTCTGTTCCTGACTTAACTTAATTTATTTCCTGTTAAAGAAATCGCTGTTAGTACTGTTTTTACAAATTCTTATTTCCTGACAAAACAGGTTATTTTACCAAGGACTTTTTGAGGCATTAACATATGCGTTTTGTTATCATAAACACCACTACAATATCACAATAAATATCGTACTGTGGAGATGAAACTGTGATAAAACCGTACCATTGTATTTGGACAATGTTCCATTTTTATTAAATGATGATAGAAACTCCAAATTTTAAAATACTGAACTTGGGTCTATGAATTAACAATCTGGACAAGGTGCCTCCATCGAGTTCCATATAATTACTTCGGAAGTGTATGAAATGGATGAATTTTGAACTTTCACAGAGACATTCTCACATGGTTGTCACCAGTTTGTAGCTGACACTGGTGAAACTAATGCAGAAAGTGGATGAAGACGTAATAAGGTAAGATAAAGTTGGCTGAATGAGGTGAGGCTGAAACATATACTACAGGGACATATCTGCTTAAACCAGTACAGAGCTGAGATCAACCAAGTAGAGCGGTATATATTTTCCAGTCCAATTTTGGCTTGTGTGTACCGTATTTTTCGGACCATAAGACGCACTTTTTCTTCACCAAATAGTGGGAGGAAAAGTGCCTGCGTCTTATGGTCCGCAGGCACTTAAGACGCAGGCACCATAAGACTGCCGCACCGAGTTGCAGAGCGGCAGCGGGTCCCCCGGGACCTTCCGTGTCCCTGGAAACTGCATCATCCCTCCCCCGCCCCGTGTCCAGGCTTCTCAGTCCACTGAGATACTGGCAGAGTGGCAGTATCTCAGTATCCACCCCCCGTGTCGCCTTGCCTTACCGTAGTGGCAGAGCGCAGAGTATGTGAGCAATGTGGAGTGGGAGCGGAGTTGTGTGATTTTGCCAGGTGCGAAGAGCGGATTTTTTAAATGTTGAGCGTTGTGATTTTCTTCCGCTCCGAAACGCTCCACTATCGCTCAATTACCAATCACGAGCCAGGAGTCCCAGGAACAAACCACTGTCAGGAGACGGAGGGGGACTCAAAATGTTTCTAATCATATTTTGCATTTGTTTGCATTTGTATTGTTTTATTAGTACTTTCACAAACATTTATATAAAGTACTGTGTATTCGTTTTACACTACATGCATCTTCCAATCTGATCAGACACTGGTGTTATTAAAAAAAATAAATAAAAAATACCCTGGAGCGAAAACGGAGCGAGACGTAAAAGGACAGAGTGGGGGAGGGAGCGAGGAGCGGAAAACAGTACACCCAGAGCGGAGCTTGAGCGGAGTAATTATGAAATACTTTGAGCGTGGAGCGCAAATTCTTCCCGCTCAGCTCCGCTCACATACTCTGCTGCTGTACTGTGTCACCGCCGTATGCTATTGGAGGATAGCATGTAGTAGGCGGTGTTACAGTACACAGCAGTGCGCATGCCCTTCACTCCAGTCATATAATTCAAATATTATTCTGTTATACTTTATTAAATATTTTATTACACTATTTGGTTCAGAATATTTTTTTGCCTATTTTTCTCCTCTAAAAACCAGGTGCGTCTTATGGTCGGGTGCGTCTTATGGTGCGAAAAATACAGTAATTTATGAGCGCACTAAACCATGGGGGTGGACCAGAGGTCGCGCTGGACTTTCTGCCTTTCCGTCATTTTGACCGACGGCGTCATAAAATTTCCGTCCTCGTCTATTATTACCTGTCATTTTTAATTTTCATACTTTAATAATACTTATAATGGCTTTTTGTTTTACTCACGTTTCAAGAAATTTCAAGACGAGCATAGGACAGATTGTTTTATTTAAGTAAAACAGATAACGTTACACAAAAAATGAAAGGATATTTTGTGATTGAACTCTAGAGCAAGCGATATATTACACATAATGTCCCGACAAAAATGAACTGAACTTAATTCAATCGCTGTTGTTGTGCCCTCCCTGACAAGTGCGTTACTTGTGTTAGCTTTTCTACAGATGTTGCAGAACATTTTTCCTCCTTCTCACCTCAGCCACGTAAACTCCTGTTCCCACTGAACACAATACTCCCTCTTCTGAACCTGCTTTTTGCTGCTTGTTGGTGACTGCTCAGTGTTCTCCGTTTGTCCTTCTTCACCCTCCACTGCATCATGTCCTCTTTTTTTCTCCTTCATTTACAATATCAGAACTTTTTGGCAGTTTGAAAAAACGTCTCGGGTTATGTATATAACCCTGGTTCCCTGAGAGGGAACGAGACACTGCGTCGTGAAACGACACTTTGGGGAACGCCCTCAGCGTGACGGCCCTGAAGCATGAATGAAACCTAGACCAATCTTGATTGGTACTACGTCACAACGTAGTGCGTGCCGGCTTACCCGGAAGTATAAAGGGACGCCGTATCACGCCCACGCCAGCCCTTCGCGATGAAGCAAATCGCCCTCAGGCAGGGTAGGCGTGGCGGAGCGACGCAGTGTCTCGTTCCCTCTCAGGGAACCAGGGTTATATACATAACCCGAGACGTTCCCTTTCGAGGGAACTCAACACTGTGTCGTGAAACGACACTTTGGGGAACGAGTACCCACTATGCCACGACGACCCGTGCCCGCCCTAGTGTGAACCCGGATATTCAGGCACACTTAGGACGAGAGCACCCTAGCGCCAGGAGTCACAGGGAGATGTAGATTCAAGATTCAAGATTCAAAGATTCAAAGTGTTTATTGTCATGTGTACAGACAGAAAGCATGTTTCCCTGTACAATGAAATTCTTACTTTGCCGTCCACAGTAAAATGTCACACAAGTAAGTAAAAATAAAAATAAGACAAATATACAAGTAATAATAATGCAAGTATACAAAAAATACAAATATACAAAAAAAAAATACAAGAGGGCAAAAGGAGTAAAGTAGTAAAGTGAGGTAGTGCAGTTGTGATGGTGTAAAGTGACGGTGTAAAGTAAAGTGAGGTAGTGCAGTAGGTAAACAATTGTTCATGTAATGTTGTGATTGTGAATGTAGACTCCTATCTGCTGTTTAGGAGTCTTATGGCAGAGGGAAAGAATGAGTTCTTCATTCTGGAAGTCCTGCATTTCACACTTCTGTACCTCCGTCCTGAGGGTAGAAGTGTGAACAGACCATGTTGGGGGTGGAGGGGGTCTTTGAGGATGGAAGCAGCTCTTCTGTGGACTCTGCGATGGTAGATGCTCTGCAGAGAGGGCAGTGGAGTCCTGGTGATCTTCTGCGCAGTCTTCACCACTCTCTGCAGGCGTTTGCGGTCCATGACAGAAGTGCTGCCGTACCACAGTGATGCAGCTGGTCAGGACACTCTCAATGGTGCAGCTGTAGAAGTTGCTGAGGATCTTGGGCGACATGCCAAACTTCCTCAGCCTCCTCAGAAAATACAGCCGCTGTTGAGCCTTCTTGACCAGCTGCGTGATGTGAGGTGTCCAAGTGAGGTCCTCATTGATGTGGACACCCAAGTATTTGAAGTTGCTCACCCTCTCCACTTCAAGTTCCCGGATGAACAGTGGCTGAGGCGTTCTCCTCTCCCTCCTCATGTCCACTCCTTTGTCTTGTCCGTGTTGAGGGTGAGGTTGTTGTAGACTATAGAACCTAATGAAAGTGTGTGGAGCAGCCCAGCCGGCTGCCTCACAGAACTCCTGAAGCGGGACCCCCATTTGAAGGACCCGAGAAGAGGCCATGCCCCTGGTGGAATGCGCCCTTAGGGCCAAAGGTGAAGGCAATCAGCGCACCTGATAAGCCAAGGCAATAGCCCGGACGATCCAATTACTGACCGTCTGCTAGGTCGCTGGCCGACCTCTCCTAGGAGACCCGAAACACACTAACAGTTGTTCTGACTTCCTCCACTGCGAAGACTTCTGTATATAGATTTGCAGTGCCCTAACGGGGCAGAGCAGATGAAGTCTCCCCTCTTCGGCCGAGGTGGAGGATGAAACGCCTGCAATACCGTCGGCCGTGCCACGTTAGATGGCACCTTAGGCACATAGCCTGGCCTCGGACGTAAAATGGCCTTAACCCCACCGGGGGCAAACTCCAGGCAAGTTGGTGTTATAGCCAGTGCCTGGAGGTCCCCCTTTTTAAGTGAGGTGATAGCCATGAGCAGCGCCCCTTGAATGACAGAACTCGATCTGTCGCCCACTCGAGTGGTTCGAAGGGGGCCTCAGCCAATCCTTCAAGCACCACCGCCAGATCCCAATTTGGAACCCCCGGGCGCGTTGCAGACCTCAGCCTCCGGGTGCCACGGAGGAAACGTACGACCAATGGGTGCCTCCCCAGAGGCCCCTCACTTACGGGAGCGTGGAACGCCACAATGGCAGCCACGTACACCTTAAGAGTGGACGGGGTAAGCCCCGCAGTGAAGCGCTCTTGGAGGAACTCCAGGACCGAAGCCACTGGGCAGTTACTGGGTCCACCTCAAGCCCCCTGCACCAAGTGGAAAAGACATTCCACTTTAAGCCGTACAACCTCCTCGTGAAAGGAGCCCTGTAACTGAGTACGCTTTTCACTACCCCTGCCGACAGGCCAGCCTCTAGGTGCTGATCCCCCTCAGAGGCCAGACCCAGAGTTTCCACCGCCCTGGCTGGGGATGCAGTATTGTGCCCCCTGCCCAGGACAGCAGGTCCCTCCTCAAAGGGATCTGCCGTGGAAGACCTGCCAGCAGTGTTATGATGTCTGAGAGCTATACTCGGGCTGGCCAGTACGAGGCTACTAGAAGTAGACTGATCCCTTCCTGCTGGACCCTTCTCCAGAACTCCCGGGAACAGCGCCACCGGGGGAAATGCATACAGACGCAGCCTCGGCCACGTCTCTGTACCATGGCATCCAACCCCAGCGGGGCTGGAGGCGTGAGGGAGAACCATAGTGGGCAGTGGGACGTCTCTCGAGACGCGCCGAACCTCTTCGCATATAGGCCTCACCACCTCTGGGTGAAGTCTCCATTCCCCGGGCCTCAGCCCCTGCCTCGACAGGGTGTCTGCTTCCTGATTCTGGTCATCGGGGATGTACATCGCTCTGATAGACGATAACTTCCCTTGGGACCATAGGAGGATCTGATGCGCCAATCTGTACAGAGGGCGAGTCAGACCCCCCTGACGGTTCAGGTACGCTACCACCGACATATTGTCGGAGCGCACCAGAATGTGATAACCCCTGAGATCCGCCAGGAAGCTCCTCAGAGCCCTGAACACAGCCAACATCTCCAGGCAATTTATATGTCTGGAGCGATGATGGTCCTGCCACAGACCCTGGGCAAAGCAGCCGTCCATGACCGCACCCCAGCCAGTGATGGAGGCATCTGTTGAAACGGATTTCCGGCGACATGTTGCTCCCAGTACTGGTCCTTGGGACAGAAGCCAGGGTTTCCTCCATATTGACAGGGAACGACAGCACCTGCGCGTAACTCTGACACTCCGGAATGGATTCCCCCTCAGGGAAAACCCCCTGGTTTTCAGTCACCACTGCAGGGGGTCTATGTACAGCAGGCCAAAAAGGTATTACGTTGGCCGCAGCTGCCATTAGACCCAACGGTCTCTGAAACCGTTTTACAGTGACGTTGCGGCCTAGTCTTATGCTGGAGACCATCGCCATTATGGACTCGATGCGTGCGGGGGACATATGTGCCCGCATCGTCGTCGAGTCCCATTCTACTCCCAGGAACGTAATTCCCTGGGAGGGCGTCAACACGCTCTTCTTCGCATCTGAGTCTCAACCCCAGGCTCTGAATGTGGCCAAGGACGACATCTCGATGCCGAACTGCCCTCTCTCGAGACTGGGCCAAAGTGAGCCAGTCTTCGATATAATTTAGTACCCGGATGCCCTGGAGTCTCAGTGGAGCCAGAACCGCATCCATGCACTTGGTGAATGTGCAAGGGGAGAGTGCTAGGCCGAATGGAAGCACCCGATATTGGAACGCTTCGCCCCCAAAAGCGAACCTCAGGAACTTCCTGTGAGAAGGATTTATAGGAATATGGAAGTATGCGTCCTTCAGATCCATCGTGACAAACCAGTCCTCGGACCGAATTTGATTCACGATAACAGGTATTGTTAGCATCTTGAACCTGAACCTCCTCAGAGACCGGTTCAAATACCTTATATCTAAAATTGGACGCAGACCTCCGTCCTTCTTGGGAACTATAAGTACCGGCTGTAGAAACCCGACTCCATTTCTGGTGGAGGAACCCGTTCTATGGCCTCCTTTACCAGCAGGGAGTGTACTTCCTGTTCCATAACCCTAGCCCGTTCTGGGACCACTGCGGTCCAGACCATCCCACCGAATCTCGGCGGGTCACAGTGCGCAGGACCTATGGCGACACATTCCACAGGCGTTTCCACGCCTGGAAAAAAATCTGCCACGGGAATCAGCCTCTCGAGGCCGATCTCGGGTCTGCTTTGAAGACCGTTGTCGCCCCCCTGAAACAGCTGGCAGAGAGAAGGCGTGTACGATCCTCGATGTGCATACACCATTGCTGCCCGCCCAAAAACCCCTCGGTGTGGGCTGTGAGGCAGCTCGTGTATGCTGGAAACCGATGTGGCCCGAAGCGTCATAGACGGTGGGATTACTACATCGGTGTCCAGGGGCTCCGTGAGAAAACGGCCTCAGCGCCTCTCCCGGAGGACTCTCTCAGTCACATCCACAGATGTGTCTTCTCCAAGTCCTTTAACAGGTCGGCCTGGCGTGCCTGCAATATACTGCCACAGTATGCAGCCATGCCCCAGCCCGACCTGCTGCCCCGCCCACCATGGTCGATGTACCTCTACACGGCTTGGTGGGCAGCGCCGGGGTTTTTATGAAACCACATTGCTGAGCACGTCCACAACCTCAGATGCAGACAGCTCAAACATCGGACCCTCTCCCCGTGTAGGAGCAGCTGCTTAGTGGGCTCCCGCACGGGGAGGAAGGGTCACAGAGCTCCCCCATGATGATTGAGAAAAGCCTCAGCAGTCCCAATCTCACTGGCGAGAAGCGTGGCCTGCTCCATGACCCACACAACTCGTTGCATAAGTCATGGAACAGGCCACCCAACCCGTGGTGTAAGCTCTCTCTTTTTTTTTTATTAATTAATTAATTAATTTATTTATTTTTCAAAATGGAAAACTCCGATGCTCAGGTCGTGCTCTGCGCTGCAGGAAACGCTCATATAGTCTATTTCGCACGAGTCCCAACGGCAATGGGTTTCTTAGACAGAAAACGCTCGTCTAATTTGCTTTTAGGACGAGCGCTCTGTTTATCAGATGGCCAAGATATATGTAGCTTATCTACAGCTCGTGTTAATGCATCAGTCAACTCCTCATATGCTGGGGAAAGAGATGGCGCCTGATTGTGTCACCTCCACTGCCCGTTATATCTAACTCCTCGGAGCTAGAGCAACGAAGCAATGTGCTCTCCCCCCGGGCGGAAGAAGCCGCGGGGCGGGCTTCCGACACCGGCGTTTGAACTATGGATCTCCCAGGTAAGGGAGGAGAAAGAGCCTTCGGACCCGTCTCCAACCCCGCTGAGAGATCCATTTACGAACTCCAGGAATGCATTCTCCTGCACCCTGAGGAGCGCGAGGCTCGCCGCTCCTCTCATCAAAGAGTGACAACCTCCAGCTGCGATCCCCACGATCTAAGCCGCAGCGCCGCCTCGGCGGCCGCGGGACCTGATCCGCAGGGAACGCGAGCCAGACCGGCCTCAACACGGCCAGGCCCTCCACTGCCCGTAACATCTAACTCCTCGGAGCCAGAGCAACAAAGCAATGAGCTCTCCCCCCGGGCGGAAGAAGCCGCGGGGCGGGCTTCCAACACCGGCGTTTGAACTATGGATCTCCCAGGTAAGGGAGGAGAAAGAGCCCTCGGACCCGTCTCCAACCCCGCTGCGAGATCCGTTTGCGAACCCCAGGAATGCATTCTCTGTCCTGCCTCGGCAGAAGCGGGTCCTGCACCCTGAGGAGCGCGAGGCTTGCCGCTCTTCTCATCAAAGAGTGACAAGCGGGAGCGGAGTGTCCCTACCCGTGATATAACGAGGGTAGGGTACACACTTCTTAGAATGTTCCGCCATACTTTTCATTCAAAGTTTTTCAAACAAGTCTCTCGTTCACACACAGGGCATTTGCTGAAGAGCGAAAAGCTGGGCGTGATACGGCGTCCCTTTATACTTCCGGGTAGGTCGGCACGCACTACGTTGTGACGTAGTACCAATCAAGATTGGTCTAGGTTTCATTCATGCTTCAGGGCCGTCACGCTGAGGGCGTTCCCCAAAGTGTCGTTTCACGACGCAGTGTTGAGTTCCCTCGAAAGGGAACTACTCATAGACATAATATACGTAGACGCCTCATAGACTGACGCTGCCTATTGGAGCGGACGTATCAGCGCGGCGCCATCTTGGATGGGTCTCCAATGCTCCGCCCCCCGCATTTATTTCTACTGAGGAAGGTGTATTCCTCAACTACAATGATCATAACTCCCCGAGTTTTTACCGGATTTTCACACGGTTTGGTTTGTTACAAACGGCAGAGACTTAGCTATGATACAGGACGCTGTCACACATTGAAAAATTCTGCTTTCATGTAGAAAAACTTTGTATTACGAGGTTTAACTAAGACATATGGTAGACTATGGCATATTGATAAATGTATAAATGAATGAATTTTATATTTTAATAAAGAAACAAGTTTGAATGTTCATTTGAATTTATTTCTCACACACACACACACACACACACACACACACACACACACACACACACACACACACACACACACACACACACAGTAGTGTAATAAAAAAAACATGTACTACACCGTTGCAATGTATGTGGCAGGGGAAGATGCAGAGAATCCCTCAGGTAACTGTTGGCTTTCGGACCATGCAGTGTGAGGGCAAACTCTCTCTGGTCTTTGGTGTATTCATGGCCCCGCTTTGAAAAGAGGTCCTGAGGTACCTGAAGATCTGAAATTCAGTTAAACTAGTTAGACAGACTAGTTAGAAAGTTCCCTTGAAATAATCCTTTTTGTAAAGTCTGACAAAGAGTGTAAACAATATACAATTCAAGGTGGTATTATCAATTTATTTTTACCAGAGCGGAAGCCAAGCCTTTCATTCAACTCCTCATTTATAAGGTTCTTTTCCTTCAGATCTTCCAGAAGACTCTTTACAGTTTTCTTTGCTCTCCGTTCTCAGGTCTTTGTATTTTGCTTCTCCCGCTCTAGACTCTCCACTCTAAAAGCCAAAGCTTCACTGAGTCTGGCCTTTAGACGAGTAGGAGAATTGGGCAATGCATAGGAGTGGTCCTAGTAGAAAGAAGGATGAAAATATTTTCAGTGATGTTCATATCATACCACTCACAGTTGTTTGGTGCATATGTGCAGGCACACATTTCTTACCCGTAATATCACTGCCAGCATCATGAGTATGGGAAAGAGAGAAAGGGTGCGTGTATGAGAGAATGTAAGTGAAAGAAGGTGTGTATTTGTTCACGTGTGTATTTATTTATTTATAACATATACTCATTTACATATAAGTGTATGAGTATTTCTGAAAAGAGTTGCAGAAAGCAAGGGAGATATTTTGATATGACCACAGCCATGATGTTCACAGCTGTATGGGACATATCAAATAGCCTACAAATACTCACATCATTGGGCTGAGGTTCACTTTCAGGAAAATGCTGAGAAAGGTCCACTGGTAGGCTCTCTTCAGCTTTCCTTAAAGTTTGTGTGTTCCTTGTCACTACAGGCTAAAATATAATAAACATAATACTTAAAAACAACTTCATTAAAAACACTTGAAAAGGTTTTAGTATCCCACAGTGTATTTTACACAATACATCACTAATACATGCAGAAATATCTAACCGTTTTACCGTTTTTGCTTTACATATGAATCATAGACATCTCTGTTAGCATGTAGAGTAAAATACACCTACTTTTTGGAGATGACATGGGAAGTTGAAGACAGCTGGGGTCGCACCATCTCTAAGCCTGACAATCTGACTCGTCCTGTCAAAATCATCAGGCTTGAAGTGTTCACCGCAGAGATTTGTCAACTCAGTCACAACAAAACCCTCCCGTCTTGATAGCAATCTAGTTTCAATACTGCGTCGGTTATTGCAACCGTAAGCTGCACAAAATACGGGCATTATTGCTCGCTCTCCGTTGACTCCGATTGACTCTGGTGCTAACGATGAGTGGAGAGACCCACCCAATATGGCGGCGACGCTGGATCACGCTCCAGCACTTAATGAGGCGTCTACGTATATTATGTCTATGGAACTACTCACACTCCACTGCCGTGACCTTTTTGCAACTGAATGCAGCGTGACAAAGACAACACGATTCAAGATAATTGTTGATTGATATATGTACATTCGCCACCAACTGGTCAGGAGTAGGAATTACAATAGATAACCCTTAGAATAAACCGTCAAAATGACGGATGGCATTCAGATTTTTCCGTCCCTGCTAAAAAAAACCCGTCAAAGACGGGAAATATTCGGTTAATGCGACCTCTGGGGTGGACACCGAGAAAGCTGCGAACACAGATGCCACAGAGAGCGCTACCCTGTGGCTCTGATTACCTTTTTTCTGTGGTCTTCATAGGAGTTGCCCGAGTCCCTACCACACATCTGCCACATCTCCGCTCTGATCACGGCTTAATGAGAGCCCACATCTAGTCCTGGTGACTTTCAATGATGCCACATCAATAGCCGCGTATGGAGCTTGTCATTAAATTGTTCTTAATCTAATCTGGAGCAACTACAATGTACGGGTCTGGGATTCATTGTTCTGAAGCTGGGCGTTCGTTAACACTGATATTACATATGACTGCATACCTTTCAAAACCTCTCAGAGAGCTCAGTGCAGGGGAATGACTCTGCGTTTCATCCATAAAGCTCCAGCCGCTTCTACTCCTCTGCAGCTGGAAGTCCTGACTCCATCAAATGATGGGTCTCACCGCAGAGAAACCACCAGGATGCTTCCCAAAACGTCCAACTTCACTCCACAAAATTGTACGAATTGACCACTGGACAGAGTCAGCAATTCATAAGTCTAAATAAAATAAACATTACAACATTACAGCAAGGACACTATTCCATAAGAGTACAATGGTCTTATTCTTTTCACATGAGCAAATGGAAATTCAAAGCTGGAAAAAATGTGCAGAAATCTGAGCCATGAACATTTCAACAAAATCTTGGATTATTAACAAATGCATCGGCTAAAAGGGACTGGGTGATTGGATGCAACTACTGGAGAAAAACTTTGGATGATTACTGTTGAGATGTGCACAAAGCACAAAGGTCTTGTTGTCACTTAAATAAACAGCTTTTAACACCCATCTTGTGCTAAATTATTAATTTTGCATGTAACAGATTATTTTGGCAAAATTGTTGTCAGTGAGTAGATAGAGAACTTTAGCAAAATATGATATTTTAGCAGATCTAGCATTTCATTTTTTCTTAAGACCCCTCTCAAAAACAAGATGGGTTATCTCTAGGGGTTATTCTTCTTAATAAATAAATGTCAGAAGTCTTTAACAGTTCATATAAATAAAAGGAAAATTTCACTGCTTTTGTTGCCACAGTGATGTTTGAGGAGGTTTATCTTTAGTGACCTAAGTGAATTTCCAGATACAGCTGTCAACTGGGCATCAAGTGTACCAGCTCAAAGTGTCCCGGCCTGGTATTCCCCTTTTACTGGGTCACACACACACACACACACACACACACACACACACACACACACACACACACACACACACACACACACACACACACACACACACTGATTTATTCTGCAGTCTCTACTCCTGTCTTAAATGCATTAACATATGATACAGGCACCTTTCTGACAGCTGTCATCCTGCAGACACAACCCAGCGTCCAGTGTTTTTTTTTTGTACTCACACATGTACTGCTCTGTGAGACTGCAGTGAGTTTAAAAGACGCAGCAGCCAACGTTAGATAAGAGTAGCTACACATGTGCACATGGCCTAGTACTGTGGGGCTGACCACACCTCCCTCTGGATCAACACTTGCTTTTACACAACACCAACGCCCCACAGCACAACAAATCTAAACAATGCTCAAAGTCCTCAAAGTATTTATGGGTTCCACATGTCCTGCTGGAAAACATGGAACATTGGTGACCGTTACGTGGCGCAGTGGCAAAGTGATTAGTACCCACTATATTATGTTTTAAATCAATGTTTCAGAAATTATTCCTATTATTATTTACTGTATTCAGTGTCTTTTGTATTCTACTATTAATGTTATTGCTGTGTGTCTCTGTTTGTTTGACCTCTGTCTTTTAACCAGTTGAGGCAGAGCCAATCAACCGTAATTGTTGCGTGATTTGATTAGCTGGACCAGTGCCTCTTTTCTTTGTGCCTATTTTCTGGTATCCCGTTCATTTGTAACCAATCAGAAGAAAGAACTCAACAGGTAAAGTAGACTAACCCAAGTGACACGTGGCCCTGATCTGGTCCCAAATACTGTAGATGATCACTGATATGACCAGGGAAATAATTTCATGAATAGAATGCAAACCCTCAATGTTTATAAAATACACAAACCAAACAAACCACAAAGCATTTTCCACAAAGCATTTTCCAAAAAGCAATATTACTGAACTTAAAAAAAAGTTTGAACCGGCACACAAGACAGCTATGTATATACATGTGGGTCCTTAAATTTGTGTTACTAAACTGCAGTAGATTCAGAATGCTAAAATAATAAAGGCCAACCCCAGCACACATAAATGACATTCATTGATTACAGATTACAGAAAGATAACATTTATCACATACGCTACGAAACATATTTTTATTAAAACCTTTTGGCGCACACTTTGGGAGGAGACAGACATAACGGAACTTTTAAGTTGAAGACCCTAGTTATCTACCATGGAATAAAAAAAAAGCTGTTAAAAATGTTACGTTTTTTTATAAAGCAAAAGGCCCCCTTCTAGCTTGGGACCCTTGGCAATTGCCCTGTTTGCCCACCTCATTGCAACACCCTTGCTAGTAGGTAGCTGTTAGCCTAATGACAAGTGACATCCTGAAAACCATAAAAAGAAAAATGATGTGATCTTGCTACAACTGGATGAAAAGGAATTGGTTTGTTAGTGAATAACTGTTAGAGGCTCTGCTAGGGGAAAAGACCAGCGCAGATGCTAATGGTCTAGGACTGGCATCAAAAGCAGAAGGAAGAATGGTTGGCTTCACAGCTTGCACACATCTGCGAAGGACCTCAGGCGGCATATTGAGATTCTGGATACTTTTTATGGATTGATGAAGGCTATAAACAGAAAAATGCTTTGTGGAGAGTGAAAAAAAAAGCATGCATTTCTGCAGAGGCACAACCGATTAAAGCGGAACTACAGGGAACATTAAAGTTTGAATCAAAGTCACTGAAATTATGTCCTTTCTGGGTTTATGGTAAGGGTGCTCTGAACAATCAGCAACTGATCAAAAAATAATGTTATCAGGGAGCGGTTAAAACTGATCAGAAGGGCCAATCAAATGACACATCTGATGCCCAATTTATTTGTCATGTATCACGGATAAACACATATTTTAGAGACGTCTGGCAAACTTTGTAATAATTCATTCTGAACACAAGCATGAGAGCTGTATGGGCTTGAATCTTGGGTGAGCAATACCAGTCTTGACACTAGCTTTCATGTAGCCTATGTCCAGCAGCTACATAAAATTAGCCATATAATATTGTCACCGTGTGCAACTCAACAATAAAAGAAGACAAGTGCAAACTCTTACACATGCCTCGAGTTAAAGAGAGTCCAGTTCTGGTCCAGCTGTAGGTCATTCTTGACCTTCACACACACTGGAGAGCTTCTGGTCTGTTTTTAGTTTAATTTAGGCTGTGCTGTTAACAATCTGATCTGAATTTGGTGAAAAAAATGAGCCAAACCCAGATAAGAGTTTACCCGACGTGTTTTTCTGAAATCGTAATAATTTTGTCGTGGATTGGCCTGTTCTTTACATAAGTAGCAAGAACAAAACCCCACCCCCTACTAGTTTGGCATGTGTACTACATTGTTTTGGACGGCTCTGTGTGAACACGGGTCATGTCGGTAATTAATGTGGTCTTGTCAGTGCAAATTGTCTACAGCATGATTTTAGCATTTCCTCTAAATCACCCATAAATGGAGAGGATTGCACCAGGAAGGGTATCTGATGTAAAAATCTGCATCAGACTAAATATGTGAACCTCTACATAATTTACTGTGGGACGGTCCCCTAAAAGGAGCAGTCGAAAGCAAGTTGTAGCAATTTGTAGTTTCTATTTTCAATGGAATAGTATAAATTATTTTGTTTGCCAGCTTGCACATTGGCACATTGTGTTTAGTTGTTTTGTTCAATTATTCTTTACACACAGCAGTTAAGGACATAGTTAGACAAAAAAGATGAATTTTTTTTGGTAACATAACTGTTTGCTTTGTCCAGTGCCAGACTTAAACCTTGGCCTGTAGCTCTGAAGGTGAGCCCTCTGACCAGTGATCAACTGCCAATGCCTCCTTGTCTTTCCTGACTGGTCTTCACTCAACTGTCTGCTGCAGATTCTTTTGAATTCATTTCAATTACTATTTAAGTAAACGTTCTTGTTTTTCTTTTTTGCACTTTTATTGGGAGTTGTGAACAACACAAGGTATTAGGTGTGAAACACACGAAACAAAATACTTTATGAAAGACAAATGTGCAGTTGAGATATAAATATGAGATAAACTAAAACACATTTTACAAATGTAAAAAAAAAAAGAACTACAAGTCTAACTTCAATGTAAAAGTGACCTAACCTCTATACTTTCACATGCACTAGTCATTTTATTGGCAGTGTTTTTTCTTTCTTTCTCTACATTAATGAAAACCAGAATAACTTTCTATTTGATAAACTGTTGAGTCGACTATAGCTGCCTCTGGAAACGTGGGAAAAGTCTGTCCTCTGCTGGTCAAACAGGAAACAACAAGCTCAAAGGATAAGTAAAAAAAAAGAAAATGTTCAAATAAATCTATTAATAATTTAAATAAAAACCTAATATTGGAACAAAATTGAAAATTTTGAAGAATGACTCCAATAAATTGTTGCAAAGCAGTGGGACTGGTGCAGCGGTGTAACTGACTGTATACGGAGTTATTTAACATTTTTGATCAAAACATACAGTATAACTTTATCTTTTTAGGCTAATATGCTTTGTATTTACATCACTTTTGATAGAAATAGATTCAGCACAGTAACTAAGAGAGATCAGATGCACTGTGCACACTTGTAAATTTGTACAACCTGTAATAGTATAAAATTAGTGTTCCATTTTATACCATTATTATAATAATGAATGTACGAGAGTGTCCTACTGTCCAAAGACAGACCAAGTTTCAAAGTGCCACCCCACAGAATAAATGGATATTGTCCATGGGATATTTATACTGCTCACTGGCTCCAATGTAATCTGATTTGACCAAGGGGCTTAAAGGCAAGTCACGCTATTGTTTAAAGTATATTGCAGATGTCTCTTTTTCATTATTATCATTGCCACTTAAGCCTACATAAATCAAACAGGCCACATGCATGACATTTTCTTTTTCCACTCCAAGGCTACTGGGGTTCAGAAAAATTCACAGACATTTGCAACATGGCAAAGGCTTCCACAGCGGGCGGTTTGGGAAAGCAGAAAGTATGTTGCAATGCTTTTCCATACTCATAATCCTTTCAGGAAAGTGCCACATAAATACCCTCTGATATTTCAGAATGACCTCAGAATGGAATCGACACAAATACAGTTTATAATGTTTAAACACTGTCTAATTGTTCATTCATATATTCATCAGATTTGGGTACAACACTTGTGCTCCACCCTTTATCGACTTAACTCAAAGAGCCACAGAAGAAGGATCCACTCCCAGGACGGACAGGCTGTGCATCCTTATTTTTTTCTATAAAAAGAACTACATACATGAACTTGATGGAAGTCAGTGGGAGAGGCTCCACTTTACTTTGCACAGAAAGTCAAAAGTCTGGCTGGCCAGGCTACCTGACAGCATAATTCCGAACCAAGATACTAATCCACCCCTCTTTAAATACAGAAGGGATTGGGATAACCTAGTGCAGTAGAATGACTAGTTTGAGAATGACACATTAACTACAGTCTCCCACAAGAAAACTGCACCCAAAATGTCTGAGCTGCCTCATTATAAACCTACACTTCCACAAAGTTTCACACCTTGCTTTTAAATATTTCACCTGCTGTCCAGACACACCATGAAGGGCAATTTTTATTTGCAGCGGCAGTGTGGCACCGGCTGGCCCACTTAAGGCTTGTAGTAGAAATCCAAAGAAAAGAGCTTCAGGTTGAGTGGACATCTATGTCGAGTCTGAAAGGAATAACAGTGAAGAGAACAATGCAAGAAGTGAAGAGTGGAAGTTCTGACAAAAGCACACCTGTGGTACATTTTACCCGACAAACTTGTCTGCTCTGCACGGCGGCTATTATTTCTCAAACAGTCAAGAGTAAAAAGAAGACTAAAGGAATAAGACCAGGTACAAATGGGGATCTTAACCAGTGCAACGACTGGAAAAAGTCAAAGCAAGAAATATTTTATAAAGATACTAGTTGTATCCAGAGCTGTACTCCAGACAGGTCTTAAGACTGAATAACATTTTAAATGTGTCAGTCAATTGTTAGACTCATTTTTACTTGGTCTAGTCTTGGTCTTGTACAAAGAGCTTTGTTAGATAAAGACAACTAGTTTATATAATCACATCAACATACAGGTCTGTTTTTTGCCTCCTTTACCAAACTCTAACACCTCCATGAGTGGCCTTGGACAAAGCCCTGGCGCACATAAAAGCATTCTGAAATCTGGTGGCAGCAGGAAAGAGAAATCTGAACAGATAATGGTCTCTATTGCCTCAAGCCTAGCTCACACAACAGAATAAATGTGTCGACTGAGCCTTCCTGACTGATGGTTGGATGGACTGAAAGAGTAACTGTTGTAGTGTTACTGGTCAATTTTCTTCCTTATTTGGTTGGCAATACATCAGGAATGCTAATTAAGTGTGTTCATTGCACTTGGCACAAAAGAAAGTTTAAATCTGATGGTTGCTCTGGAAAACATATATCTCTTTCTGAAGGGAAAAAGAGCTAATTCTCATTTAGCTCATTCAATTCAATGGAATGAGCTAAACTTAATTCTACTGTTGGAACAGTAGAATTAAGTTCAAATAAACTCAGTTATCTTAGCAAGGCTTAACTGTATTTGGATATTTATGTATCGCTTCCATTGTGTTGATATAACTCTGTCTTGGTAACAACTTGATAAATGAGGTCATGTGTACAACTCTTAACTCGACTAAAAAGAACGCACTGGTAGGATGTCACCGGCATACAAGGCAAAAGTAACGGTTCTTCAGTTCGTCATTCCAAACTGTGCTATGCTAAACTGAGCCAAAAAAACAGGTTTATATTTCTGTGGCTCGATTCTTATTCTCCTGTGCCCTATCTGCCGCTTGACAAGCCTTCTCTGTCCTGTATTTAATCGAAGCCTGTCTCTTTGAATTATTTTTCTGCTACCTGCCCGACACAACCAAACTGCAGAAATAATAATTCCGTGCTCAGCGTAATGGAATGTCACAGCTCTGTGTTTATGAGATGCTTTGGAAATTGCTTGTACTGACTCTTGCTGCTTTGCATTTTACATACAACACTTTACACCATTTGTAAAGATAGCTGGATCCTGGTTTATGCAAACATTTTCTTGTTCGCCTTAAGTGAACAAGTTTATTAGAAAAAATATGTATGTTATAAGTATGAGTCTTCAATTAACCCATAAATCCATGTCTTCAGATGGTAGTAGGAAAGTCTTTGAGGATCCGAAGAGGCAACTTGCCATATAAACTCAACACATAGTAAACTGGGAATTGACCCAACAACTTTCTTGATGAGACAAATTGAAGGAAGGAAGAAACTGGAAGTGAGGCAAAAGGACTGATGTCAAAGGGACAGCAACAGGAAGAAGTGCACTGACCTCTGTACTTAGCGCAATTGGCTAATGAGTTAATGCATTAATGTAGCAGACGTATAATTGCACTTCATACTGCTGCACAAAAATAACTTGAGGTAAGTTGTGTGCCATTTTGCTACAACTTACTAATTGTTTATTGATAATGGCAAACATAAAGTGGGACAGGAACCATAACTGTTTGAGCGAGTGCAGTGACTGATTTAGTAATGTCCTTTTCATTTGGGGAAGTTGGGGAGACTAAATAGGTCTAAAAACAATGGCAAATATATTTCTCCTGGAAATATGACACTCTTTGGTCACAGACATGTTGATGACTCCACTACATCACTGGGCAGTCTTCAATAGTTGGCCCTGTGTTTACTTGGTAATTTACAATGTTTAACTTCTGATTCAACACTGTATGAAAGCAGATACAAGGATTTGTGATATGCTACAGTTGATTTCTTTTCTTTTTACTAATTAGGCTTATTTATAATATTATTATTGTACTGTCATAATGTTGTAGTGAGCCATGTAACAGGGTGTATTGTATTGCAGTGTACTGTAATTCTGAGCCCAGTCACTTCTCATGTACGTTCATTATATGCACCGATAGGGAAAAAAATCCCTCTCACGTATCTTCTCTGGGTCTGTTCCACATTGGTGGAATGATCTACTGCTGCTACAAGATCAGCAGATTCTGTAGCCATCTTTAAAAAACGCCTGAAAATACATCTCCGTCAACACCTGACTGACAAACACTGAATTCTACTTCCTTTCTATTGATTCCTTCTCTATTTAAAAAAAAATAAAATTCCTATCCTTAGCTTTGTATATTGAGCTGGGTTTAATCTGACTAGTTTTTTGTGCACTTATGCTTTTTGTACCACGTGTTGTTAAAATTGCTTCCATTGTTTTCCTCACTTGTAAGTCGCTTTGGATAAAAGTGTCTGCTAAACGACTAAATGTAAATGTAAATGATATGTGTATTTAATACATTTGATAGACAGATAATATTAATGTTGATATTTACTCCCTTTATGATCCATACCTTTCAGTGAACTCTCCATTCTGTGATTTTAATGAGAGCGAGCAGAGTCACATAAATCACTCACTGTTACCTTTGATTTCTGTGAGTTTCCAATGTTGTGGAGGATTCAAACCAAAATGATGCAACCTTGACTGCAAAAATCTAGTTAGTGCCCTGCACAACAAAATACAAGTCAAAGTGTTGCTTAGCAACAGATATATCACTCTGGCCTTGCTCCAGCGACAGATGCTGTTGGAGGATGTTGTTCAACTCATCACATAAATAACATGTTGAATGGCTCAGGTCAGTTCCATCAGAAACAGGCAGAAGGAAATACAGCACATACGACAAATTTCTTGGGCACTGAACAATTATCTGGACCATTAAATGGATGGTAATAGGCTGTCACTGCAAAGGAACCAAATTTAGTTGAATTGAGTTTTACTTCTACAGCCTACTTTCATGTGCTTTACAAACTGTCCTTAGACCCTCCTTCAGGGTGAGGAAAAACTTCAGGCAGACACACAGAGGGAGAATAAGAGTGTGTAACAGGTGTGTCCAGGAGAGTTATATACAGTACATCCCCAAATAGCCTTATCTTATATATAATTTTATATAGTAATACATTAAATAAATACAATTTATAATTTTTAGGAACAGTTTCAACCAAGTGAGTGAGAGGAGCTGGTTGGTCAATGGTTTGAAGGGGGTTGGTTGGGTGGGGCAGAAGCACAGTCTGACCTAAGGTTCTGTCATCACTGAAAACGCAGATGACATGGTCATTTATGAACGCACTGTAAATGAGAAGCAGATGGATGGGCTGATATTTGTACCACTGGAAATGGAATATTTTGTCTTTGAATGTGAAGGGCTCAAACTGAGTCTGAATTGCTCAAGTTGAATGAATGCTTTTAAAAAACTGAATTTAATAAACCTAAGGTGAAACCAAATGCATTGGTTTGTAAACAAATTGCATTTACTTGAAAATTAATTTATGTTTTAAAACTGCATTAAAAAAATGACAAGTGGTGAATGAGCTTTACCTTTAAACTTTCAAACAGGAGCTACGTGACCTGCCACTCCTGTTTTTGTTCTGTCTAAAGTCATGAATCACACCATCCTCAGTTTCCACTGTATGTGGTGTCATCTTTTATTCCATCTGATAATCAGGCAGTCTGAGCTGTGCCAGTACAAAAGGCATCCATGTGATGGCGCCATTGCTTTATGTTTCCACTCGTTCCACTGTGACTCAAACAGGTGAACCTCTCAGAACAAAAATAAATAAATAACTGCTCCACATCAACATGGAAATGCGGGGGTTTCTAAATACGGGCTGCGAAGTGTGGCTGCAGCACTTAGGCTCGTTGATCCTTTGAAGTCCCCGAAATAGGCCCGGGAGCAGGTATCATTAGGGTTTTAGGCGGGCAGCGAGACGCGGCTTCTCCATCAAAGCTGCAGCTCCTCTTTGTAATGGAAACAACAGAGAGAGCTGGATTACACGGCCACCGTTTCCTCACGTCACAGTGTCTGCCCCGGTCAAAAAAGGACATTTTAGATTTTTTTTTTGTTTGTCTGTGCAATAATTTTTCTTTCATGTCAAAGTAATATTAAGAAATCATGTTAGTTTGAACATGGGGTCTGTTTATGATCTATTTCCTCTACTGTAACTGTCCATCCATCTTCTAACGCTCAGCTTGCTCAACATACTTGGTGTTGTGGAAAACTGCTGACCACCTCTATGGAGCCGATTTGATTTGAGATAGACAGAAATACACAACTGTATGACTTAGAGCAGATTTATTCACCAACAAGACAGACCTTAACTCTCAAGTGCTTCTGGAACAGTACAGCATATGTAGCGAATTGTATCTTTGATTGGTCGATGTTGTCTCAACCTAGTTGTTTATGTAAACAAGGACAGAGTTTACAGAGATATAGATATTATATCTCAGCTTCAGTGCCAAATGTCCTTCTTAGACACGCTGACCAGAACACATTGTTCGAACAGAGATAGTCAAAGATTAACAAACTTACGGAAGTTTTAATGGTTCAAATAAAAAATTGTTCTAACCCATTCATGCATCAGCAACAGCCTGAATTTGCTGTGGTTGCCTCTGTAAGCCTGTACAGTCAATTAAATGAGAAGTGGGCGCAGCCGCGCAGTGGCTCAGTGGTAGAGCCGTTGTCATTCAACCGGAAGGTAGGCAATTCAATTCCTGTTCTTCCCACGGTTCATACTGTTGTTGTGTCCTTGGGCAAGACACTTAACCCTCTTTGCCTCCAGTGTCTGTGGCACTGCTGTATGATTGTGTGAGAATGTTTAGTGAATGTATTTGGTGTTGGTCGAGAGTCCGTAGGCGCAGAATGGCTGCCACGTCTCTGTCAGTCTGCCCCAGGACAGCTGTGGCTACAGATGTAGCCCAATACATGGCAGGGGGGACCCAGGCTCACTGGCATCAAAAGTCAGCTCTGTTGTGACAATATAAATACATAAATAAATTATGATTAAATATGAGAACAAGTTAACATTTGAACATTACAACAGTCACAAACAAGACATATCCTCTGTGTGGCTTCACTTGTCCACACTCCTTTTGTCTCTGAATGCCCTGCTGCTGCTTCTGTCTCGCCCTGGTCCTCGGGGTGGTCCGATTCTCCTCAATCTCCCTCTTCACAGTTCTGCTGGTCTCTCGTGGGGAGACTAGGGGTAGATGATGATGATTTGGAGATCTCCAAATGGAGATTTAAATATTCGCGCTGACGTTGCGGTTGTTCATGTGTGTATTAAGCATGTGTGTAACAACTACAACAACCACATTAGCTGTGAACTGGGTTTATACATTTACAAACCCGATTCCCAAAAACTTATGACACTGTACAAATTGTAAATAAAAACAGAATGCAATGATGTGGAAGTTTCTAATTTCAATATTTCATTCAGAATACAACATAGATAACATACAGACATTTTGAAATGTAATGCCAGATATTGGCTCATTTTGGATTTTATGACAGCTACACATTCCAAAAATGTTGGGACAGGTAGCAATAATAGGCTGGAAAAGTTAAATGTACAAATAAGGAACAGCTGGAGGACCAATTTGTAACTTATTAGGTCAATTGGCAACATGCTTGGATATAAAAGAGCCTCTCAGAGTGACAGTGTCTCTCAGAAGTCAAGATGAGCTTTCCCCAAATGCTGCTGCAAAAAATATTGGAGCAATATCAGAAAGGAGTTTCTCAGAGAAAGATCGCAAAGAGTTTGAAGTTATCATCATCTGCAGTGCATAATATCATCCAAAGATTCAGAGAATCTGGAACAATCTCTGTGCGTAAGGGTCAAGGCCGGAAAACCAGACTGGATGCATGTGATCTTTGGACCCTTAGACGACACTGCATCACAAACAGGAATGCTACTGTAACCGAAATCACAGTAGAGCTCAGGAATACTTCCAGAAAACATTGTCGATGGACACAATCCACCGGGCCATTCGCCGTTACCAGCAAAACTCTATAGGTCTAAAAAGAAGCCATATCTACATTTACATTTATTCATTTAGTTGCCGCTTTTATCCAAAGCGACTTACATGAAGCTTCTATTCACCAGTGTTACAGCTGGAACACCACTGGAGGCAAGGAGGGTTAAATGTCTTGCCCAAGGACACACCAACAGCATGAACTGTGGGGAGAGCGGGAATCGAGCCACTGCGCCCCTATCTAAACATGATCCAGGAGCGCAGGTGTTTTCTCTGGAGCCAAGGCTCATTTAAAATGGACTGTGTCCAAGTAGAAAACTGTTCTGTGGTCAGACAAATCAAAATTTGAACTTCTTTTTGGAAAACTGGGACGCCATGACATCCGGACAAAAGAAGACAAGCACAACCTAAGTTGTTATGAGCTGTTATTCTCAGTTCAGAAGCCTACATCTCTGATGGTATGTGGGTTGCATGAGTGCATGTGGCATTGGCAGCTTACACATCTGGAAAGGCACCATCAATGCTGAAAGAGATATCCAAGTTCTAGAACAACATAGGCTCCCATCCAGACGTCGTCTTTTTCAGGGAAGACCTTGCATTTTCCAACATGACAAGGCCAGACCACATCCTGCATCGGTTACAACATCATGGCTGCGTAGAAGAAGGTTCCAGCATTACTTTCTTCTTTTTTCTGAAGTTGGCTGTTGAAATAAATTAATAAATAAAAACCAGAACAAACCAAAAACAACAGAAAACGTTTGAGTTGATCACACTAATTCACTTCCGGCTCTGAAACTGTTGAATAGACATTATCTTTATCAAATTTTGAATTTCAACTTCCTGCTCCCGGCAAGTGCGACAATTTAGATATTTTATAGGTCCCGAAGGAGTCTTAAGAAAAAGAAACAAAGCACATTTTTGAGATATTTTGTGGTGATTTATTTTGTTGTCCTTCTGCTCGTTGCTGTTCAGCTGCTGTTCGGCTTTGTTCAAGCCAAATGCTGAAGTCGGTTTTACAGAATGTCTATGAGCTACCATGGCACATCGGTCAGACAATCCACTTCCTGTTTTCACATCACTTCTTAAAACATTTTAGGTACATATTAGGAATGTTATCTTTTGTGTGTCTAAATGTTAGTATAGCACTTTGACCAACCAGGTTATTTTTAATGTGCTTTATATATATAGTTTAATTGGATTGGATAAACAATGCACCATTAACATATTTTCCATTTTAGACTGAAGTTAATAAGCCTTCTAAGAGTGAATAAGAAAACACAATTAAAATGAATCCTAAACAGTAATCACAGGGCTTTATTGTCAACATGTATTGAACCTGATGTTTATGCTCCACATGGATTATATTTTGAGCGTTCAGTTGCCGATACGTTTACAGACCATAGCCATGTTTCTCACTATATCTTAATTAACTCGTACAACAATGGAACTCTGCCTTAAGGCTAATTTCTTTAACATTTGACGAAATGTAATGAAGTAATTAAAGAAAGGCTATTCACCAGCCACTCCGGATAATTGGAAAATAATAAGGGAATGTTTCCAGAGACAATTAAACAGATGCATTTTGACATTTCACCATTTGTGTGTGACTTGAGTTGTTTGACGAAGCTGAAAATTGCAACGTTGTGGTTTCTAGTTTTTTAAGTTGTTTAAGGAGAAAGAAGAGAAAAGTGTTGGGTGTTTACTTCCATTTGAATCAGAAACTATATGCTTGATAGTATTTTTTTAATATAAAGTGGAACTGTCAGACAGGAATGATCTTAAATTGTTATACTAAAATGATTGTAGCAGATTTTAAGGATGGTTTGGTATGGTAAACCCTGAAGAGGCCCTTGGTAATGGAAACGCACCAGAACCATCCCTGACCCTCACTGCCCACGCCAGTGGAAAAGACCGTATCTGGTCTATAAGGTGATTGCATAGACAAGTCGGACAATTTTCATGCTCCCTGATCCCTTTCAGCTTGACGTTGACTAGTCTCTGAATGGCAAAGTAATGTCACCAACCAAATATTATGGATGATTAACAAAAAAAAGCTTTTTAGGAAATAGTTAAGCTTCCCCTGGAGCTGAGAGGAGTCACATGAAAAAGACATTGGAGACATTCTGAAGGATCTTAGGCACAAGAAGATTATTGACAATCAATACGATACCCGGAGACAGCGAACATTCAACACAGTGTGGTAGTGTTGAGTCTGGTAGGCTTCCGGAGTAATAATACCAAATAGCCTCGTATTGCGTCAATGTCCTCTCAATGCCATGGTGTTTACCGATAGAGCTTAAACTTGGAGCTGAGTTATCTGTGCTGCATTGGCCTTGACGTAGAAGGAAGGAGCTATCCTGACAGGTCTGTGGCAACTTCACATTTTTATGTCTTAAGTGAAGGGAAGACTTAAATTTATCCATCAAAGCTAATGTATAAACATGGAGGAAATTGTGTTAAACACTGACACGCTGCACCCAGATCCATCCAGTTTGGAGACACTGGTTAAAATAGTGGCGCAAGAGACACACAACAGAAACATGTGCTATATCAACAGAGGGCAGCCAAAATAACAGTTGCAAAGTTGTCTGCGCGGGCCGGTGTTATTGGCTTTATAAATATGGACCCTGTGTGTAAAAGCTGCTATAGCTACAGTCTGACAATGAAGTGACATATTGGAGTTTTTAGCCCAAATCATCCAGGGCATCTGTTAAAAAACATTATCCTTAATGTTCCAATACATCAACAGCCAGCGATGGAACGGCGACACAACAGAGATCAACACTGACAGCAGAGAGAGTGCAAACTTTCAGCTTGTTAAAACCGCAAGCTTATCCATTTGGCATCAAGGATATATATATATATATATATATATATATATATATATATATATATATATATATATATATATATATATACACATATATATACATATATATATATATATATATATATATATATATACACCTTCTGCATACATTAGTCCAATCCTTTATCGCTCTCACGCTGCAGACTCACTCCGATCCAGCCGGTGCAGGGAACATTGAGTTTATATGAATATATATGTATATATATAAGCACCCCAAGGAAGATTATATATATATATAGCTTATAGATATATATATCATTTCTATATATATATAAGCAAAAGCAGAGATGAATATATTTCTTATATTGGAAGGACAAAGACATATATACAGTGTATATGTTCTATATATAATATATACATACAATTTTATGATTCTATATACTCATTTTTATATACAAAGACATTTCATATATATATATAAAATATATGTCACATTAAAGTTTAGAGAATGACATTATTGTATTGTAATATATATATAAACCAAATCTCAATATATATATGCAGTGATATATATATATACGGAAAGAATATAGATGCATATATAACATTCACATAAAACCATCGATCATGTGGATTTGTCTATATATACATATGTACATACATATATATATACATATATATATATATATATATATATATATATATATATATATATATATATATATATATATATATATATAAAACCTGTTTTCTGTCACGTGATTCTGAAATTGTTAGAAAATCAGACGGAGGGCAGCAAGTAAACAGTAGCTCTTACAGACTTGGGCTGTGTCTGAATGAACAGACTAATCACTATAGCGCTCTCTATAGTGATCACGCCATTCTGTAGTGGTGTCCAGATGGGTAGTGACTTAAATGTAGTGCACTCAACGTTTCCCGTGATACATCAGTAAAAGCGATGGTCACAAGACAGTCAAAACAGACCATAATGCTTTGCAACAAGAGAACAAGGCATCTGTGACTAGTCTTTAAACGAGGGTTAGAGAAGAGGGTTAGAGACACTAGCGTCACCAGCTGTAGAAATTAAATCATTTGTAAATTGTTATTTACTAATTCATTACGAGGTAAAAGCACTAACACCTGAGCTAAACAGAATATATACTGAATGATAGCTTAGAAAGAGCTGCAATAATCCAGCCAATTGTATTAATTAATGGGAAAAGAATAAACAGAAAAAAGGGATGCACTGTAAAATGGAGATAAATATTGTCAATTCAATCATGTTATGTTTAACGAGGCTGAGATAATTGCTGTCCTGACGCTGAAGTTGGAGCTTACTGCTAACGCTAAGCTCTAAACTTCGGTTTGGTGTAATGTATTAGTATTTTGTGGAGGAAAAATGGTCTGGCGTACCATTTTTATTAAGAGGAAAGCAGGAAAAGTCTCTAGGCTGCTGTTGGGGGTGAGTGGAGTCTTAGACAGGGACGACAAAAGAAAAATCGGGCGGTGTCACTTTCACTATATAGTTCTCAATACAGTGCTGCACTAGGTAGTGGCTTAGGTTTTAGGGACTGAGAGGTTTCTAAGAAATAGCTTAGATGCTACAGAAAATTACCACATCTGCTGAGATCTTTACTTAATGAAGAAAAGTGATTTAAACTCTGAAGTGAAGTTGAGTCAGGAGATATAATGAAATAACTTGACTTACTTCTACACTAAACACCAAATAAAAGCCCAAATGTCTGGAGAACAGACGTACAAACTTTCTGTTTCTGTTAAAAATGATAAGTTTTTGCATAGGTATGTTTTTTTCCCCATATCTTAGTTGTTAGCTAGCATTAGTGGCTAGTCTTCACATCTTTTAATCTACAAAGGATGGCGCTTTCACCGTGACATTAACAATAAAAGAATAAGATTTTTTTTTTATGCACGTGAGAAAAAACAAAACAGTTTTATCACCAAATAAAATTGTGTAATAGGAAGAAAGAAAGAAAGACAGACGGGCTCTTGGCTTTTTTATGGAAGATTTTAATGGATGACAATTTTCTGTCTGTACTAGAAGCTGTAGTCAATCAAGCTTGCTCCTGAAAAGGGTGCGCTGTCCAGGGCTGGACTGGGACAAAAAAAAGGCCCTGGCATTTTTGCTCAGACCGGCCCACCACAATCGGTCAGACACAACCAACTAGTACACCCTCCTTGCGGTCCCTGTAGATATGCATATCTACTGTTCCATTCCAAAAACCCCTACAAAGCTGAGAACTAAGTGCCATGGACCAGTGTACCAGTGCAAGTGGACCAGTGTACTCACTCTCTCTTGACAGACTCCCTGGTGATCAAAGGTTCCTCCCTGTCTCTCTCCTCCACTGCTAACTCAACCTGGCTTGACTATACATAAGGACAGAGAGAGAGAGGATTACAATTTAAAAGTACACTTAGTAAGGATCCATTTTGGTTATATAGTCCTGTATTGTTGAAGAGCAGGATTTCTAGATGGACAAAGGGCTCCATGTTATAAAAGCTAGTTAACCCTTTAGAACCCAATATAATGTGGATGTAGAATACTGCTAATTCTAAAAAGAATTTTTTATTTTTTTTTCCAATGAACCAGACAGCAGAAAAACTAGTTTACAATTGCAAGTATAGGCTACTTTGTTTTAAAGAGCACAAACCCCTCTTTAATATGACACCAAACAAGATTTACCTCTCATTGTTGAGATACTCCCCTTAAAAAAAAAAAGAAAACCAACCTATACTACCAAATTACTCACACAAAACGTCCTAAAAATATATGATATTCATATTATTCACTCAGCGTAAATATTGTATATTAATGATGTTGGAAATTCATTAGAAACATGAGCAAATATCTACGCCGTTGAAAATACAGCTAAACAAAAATATACAGCTTTCAAAATGCAAGGCGGGTTTTAATCCCCAAATAGCATGTGTAAATGTCTGATAAATCGTATTAATATTCTCCTACACAGTATTATATTATATTAATATAAGACATTGTAGTTCTTCAATGTTTCCTTGTTCGTTCCGCTTTTATTTTGAAAAACGGATCATTTTCTTCTTCGGATGTTTTCTGTTACGCTAACACTTCCTGCTGCTATATCTTCGCAACGCGGTGATCGTATGAAAGCATACTAGAGGATGGTGGTGGAAACACTTTGATTAGCGCCCTTGGAGAGCGGAATGAGTTTTCACGGTGTTCATGGTGATTGTGCTGCTGGTGCTACTTGAGAGGAAGAAATAAATTTACACCCTTTTGAAACTCTCTGCGTCTTGATCATTAAATCCAAGGGGCCGCTACACAGGGCCGGCCCTGGCCAGTTTGCTGCCCTAGGCAAGATTTCACCTGGTGCCCCTGGAATTTGTAAACTGATGCTGAATCGCTGGGCGGTGCTGAGATGGAGATGTCTGCAACAGGTGGCCCAGGATTTGCAGGGACGGGGTTCAGATATTTCAAAAGTGCATCTGAAGAGAGAAGAGGAGGATTATATGTGACCATTGGGTGTGACCATTGGGTGTTATTAAAAAGCTGATGATAGTGAAACTATAAAAATATGGCAGCACCTAAACCACATTATAGCTTAAACACACAAACAGCAAGAATAATTACATCTGGTATTCATGCACAAAACTCTATTCATTGAGCACTTCTCTAGCATACACTAGTTACATTTTCAAAATTAATTTTGAAAGTGTTTGTTTTCAAGTATATCTGGCATGGCAGCAATGTCCTACTAACTACACTTTATGATGTTATAACCATGAAACAGAGGAGAAACGTAAATCTTTATTTAAATTGAATTTTAAAGTTGCTAAATCCATATATATAATACATATATATAAAAACATTTTATGTAGGACTCAGTCATTTTAAATAAAGATTTACGTTTATATAGCAACATTTTATGCAGCACTCATTTTAAATAAAGATTTATATGTCCCTCTGCCTGTGTACTCGTTGTGTTTTCTGGATCATCCTTCATTAAAGCCTGCGTTTGGATCACCACTGTCTGTCGAACGTTACAGGCATCGTTGAACTAACTTAATGCAACATAGATAAACTGATCAAATTACCTACCTCTGTCTTTTTCGCGTTTTTCTTCCTCTTCTCTTCTTTTTTTTCTTCCCTGGGCACCAGATGGCTTCGGTCTTTTTGACATAATGACAACTTATCAGTGTCAGTGAATTCGGCCATCTGTCAGTGACAATCACACACAGGTAACGGATGTTTTTTTTTTTTTCAGCAGGGCGGGGGCGGGGGAGATTGATGCGTCACTCAGTCGGACGGGTGGATCGGGATTCGGGAATTTGGGCGCTCCGGCGCCCCCAAGGGTGGGCGGAGCCCTTAGCATTTGCCTATTCCGCCTATGCCCAGGGCCGGCCCTGCCGCTACAGCATGCGTTACTCGTCCTGGGCGCTTTGACGAAGCCATTCTGAGTAATAATTAAAATAATCAAATGGCATCATTTAAGTTTTTCTAGAGAAGAGGCGTACGGCCATTATGGGTATTAAAGGGTTAACATTAGAATAGTCAGCCAAAGTTGCAATTGAATAAGTTAACTCTGCTAACCTAGCTTATGCTGTGTTATTTGACTTTAGCTGACTGAGTGGCTAGTGCAGTGGGTGACAATCTGACAGACTATATAATGGCAACAACGATTAAGTTGTCTTATTATAATATTCATTAATTTAGGTAAATCATCATCTTCGTCGTGGCCCAACCAGGCCCACACACACACACACACACACACTTTCCTCCTGCACCCGCCCTGATTAACACTCCCTCCCTGTTAATCATGTAGCTAACATGCTTACCGTTTCAATTACACTCTCCATGTTTCTGCAAAATGTCGTCAGGTACTGTAGGCTTGGATACTGAAGCTATAGCACTAAACATGTCTGTTATTTTTGCACATGTTGAGGCATCAACCTCTAGCATGTTTATTTTTTTGGCCCGCAACTTCTCCGCACCCCCCTTGCACTTTGGTTTCTCCATCCTAAATCCACAGATTTCTGGCTCTGAGCCACTAACTGCATCTGACGCAAGAAACAGAGGAGGAGGGGTGGAGCCTGTTAAGAGATGATTGGACCAGCCCAGTGTCAGTATAAAAAATGAACCAATGGGCCGCTGTCCCTGCTTTATGGGCCAGTCATTGGCCAATTAAAAAAAAAAAAAAAAAAACATATTGTATGGACTGCCCACGGGCATTTGCCCGGTATGCCAGATTACCAGTCCAGCCCTGGCGCTGTCATTGGTCTACACCACATGCATTTTTTCTTTACACAACCAAACAGCGCAAAAAGGAAAAGGAATCAAAGTGAAACACGGATAAATGTAGTCAATGCGGTCATGAGATGTTTGACGAGGCGGAGTTAATTGCAGGGTCACATTGGTGAATTTTAAGGTAAGCTCTAAACTTCAGGTAAGTGTAATGTCTTTTTGTGGAGGAAAATTGGTCTGGTTTTTGCTTATTTTTAATGACAGAGAAGTAGAGAAAGGTCCCCAGGCTGCTGTGGCGGAGAGAGGTGGGGTAAAGTGAACAAATACACTCCTTCATATTAGACTTTAAGTTGAATTTGCTTCCAACGTTTTGTGTTTGCGTTGTACTGTAAATTGTATTAAGTCTGTGGCAAATGCAGCTGTAATAATGTGAAATATATTTGAAAAACATTAGTATCTATAACCTTTTATCTCTTACCGACCTGGCAGCAATACTTGTCCGCACTAATGCAATATTTCAAGCAGCAAATTAAATCTATTCATGGAAACTGTTCTTTAAAGGTGTACAGAGGTAACTGCAAGCTCTGATATTACTGTCACCTTTTGAGCAGTAGTTCTGTAACTGCACTCCTCTCCCTGGAGTTAGAGACGCATAGTTTTAATGTCAGAGCATAAGCTGACGCGCAGTTGTAGAGGTGTTCATTTAAATGTCATTCACAGACTCAGGCCTAACAAGCGCTGGGCTTAGGGAGCCTTTCACTTGGACAGGTATTCAGACTTTGGGGAGATGGGACCAGGTTGGATTAGATGGGATAGTCTGTTGCCGCAGCAACTGCTACACTCCGCTGTGTTTCCAAGAGGTTGCTTTATCTGTGAGGATTACACAGAGCGCTGGCAGCCAAAAAAAGAAGAAGCTGTTTGCCTGGAGTCAGACAGTTCAGCTCCGAGGCCAAAAGCTGTGTTAGTGCCAAGCTAAATCCTCTGTCGGTTTTATACTACAAACAAAAGAGCAGAATATGTCAACAACGAGGCAAAACAAAGTCAAATGAATCAAAGAAAGGGTGACAAGGAAAAGAAGAAGATAAGAAGCGTAAAATGAGGCTGATGTATGCTAAGTCCACTCGTGAAACAGCGCCGAGGCACCGTTAAGCTCTCAGGTGGAACGCGAGCGGATTAGATGTTTCTGAACTGACGAGACCAAACAGTTAAGACACAAGGGACGGTCCCCAGTCGTCCGCTCTCCCCGTCGTGGTGACACTGACTTCACGTTATTTATTTACATTGTACGAGGACGAGGCTTGCTTCTGATTATGAATTTCCATAAGAAGATTACGGCGTGGTGCGATGACAGTGGGATAAACAGAAGGCGCAGCACAACAGTGTGCTTTCATCTCCAGTTCACAGATGCCTCTGACAGGAGTTTCACCGATGACACCCACAGTCGACACAAGAGTGCGCCTCTGTTAATGTTATTAAAGAAGCTGAGAGCGCTGTTATGGAAACAGGCTTGCTCTAATATATCCAAGGTTAGACTTTATCCAAGCACAGCAAACCTCCACCGGCTGCACTGTAGCCACTTATTAGTGATTTTATTTTTTTGTTGTTGGGCATGTACAATATTAGTTGAAAAGATGGAGAGGTGTGTAACAGTTTGGTCATTAGTTTAGAAGTCACAACTAGAACCACAACAAATTGTAAAACACAAACCAAAAGCACTATTCAATAAACGTATATTTTGTGCCATATTTTTACAAGATTTGTAAAAGGATATTGTATTTCTTGTTACAACAAGGTTTAAACACGTGAATGGGTTTGTGTTGAGATCCACGGATTAATAGACAATGTGATATTGATTTTAATGCATCATTTTAAACCTAGACTCCATGCTTCTGTTGGTTTTTAGTCTTTAGCTGCCTAGTGATGTAATGCCTGGTGCTGTTGGGTTTGCATGAGTTCAGTCCTTCATGTTTTTCCTCATGCTAACTCTTTCCCACATGTCGCTGTGATTGGTTATTTAGCGCCAACTCCACCTGTTTCACATGAACGCCTGCTCACTCCACAGAGATACCCATGGTTAACTCAAGTCAAGTCTTTACTCGATTCAATTTTTACAGACTGGGATTGGGTAGGAGAGCCCAATCCAGGGTAGACTCAACTATGTTTGTGGTACAGGGGCCAGGAGAGTGCAAAAAAAAAAAAAAGAAAATCTAGTTTATGAGTATGTCACTATTAAAAATGTGGCCAGGTGCTGCTATGTGCAATTATTACTAACTGGCATGAATATAAATATGCATATCAAAAATAAGCTGAGGCACAGTTGCACAGAACAGAGTAGCTAAATGTTAAACCTAAACATTAAAATAGATTTAATTATTAGGCCTATTAGGTAACTAATGTGACAGGAGCTAAATTGTAATACAGGCTTCCTTTAAATATTATAAGTACATTGCATAATGAAAAATAGACACAACTAACAGGACAGAAGCTCAGTTCAATAATGTTCAGTGCCCATCTCTCTTCAGAGAAATTTTTGCCTATGATCTTAAAGGTCCTATATTATACTATTTTGTACATTACACAGTGTATTGTGGATTTAGGTTACCACAATAATTATCTTATACAAACTCAAAATCAAATGGTTGGATAAGACCTGGTCATTTTTTGGTTTGGTTTGGCTCGTGGAGAGGACTATAGCTCAACATAATTAATTACTCAAACATACGCAAATAAAACAAATCACAACTTTGGGTATGTGTTTGAGGTAGAAACAACAATAGAACATGGTTAAAAGCTCAGAAAAGTTGATTTAGCATAATATAGGACCTTTAAGGATATCAAATTATCTTGAATTTAAGACAATCCTGACGTGTTCCCAACCTAAATCTTCACTCAGCCTGATCCCATAGAGAGAGCCAGGCATAGGCTTTCATTTCCAGTTCCAGCTTATTCATCTCTTTAATCAGTTGCAACTTTTACATTTTTCCGTCAGCAAATTCCTTTATATAGTGCCAATTAAATCCCTTAAGAGCTGGATGACATAAGGCTTGTCTAAATATGAACTACCTTCTGTTTTGCTCAAACATTGCACTGCTCAATTAGAAGTCGGAGAGGCCTAATCTGGTGATGAAAATAGGGACATTTTACAGTTCCACTGGCAGCAACATGTGAATAGCAACAGCCGAGTTAAAGGGATTAGCTTCCTCAGTGGCCAACTCACCAAAGGGACTCACTTCTGGCTTGGTTTGTGTGTGAAAATCATCACTGCTGGGACGAGACGCTCCACTCCTGCTATGTCTCCCTGCGAAGGGTTGGATACTGTAGTTACGAGCAACGGTAGAGCTTACATAAACTCCACAGTGAATCAACTCTGCAGAGAACAAACAAATAGGTTAGGCTACACTTTCGAAACATGCACATTACATTTCACAGGCACCCTCAGAGACGCAATTATTTCCAAATTAAAGCAGCTCTAACACGAGTGAGAACACCGTGAACGCTCCATTAACACCGTGATAAGGATGAGGCTGGTTGCTCTTGTCTGGTTTGTTGTGGCTTGTGTTTGGTTGTAACAGTGGGGTCTCCATTAAGGCCTGTAGTGCTGAATTCTGCTGGACAATCCACAAATTTTAAATCCAGCAGACCAGAACCATGGATCTGCTTCTGCTGTTTAAGCTCAGTGGAATCCACACAGAAAACCACTGGCAATAAACCAACTAAACACAAGTGCCACTAACCTGACAAAACCAAGGAAGATCACAAGTTCCCACAGGACCTACCTGCATGTGCAGTTTGTAAATAGTGTGCATTGTTAAATGATGGCAGATATTTGCTGTAACATTTTATGCAGTGATTTGTTGCATTGAAAGATCAATAGAATAATACCTTGTTTTTTACCACTGCTCAGTCACTGATAATTAGTCGATTGGTGGATGTATAAAGTGCACAAAAGAGGACAATACGGAAGAAGAGACTCTATTAAACAAGATAGGCAACACAAACAGCACTCACTTGCTTTTGGAAGGGAAACATTACACACTTAGTATCCTGAAATGTATCCATGTACCACCTAAAGGCAGTGGTGGAATGTAATAGTAAAAAAAAACTTTGCCTAATTACACTTTTAAAGGATCTGTTCTTTACTTGAGTAGATTTAAAAGGTAGTACAATTGACTTTTACTTCACTACATTTGAGAACAAAAAGTCTGTACTTTCTACTGTATTCTGCCATCTAGTGGATTAACATTCCACTGCAGGCAGTGGAAGGGCTTTTTTGGGTCTTTCAAAATGGCCACTGTCATTGAATCTTCCAAACACTTTTGGCAGGAAAACCTTTGCTAATTTTCAAGATGTTACAGTAAGAAAAACATTTATTTTGTAAATCATTTTTAAAAACAAAGCCTTTCTGTATTAAAAAAAAAGGTTGAAGTGAAAGCATCTGGACTCAGTTTTCAAGGTAAAGTCGTTTTGTCTCCAGTTCCAAGAGACGTTATCAATTCTGAGATAAACTGGTAAGAGAGCTGAGCTTATATGTCAAGAGGGAGGAGTTTGACCTGAAACTAAACCTGATTGGACCAGGCTGTTCTATTCTCACCGTTGTTAGCCATGAAAGGGAAGTGTGACTCCTGATATGAGAGTCGTTAAGGTTCAGGAGAGTCCATTCAGGTGCTGTGTTTGTTGTTCTAATTCTTTTGATTTAGGTTTCAAAACACTGTTATAAATAATAGGCAACATGAATCTGAGGCCACCTCCTCTGTTCAATGAAGGCTTTTCCATTTTAACAAAAATGGCTTCCTTCACCCCTCTCTCAAACCACCTGGCCTCTCTGGCCAAAATCTGGAAATTGCTGTCCTCAAAGGAACGCCAAACATTTACTCAATTTAGATTGTGCCCAATTTATTAAGACACTGTATTTAAAAATAATAAATTTTTGTTAAACTTGTACAGGCCTCTCTGAACAAAAATAGCTTGAACCATAACCTGAATTAACTCCCTTTTTATTTTCTTTATTATTCATTTTAGCTGCACTTTAGTAGCAGTTTAGTGTACCTCTGTTTTTTTTTTTCATGACTGATGAGGCTTGATTTAAATTGAGGATTTTCTCAAATCTTGGGTGGACTAAGCAATTGCATTTTTTGTAACGCAATCAACTTGAAGACTCAATGCTTTCAAGTGGCTACAATTTAAAAAAATACATTTAATTCCATTCTGAGATCTTCCTCTTCTAAAGTGCTACTAAGTCCATTTTCATGACAAAGTACTGCAAAGACTATTTGCCCGTGTCACTGCTGATCAAAAACACCAAAGGTCGGACATGGAAGTTGAGGAAACACTCCGTTTAAAGGCTGCCCTCGAGAGAGTCCTGTAATTGGCGCCGAGGTAAAGGACTCACAGTTTAAGCTAACCCCAGTGACACATGAGAACATTGACACCGACAGAGCCAACAAGAAGTTGACTCCTTGGCTTCACCACTCCACAACAGCTTCAAAGTGCTTTTAGTACAAATGGAAGGATTGTTTCCCTATAACAAGAGTCCAGAGAGGAAACAAACCCAATCTGCTGGAAAATTCAACCAAACCTATCAGCCATTGTCTTTTTAATGAAGACATTGCATTGGTAACTGTGTATATTAGATGTCATAGTGATTGTATATTATATATTACGCTCTCACTCCTGCTCCAGTTTACAGTGGGGATCTAAAGTTTGGGCACCCCTGGTAAAATTTTTTATTAGTGTGCATAAAGACGCCAAGAAAAGATGGAAAAATCTCCAAAGGGCATCAAATGACAGATTCGACATCCTTATAATATGTCAAAAAAGTTAGATTTTATTTCCATTATTTACACTTTCAAAATAACAGAAAACAAAAAAATGGTATCTGCAAAAGTTTGGGCACCCTGCAGAGTTAATACCTTGTACTGCCCCCTTTGGCAAGCTAGGACCTGACAGTGTCATGGATTGTTCTCAATCATCGTCTGGATAGACCAGGTGATGTCAATCTCAAAGGTTTTAAATGCCCAGACTCATCTGACGTTTTAGTAAGAATAAAATAAATTGTATGTCATAATTGGCTTAGCCTAATTATTATTTAATGAGTAATAAGTAAATAACCAGATTTTTACAGTGTCAGTATTGCACAACAACTCTTTCCAGTACACATTAGATATTGTTTGTGATTGTTACAATTGAACAGCCCAGCCATTGATACAACTGATTGTACTTTTACTTAAAAAAACACTTTAAAGTAAATTTAAAAGTATGTACTTATGACTTTTACTTAAGTAAGATGTTGATGTAGTAATTATACTTTTACTTAAGTATATATTTTGCAGGGTAGTTGTACTTTTACTTAAGTACTAAACTTAAGTACTTCCTCCACCACTGCCACCACTAAAGCATGCCATTTGTTAGAACAGATACCAGTTGTTCTTTAACACTACTACTGTAAGGCTTTGTTCCTTTCCTTACAAATGTTATTTTATATTATACATAACATCAATCTTAACTAATTAATGATTTTATGTACGAAGCATGCATTGTCCTGCAGGTTTACAGAGCATGTTTTTGATTTTATGTTCTACTAAATGACTAGAAAATAATGTAGAATGACTTGGGACACAAGATATACTGCATATTTGCTCATCTGCCTGCTGTGCCTATGCGATTGGTGAGTACATGTAATCTGTGCCCTCCCGTCCTGGGTCAGAGACTAGGCATAATAATTTGGAATTGCTTTTGCCTTGTGTGTGTTGACGTTATTGAAATAAACTGGTTGTCAGCTCAATGCCTAAACCTTGCGGAGTTGTAATAAGTGTGTGGCTAAATAGGCCACTCTCTTCCTCGCCACAGAAAATTGAGCAAAAGTGTGCAGCTTAATAGATTGTGTTTAGTGCATTTACACCTAACATCATGGCTGGCCACATTATATTCTATCACTCTATATGGATTTAATAGTAGGTATGAAGGGGGAATAGACAATGAGTAGATACTATCTTGTTGTCGCAGGTGTCACAGCGCTCACAGCTACATTAGTCCCAATATGACATCCTAGTCTTTTTATGTCAAAGAATTCCCATTGCCTGCCAAGAACCCCGCTCTTGACTTTGAAATGGAACATGCAGCGCTACCTGGGCTCGGCGTCACAAGGTACTGTCACTTCCACCAGCTGTTGGGCGCTTCCTGCACAGCTGGCCCCCTCTGAACGACAACAGCAAGGCGACTCTCCAGAGGACACCGGGGCACTGTCTAAGTCTTGTGTGACTTTTCAACACAATCTGTTGAAGAAAATAAACATATGCAGTTAGAGAGAAACTTCACAGTCAGTCAAGTTTTAGTCATTTATTTTTCATCTGTAAAAGCTGCTCAGAAGTGAAGAGTGGAAAAAGTTATCATGTTCTCTTCTTCACAAAATATCAAAAGTCTATCTGAGTTTGAAGTATACTCACTTCTAATCAATGTTAGAAATGTCCTGACATTCACCATATTCAGAACTAGGCTCAAAACATTAGATTACATAGGTTTATTTAAAAAGGGCAGTGTAAAGTCTTTCTTTTAAGAAAATATTTCATGTCGTTGCCCGGCCATCTTTGATGCAAGCTCTTGTGCACCAATAAAGATCTCCACATCATCTTCTTCTTCAGGTATTTTATATTCAATTTTGATAATGTGCTTCCTAATTCCCTGTAAAATCTAAGTAGCATAGTTCAAACCACCTCTTCACTGTCAAGTTACATTAACTCTCAACTATTAGCTCATAACTCCATAAATATCTGCAGGACAATATTACAAGTGTCAATATAGAATTCTGGAACATAATTTTCTTTGGAGTGTCATCCATGTTGAGAAAAGGCATCGAGTAAGTCAGCGTTGGTGCAGACTTACTGTGTAGGGTTTAATGAGCCACTAGTCAGTTTCATGTGGACCCTCTTCATGAGCCCGCAAATTGTGTGGAAGTGGGTAAGGCAAGGGTGTAGGGAGCTGTACTGTAAAGGCCCTCTGTGTCTGCCTTTCTAACACGGGCTGGGAGCTGATTCCATAAGAGAGGATCTTGGTTGTACTGTGTTAAAGGACAAACAGCACTTTGAGGTCTTTAGGATAGGACAGGGCTTTCTCTCTCAGGGCCTTGGACATATGAATCTAAATTCAATAGAAAAGCCAATGATGAGAGGCTAGCACAGGATTAATGTGCTTTCCCTGCCAATTCCTGTTATTGTCGCTTCTGTGTTTTCGATCAGATTTTGCATTAGTTAATATGCCAAAAATAATTGCAAGGAAACAAAAGTAGAAAATCATAAACAGGGCATCAATGAGTGGTTCTTTGGCCACTTGTTAAGAATACACATGAACAATCATCCAGTTAATCGCAGTGTTAGAACTTTCATACACTGACTGACAACCATTCACTTTTATGTTCTATTTCAGATATACCTGGACATGCACATCTTTGGACAGTGGGGGAAGTCCGTGAGCCCATTTCCAGCAGAAGTGACACCAATCTCATCAAGACTAAAACTTCTTCAACATTTGGTACTTCTATCATTAACTGAACTCATCCATGTGGTACATACGTGGTTTTTGGAGAGCGGCTGATCTTGATTTATTTGTGTGAACATCGATGCATATCCTCCCTTATCACGAATGATCAATGTGCTGTTACGTTGCTGGCTGTCAGTCACCTTGTGCACCTCCGACTCAGAAAACAAGATTCAGAGCTCTTCCCATCTCTCTTGCACTGATGCATTTCCTGGATAAATCTGCTGCTTCTCATTATTCAACAACCCACTGCTGGGTTGTGCTGTCAATCAGTCGTTTAGAGTCTTAATGCCGGTTTATAGACCCACTCAGTTGCTGAATATTTCCGTTCTATTTAAACCCAACCTTCAGTACAGTTTGGCATGTGGGAAGTAAAGCTATTGCACTTTAATCTTTTGTCCATCTGTTATACCATCAACATATTTACTTTAATATAACTTCAACCAACGGAACAACAACAATGAAGGCAATGAAAGCTATGTGGAGTATGTGTTATTTTGTAACTTGGTGCTAAAATGGAAACTAATAAAGCAAACGCAAACAAAGCTGGGATCGTGAGTAGCTTCTGATTGGTGATTGGATTTATCAACTGCAGTTATCCAATCAGAGCAGCTCCATGTTGTTTACATTCCTAACGATTAAACGGTAAAAAGGTCAAACTTGCTACATCTTTAAACCTAAAACACATTCAGAACAGTCAGTACTGCCATATCATTGGACACCAGAGACTGGTAAGGCCACGGTTCGACTGTGAATACTTTGCTTGGAGCAAGTCAAGATGGATTTTGGATTTTGTAAACTCCCAAATCTTGCAACAATCCAGCTGCAACGCAAGGTTAGGTTTATCATGAGTCAATCTGTGTTGGTTAATCGAATCAATTTTATCACAAATTAAGTGGAAAAGCATTAATTTTACAGTTGTCCCTCTAATGTTTTTTTTTTTATCATAATAATGACCCTTAAACAACCACAAAAAAACTGAAGAAAAAAAAATAGCATGTAAAATTGCTCACATGAGATTAACCAAGTTTGTTCAAATATTTAAAGATATAATCCATCATCTGTCTTTTACACGTTTTGTGCGTTAACCTACCTATTACAGTTTCTGGAGAAATTATTTAATTGGAGACTAAATGAGGTTTTAAGACACTTTTATTGGAGCGTTTCCTTGGAACATTCTCATATGTAAATCTGTCTGTATTGGTTGTTCTTTGCTGCTCCTCAGTTCACTTTGTGACTTTAGTAAAACACACTTAATGCAACAGCATTGCCTCACAGTTTTCTCGTTCACTCTTTTAATTATTATCACTTCTTGCATGGCTTCATTTACTCCAAGTGTGTGTGGAGATGGGCATTTCCTCGTCTTAGTTTTTCACTGAGGGTCGCTTGATTCAATGCCGGGACTGGTGTTGGTCCTGCTGCAGCGTTAACTCCTGAGTTGGTGCTTACACTTGCTGGAATTTTTTATGACCCTTCTTGAAATACTCCTCTGTCACAAAAAAAATATCAATAATTTACCTCCCACATACTTTAAGGCAATGGATAATTGGATGGGATTAATAATGCCATTCTCTTAGTGAGTGCTCCTGCCTCACAGCAAGACGATCCTGAGTTCATACCCCAGCTTACTCCAGTCTGCATGTCCTCCCCGTGTTACTGTGGGTTCTCTCTGGGTACTCAATGGCTTCATCCTAATGTCCAAACATGTGCATGTGTAAGCCAACTGGCAAATCTAAAGTGTCTGTAGTGAATGAATGTGAGAGTGAATGGTTGTCTGTCTATGTCTAAATGTCAGCCCTGCGACAAACTGGCCACTGACCGGGGTGTACCCCGAACTCAGCTGTGGACATAAGATGTAAGATACTTAACCTAACATCTTAATATTCTTCCTATTTCCATTAGATCTATTATTTAATGTCCTTTGAGATATAGCTACTGTTATGTGACATTTATTTAGCTTACAGCTCAGTTGACAGCAAATAAAGAATCAAACAATATATATATACATATTATGACTTTATAAGACAATTTATAAAAGTGCCCACCTCCATTGTGGTGGTAGAAATGGCAAATATAAGAAATTTATTTCTTGTATTTGCCATTTCTTTTTGCAAAACTAGTGCGGCTGGTGAGTGTTGTTGTCCAGAGCAGCGCTAGGAGAATTTACAACTGTGATTCACTGAAGGAAGCTGCTTTAAACTTTAAACTAATAATGTAACTAACGTACTTTTTTCAAAGTTTGCTTTTTTCTTGTTGGACAGTGAAATTAATAAATACTCTTTAAGAAGATTGTCATTTGTCAACTTTAACAAAATAAATTATTCTTTATACACGAACTGACAACACATTACCCCCACATTTTATTAGGATACAAAAATCACCATTTTGTGTCAAATGATTTATCAGACAGTATCGTTTCGTACATCCATTACTAAAAGTACAATTTCCAATTTGTCTTCGTCTAGTCTCATCATTTTAGTCATAAATCATTTGACCCCATCACTGACTCTAACAAAATAATTAAAACGTTGCTTTTCTTGGATGTTCCAATTTAAGATCCGATATCAAACTGGGTAAACAACAACACAGACACATTAATTGCTTAATTGCCGAGAGTTATTTTCTCCGGTGTAATAATATAAGCAGTTCCGTGGACGGATAGTGCTAGCTCAGCTGAAAATTGGCCCGGGGGGGCTTTGGGGAATTAGAAAAGCAGACTGCGTAACGTAGTAGAGAGAAATGTCTAAGCTAGCGGAACTGACATTTAAAGCTTTTTTTTTTCCCACCCCTAATTATGAATCTTCTGTGCACTTTTTAGTTCCTTCCAAACTGTCTGAAAGCTCATTCCACTCGCTCAGATAAGGCTCGTCATGTGGAAAATAAGCTTTGGTGTTTACATTGAGATTTTTTATTTATTTTTGTGTACTAATGAAGAGACACTCGTTCATACCTCTTAAACAACATCATTATCTGACAATAGGGTTTGTATTTCAATTTCTCCCGAGGCCGATTAATGAAGGACTCTGTTCAGGAAAGAGTGATCAGATCTGAAATGGCTGGTGTTAGTGCAAGAGATAAATTTGATTGATGTGTCTTGAACGCATCCTAATGCATCTGGATATCTGCATGTGTATTGGTTTGCGCTAAAAGATCCCATAAACTGCTAACATAATCATCTAAGAACCCATCAGTAGAAGCATATGTGGGTAGGAGCTCAATACATTGATATAAATTAAGCCACAAATACTTTAGTGACTGATGAAGAAGAAGAAGTTTTATTTATATAGCGCCTTTCCGTAGCTCAAGGTCGCTTTACATTTCACAAATACAGTACAGACAAACATTTACATATACATCTATATATACACATCACATGAAACATATAGTTGTAATTACCCAAAATGCTTGTTAAATAGATATGTTTTTAACTGAGACTTAAACGCATCCACAGATGAGATGTTTCGTAGAGTAAGAGGCAACGCGTTCCATAGTTGAGGAGCGTTTAAACTAAAAGACCTTCCACCAACAGTAGACAGACGGAAACGTGGGGTGGATAACAGACCGAGTTCGGCTGATCTAAGGGACCGGACAGGGCGGTAGAATAATGAAGACTAAGAATGTACTAGAACTTCATGCATACTAGGTCTGTGCAATAATCAAATTTTATATTTCAATTTTGGCTCCCAACAATTACAGAACCTGTGTAATCAAGAAAAAACTATTATTTAGTCACATTCTCCTTTGCACATTATTTGCATCACATGGCAACACTTGTTTTCCGTGAGATTGTGGAAGTGCACTACATTGTTGATCTTCTTGATCTTAATTATTTCTGTTTATTTTTTAAGCTATTTTGTTAATTGTTTGAATATTTTACTTATTTTTAGGGAGAATTTAATGTTTTGTTTAATAAATCCAACATATTTCAATGAGTCAATAAGTAATCATGTAAAATAACCGTGATTATGATTGTTTCCACCAATCGAGCAGCCCTAATGTATACACTATCTATATATTCAAATATTTACAGAATGGACCACGCAGACCACCATTCATTGTACTTTGTATGCCAATTTTAGGTGGAAAATTCAAATCTACTGTACTGCTGCAGTACAGTAGATTTGATGAAGTGGTGGTCCAAAATTCGATCAATCATTTTCATCAAAGTCTACTGTGTTTTTCTTGCTCCAGAGACCTAATCTTTTCTGCTCTTGCTCCAGATGCCTGTCCTTTCCTTTAACATTTCTTTTGGTCTTTTAATAATGTCTCCCTCTATATGGTTCCCACTTATTTTACCATCTTTGTAGTATGTTTTGATTTACTCTCTTACTCAGAATAAGCAAATGCTGCCCAAACATGGATGTTTTTTTTTTACCTTAATGCCTCTTTTGCCTCTAAATCAGTAGCTTCATTTTCTTTCAAGCCCAATGTAAAGTCTATCTACACACAATATGTACCGAGACGAGAACATTCACCTTTTTTTCACCAGCAGCTTTTTCTTTGTTCATTTCCACAATAGAAGCAGTAGAGGTGAATAGTGCAGTTGGAATAATGCGATTGATATGGTGAGCAATAGACATGAAGGAATTTGCAGAAGATAAAATCTCTTGCAGATATTTATGTCACAATTGCCAATTATGAGAGCTTTTAATGAGCTACAACTCTACAGAAAGTTTATTTCTAGAGAAAAAAGGCAAATAGTTAGCTTCTCTGAGCTGAGACTACTCCCACTGTTATTGTGAGAGAACAACATGGATCTAGCTCAGTGGAAAGTAAAATGGTCTGTTTTTTATTTATCTCAGCAGTTGTATTTTGTATAGTAGGGGAGCACAGGGGCGGTTGCAACGTAGGTAGGGTGACCATACATCTTGTTTTAGCTGGGACAGTCCCGTTTTTAGGCCCCCTGACCCGTGTCTTCCTTTCCCGATTGTCCTGTTTTTTCCTGTCAATGCCAATCATAAGCATCATCATCATCATCATCAAAGCAGTGCATTTTGCTTGTTACTCATTTGGCAGTAGACTGTCTGTGTGTCAATCACAGCGTTCCCATGGTTACGGCAATATTAACCAATTGGAAAATCAATTCTGATTACGTGCTTAAGCGTGAGGCTATCGCTAAGCGTTCCTTCTCCAGCTTTCTCCATTTCAGTTGTCATCATGCCAAAAAGAAAGTTGCCATTTACTAACAAGTTTATTTTTAGGAAAGCACATTTTTGTCACATGTTATAAAAATAAATGCTTCTTAAAGCAATCAGGTCACATTTTTTAGTGTTTACTGGTGGTATATCAATTTTGCACAACATTTTCCATTAAGGATTTTCCGTTTAAGTTGCTGTCCTTTGATTTGCGTTTATAAAATTAAGGTTTCCCAGTTTTGAGGAGTATGCTCATTGGCGCAGATGGCACTGGGGACGGGGGGGGGGACACGTCCCCCCCAGATTCTGACCCATAACAAATAGATTAATCAGGGTTTCATTCCACTATACATTAGCCCGCTGCAGCCGCTCCTTTAATATTGCCAAACTTCGCGTTCGCGGAAATGAATCGGACTTTCCAAAACTAATCTACCAGTCACCTTTATTTTGTACCACGCTCTCACTACACGCTGTTCTGTTGTCAATGAACACACACGTTTGACGTTCTCTCTGTGTGCGTGCGACAACCAGCTACGACACCTGATCCCAGGGTCCTACGAGGACCTGGTAGCTGCCCTCAATTGTGCCTGTAGCGGTAACGGTAACCATAGTGACCTTATAGTATAAGGACGATAGTAAAAGGCTTATACTTTCGTCTATGACTAAGCAGGTGGTTTTTCCAGTCTTTTCCTAACTGTAAAAACTGTCAAACAATTCACCTTGTTTTTTTTTAAAAAACAAACAATGTATCCTATCCAAGTATCCTATGTTTGCTGACTTTTCCCAAATGTGCCTCATGCCTCGCAGGTTAAGATCAGCTGTTAGTATGTTACCACCACCCCTTGCTGGTAGAAACCAGCAACAAGGTAGCTGCGTTGGGCATAAAAAAAAAGCAAATCTCTACATCTCTATTTGCTGACAGCTTGGTCCGTCCCCCCCAGTTAAAAAAATCCCATCTGCGCCCCTGAGTATGCTAATCACTCAAATAAGAAATGAGCTAAGGCAGTGATATTCATTCATTGCTTAGTTAGTTGATCTTCCTTTCTGGGAAAAAGCAACCACATTGGAAACTGTAAATGTTAAGCCATATCATTTTAAACAGCATTGTCTTTGCTACTAACATGTGTAAGTAGCATGTGTAAAATCTAAGAAGTCAAGCTGGCTAAGCTAGTTTTATTATGGCTGCCAGTGTAGGCCATCTCCCAATGTGTATCGTGTGCTGACTTACCATTAAACAATTTTTGTGTGCGTTTCTTTCATTGTTGCTGTTGACTTACTCTTTATTCCTCACAGTTGTGCTTCTTTTCATTTCCCTCCAAATATTACCCACCCATCCAGTGTGAAAACTAAAATAAAAACTACTAAACAAGATCAGCCTCCGTGAAATCTCTGCAAACAAATGACGGAACACCCCGCTGCTTCCGTCAAACCCCGGCTGAAGATACGACCCCCGCTGTCCGGGAAAAGGCAATTTGTGTGCACCGCTAAATACAACATGCCTGGATTATCATTCCCATTTACTGAGCGCTGTTTGCTGACTCCGGCAATGCTGGTATTAATGGGAAATAGTAATGAAACGCTCAAGGAAGGAAATCAAACCACACCCCTCCCTTGAAACCCTCATCATACAGTACCTGCTGAGGACGAGCACATTACCGCTCCGTCCTGCCAGGCGCACCTCTTGTCCATTCTGTCTCATTACAATGATAAAAGTCTGTGTAAAAGCCTTGATATTCATTCGCCGGGGTTTGCTCCTGTCAGCGCTTTCCCCCTTGAAAAATCTGCCTACGTTTCCTTCACATTCTCCCGTCTAATAGGAGTTGACCCGTGCTGTTTCATCGGCGCACTAGTCAAAGGCCACAATAAGAGCAGGCGTATTACAAGAAGCTCTGGCTCCGGCTTTTAAATCTGTCGGCTTCAGATCAGAGTGCTGCTTCACTGTCTGCTTTCTCTGTGCATATGTCTCTCCTCTAAGTCAACCATCTATTCCCATTTCTTTCTAACTTCGCCCATTAACTAGTCAGAAGAATAAAAAAAAAAACTTGTGCTCAGAATGGCATTCATTCCAAGACTTTGATTTAAAACCCCCAGAATGAAAATGAATAGGAAAAAAATATGTAAAGGATATGAGCTGCTTGCACTTTTTGTAAGTTACATTACATCCACAATACATTAGAAATAGACAGAAATCCATTAGCACCAAATGTTTGGGTGCTGTCAGTGAGTGGGTAGGGAACATTAGTGAGTGGTTCAGTGACTAGCTGTTCTATAGAAGACATCACTAGAAGCATGAGACTATGGACTTGTACACAATGCCAAATAACACACATGGATTGTTTTAGGACCTGTGCACATCAAAGACTATTACAATTACTGTACAAATATAAAATTTTTAATTCTTATTAACATACATGTTTTTTTCCTCAAAAAAGTTAGATTTAGTTAAAATTCAAATTCTTTTAGCATCATTGCATTGTAAACAATAATACAACACAACTGGAGGTGTCACACATTCAAGTATCATATCAAAAGTAAAGTTTACAGACTTTCTGTACATTTTCTTAACAGTCTGGGTTGGCAGTTACTGTTTTGAGTCTGTTCTAGATCGAGTGTGGGAAATTATAGCTTTTTTTGCAGCAGTGGGAAATTATAGCTTTTTTTTTGCAGCAGTGGGTGTGTATTTTTTTGATGACAGCACTTGGGTGTTGATGTTGAACATGGAGCGTTGGCAACCTAGTTTTGCATTCTGTGACTGCATTTTTATATTTTCTCAACTCACAAACTGTTAGACAGTATTTTTTAAGGTTTAGTAACATTTGATTTCTATTAAACCTTTTAATACTTTTTAAAACCAGACTATCGGACTTTCCTTGGCGCTGTGATTACTGTTGTCAGGACAATGGGGACCATGCCTCCAGGAGGTGGCTGTGTTGAATTTATTGTCTCTTCAGAGGCTCACTAAACAGCTCCCCAGCCTCACGGCAAGAAGGTCCTAGGCAGGGACTTTCTGTGTGGAGTTTGCATGTTCTTCCCGTGTTTGTGTAGGTTTCCTCCGGGTACTCAGGTTTCCCCCACCACCAAAAACATGTACAATAGTCCCCTCCTCCCATAGGGCCAGGACTCCCCTGCAATAACAGTGGGACTATCCTGGATAAATAAAGTTAAAAGAAATAAAAATGGGAGAAATGCAATATTCAGACTGGAGTATAGAGGCTTTAGAGACATTAATATAGCATTACAGTTTTTCACAATTACTAAGACACACTTCCTGAAACTTAACACATTTCTTTACAACTCTAACACAATTTTTTTTTAACGGAAGTTAAATTAACACCTCTGACTTTCCAGTCAAAAGCTAACACTGTTGACATATTTCACATTCTGGTGGTGGTTGTAGAGGTTGGTATGGCAGCCCTTTTGTCCGTCCTCCAGAACTTAGCATCACTACAGTGTGAATGTGGGTGAAAGGAAGCAAAAATCTCTTTACTGGAATCTCGTTACTGTATCATTTGCATAGTTTACAGTTTTCTTTAATTGCTTAAGCACAATTTTGAAAAAAGGGCCTGGTTTTTCAAACCCCTATACACAATTAGCACAACACTACACCAAAGAAGCACAACAGATAACAGAAAATTGTCCCAGATGACAATGTAAAAAAAAGAGGTGCTCATCAGACATGTTGGGCTAGACGTCAAAATTTGGGAATACACCTGTGATTGTCTATCAGCCCTGATCCTTGATGAAGACTTTATTCTCAAAACGCATTGGTGAGCAATTAAAGAATTGACTGCAAAATCAGTGCTCAGAGGGCCTCAGCAATTTCTTTCATACCTTGTTTCAGTTTGGTCTGATCCAATACCACCTCTTTTAGCCAGACCAAAGAGCCGCTGTTTGGTCCAAATCAAGATCCGCTGGCGCTTTCACACCTGAAGGTTTGGTTTGAACCAAACGGGAAAGTCTGAAAGTCTGGACCAAATAGCGCAGGTGGGAATGCACCCTTAACCACATCGACCTAATTTCAGACCACAACTTTCCGCCTGCTCTAGTTGGTGTCTGTGTCTATCCAGATGACCTTAATTGTGTTTCACTAAAGCTTGACACCAGCAATACTTAGTGCCTGTTAGCATTAGTATCTAGCAACAGCTAACGTTGTGATTGTCATAACTTGTACTTTCTGAACTCTGACCAAGTTAATAGTGCAGTGCATAACAGAGCATTCCCCTGACAGACAGCCATCTTGAATTCCGGGGATTGACACAGTAAACGCCATTATGACCTACAGCAGTTGGGAAGGTCACGGCATAACATAGAGTTCAACATTGAGACAGTAGTGATGGTCTAATAGCAGAAGAAAAAAACCCAGAAAGTGTTGTGGCATGTGTGTGGAAGTCTTAGGCTGTTCTTACGCCTGATAAATCTGCACTCCATTAAAGCTATAGGCGGCGGGGGCTTGTTAATTGCTGTGTTAACACATGACTGCGCTAATTTAAGTACAAGTTATTTACTTCTCCCTCATCAGACCATCTTGACCTGTACAGAATATTAAGCACCTCAGTTATCTAAGGTGTCACATGAAGAAAGTTATGTTGCAATATCAACTATAAAGTAGAGAAACATCCAGACCTGATATTTCTGATCAATATTACACATATTGTTAAAAAAGGTGCAAGTTTTAAAGACCAGCCCAGACCAGTGCAAACTGTATTTAGTTGGCAGGAAATGACTACATTGATTTTTAAACTGCAAATAAAAAATGCTGACTGGGTGTAAGAACAGCCATTCTTGTTTTGCTCATATATTGACTGCAAAAATATTCATGCAACTTAATACCAACACCAGATGGGGAATGAATACTTTGAGCCCACAGAGCTGTGATGACTCATGTTCATGTATTGTATTGTTCTGTACAGTGTCGCTGTGAGTTGTGTTTCTAGTGAAAACGATGATAATGTTATTGGATGCTGTTGGATATTACGTTTTCGGCCAAATACACAACACATGCAGACAAAAATGATAATTACATAGACAATTGTTGTACTTGTAAAACTATTACAGAAATATACAAATGCCATAAAGAAAAGAGAGAGAAAAAAACTCAGTTTCAAAAGTGTCTGTTTTGAAGCATACTTTTAACATAGGACAACATAGGATGGACATTTGATCAATGCAGTGCATTTTGGTTAGATTTGTGTAACTTGATATAATAAACATTTGAATAGGAGAAAGATGAGACACATCTGGTTTTTTGTTTGGATAAAGCAATATTTACAGTAGGGTCACCATACATTACTATACCATAGTAGTAAAATAAAAGGAATTCTCTAGGAAATTTAATCTAAAAAAAACTTTAATTTAATAAGAAAAATCATATGCAATTATTGAATGATACATCCAACACACGCAAGAAATGTACTTCAAACCTGGCATTGCGTGATCTCAGCCACAAACTGTTTGACGTCACTGTGGAGGTTTTTCAAACGCACCTTTATCATTGCATCTTCTTTGTATTTAACCATAGTACAGCATTTTCTATATTTCCCAACCTGATACAGTGTATATATATCCACCCCTAATACCTAAATAATACAGGCTATGGTTAGCACTAGCATCTTTTATATGCATGGCAAGTCATTCAAGGTCAGACCCATAGAGCATACAGAAAAAAAAAAGGAACAATCCGATTATAGGTTCAGTTTGGGCCAACGCATCTGAAAATACACACTCTCAATGCTGTGTGGCACTTTGTCTAAAAGCAGCTGTCAAGTGACATGTTATTAGTTTCACCAATTAGGCCCACATCTGACGTGAGCAGGAAATACAGAACGAACAGACAGGAAATATACAACTGTAAATAATGACTATTTTATCCTTGTATATCACATCAGTGCTATTGTTGCTGCAGAGACAAAATGACAAAATGGTCAAATAACAACTTAAGTACCACCCTGTTACCAATAAAGTCTTGCCTTTGCGAAAATGAATAAAACTTTATTATCTCTAAGGTGCATGGTGGCAGAGTGCTTAGTGCTCCTGTCTCAAGGCAAGAAGGTCTGTGAGGAGTCTGCATGTCCTCCCCGTGATACTGTAGGTTCTCTTCGGGTGCTCTGGCTTCTTCCCACCGCCCGAAGACACGCATGTGTAGGTCAATTGGCAAATCTAAAGCAGGGCTCTAGACTAACTATTTGCACTGAATGTACTTGTGCGCCAAACTGTTTTTCTTGCACTAGGAAAAAGGTTAGGTGCACCCAAATTTTCAAACATATATTTAGGTTCCAGTGGAAGTGTAAGCTCAATCCAAATCTTTGCGTCTTCAAATTTCATTGCATGCATTTTGTTTAACACTCAACTGGCTTTATATGAATAAAGTAACATGACAAAAAAACATTTGGAATTTGAAGTTTGAGTTTGACCCTCTGAGGCTTTGAATAAAGTTTAAACGTAATTAGAAAGAAATGGTAGGTTTAAGGTAATTTGAACTCTGCTTACCGATAAATTAAGGAATGTGTCTGTTGTGAATTATATGAGCATCTTTACATCAAGAAAAGGTCCTGGAAATGTCCTGGAAAATAATTTCTTTATTAGAGTGGAAACCTCTTTATACAGTATAATAATAATAATAATAATAATAATAATAATAATAATAATGATAAAAGAAAGTAAAAAAAATAAAACTTTAATCTGACATTTTTGTAATTTCCTGTCTTTGTAACTATCTCCTTAAGACTTTGTGATAGCACTGTGTTGTCACTTCGAGTCTCTTCTATTTTCCCCTCGGTTCCATCCCAAAGACGGCAAAGAAAGGGAACGGTAATAATTTGAAATGAGCTCGACCTCAAACACCTCTATTATTGCAGAATTTGTTTTGCCGTTTTAATAGTTACACAGCGGTAAATTCAAAATTAATTATGCATGAACTTGAGGCATAAATTACAGGCTGATACAACAGGAAGAGAAAAAACAGGTAAAAATGGAAATCTGAGGCTATCAAAGGACGGCGTCGGAAATCCTCCACTGCTCGCGCACGATAGGAAAATAAAGTCAGTCAGTCTTCGGTTTTGCCGATGACGGCAAGCCCAAAGCTGAGCTGCTGCTTGGAGCGGGTCAGAGGTCAGAGCATCCCGGTCTGTGAGAAGGGGCAGCTGGTTGTCTGTGGCAGTGTCACCACAATCAATTCAGAGTTTGGCATATGGAAAGACTAAAAATGCCCATTGAAAGATTTTCAGATTTCCTTGTAGGCCTAATTAACTGACAAGACTGATAAATGGAGAAGAACTAAAGCAAAACTTAAATCAAAAACAAAACTGAGCTGAAACTAAAAAGAAAAACTGAGTGCCAACAACCACAGAACTGTGTTTTTTACTAACTAATGGTAAATGGCATGCATTTATATAGCGCTTTTTTGCTCCCTTCTCAGTCACCCAAAGCGCTTTACATCGTGCTTCCACCCATTCACACACATTCACCCCTGGGGCAGACAGAGATGGAGGCTGCCATACACACAGCGCTCACAGCCTTCTCCAACCACCACCAAACACACCTCTACAGTCACACACATTCATACACCAGTGTAAACAGACCCTGGAGGCAAGGCAGGTTAAGTGTCTAGCCCAAGGACACAACAACAGTGTGAACAGGGAAGAGGGGGAATTGAACCGCTAACCTTCTGGTTATAGGACAACTGCTCTACCCCTGAGCCACTGCGCCCCGTCAACTAGTCAAAGAGGCGTGTCTTTACTTGAAGCGGGACTTTGTCTTACTAGGAGAGAGATATCCCACACACGTTTACCTATACAGTAAACATTTACCTACAACATATCATATCTGCATGTACTAAACAATGCATTTTAAACATAAAAGGAACCAATGTTTCATGGTCAACAAATATTTTCACAATGTACAAAAGAAAAACAACATTTCCTTTTAAATGTTTTCACACAGGCCGATAGCAATGTCTTTATCAATGTTTGTCTCTTGTCCATAAGAGTCCTTTAGTCTTTATTAAAGCTTTGGATGTTGATCGTTGAAAGTCAAGGTTTGTTAGTCAAGTGTTTTTCTTCCAGAGTTTCTTCTTTTGAAAGGAATGTAAGAGTCTTTAAAGCAGATTCTTCTCCTTTAATTTACAACTCCTGACTGGCGTCAGGTTTCTGCGTTGTCCAGTCTAGTGAAGGAACTAGTACTAAAACCATTTCAATAAATGAAACCATCTGTTTATTTCTCTGATGAGTGTTCACAGACAAAGAAATTATTTAGCAAGTTCAATAATTTCTTGTTCATGAGGTCAAAGGTTATAGCTACACATAATACTAACACACAAACCTGAGTATGAATTCACAAATACTTTTGCTTTGCAGTAATAGCCCCATACAATGCAGCTCAAACTGTCCATTCAACAAACTATTTCCAATCTAGCACATCATGCAACACCCTGCCACAGACCTGCAGCAAGTCTCTGAGAAACATTGATGAGATTCCTTCCAAAATAGTTTCCCCCTGCCTCTCAGTAAAACCACTCATCTACCTCCAGATATGAACACAATTACCAGGAGAAACTCAAGGCAAGATTCTTAATATATTTTATTAAGAAAATTAAATACATTGCAAGCAGAATATTTACCAAAGCCTAAAAAGGACACTTACTTATAAAATACTGTATTAAAAGTGATGAGGTGCAGTTTACTCTGTCTGCAGTGGGAGGTTGAAGTGCATGGACACTTGAATTTCTTCAGAGAATGCAGTCCCCGTCTTTCCACGGTTGGTTAGTCCAGTGTTCCTCCGAAGAATGATTTATTAGTATAGTGCTTCAGACCCCCCTCTCTTCAGCCCTGTGACCCTGTGTGGATCCATAAGACACAGTGTATACATACAGTCGTCTACCAACTGCTGAGTAACATGCTGCTAGTTATGTTGAGCCTGCAGTTCCACCATCTGCTGAATGTGCCACTCGGCTGAAAGCATTAAATAGGCTGATTATGGACATTATCTGTAAGTGCCACCCATTGTGATAGCAGATGTTAAGCTCTGCTGCCTCAAATCAACCACTGTTTTAGGCCTAAAGTATTAGTATTGTTACTTTAAAATGAAATTACTCAGGAGGAAGTAAAGCTAATTAAGTTAAGTAACATGTCACCTTCTAATTTACTATATTATCACATATAAATCTATATCTACAACCCTTTTACAGTTGACATCATCAAAAATAATACTAAGCAAACAAAAGTAGTATTTTTCTCATTCTGATTTACTTCAGTTTGACTCATGCATGTTGGTTACTGTATTTTTTAGCATTAGCCAAACTAGCAACTCCTCCCCCCACAGCGGACGCCACAGCGAAGTAATCTGGAGAGGAGATGTGGTCAGGTGGTTTGGCAATGTTTTGACACTGGATGCCCTTCCTTATACAGGGCTTTGGAACAGCACAGATAGATTGTGGCTGGGGTTCACCAGTGCCACAACATAACAACAAGATCCGAGTGGGGTTCGACCGCTAAATTCTACTCCAACTTCCATTTTGTGAAAAACTGGACTGGATTTTCCAGGGCCCAAACCAACAGTCACCAGATAAACTGCCTATGGAAAAAATTACCAACCTCTGACATAGAAATAGGAAAAAAATAAAAATAAAAAACAACAACAATGCAAACAGGTATTATCCCAGATCCAATAGTAACAATTCTCACTTTCTGAAATCCATAAAATCACTAACAAAAAACAACCGTGGTGTTTATTTCCATGCGATTGGCCCACATTGATTGCGCCACCTCTCTCGGTCCAGACACCTTCAGCTAATTAGGCCCTAAAAGTACAGCAGGAGACAAATATCCGACAATTAACTCCTGCGCCGTGCTCCGATGGCATTTGGTTTTCGGCCTGTTTCATTGTTAGCTATTGACTAAATGTCACGCCAACATCGATCGCGCCCGGCCATTAGCATGCCTCTGATTCTCATCTTATAAACGCCGCTTGGATCGTGTTTACAGGCAAACCTCCTACAACTGAGGCCAGATGAAACAATAATGTGTCAGTGTCGTTCACAGTCTGGGTGACACCGAAACATGATGTCTCCTCTGTTTATCCGTAATGAGCCCATTGACTGTCACACATTCTTTTTTCTGTGTCAAATAAAAGTTGCCTGACAATTTACTGAAGCTTGCATTCCCTGAATGAACAACAGCTATAGACAAACCTGTCAAAGATGATTTTCAATGTTTGAATACAGATTCACAAATGTACTTTCAGAGCAAAATTCTTAATTCTACACAATGAACAGACAGTAGCTTTGGACTAACTAGAGGCTCCTTTTTACTTTTCCCATAAGGGATGGATATTAAAAATATGTTGCCAATAATTAGAATAAAGAACCTAGTAAATCTTTGTAGTGGTGTGAAATGATAGCTTTGTGTGAAGTACAACATTCAGCATTCTTTTGCATTGAATTAAACTTTGTATCTCAAGAACAAGACTGAAGAAGGCATTGCTGTGTTGTCTTTTGTCCTTTTTTTGTCTTATATGCGGAAAGACATTGACAAAGTAGTAGCTACAGCAGATGTTGCTAAGGATGCTAACAGCCAGTAAAGTTCAACTTTAAAAAAGCATCAGCTGCTTACTTGCACAGCTGCTGTCAATGGACTAAAGTGACCTTCTATAATCTGTGTGAGACACAAGTTCCAAGGAGTGTGACACGCTGTAAGTCTAGTTTAAATGAGGTGTTTAGTCTATATTCCCAAAATTCTTTCACAGTCAAATGTCCCCCACATGGGTTATGTCTCCAAGTTTTAACTAATGAGAGACAGTCTAGAGATGGACCAATGGAATTGTAATTTAAAAAAATAAAACAGACTTGATGTCATGGAAATGGTTACAAAAACATCATAAACGTGAAACAAAGTATTGTTTTTTATTTACTTTATTTTTTATTTAATATAATCATATCCTCTCCACTGCATGCACAGTACTATACCAGATAATACTCTGTGTCCATTTGTTCTCCCTCTTACTAATCCAACTTGAATCGTCAGGGACCAGACTACTTCTTTGTCTAGGAATAAAAAAAAGATTTTTGTAAAATAAAGTTTAAGATGATGAAAAGATGCTAATATTATACTGTAAATATGAAGAGTTTTTTAGTACATTTTTATAAATTGTCGGAAAAAAAAAGTATATATATATATATATATATATATATATATATATATATTATTTGCTAAATCAGTCAAACCAAACTTGAGTGGCTTGTCCAATTAGGACCACTAAAATGAATTTGGGCTTTAAAAACATTGCTATGCAAAGAATAAATTACAAGCCTCAGTTCACTGATTTCCAAAATGGCATTTATCTATTTTTGCAAATGACCTCTTCACATATACAGTTGTGCTCATAAGTTTACATACCCTGGCAGAAATTGTGATTTTCTTTTAGCCCATTTTTCAGGGAATATTAATAACAACACAAAACACGTTGTGGTTGGGTTAGACCATTTATTGTCAAACAACTGTGATTACTCTTTTTACAGTCAGATCCATAAATATTGCGACAATTTTAATCTTTTTGGCTCTATACACCACCACAATGGATTTGCAATGAAACAAACCAGATGTGCTTTAACTGCAGACTTTTAGCTTTAATTTAAGAGTATTTACATCCAAATCAGGTGAACAGTGTAGGAATTACAACAGTTTGTATATGTGCCTCCCACTTTTTAAGGGACCAAAAGTAATGGGACAATTGGCTGCTCAGCTGTTCCATGGCCAGGTGTGTGTTATTCCCTCATTATCCCATTTACAAGGAGCAGATAAAAGGTTCAAAGTTCATTTCAGGTGTGCTATTTTTCATTTGGAAACTGTTGCTGTCAACTCTCAAAATGAGATCCAAAAAGCTGTCACTCTCAGTGAAGCAAGCCATCATTAGGCTCACCACCCTCTGTAACAGGAAGGCCAGATAAGAGTTTGCCAAACAACATCTAAAAATCTCCAAAGCATAGCACCTCATCAGTGAAGCATGTGGTGGTAGTGTCATGGCGTGGGCATGTATGGCTGCCAATGGAACTGGTTCTCTTGTATTTATTGATGATGTAACTGCTGACAAAAGCAGCTGAATGAATTCTGAAGTGTTTCGGGCAATATTATCTGCTCATATTCAGCCAAATGCTTCAGAACTCATTGGGCTTCACAGTGCAGATGGACAATGACCCGAAGCATACTGCAAAAGCAACCAAAGAGTTTTTTAAGGGAAAGAAGTGGAATGTTATGCAATGGTCAAGTCAATCACCTGAATCTGATTGAGCATGCATTTGACTTGCTGAAGACAAGACTGAAGGGAAAATTCCCCAAGAACAAGCAGGAACTGAAGACAGTTGCAGTAGAGGCCTGGCAGAGCATCACCAGAGATGAAACCCAGCGTCTGGTGATGTCTATGCGTTCCAGACTTCAGGCTGTAATTGACTGCAAAGGATTTGCAAACAAGTATTAGAAAGTGAAAGTGTGATTTATGATTTATCTGTCCCATTACTTTTGGTCCCTAAAAGTGGGAGTAACAAATACAAACTGTTGTAATTCCTACACCGTTCACCTGATTTGGATGTAAATACCCTCAAATTAAAGCTAAAAGTCTGCAGTTAAAGCACATCTTGTTCGTTTCATTTCAAATCCATTGTGGTGGTGTATAGAGCCAAAAAGGATGAATCTACATGACCCCCCTCCCCCGGTAGATTTATCCTCTACAACATTTGGAAAGTTAGACCTGTCCAATCTGAGCACTCTACACAAATCCTAATCCAGGGTCTTGGATCTGGCTCTGTCCAAACTGGATTATTACAATGCACTACTGGCTGAACTACCTGCTTGCAAACCTCTGCAGCTGATCCAGAATGCAGCGGCAAGAGTGGTCTTTAATGAACCAAAGAGAGCACAGCTCCTCTCTTCATTAGGCTACACTGGCTCCCGGTTGACGCCCGCATTAAGTTCAAAGCTATGCTCTTGGCCTACAAGACCACCACTGGTTCTGCACCCTCATATCTTCACTCACTAATACAGACCTATGTTCCTACCAGATCCTGCAGCACAAAACAAAACAGCACAGAGACAAGCCTCAAAACCTCTGGAAAAAAGTCATTTGGAGTAATGAGACCAAAATTAATCTTTTTGGCCACAACCATAAACGTTACATTTGGAGATATCGTTACAAGACCTATGATAAAAGGTACACCATTGTGAGCTACAAAGGCACAGGAAAAGATAAATGCAACATGTTATCATAAATACTGGAGGAAAATTTGCACTCACAAATTTGGTATTAAGAACTGTGGTATGTAAACTTTTTATCAGGGTCATTTGGGTAGCTTCTGTTGTCTTTATGATATTAAAAAGAGTAAACACAATTGTTTGATAATAAATGGTAAAAGTAAAAGTAAGTATAAGTAAAAAAAAGATTTTGTGTTATCATTCATATTCTCTGAAAAATAGGCATAAATCACAAATTCTGCCAGGTTATGTAAACCTATGAGCACAACAGTATATAACATTTTGTCAAATTGTGCTAAAAAATACTTCACCACTGTATGCTAAACCACACCAATGCTCTAAAACAATACTACTTCAGAAATGAAGGAGCACATGTTTGGTATGGCTGGGACTGTTCCCATTTCTACATGCTTTGTCTGCTATGTGTTTATAAAAGTGCTGTTTGATAAAAAATCTTTGCACATTAGAGATGGATAAGAGCTACTTTTAGACTTTATATAGCTTGTACACAATCCCTCTATAAGATCCTCTGCATTTTTAATGCATTGCTCTTTTGCTGCCATTACACACAGCCAGATACACTTAACACAACAACTCGCATCTAATTATTCTGCCTTTAATTATTTTGCATGTTGCCCTTTATGCTGATTACCGTAACCTTTCCCTCCGGAGCGTCTTCTTTCTTCTTCTCTCACCATCCCACCATTTTGGAGGCTTTTAGACCCCCCATTTGAGCTGCGCTCCCAGAAAGCTGCCCCCGCTAAACGTGCAGGCAAACGACTGCGACCAATTAAAAGCATTTTATGCGGCACTTAAGGTTGACAGGAGCCGGAGCACTCAGCTCAGCAAATGCCATTTTAACAGCAAATTCATGGTTGTGTAATTGTCGGGCTAATGAAGCTGATGGTTGGAGTGTTGTAATAGTGGGACCCCCCATCTGGATCACACCAGACTCAGCTTTTACTGATTTTTTTTCATTAGATCTGTTTATTTAGTATAGATGAGGAATCAAACCATTGTCACTTTTTATTCGGGCATAACCAAGGGATCAACAATCCACAAAATCAATAGTACATTATAACAAATATTTAATTGTCTCAATAGGAGTGTGAGGAATTTAATACATTCCCTTTAAGATAATTAGAAAAAGTTTGCCCCTCTATGCGAAATGTTAGCTGCCATTGGACAATTCTACAAATCAAAACTGCAATTATGCCGTAAAGATTACAATAGTAAAGTACATACAGGTGAGAAAAAGGGGATGACATTGGGCAAATGACCCGTCCAAGATTCAAACCGGCTCTCCTGTGTATTTGCAAGTGCTCTACCAACTGACCACCTGTGCATTTATTATTATTTTCTTTTTATGTACAAGGTTGTTGCATGTCTACAACGTGTAACCTGATGCATGTTTCATTGTGGAATTGAAGATGCCAAGTGTGATGTAAGCCACAATGTAAAATGTACAAACTAATTCACAAGGGAGACTGCACATTTTTTAGGCCAAAAATATGTATTCTCAAAATCATTTTGATGGTTCTTAGACTGTCAGTAGAATCATGCCTATCTCACTGACACTGTACCCTCAGCTGGACAGAAACGCTGTGGTAGCATCACACAGTCTGTAGAGGCCTACTGGCTAAAAGTTACGCAGTTCCCTTTAAATCCACAAAGTGTTATGACTCATGAATAAAAAACAAAAAAAAACAGTGTGACAGGATTTTGAGCAAAAAGATAAAACAAGATAACACAGCATCATATTATGAAGTTACAAATTCCACCAGTGGCAGCTCGTGGAGTTACAGGCAAAACCATATGTGTCCCAGAAAGGATTTTCTTTTATAGACTACAGCTGTAACCGACATCACTGAAGATTATATGATATTGTGGTGTTTAATTTCCTATTTTTATATTTATGTTTATTTACTGTCACTGTTAAGCCTCAACTTTAAGCCCATTGGTCAGTCAGAACCGAAGCCAGATTCTGTTCAGCAAAGAATCAGCAAACCAATCAATCACAGTAAACTTATCAGAAAGGCTGCTGAAGACAGAGAGGAGTGAATAAAAAGTTCATGAATATCAAAACCTTTTAGCTTTAACTGAAATTACCGACTGCTAATAGAGCTTAACAAGGACATTTTAAAGTAGCTGGGTATTTTCAGTTGATAAATGTTGATTTAATTGAGAAGAGTCAGAGTGTCGTTAGTGCCAACTAGACTGCTGCTCTGGCAAAATAAATAAACCCGGCGTCACAGGCCATAAGTGCCGATATTAGCCTGCATGTTTTAGTAGAGTTGGAGGACAACTTCATGAAGGAAATTTATAATGTCGTCTAATTAAAAAGAACATTCAAATTAGCTTTAGTGCTGGTAGTTATTGATCATGTCGCAAATCAACTTCAGCAGGGGGTCCCACTGAAAATGACCCAGGAAGCTTTGTAAAGGTTGTGTAGTGGATGGAAGTCTCTCTGCTGTTTCCTGCTGAAGTCCAGTCCTATCAGTTCTTTAGTTTTGCTGACGTTCAGCAAACGTTTTAATCAGACTCTCAAAACATTTCATCACTTTTTAAAGCAGGTGGAGTTCACACACTGTTTGAGGGAGAGGTCCTCCTTGTTTGTGTCGGCCTCTTGACACAAAATGTCTAGGGGCCAAGCCAAGTCAGAAGAAAAGTGTGAGTACTGTATTCCGATATTTAGGAGTGTCCCTCTGTCATAAATGATATGACAGAGAACACTAAAAGCAAACACTACTATATACAAAGAAAGTGCAAGAGTAAGTGAGACGGCAGCTGACATCACCGACGCCATCTTCAAGGTTAATGGGCTGCCATTTTGCACCTACAGACTCTCCAACCACCACCAAACATCATTACACACTCATACACCAGGGCCACAGACACTGAAGGCTAGGAGGGTTAAGTGTCTTGTTTAAGGACACAACAACAGTATGAACTGTGGGGACAGCAGAAATCAAACCGCCAACCTTTGGGTTATAGGACGACCGCTCTACCACTGAGCCACTGCACCCCAAGAGAATTAAAAAAGTCTCCTGGGATCCTGAGATGAAACATCTTCACATCTTCACCACCTGGACCTTCACCTGAGTCCAGATGCTTTTGTTTTAACCTTTTCTTCAAGATGACCTGGATGACTGAGAACCTTCACAGACAATTAATAATGTCCCAAAAATGTAACAGCAGTATTGTGGAAGAGGAACATCAATCAAGTTCAACAGAACAAACTGAATAAATAGTAACATTACTACAAGAGATGACACTTCATATTTTTTTATTTGTTAAACACAGGTTTTCTGAAACTTAGAGCTAATGTGAAAAATGTTTACACAAAAATGTAAATAGACTATAAACTGAAGTGATCTCAGAATGTGTGCAATATGAAGCACTTATAAAATTACACTCTAAATGTGACACACTATCATCACATTTATAAATGTTTGCTGTGAATATCTATAGCATTCTTTAGTAAACATGACTGTGATGTAATGATATTAACAAAATGTTTACAATGCCCATCACAAAGTAGCCACTAACAAACTGTCTGTTCAATGCCCAACGTGGATCAGGACACAGGACAGTCACAACAAATGCCTTCTCTGGACAAACGTCGAGGAAACTATGGCCCAGAGTGTGTCACCACAGGCTGCTTCGACAGTATTGCGCCTTTATAAAGATAACGGTCATATACTTTCCAACCCAAAGTAGAAAAACCCCTTAGTGGGTTCAAAAAAGGTAATGAGGAGGAAGGGGAAGAACCAAAAAACAGTAAGCACTGGCATGTTCTCCCGGTGCTTGGGTTGGTTTTCTCCAGGTACTGCAGTTTCTCTCACTAACTTCAAAAACATGTGAATTTTTCCGCAAGGATAATAAAGACATTAATTATTTTAAGACTGCATACCATTTAAGACTTAAAAAAGTGACAAAGTGGTCATTGGTCACTGCTCGTCTGCCCTGATTGGTGAAACACTCACACACTGTTCTGGATGCAGCCTAAAACGCCATGGGTTTCAGTGGCTCAGGTGGTATAGTGGTTGTCCTATAACCGGAAGGTTGGTGGTTTGATTCCTGCTCTCCCTGGTTCATATTGTTGTGTCCTTTGGCAATATATTTAACCCAGGTGTATGGCAGCGCCCCTGGTGTGAATATGGGTGAATTTACCATTTGTGTGCCATTGAACCATTCAGAGACCAGATGAAAACATGTGAATAATGAGCAAAAGGGGATCAGCTGTGAGCTACAAAGTGCACGTCTGGCTTTTTCCTTCTCCGTTAAGCTGCGTGTTGTCCCTTCCTGGGGTTATTACACAGGCCTCCCCTGGGCTTTGTTTGGCCTTCCATGCAGTTCCATTGGGACCTAATGACTTTCATTATCAGATGGGGGAATTTAATTTGAGCTCCGACACTGTCAGAGATGAGTATGCCGATACGGAGCCACGCAGGAGAAAATAAAAGAGTGAGCAATTACTCTTTAGGGCTGTGGACGGTTTGGGCGCTGACAAGAGCACACCGGGTCGAGACCAGAAGAAGGGCGGCTGAGGGATGGAGACGCAACAGGCTCGGTTTATGAAAGGAATCGATAGTGAGTGGCCACGTTCAGGTTATGAGATTTGAGATGTGTTTTCTTATGGGGAGCAATGGTCTGTGTTATTATCCACAAACAATGGAAGAAGCTGGCACAATGTGAGAAGGGACACGAGCAAAGACGGATTAGTAATGTGTAATCAGGAAGTCATTTACTCTCCTTGTTAATGCAATACACACCTATACTATTTAAACACATTAGAATGTCATTGTGGTAAAATGGTAAAATTTCTCATCAAGCAATTTACCCATGGATTATCTTGAATTGGAGGCTAATTTACTAAAATCTGATGATAAATACAATGAAATAAAGGAGAAAGAGAAATTGCTTGTCCTGATGGATTTACAACTGTTATGATAACCCTTTTTTTAAAGGACGTCATAGTCTGAATATTTATGAGCACAGTGGAATATGTGTCCAGGAGTTGAGAAGAACAAAATGATTGACTGGAGAGAGTCTGGATGAAGCAGGAGAAGTTTATTTGACCATAAATACAGACCCTGGAGACAGTGTAAAGGCCTTGAATATTTAAGTCTGGGTAAGCTTTCATAAGACAGCGATTCTAAAGCCTAATCAGTCAGTCAGTGTGCACGCAATGCCAATTCAAAGGGACGGCATCAACGTGATAGAGCCTAGACTTGAGCTCAGTCACAAACCTGAGAACAGTTTTTTGTTTAGTATCGAAGCAACACAATGAAACAGTGGCATTAAGCAGAGCACAAAGCATGTGATGAGTGAACTGACCTTGATTGTTGCTAAAAACAGCTGATGCTATGGAGTATTTTCTGTATATGTACAATGTCTGTTATTATTTTATATTTCATATGCTTTCTGTTTGTACCAACAACCCCAGTCATACTTAGGGTGACTGTTTAGACAAGACAAAGTGGGACAATGCAGAATATCTTACTCATGCTGTGAAAATCGATGTAGACCATCCACCTCCAACACACCACTTGCGAGCTACCCCTTTCCAAGTAGCTTGCCAAAGAGTTAATGAGTCAGTTTTGGGTCTGTTAAGTGAACATTTGGAGTCGGCTTCTGTGCATGAGCCATTTTATTTTATTTAGTAGTAATGCACGACAGGTGCTTCTTGCAGTGAGACGACTGAATGTCACGTGCTGCTGTGTAACCAATCATGTAGGGACAGACCAGGATCATACCATTAAGCAGAGAGGGGCGGGCTCATCCTCAGGTGTGCTGAACAGGACGGAGGGAGAGGAGAAGAAGAGAGGAGTGCACCAATACGAAGGTAAGTGACAGTAGGAAATTATAATAACTGTCAAAACACACTTTATTTATATTAGAAAATGTATTTTTTTACTTTATAATACTTTAAAGATGTATTGAATAATTGAAGAGATATATGTGTACATATACAAAACATACATTTGTCTGACTTATTAAAAGGTATAAGTGGTTAAATGAAGATGAACATCTTAAAGAAGCACAAAAAGCTGTTCACTGATGGTGGGATTGTAACCGTGATGGCTGAAAGATTATTCAGGGACCATAAAAGTAAGTTAGGGAGCAGACGGACACATTTAAATAAGTCCATCAGAGGAAACCTGAGGCTACACCTCTGCATTACCTGTGTATCTGTGCATTTGGAATTGCATTGTATATTTTTATGTTTTCATTTTATAGTGTGAGAAACACAAACAAACTGCATATAGGCTTACAAAATGCACATGCAGATAAACTAAATGTTTTGTTATGTTTTTGTAATGTTTTAACATTTTGTAAAAGTTTAGGGTTAAGGTTCTAGAAAAGCAAATTTCATTTTGTTTGCATTGAAATAAGCTAATACCATGTTAAATTAAATTTTGTAAAAGTAGCTCTCTGAGGAAAAAAGGTTGAAGACCCCAGATGTAGACAAATTTTCTACGGACAACGGGAACAAGCTCACAATGAAATGAATCTCCTTGGACTCCTTACCCACAAATAGTCTTTTTTCCAGTCCTAATGGCAGCAGCATCTTCTTTTTTGCTAGCCGTATTTTTTTTTATGTTGTGTGGGCAGAGCTGTTGTCGGCAGCAGCGTCGCAGAGAGGACAATCTGCTCAGCGCTAAAGCAGTCAATCAAACTGCGCAGTCCACTTGAATACTGCTGATTGGAAGCGCTACAATTAGGGTCTTTCCCACTTTGTTACAACTGGACAACAAAGCAAAGACAGATTTTTCACAAATTGTCAAAATGAGGGACAGCTTCAATTTGTGGGACGCATGGTTTATGTTGAAAATACTGTGCAGTCACCCTTGTCATACCTATGCAAATGAATGTCACATACCTTTCTCGTGGGACTTTAGCTACATATACTTTGCTCCACAATGCGTTGGAATTTCAGGCTGTATGTTCTAAATTTTCTCTCCCCAGTATTTATTTAGTATAACACTGACAAAAACATTTTACATACACTTATGCACAACAGTAAAATCAGCTGTGTGAGCAATTCTGCTATTTTTGCCACAGGGAAATCACTTACAGACACACAAGACACTCTTAAAAGTAATATTTAGTTCATGATGCTACAGAACTTAACATTCCCTAGGAGCTAAGAAGGTATGAGGTAATGCACCTGAAAAAATGATTGCATAATATTTTTCGGAATTGCCATATTTAAAAGCCATACCTAATGTGGCTAATCCTAAATGCAAATTTATTAAGAGGATGTCCAACATGGGGAAGTCTTCTTGCAGCTGCTGTTCAGAATCAGAATTAATTTTGTAAAACTGTTGAACTCCATAACTGTCAGGTTTAGCTTTTCTGTTTGGAATGACAGCTTGTCACTATTGAAACCAAGTAGAAGTTAATTAAAATGTGTTGTCAGTATATTTAACTTGTATTTACAAATGGCACAGTACTTAGTTCTGATTGGTCAGTCTTTGATCTAACCCTCAAGGCTATGTGTTTTTGAAGTGTAGTTAAATAGCTGGCCACTAAGTACTATTACGTCCAGCAGAGGGCAGGATTGCTATCTACTTGACTGCGTAGATTTGGCTAAAGGATTCTTTCACACTGTCTGTTACCTGAAAGAAAAGGAAAAAAAAAACTTCATAAACAGAGAGACGAGAGGTGGATAACAAGAAGAAAGAGGAGAATAAAGCAACAGTGAGTGACAGATGGGCAGGATGGGGGCGGAGGGGCGGGTGTGGGATAGACACCGGAGTTCACTGCAGATCTGATGGGAGTCAGTCGATTAAAATTGAAATGCCTGATTTAATTTGTGTTCCATTCGCAGTCACTTTGCACTGTGTTTCATTATCAGAGTGTCATATCCTCCTTTCGAATGGAAGCTCTCACCACGGCAGCCTTCCTCACACGTCAACCCATCCCCATTTGTCACTTTTCAACGGTGATAAAGACACGCCAGTCTTTTATGGATTTTGTCGCACTAACTTGGAATCTGCATTTTGCTATTGCAGATATAACAGTCAAAGTAGTACAACCGTGTTTACAGATCTTCTGGAAGATATTCGAGCTTATGTACTGTATACTACTATATCTAGATCTGACGCCTACTTCTTCATAACGTCAGTGCTTTTCTGATTTGTAGACATTTTTATAAGAAATGCCTAGAACTGCATTTCCATTAACATGAATTGTCAGTCTTTGAAGTTATAATCCAGGATATATGGAGAAAGGTTGAATGTGGTCCTTACAAATACATAATACATGCAGTTTTAAAGGTTATTGTTATTTTGGTTATGATGTCTTGCGTTCCAGGCATTGTTGCCAGATACTAAAATAACCAAATAATCATGCAGACAACTAAAGAATGTTTTTTCAGTACAAATTCGACACATTAAACATACTCAAACAATGAGTTATTAGACTCACTCACAGATGATTGATACTTTATGCTTTATTGTAACTCAAACACAAGGGTTTGATGTCCGGTTGATCATGGTACACACATGCAGTCTAACTTAATACCCTCCCACAAATCTCAAAGGCAGCAAACTAATAAACACTCACAAAAGCCTTGTTGCTCTAACTTTAAACAGGCATCAAATGAAATCACTCACCTAGCTGGTGAATTGATGAAGCACGGTATTGTTTTTTATTGGAGTTCAAAAACTTTCAAAAACTTCCTGCTCATTGCAGTACAACAGGTGTGAGCTAACCTTTAAAATAGGTCCGACTCCAAAGCTCTGTGATAAGGTTATGCGAGGTGTTGACTTGGTTTCTGGTTCATTTATGTCTCTTTGTAGAATCCACTGTCCCAAATACTTACTTATTAACTAGCCTATAGCTTAAACGGACAACTAGTTGCAGCACACTAGGTGATAGTGTGTGACTGCATTTGTCTCACGAGATTTCATTAGATGTAACTGGAGCATTTACTGCAGATCCAGACTGCTTTTTCAAGCTGCCACAGTCGTGAGGGTACCCTTGATTAACCCTACTCTAACTGCCATCATAACATTATTGTACATTTATGGATTTTTACATTTATTGATTGTACATTGTACAGAGGTCATAATTATCGTACAAATTTGGTTTTCTTTCACCCACAGATTTCACCCACAGATTTGAGTATGGATTCTTTACAATTCAATGAGCCTTGGAAGCTGCTGGTAGCTTGAATGTTAATGAACATTGCTGGGGAACGCATTAAAGTATGGAGCCCCAAAGTCCGTTAAAATGTGTGGAGCTAGCATTAACATAATGACTTTCGAGACACCCAGCATGTTTTTATGTTAATGGGGGAAACTGGAGTACCCGAAGGAAACACACCCAAGCACCGGGAGAACTCCACTAAAGCATATGATATTTGAAATTGTTAAATTTAAGTTTATTTTCTTTAGGTGACTTGGCTCTCAAAGAACGTGATCTAAACTGATGTTGTTAAAAATTACACTATATTTATATAGAGTACTTTTTATATGACTAAGTCTAAAGAATGTAAACTCTGCACACAGTAGACGTTAGATTTAACAAAGTGGGCAGGCCTGGAATTCATTCAATATCCAATGCTATGCTCATATTTAAAGTCAACTGCAAGGTACATGCTGAATGGTCATGTCAGTATTGCCATAACTGAGTGTATTTAATTAGCTCTTTTACTCTTGCATTACACATTTTTATAGAATCTGTAACGTTTGAAAAAACACAACAAATTTTGTAACCTGACTGGCCAGTTTACACAGATTTCTCCAGAAGAGCTACAAACTGTTGTAGTCAAGACCACATTGCAATAGCCTAGAGAACAAGACAAAAAAACTAAGTCCAGTTTTCAACCAAGTCCAGACTCATGGCAGGGTAAGTGTTTGGTGAAGGAGGCAGAGAAAAGATGGAAAATAAAATAATGGACAATTTGATCCAGTCACAAAAATGATGTGGACAAATAAACCATTTGCGGTCATGGTTGGTCTTGATGTCAGAGACCGAGATCTTTGAGAATTAACTTAAGACCGGCCTCAAGTACCACATCACCTTCCACCAAAAGCAGATACAAAGGGCAAACATGTTTTTGTCATTTTATTCAGACAGAGCAATGCCATGTTACATTATTAACAGTAAAATGGTTCCTTTGTCATCAAACCTAAAACATGCTCACAACTTCTAGAACTGCCACACTATTGGTCTGAAAATTAGCATTGCCTTCAACAGGACAAGATGGATTTCTCTCAATAATCAGTCTGCTGCACAAGTTATATTTTGCCAAAATATATATATTTTTTTCTTCAGGTGGATTTTATTGAGAGTTTGTAAAATCCATTATTCAAGTCTAGGCACTTAGCAAAACACAGCTGTTCTTTAATGCTTTGAGTTTGATAGATGCATGACTAATGACCTAAACATATATTATAATAAGTTTAACTTCTGACTTTATATGAGAACCTGAAATGAAATGCTTTAATGTGGTGAACGCTTGTACATTTTTACACAGAACAATGTCCTGTAACTGTCCTGAACACTTGCAGGGAAGATAATACATTACATACAGTAAGTGTTTCCCTTTTGATACGTTGATATGTTTTACTGGGTCAAAATAACAGCTATAAAAGCTATGGAAGTGACAGGTCACATCCAGCGTTGGACAAGGCTCTTATCCTGAACAGTGAGTGCATTTTTACCCACTCCCCATGATTATCTTTTTTAATATAATCTTGTATTTTACAGTGATATAAAACCTACCACAACCATTAAACACTGCACTCTTCAAGGATAAACTGTACTGCCACACTGAATAAGGACTACTTTACTTTGTCTTGTATAAGTCTTTTGCTAAACTGAATGGTTCACTGTCATTTCTTGTGCACTGCATGGTATATCGTGACCAGACCGGACTCACTTCTCCTCTCTCTCTGCCTCAACTTATTTCTTACCATCTCAGTACAGCATGTTCCCACTGAAGATCTCACTTCAATATTTGACTACAAGTTCTCTACCCATCCCCCCCAAACTCCTCTCTGTCTGTGATATTTATTTATTTCCGGAATAATCTTTTGGCGAATTACAGCAGAATGGCTACAGCGGTAATCAGAGGATAAGTAGCAGCCGACATGGCAGGTGTTTGAACGGAGATAAGGAGGGAGCCATTGTGCAACGCTGCCTCACTTCCATTTAAATGTTTTGGGCGCAGACTTCCTGGTTTGATTTGTTACCGCAAGATTTGGCACGAGCCATCAGGTGCCTGCATAGACTTTATTCTTAATGGGCTTTTTTGAGTGGTTGGTGTTGTCAGATGTTGGGGCATGTCTGAATCATTACAATAGTTCAGATCATTATAACAGCATATAAAGACACAGGTTTAAATCATGTTTGGTCACTTCACTTCAAAAGTAGACTATCTAGTGGATTCAATTAAAGAAATCTTAGTAAGAAAAAAAAAGAATATAGTAGCTGTAGACTTGTCATATTTGCCGTTCTTAATTAGTGTGATGCTGTGTGCCCTTAGATATAAAAAAGATGCCAGAGGTTTGGTCTACTCAACCTATCTGGTAATTTTAGCATGGGAGGGGTGTCCAACTTCACATATTATTAACTAAGTTTGGCACCGTTCATTTGTTCTATCATTTAGACCAGTCATTCCCAAACTGTGGTCCGCGGACCACTAGTGGTCCGTGAGGGTACTGCAAGTGGTCCGTGGAAAGTCAAAATAAAATAATATTTTACCTTCATTTTACCAGGAAATTCCCATAAAAATTTTTTTAAAGAATATGTAGGCCTATATTGATATAACATTTGCATTAAATTGTCAAGTTATTGTGCGATTACTAAAATAGGCCAGTGGTGTTCGGCCGTGACGTTCAAGTTCAGTGTCGTTATGGATCGGTGGATAGGTAAACTTTCTTTTAACAAGCCTGTTGCACACTGATGACTAGTTATAGTAGTGCTAGTGAGTCTATTTAGAGGTGCGGATTAATTCAGGTAAAACTGTGTGTAGACATTTTATTATGTGTGTTATGAGGTGGTCCGCAAAATATTTTGATTACAAATAGTGGTCCACACACACAAAAAGTTTGAAAAACCCTGATTTAGACAATGTCTCTGCAGCCAAAATTGTGATGACAAGATGTTGGTTTAACAATTAATTAAGATTTATTGGATGACATTCAATGGGTAACACAGATAATATAAGCTGGTGTTGACAGGAGTTACACACATGGACAAAAATGTTGGTACCCTTCGCTCAATGAAAGAAATACTCACAATGGTCACAGAAAAAACTTTATTCTGACAAAAGTAATAATAAATAAAGATTATATGAATGTTAACCAATGAAAGTCAGACATTGCTTTTCAACCATGCTTCAACGGAATTGACCAAATGGACATGTTAATTCAAGGTGTGTGCACTAATTAACATCACATGTGTGTACAATCTTGTAATCAGTCAGTGGGCCTATTTATGGGGCTTCAGGTAGTCACTGTGTTGTCTGGTGACATGGTGTGTACCACACTCAACATGGACCAGAGGAAGCGAAGGAAAGAGTTGTCGCAGGAGAATAGAAAGAAAATTATAGACAAGCATGATAAAGGTAAAGGCTATAAGACCATCTCCAAGCAGCTAGATGTTCCTGTGACTACAGTTGCACATATTATTCAGAAATTTAAGATCCATGGGACTGTAGCCAACCTCCCTGGACGTGGCGCAGGAGGAAAATTGATGACAAATCAAAGAGACGGATAATCCGAATGGTAACAAAAGAGCCCAGAAAGACTTCTAAAGAGATCCAAGGTGAACTCCATGCTCAAGAAACATCAGTGTCAGATTGCACCATCCGTTGTTGTTTGAGCCATTAGTGGACTACATGGGAGACGACCAAGGAGGACACCATTGTTGAAAAGAAATCATAAAAAAGCTACACTGGAATATGCCAAACTACATGTTGACAAGCCACAAAGCTTCTGGGAGAATGTCCTATGGATAGATGAGACAAAAATGGAACTTTTTGCCAAGGCACATCAGCTCTATGTTCACAGACGGAAAAATGAAGCATATCAAGAAAAGAACACTGCCCCTACTGTCAAACATGGAGGAGGCTCTGTTATGTTCTGGGGCTGCTTTGCTGCATCTGGCACAGGGTGTCTTGAATCTGTGCAGGGTACAATGAAATCTGAAGACTATCAAGGGATTCTAGAGAGAAATGTGCTGGCCAGTGTCAGACAGCTTGGTCTCAGTCGCAGGGCATGGGTCTTGCAACAGGACAATGACCCAAAACACAGCTAAAAACACCCAAGAATGGTTAAGAGGAAAACATTGGACTATTCTAAAGTGGCCTTCTATGAGCCCTGACCTCAATCCTATTGAGCATCTTTAGAAGGAGCTGAAACATGCCGCCTGGAAAAGACACCCTTCAAACCGAAACAACTGGAGCAGTTTGCTCATGAGGAGGGGCCAAAATACCTGCTGAGAGGTGCAGAAGTCTCATTGACAGTTATAGGACTCATCTGATTGCAGTGATGGCCTCAAAAGGTTGTGCAACAAAATATTAAGTTAGGGGTACCAAAGATTTTGTCTAGGCCTGTTCCATGAGTTTATTTTTTAAAATAATTCCGTTGAAGCATGGTTGAAAATCAATGTCTGACTTTCATTGGTTAACATTCATAGAATTTTTATTTATTATTACTTTTGTCAGAATAGTTTTTTTCTGTGACCATTGTGAGTTTTTCTTTCATTGACCGAAGGGTACCAACATTTTTGTCCATGTGTGTATGTTACCGGTGAAATCCTCAGAACACTTAATCCTGCTCAAATATAAAGTAGAAACACTATAATAGAACAGCATCTTTAAATAATCACCTGATATTTGGAAAAGAAGCTTTGATGGTGTTGAAACTATGGTAGTCCCAGATGGCACAATAAAAATTATGATAAAAAGTAATATATGGGCGTAGATTACAGATTCAAAAGACACAAGTGAGTGATCCTAGGTCTATCAGGGACTGTGATGACATAAGTTACTCTGATTTGTGCTACTGTACAGGTATTACAAAACAAAAAGCGCACATTAAACAGTATTTATGTAACCTGACTGTGCCAGATTGAAATGCTCTACAGCGCGTAGTGTGCTCCACAGTATCATCTGGGAGGGCTCCTGTTGAAAGCATTTGCTAAGAGGCAGGTACTTTCAATAAATAAAATTTATAAATTGTAGTTTTATCCAATCAGAGCAATTTACATTTACATTTAGTCATTTAGCAGACGCTTTTATCCAAAGCGACTTACAAGTGAGGAAAACAATGGAAGCAATTTTAACAACACAAGGTAACAAAAAGTGCACCAAAAACTAGTCAATTAAAAACTCAGCACAGTATACAAAGCTAAGGATAAGAGAATCTTTTTTTTTTAAGAGAAGGAAACTATAGAAGAAAGTAGAATCCAGTGTTAGTCAGTCAGGTGTTGTCGGAAGAGATGTGTTTTCATGCGTTTTTTAAAGATGGCTACAGAATCTGCTGATCTTGTAGCAGCAGGTAGATAATTCCACCAATGTGGAACAGATCCAGAGAGGTACATGAGAGTAAGAGTGACAATAAAACAGATGCTACATCTTCAAACATAAAACACACCCAGACCTGTGTTGACACATCAGTGGAGACATCAGCCAAGTTTATCCGGGGTTCGGACAAAAATACTTTAAGTAAAGTTTAAGATGGATTTTTGTGAGTTTGTAAACTCCAAAATTTCACAAGAATCCACATGCAGTGCAAGGTTACATTGTATGTATATGTAGCATGTATAAGACACGTGTGACATTCGATAAAGCCATTTAACTTCTAACGTAACATTCATTCTTCATTCACAGGTCACAGATTTACAATTCTCTTACATACTGCCGGCGCTAAAGAAACCTTCATAAACACAGTCATTATGAAAGTGTAGATTTATGTTTTTTGTTGGTTTGTCTTAGGGGTTGAACTTGATAAAAATATATAGAGCTTATGTAATTAATTAATCTCAATTTATCACATTTTAATTGCATAAATATATTTGATTTTTATTTAATGAAAAACAAATGCATATATAAAATAATCACAATGGTAATGTGATGATTTTTATTCTATTATTCTATTAGCATTTGGCCGGCCAGGCTTGCACTCAAGACTGAATTTAGTATTTTAGTTATTGCTTTTACAATATTAATAAAATTTATTAGATAATTCTGATGTTATTTTGGGGTTTTCTTTTCTCTTATGGCCAATTAACAAATACATTTTTGTGTTGTTGTGCCACTATATAAAACCATATTTACTGAGTATTTTTGGGCAAAAACAATACTTGGTGACCATCGGGGTAAAAAAAAGAAGGTAACTTTATTTTACAATACACTTGATGCATTGTATTTAATGAGGTAGATACAATGTAACACACTGTGTAACAAACTGTTATAACATGTAAACATCAAGTGTATTGTGTCAAAAGGTTTACCCAAAACATTTTTTAGTTAGTTCAAATTTTGTTTCGTTCAGAAAACCCTTAGCCAAAGTAAACCATTAAATAATTCACTGTTTGTTCAAATATTTATGGTACTGTCTGATTCTATAACATCTCTGATCTTTGTGGCTTCCAGTTTGACAGCTAACATCATATACCACAGCTGATTAAGATTAGTCCTTTTTGTCATTTACTGATGTCCATTTAAAGTTCTATTAATTGCCATTTTTCAAGTACTTAATATTGTCATTACAAGTTTTTATTAAAGCCAAAAGTTCAAGCCAATTTCCTACCCCGATTCCCTTACTATATTTCAAACAGTTGTGAGCCAGCGCGCAGACTCATCTTTCCCCGAACGGCAGGCATCAGTACCATTCTTCTCCATTTCCCAGCTATTAGACAGCTAGTGTATTGTACAGAAATGAGATATCACTTTAATTTCAGGCAGAGGAAGCAAGGAGGACAGCGCACACTCTGATGTTTTCTCTTGGCGTCCCTTCGCGTCCTGGGACCTAATAAAAAACAAGCCACCCCCTCAAAACTGTACACCGCTGTAACCGCTTTATTGGCTCAATAATGGACCACTGAAGCCATAGTAGAATCCGGTTTGTTCCCAGGGAGAGATGGAGCCAAAAGTCAAACATGGACACATCAGAGTTTGTCTTCTCTCGAGGATGGACTGGAGCATAACAGCCAACATAATTAACAAGTGCCTCCTGTGGGGGGCTTGTGTGCTTCTTGGATGAAGATAATGTACTGTACTGCTGCGGATAAAGAAAAGGGCATGCTCTTAAACCATGTGTTGTGTTAGGGCTAAACATATGCACTAGCCACAAGTGAAACAGGCCTGTTCATATTCAAACTGGACACTCTAAAGCTACTATATATGTCATTCAACAGACGCAGTTCACTGCAAAATACTCAAACTGAAGTTTAGAGGTTACTATAACTTCTTACTATGAGTTCTGTGTTAGTTCATGCCATCTCTTGATTTTATCTTTCTTTGGAAACAGTGCTTGAATGCATCGCCAGTAATTATCTGCATATCATTTTGCTTCTTATGTAAAGTTTTGAGATATGTATTTTATTTATATTTATATAAATATGACACTTGGCATTTTGGCAGTTTTTGGAGTCAATGTTGGCAAGCAAAGCTTTTCTCTCAGAATGAGCTGTGACTCAATGCGCAGATATAGTGTACTTGGTTTTAGGATATGTCTGAACATTCTCAGTAATAAGTCTTAATAATAAAGGTTTCTCTTAAACATACACTACAGTATATTCTGTTTATAATATTTTGTGTTTATTATAATAATTGAAAAAAAAATTAATGAAAATTAGTGTCTTTTCAATGCCATCTACTGTATAATCTCAGGAATTTTATAAGTTAATCAGAAACTGCACAATGTTCAGGTAAAGTTTTGAGATATGTATTTCTATTTATATTTATATAAATATGACAGCTGAAATAAATGTTAAATGCATTTTCTCTCAGAATGAGCTGTGACTGAGTGTAAATTCTGAGTCCTCGGTTCAGTCTTTGTTCAGAAGATGCAGCACGTGTTTATGCTGACACACCATCACACTACAGTGTTTCTTTTGTTTGTATTTTGTGTTTATTATAATAATTGACTAGACTTTTTACTTTAGTCTTTCAACAACCAATAGGGGAAATAATGCCTCTTTTTCACTGAGTTTATAAAAACTGTTCACATGTTGGGCTCACAGTGCAGTGTTTTATGTTTTGATCAAAATTTCTCAAGGTTAAGATTATACAGGACTGTGAGTGTAAATTCTAAAGTCCTTGATTCAGCTTTGTTCAGAAGATACTAACCTTTTAAATGGATGGAGTTCAGTTCATGTCCCGCCTCCATTTCTGCTTTCAAAAGTCACTTGTAGTCTTTACCAGGTTGCGCTCGTACAAAACTACAACTTGTTTTTTTGGGGTATTTAAACATTATTGTTAAAATGGAAAGTGCCTCATCGTACCTTCAGCCTGGATTATACCTTTGTTTTATATTTCGGTCTGTCAGGTTGGGTGTGGGGAGACCAACTACTTTGGAAGCGGTGGTGGTTATGCAGGTGGGTTTGGCCTTGTCTTTGTCAGATAACGTGCTGAAGAAGCAGATGGAGCAGTACAGAAGAATGGACTTGTCCATGCTCTGGTACAAGAGCAGGGGGAGATGAGAGACAGCATAGAGTCTTTTCAGTTTGCAGATGACTGACAGTCTTTGATGGCTCTTTTTCTGAATGTTGCTGGTGTGCTGGTCGAAAGGGAGTTTATTGTCCAATGTTACCCCATGGTATAAAAAATGTTCAACACTTTCTACAGCTTGTTTGTTGATGATGATGGGGTACTGAGGTAAGGGGGGTTCATTCTTTTGTTTTGGTGACGTTGAGATGGAGATGGTTGTCTGCACACCACTGAGTGAAGTGTGCAGTGGTGTTGTAAGAGTCCAGAGTTATTATCTGTAAGCAGAGCAAGAATAGCTTTGTCATCTGAATAATTTAGAAATGTGGTGTGTAAGGAACTGATACAGTCATTGGTGTAGAGAGTCTAAAGAAATGGACTTGCGGTGCTCCGGTATTGATTACTGGTGATGTGGAGGTGCCCACGTGCACTGCTTGCAGATTTATTCATCATTAAAAAAATCTTAGAATAATCTACTTCCCTTTATATGTTTTTGTCAAATCCTTGTAGGAAAGTCATTATATTGTAGCTAAAGATTTATCATATTTGCCATTCTTAATTGCTGTAGCTCAGTGCTTTTTGCTCGTCAGTTCAGAAGTTCAGGCTATTTCATCCTTTATTCAACCTTATACTGTAGAAAACTGTAATCCGCTCTTAATATATAACAAATGCAATTGTTCGCACGTTTTTGCGGCATTGAAAACAACTAAGCCAACATTGTGTTTAACTTCTCCATGTGCAACCTCCTGAATAGGGGTAAATTAAGTTTAAATGCTCATTTGCACAACAGAGAAAACAACAGTCGAACAATGTTGCAGCACAACAAACAAATCCAAAGTGTCAGGGACGTTTGCCACACAAATCTTAACAGGCGTTTCCCCTTTTGTCTTCCACGAGATTCCCTTTAATCCTCATTCTTCAGAAGTCACGTTGCATTTGTTTTGCGTTGGCAGCACCCCCTGATCTGCCGCCGCTAATTGACACTCTCAAGATAAAGCAGTCAGAGCCTAGGCAAACATGTCATAAAAGTTTCATGATCAAACGGTGTAAGCTTTGCCGTATGACAGGTTATTGTGGAGGAATCAGGTAAAAAAAAAGTTTGCAGTTGTAATAACAGCTTATTATTTTAGGCCTCAATGTAGGGGGCAAGGATTGGAGGGGAAATATTTGCTAATTGTAACAAACATATGTCCCTTTTGTATCTTTGCATTTTAATATATTTTACTCATTTTTTACAACCCACCATTAATCTAAATACAAAATACAACAATTGGAATGTGTCCAGTTTGACATTGGAATGTAAGACTAGTTTATGAATAAATCTAGTGTTTGTTTGCCATCTTAAATGAAAAAAAAAATATAATAGAACATTTCAATCACTAAACATTTGTAAATAGAAACAAAGAATTACTCAAAAGCTTATAAAATGTGGGTTATGTTATTAGAGTTTGAAACACTTTGGGCCAGATTTACTAGTAATTAGCAATTGTGTGACACATTTCACGCCGCATATTCACTAAAACTGCACAGGGTTTGAACTGACAGCAGTTCATTTCGCTTTAATTGAAACTAGTGCCGAGTCTGTAATAAAGGATCAAGGGCATGGATGTTTACGGAGGACATGTGCCATTCGCTGGAGGTATTCTATGGTGGGTTGTCGTTCTTTAATATGTATGCTACTCATTTAACACATCTCAGAGTGACAGACATGCACTGTGAACCTGCAGCGGAACGAAAGAGGGATTATGTCCTACTAACAGAAAAATATATTCAAGATGGATATGTATAAGATTGTACCTGGTCTTACCAGAGAGATGGATTTTAATGGTAACTGTTGTTCTCATTAGCCACACTGAAATATTTTTTCATAAAACAATTCAGAGCTGACATTTTTTTAGGCGTTCTGACAGTCCCCTTTTAGGCCATTTCTCTAACTTACCCAAACCTCTTGGCCTTCCAAATGAAGGGGTAAGGGGTAGGGCTAAGATTATAGGCTACCCCTAAGAATTGGGGTTATATATCTAATATATATATATATATATATATATATATATATATATATATATATATATATATATATATATATATATATATATATATATAACCCAATTTCAATATATATATTAAATATATGTAACATAACCTATATACAGGTCTTTATAATAGTGTTGGTTAAGTTTATAATATATTTTAATACTTTACATAATATTACAATAATGCCTGATAATACATCATTCTTCATCATAAAGCAAATTAACATTTTCCAGACCTTTCCAGGCTAGTCCCCTCTGCTACAGGACTTTTATTTTTTAAATATTGTCTTTAATTACTACAATCTTGGCCTTGTAGTATAAAAAGTCTCTTCATTTAACACTGTACATTAATTTAACATTAACACTGAACATTTGCTGCCTTTCTGTTATTTATTTTCTCCCTCTCTAACAAGTTAAGTATGCCAGAAAATGGAGGCGTCCCTTCTGCACTAACCCCAAAAAGTCATCTTCACTGAGGCAGCCACTGCTGATGAAGGGGAGCCAGTCGTTTCAATAACACCAGTCGGCTGGCTTTTCTCCTTTTTTTTGTTCCACTTCTTCTGCACCTCTGGCTCTTCGCTGCCTCTTCCCCACACTCAACCTTCTTCAACTCCCACTGCAAACCTCTTTGGACTTCCCCCCCGAAAAAAATATTCATCTAAGAGTTCATGCAAAAAACTACACTTTTTTTTTCTGGTTAGAGCGAGGAGAAGTCTCTTTTGAGGTTCTTTGATGCAAAACTTGACATCTCCCAGCCTTCACACAAAGTTACAGTACATGAGCGTGGAAGCCGCGAAAATATGTGTGAATAATTCTTTGGAGAGTCTTTTTTGGTGCAAGAGCCTTCAAAACACATATTATTATGCACCGGATTTTACACGCCATAATGTATGCAAAGAGTTTCTTTTCTGAGTTTAGGATGGACGTCCATGCAGTTCAAACAGAGAACGAATGTGTAACAGCAAAATTAACGTTGCTTAAAAATAAAGTGTTGAGAATTGGGAAGCTAACAGCTAGAATTTTAAACATCTCTAACCCCATCAAGAATACCAAAAATGTGCATGCATTAAATATACTGAACTTCTTACCAGAGGTGTCTTTATGCAAGTTTATAGAAATATGGAGTTTCCTAAAAGCTCTATGAGAGGGTATGGCAGAAATGAAATATGTCATGACCTTTAAAAAGTGCATTTTGGGCAATAAATAAATAGACAACACCGGCACAGTTCTCCAGAACCTCTGAAGCAAAAAAAAGGACCAATCACTTAAACTCAATAACCTTGCTCTGCAGCTTGATTCAAGTTTAAAAACTTGAGAAAATCAATCTTGACCCTCTCTAAGCAAAGTGTTCACGGTCCAAAACCTGGCCTTATTGGCTCGTTGTGTCCAATGATGTGGCTCTGAAAGGTCTGGCCGGGTTTTAGGTTTGAAGATGTAACAACCGTTTAACTGTTACAAACGTAAACAACATGGAGCTGCTCTGATTGAATAAAACTGAGGTTGATCAATTTAATCACTGACCAGGTATTAATTTAAATGACCTGCCCTTTGCAAATACTTTCAACAAGAGCCTTCCCAGATAGTTCTGTGGAACAGACTTTGAATCAAAGTTATTTTTACTTGGTCTTGTATTGATCTCAGCAAAGGTCTTTGGATTTCCAATCAAACCAATGCTGACCATGTTGGGTTTATTCAATGTCATATTGAGACTGAATAGAACTACTATCATTTTTATCTTATAATTATTATAAAAGAAAAAGAAAAAACTTCTTTGGCCTCCACTACCCTCTCCATGAGTTCCCTGGGCTGCACTTTCCCCTTGTATTTCTTTCTTTGTATGGTCATAATCCAAGAATGTTAGAAATATACAATGTACTAAGTTGCTGGGATAGAAACTATTTGACAAATGCTTGATATCTACTTGATACTTTCCGCTGTTTAATGTACTTAAAGAAGAACTAAGTGACATTTTTAACTTCATAAATAGTTTCCTAAGTCCTTATGATGGTTCATTGAGTTGTAGCGGTGTGTTTGAAGCTCACACAATCCCCCTCTGGTGCATCTGAGCCGAAAACAGCACTTGCAAGTTGAGCTGCCACCAACCTGACGCAAGTCTTGGGTCATGTTCATGTTCACGCCAGAGTGACAAATTGCTTTACGTTAATTTAATTTACACATAGCAACCTCCCGCAGTATAATGAGCATATGATCTTGTGCAAGATCATTCCAAAATGGCATACACTTTCTTTCATTATCAGTCAAGGGCGGAGCCACCAAAAACACAAAAGAAAACCTTTGTCCAAAGATTCTAGGAAGAGAAAAAATCAGTTAGACCGAGACAGAGCTCGTACTCAACTCAACCTTGGCCAAGCTTTTACAGAATGGCGTCAGCTCAGAATGAAGGACTCAAAACCAATTCTGACGTGGCTTTTATGTTGTTGAACTTGTAAGATACTTTACCTAACATTTTAATATTCTTCCTATTTCCATTAGATCTATTGTTATTTTATGTCCTTCGAGATATACAGTAGCTACTGTTATCTGACATTTATTTAGCTTACGGCTCGCAGAGATGCTATGTTACTACACAGTGTGGAGTGTTTGTTTCATTTATGGGCTTTATGTGAGACAACAGCAGTTCAAACTGTAGTTTCAATATTAGACTAAATGTCCCGAATAGTGTTTCCATAGTGTCAGTGACTGGCTTCACTTTTAGACCCAACGCAAGATTTCACAAGGCCAAGGCTACTCAATTATTATGACAATAAAATGTACAATAAATTAGACGCCAAAATAATAAAGTGAGAGAAAATTATATTTCAGAAGTGATTTTATTTACATATAACGTTTTGGTTGACAGTGAATAAAACAACAATGTATATACAGTATTATGACTTAATAAGACGATTTCTAAAAGTACCCACCTCCATTGAGATTTCTTGTACTGTATTTAATGCTTCTTTTTTCAAAACTAGTGCGGCAGGTGAGCGCTGTGGTCCAGAGCTGTGCTAGGAGTCTTTACGACAGTGTGATTCACTGAAGGAAGCTGTAGGGGGAGCTGCGCAAATCTTACTCAGTTCTGCTTTAAATGGGCTTAAATACAGAATCTGATCTTAAATTAAATGGCATATGCTAAAGGAGAAGAGTAAGTGTTAAAACCTGCTATAAATGCATGTATTGTTTTCAAAACCATGTTTGTTGAAATAAACAGGAAGTCACACACATCAGCCAATGACCACACTTCAGTGACGTTACATGTAGCACCACGGGGGGCGGAGTGGCTCAGTGGTAGAGCAGTCGTCCTATAACCGGAAGGTTGGCGGTTCGATTCCCGCTCTGTCCTGTTCTCCGTCCTGTCGTTGTGTCCTTGGGAAAGAATACACTTAACCCACCTTGCCTCCAGTGTCTGTAGCACTGGTGTATGAATGTGTGTGACTGTAGAGGTGTGTTTGGTGGTGGTCGGAGAAGGTTGAGCGCCGTTTGTATGGCAGCCCCCATCTCTGTCTGCCCCAGGTGTGAATGTGTGTGAATGGGGTGAGTAGAAGCACGATGTAAAGCACTTTGGGTGACTGAGAAGGGTGCAAAAAAGCGCATATATAAATGCATGCCATTTACCATTTACATAGCAGCATGTGATCAGTGATTGGATACAGCGTTATCAGTAAACAAAGCCTAATAGCAGTACAGGGCAGCTTGAGCTTACCACCAGAGTTAATAAAAGAATAAGGAATAATATGTACATAATAAGTTTGGAATCACTACTTTATACTACAACATCTTACAGTATGCACTTATTTCAACATCATCATTTGCAACTATATTAGGCCCGTACAGAATCATGCTTGTGGGGAGCAGTGAGGCTTCTACAAAGATTGTGTTTGAGAAAAGGTAATCTGCACAGCTATGAATCACCAATAGAGAAAACTTTCAGCAAGTCATTCTCTCACAAAAAGAAAAATAAGCCTGGTGCTGAGCCGAGTTCCAGCATGTTGCTCACTGTGACGCTTTGATTCACACTTCACTCTGACCTTGATCAAAAGGTCAAAATCTTTTCTTGGTAATTTTGTCTGAGCATGAAAAGATGTTTTTCAGTCGTATGCTCTCCTTTAGTTGGCATTACGCCTCACCACACTCCTCCTCCCTCTGCATTACAGCCATCTCCACACCTCCGCAATACATTTGTCTGGCTCACTTAAGTGATTTCATTTGTGGCTTTGGTGCAATGTTTTCAAACAGCAGAAAGCCACATTGTAAAAGGTAACTGGACGACATGGTTAGAACGCTAATAATAATGTTGTAGTACTCTGGACTGGTCTTTTTGTTCCCTTAAATAGTAGTTTGGAGAGGCAGACAGGGGAATCTCTCACTGTTAGAGAGTTACAGTATGGTTAATTAAAGAAGACCAAGTAAGCCACGTCCTTGTGAAAGCAAAATCAGAGCACTCTTTTTGAAAAGGAGCTGCTTCCCGGAGGTTTGCCTATGTTATTTTTGAGAGAGTGGACTGCAGAGGCAGACGGGTGAGTTGCTGTAATTGAGGCGATGTCTCATGCCTTTTCTTCCTCTTTTCCTTGTTATCTTTTCCAAACGGTCAGTTCCACAAGTTTCTCTTAACCCTTAGGGACCCCTCAGGCAATTTTTGTTCATTTTTGTCTTTTTTCTTTTTTGATTTGGTGATCATTATGGCTGTGTTACAGCTTATGGCATGGCTTTTTGCAAGAGTGTTTCTTTTTGGACAAATTTCTAATTTTGAATCTAATGTCAGTTACTCTTGCAGGTTCTATTATACACTACTGGCACATTTTGTACCCTCTGGGGACCCTCGAGCCAAACATGTGCATGATGTGCAAGAAACAGTTTTTAAATAATAATTTTTCCTTCAGAGCTAAAGTGTTATAAGTCTGTGAAGGTTCTCAGTCATCCAGAACATCTTTAAAAAAAGGTTTAAGCAAAAGCATCTGGATTCAGTTTTCAAGGTGAAGATGTTTCGTCTCTAATTCCAAGAGACTTTATCAATTCTGAGATCAACTGGTAAGAGAGCTGAGCTTATATCTCTAGAGGGAGGAGTTTCCTCTGAAACTAAACCTGATTGGACCAGGCTGTTCTGGTCTCACCGTCGGTGCTACACACCTGAATAGAACAGTGACCCTAACGACCCTGCACCTGATTGGAGCAGTGTCACTAACGACTCTCTTGAGCCTTAACGACTCCCACATCAGGAGTCACACTTTCCTTTCATGGCTAACGACTGTGAGACCAGAACAGCCTGGTCCAATCAGGTTTAGTTTCAGGTCAAACTCCTCCCTCTAGAGAAATAAGCTCAGCTCTCTTACCAGTTGATCTCAGAATTGATAAAGTCTCTTGGAATTAGAGACGAAACGTCTTCACCTTGAAAACCGAGTCCATATTCTTTTACTTAAACCTTTTTTTTTTTTTAAGAGTGTTAAGAGCTTTATGCAGAACAAAGCAGATTTTTTTTGATTTGATGATTTTATGGCAGTTTTTTGTGCTTGTACATTTTTGGCTCGAGGGTCCCCAGAGGGTCCACAAAGGTTAATAAAGTACAGTAGCTATAGCATATTATGTGTGATGCCAGCAGTTCTTAGGCTTACTGTACTCACACTTCTCTTGTTTACTGAATACAATCTGTAGTTGATCTTATTTTTGACGTTTTACCCAACAGCATTTAACTGAATGTAAAACTCTCAAACTGTCAGAGGCTGCAGTAAGAACTAAACCTGCACCAATCTGCTTGGACCAGAGGGATACTTGAAGTCCTCCATTTCAGGCAGAAACTTCTCTCCAACCTGGAGGGAGCAAACAACTCTTTTCTTCTGAGAACCATGGCCTTGGACTGATGGAGTTGCTGATTCTCATCCAGCCACTTTAGACTTATCAGCCATCAAGCAGACATTTTTTGTAGTTAAAGTCCCAAATGTTGTCACATGCACAATGACAGTAGAAAGACGCTTTATTTTAAATGAACAGTAACATCATGTCTTCTGGGAAACAATGTAGACAATTTAACTGCAGGAAGTGAAATTGCTCAGGTTTGTTTTGTCGAAATGTCCGTGAAATCGCCTAGTGTTCGCAATTAAGCTTTGATCGGCTGACGTTGTTGTCGAAGTGTCTGTCTATAAGGGCTCTTCTGGGGTCTGTGTTATTGGGCCAGACAGCGCAGAGATCGAATGAAGAGGTTTAACAAGCCCAGACTTTTTGTGTTCTTTCAGACCTCAGCCGGAGTGACAGTTTAACTGCGTGGATGTTGGTTTAACACACAGCTGAGATGTTGCAGCGGTGGAGGGATGTTGGGGTCAGCTCTGCCTTCCTCTCCACTTAATTGGCCTTGCTTGTAGCATGCGCCTGACAGATTGAATTATCAAGCTGCCTCGGCGGTCTGCAGTACCCCCGCGGTAGATTCTGCTTGATTATTAATGACCAGCTACGGTAGCCTCCTCCATTCTGCTGCTCTCCTTTCTGCTGTATTCTTGTTTAAGACTGGAGAAATGTCAGCTTCCTGAACGGGATGCACCAACTTTGGATGGATGCCAGGAAGGTCACACCAACATTTCAAGATTTTTACCAGGTGAGATATTTGAGAAAACACTACATTTGACAGAACAGGATATTGTAAAACAAGGACACAGAAAAGCACACATTTCCAAAACCACTGTCACATTTTTAAAAAAAGGACATTTTACAAAACAATTCACAAAAGAGTGGCATTTGAGAAATTTCACACAATATGTTTATCCTTTTTCAAAGTTAATCCCAGGTATGGTATAGTACCCAAAAAGGAGTTTGCATCATTTTGCACTTTTGTAGATGGTATTGTTCTCTTTATGTACTGTTGTGCTTTTCATTTCAGATATTACACTTAATGAGTTCTTTACAATAGTCAAACACCAGGATGAAGAGACAAAAAGAAGGAACAAACTGATTGTGCATTCTTTAATAAACTACTACGGCAAGCTTGGGACAATCTAGCCACGTGCTTGGGCTTGCTCAAATCAACTTTAGGTGGGGGCCATTTGTATTTTCATCAAGACTGATTGAGTGTCAGATGTGTGTGTTGGTGTGCCAAGAGGTAGGAGGGGGGACTTGAAAGGAGCAGAGTCCGACAGTAAGGGTGGTGTCAGTTAGGGCCAGCCTTATATTATCAAAACGAGTATGAAAATATTCAAATACTACTTAGGTAACCTCTTAATTTTGGTTCCAAGTGGGATACAGTAAAAAAATATATATAAAAATAAATAAAAGTGCTGTCTGTTGATTGGACAATAGAATTTCAAATTGAAAATTTGTAGGAAAACCAACAATTAATATTAATATAAACAAATATTACCTTATTTCCTGCCTATGTCTATAAACTGTACTCACAGGTGTGTGAAAATTACTTCTGTGCAACAAAATGAGACAGGATCTCTCAAAAAATGCATTTCATAAAACCTTTGTTCTCGACATTGATGGAATTAAACCCAAGACAGTATCATTTCCTGTTTATAATGACTGCTTTCCGAAATGTTACTTGACCTTCTAAACCACAGTAATTTAGTCTCTCAACCACATCAACATAAACATTTTAATGTAAAAAGTTGAACTTTATTTTGCAGTGTTAAAGCTCAATAGCTTGAGCACTTGGAAACAGCTTGATCTCTTTCCAATCTGAAATGTATTGTACTGATGAAATCTGTAATAAAAAAGCAGCCAGGGTGAAACAGAAAAGACAGAACACAAGTTACTATGTAGACTTCATTATTATCAATGTCCTGCAACTTGTTCCGCTGCTCAACCGTTTTCACGCCCCTGAACAGGTTTCACTTCATTCTGCATTTACTGCCTCACTGAGTAACTCATCTGTTTGGTTTTAATCTGTCTTTTTAGTTTAAACTTACTTTTTACAACGATAGTGCTTTTTGTGGTTTACAGAGAAGTCTTGAATAAGTTTAATATAATCCAAAGCAAATAATAATAATACATACAACATATCGCCACAATAATAAATGTTTTCCCAAGTCATTCTTTCTGCAGGTAACGTTTAACAACACAATATCAAGTGTGAAGTGCTATGGTAGCCCTGCAGGGACATGCTGTTGTCCATAAACAAACCTAGTGGAAATAGATCTGATGGTGATTTCACTTTTTTCACACAACATTCAGCACAATGTTTGCGCCAAATAATAGTGCTTCTCCTAGAAAAAAACAAAAGATGTTTAATCTCATTAGGCAAAAACTACAGACAGATTTTGGTTACAACATCCAAACTAGATGTACATGATGTTTTACATTTAAGTGTGGGTGTACAGTGTGGGGAGAAACTGTAGCAGTCAGGGCTGGCTCTTCAGATGTTAATACATCAGTGCTTCGTGACTAAGTTCCACTGCACAGAGCCCCTCCCACACTTTACTGTGATTGGTTAAGTCTGTCTGTCACTCAGTCAGAGCATGATGCAGTCTAACCAAGCCTCTCTCATGGAACCTCTTAAACGGTCCTCGTGTAAGGGCGCCGCCATACAACGATTTACAGCGATATACTGCAATATACTGCCGTCCACCAGAGGACAGGCTCCAAAAACGGAAATATAAGGAGAAGCCCAATGGTGACTTTACAAGTAAAAAAAAATCATGCTTACAGCCTGGTACAAAAGATGGCTGCAGTCTCTAGAGCTAAGTTTTTACTACGTGACAACTCTGAGGGGGATGAATCTTTGATTAATATGTTGGTTTATGCTATCTGAAAACTATTGTTTTACTGTGCAGTAAAAGACGAAAAGCCCGGATGTAACCGCCATTTTATTGCCCTTTTATAACAACAATATCGGTGAATAGGGGACTACATCCATTTTATTTACAATCCATGAGTCTAACTAATAGTGAGAGTGGGAAGGAAAAAAACAATCTGCTCCAAACAGAAATGCAAAATGTAAGATTGTCAACACAGATCGTAACACAATAAAAGATTGTCATATCGCCCACTCCAAACTTGATCCATCCCCTGCACTGGGTTTTTAAACAACAAAGAGTGAGTAGACATCACAAAACAATACAATCAACTTAAAAACACAGAGAAACACTAACCTTTCAGAAGGTTCTGTTGTTTTGAGATGCTTTTCTTATTCAACAACTTCAAAATGATTTAGAAAAACTGTATCCTGTTTATCAAGTGTTATTTAAAATTGGTTATGTGTTCACTTTAAGTGTGTGTGTGTGTGTGTGTGTGTGTGTGTGTGTGTGTGTGTGTACATAATGATAAATGCTCTTTCACATGTAAAGGCCATGTGTTTAGAGATACAGGTGTGCTCATAAGTTTACATACCCTGGCAGAATTTGTGATTGTTAGGCTGATTTTCAGAGAATATGAATAATAACAAACAAACCTTTTTTAAAAGTTAGTGGTTCAGTAAAACATTTATTGTCAACAACTGTGTTTACTCTTTTACTGGGTAGTTACTGACAACAGTAACTACCCAACGTTTACATACCCTGGTGATTTTGTCTTGTTTCTGTTTGCCTGTAATCAGTGTGTGTGTATAAAAGGTCAGTGATTTTCTGGGCTCTTGACAGACCCTTACATCCAGTGCAGCACTGACGTCTTTTTGTATTCTGAGTCATGGGAAAAGCAAAAGAATTGTCAAAGGATCTAATTGAACTATTTAAAACAGGAACGGTATATTACAAAATTTCCAAGGAATTAAGAATGCCAAACAGCAGTGTTCAAACTCTAATTAAGAAGTGGAAAATGGTAGACCAACAAAAATTTCAGCCACAACTGCCAGGAAAATTGTTCGGGATGCCAAGAAAAACCCACAAATAACTTTGGCTAAAATACAGAACTCTGAAAAAAAGTGGTGTGGCTGTTTAAAGATGCACACAAAGGAGGCACTTGAAGAAAGCCATTACTAAGCAAATGCCACAAAGCATCCACTCACATTATGGAGAGTTGAGACCAAAATTTAAAATTTATGGTCACAGCCATAAACATTACATTTGGAGAAAAGTCAACAAGGCCTAAGACATTCCTACTGTGAAACATGGAGGTGGGTCGGTGATGTTTTGGGGATGTGTGAGCTATTATTAACTACAGTCCTCACCATAGTGTACATAGCAAATAGTCTGCGTTCTGATGCAGACAAAACACAAAGTAATTTTTTTGGAGGTTCCTATTCAAATCTGACACTGTCAAAACACAAAAAAAAATCCTGATTTAAATTGTATTTTTTCCTCAAAGTTGCTTGTAATTAAATTGCTTCCTAGGACACAAAATGTGTTTGAGTGGTTGCCAAGGAAACAGGAAAGGATTTCAACCCCAGGAAATAAAAAAAATAAAAAATGTAAAAACATAAAAGCATGTAGCAATGGTAGTTTATTGAAAAAAATGCATTTTGAATGGAAGTCAATGACACAAAAAACGCCCGAGGGACTCAGGAGGGACTATTTTCTTTAAGGCATTTCTAAGAAAAATCATGAAAATCTTTAATTTACCCCAAAATACACAACCTGACCAAATTTTTTGCATCAATACAGACAAAGTTATGCTAAAAAAACATGTGAGTCATTTGGTTAGTTTCTGTTGTCATTATGATTTAAAAAGAGTAAACACAGTTGTTGGACAATTAATGGCTTCACCAGCCACTAACTGCAAGTGAAAAAAACCTTTTTGTATTATCATTTTTATTCTCTGAAAAAAAAATCACAAATTCTGCCAGAGTATTCAAACACTACATTTACAGGTACTTCCAGAGAGGCATAGCGATACAATAAAATGTATTATTTCATTCTTAATTGGAATCTTTTATATCATGCAGTCTGCTGCTAGTGTGAATAAACTCCAGTTTTGTCTACATAGCCTGGTTTCCTTCTCTGCATATATTTGTGTTTGGATCAGAGGCTGGATGAAATGGCGCTGATGGTGTCACCTCCTGCTGTGACTAACACCACGCTGCCTGCTGGCTTCCTGACAGGCCTAGCATTACTGCATAATCACTGCCTACCAGCGCTTGCACCAGGCGCCTCCACATGTACATGCACACAAACAAACACTGTACACGCCATAGATATTAAGCAAATGTATGTATGCAGAAACAGAAGCAAACAACAGCATGTCATAACATAAACTAAAAGGTGACAACGCTAGCTGAACCAGTGTTTCTCATACTGTTAAGCCAATTTTTATTTTACTCTGGCACGTAACAGTAATGTGTCAGTACATTTCCAGGCACAGGTTAGTCAAACTGTGCCATAGCTTGAATAAGGACTGGATTGCTGTCTTTGTCCGAGTTTACATTCACTGAAGACAATTAAACTGACTGAACTGAGTGCACTGTGTTTGTGATGACTGATTCCTTTTCTTCTCACATTCATTAGAAGAACCTATGTTTCTGCCTCAATTGGAGGAGTTCAAGTATCTTGGGGTCTTGTTCACGAGTGAGGGAAGAATAGAGCGGGAGGTTGACAGACAGGTTTGTGCAGCCTCTGCAGTGATGCAGTTGATATACCAGTCTGTGGTGAAGAAGGAGCTGAGCCACAAGGCAAAACTCTTGCTTTACCGGTCAATCTATGTTCCTACTCTTACCTATGCAAAAAGGACAAGATCCCAGGAACAGGTGGACAAAATTTGATTCTGCCTCAGGGGTCTAGGCTCACCCTCCCTTAAAATTTGGGACTGTCGGATGCCTGCTGGATGCCTACCTGGGGGGGTGTTTACAGGAAAGACCTAAGACACACTGGAGGAACCACGTATTTGACTGGCTTGGGTAACACCTCTGTATTCACCCTGTTAGAGCTAGAGGAAGTGTCTAGGGTGAAGGAAGTCTGGACAGCTATGCTTAGACTACTGCTCCGCGACCCAGCCCCGAATAAGAGGAGGAAAATGAGAGGAGCTAAACTTAAGCTAGTTGCATCCACAATGTATAGTTTAAGTCTCAAAAAACAACAATATCTTTATTGTTAACATAATAATAATATAAAACAACATAAATCAGGTTTAGTTTTCCAACTTAGTTTTTCACATTAATTATGCATGATTCAATATAAATGAATGAATGGAGGAATGAATAAGTCATGTATGAATTGAGGCATGAATTCATGGTAATTTATGTACCCTTACAGTGTTACTTTAGTCTACTTTACAACGACCTTTCTGCACCATGGACCAGTTTCAGTCTTTTCACCAATTTTTTTCACTAGTTTCTGCTAGGGTTAGCGGTGCATGAGATAACAGAGTGAGTCAAGTGTGGGAAAGAGACTCAGGTTTTTTTATTCATTCTGTGTGGCCCGGTTATAAAACTTCTACAGCCCGGGTATGGTTGGTGGACGGTTCAGTTCTGTCAGGGACCCGTTATCTATTACATTTAAATTACTGCCATCCCAGTCAGAATTAGACATTTACTAGACATTTACATGCATGTTGATTTCAGCATGCATGTATTGATTGTATTGTACATGATTAAATATCAGCATCTCTCCAATTCTACTCTCTACATGTAACCACTGTGTGTGAGGGCCACAGTGAGTGACAACAGTGGTTATCAGTAAATGCATTGTCTGTATGTGTTAAATCCACCAGTGGACACCCTACTTTAAAATAAGACTAAGATCATCCAGATAAATGCAGTGAAGATATATGTGTGAGACCAAAGGGAAATTCTTTCTCCAGTCTTGTCCCTATGACGAATGTCAGATAAGACTTTAGCTGTGATAAACCTATCTGACCCTCAGGACTTTTGACCCTTCTCTTACTCCGTAGCACTAAGCCTTCTGTTACATTGTCTCCGCTGATAGGATCCAGAGCCCAAAGGGGAAATGGGATTTCTTTCACAGGTGAATTAATTCAATAAAACCAAGCTTCTCTTTGGGAAAACAGTGGTATCAGTAGATCTATGTCTTTTTGTGGATTTGAGGTGAGGGGGCAAAGTGACAAAGTGCGGCTGAGTGACAGGTGACAGCGGGAGTACAGGATTTACACATGTGAGTGGGACACTACTTTATCTCTGTCTCAGGTTCATTTTTGTCAACGGTCAGTACTTTTACATAAGAAGCCCTCATAATTGGATTTCTCACGTTCTCTCTAGGTAATGCTGCATTCATGTGGTCTCAGTATTTAGAAAATAAGCTAATATGGTTATGGACTTTTTTTTTTTTACTTTCATAATGCGTTTGTCAAACTTTAATATTTGTTATTTATGTGACAATGAAAATGAAAAAGGCCAAGTTTGTTTTTTGTATAAAATGACCTAACTCTCTATCGTATAACTCTCGTCGCCAGCACCACCCGGTCCTGTAGATTCATCCTCTACAACATTAGAAAAATTAGACCTTTCCTATCAGAGCACTCCACGCAAATTCTAGTCCAGGCTCTTGTCTTGTCCAAACTGGACTATTGCAATGCTCTACTGGCTGGACTCCCTGCCTGCACAACCAAACCTCTGCAGCTGATCCAGAATGCAGCGGCAAGAGTGGTCTTTAATGAACCGAAGAGAGCGCACGTAACTCCTCTCTTCATTAGGTTACACTGGCTCCCGGTTGACGCCCGCATCAAGTTCAAAGCTATGCTCTTGGCCTACAAGACCACCTCTGGTTCTGCACCCCCATATCTCCACTCACTAATACAGACCTACGTTCCTACCAGATCCCTGCGCTCTGCAAATGAACAACGTCTTGTGGTACCGTCCCAAAAAGGTACAAAATCACTCTCACGTACCTTCTCTGGATCTGTTCCACATTGGTGGAATGATCTACCTGCTGCTACAAGATCAGCAGCTTCTGTAGCCATCTTTAAAAAACACCTGAAAACACATCTCTTCCGTCAACACAGTCCTACTTCCTTTCTATCGATTCCTTTCTATAAAAAAAAAAAAAAAAATTCTCTTATCCTTAGCATTGTATACTGCGTTGGGTTTAAACTAACTAGTTTTTTGTGCACTTATGCTTTTTGTACCTTGTGTTGTTAAAATTGCTTCCATTGTTATCCTCACTTGTAAGTCGCTTTGGATAAAAGCGTCTGCTAAATGACTAAATGTAAATGTAAATGTATATTTTTCACAAAGCATAATGATGACTTTATAGATATTTAATTTATTTTATGGGTATTTTAATGCACAATCCAACTAAAAAACAGTAAACCTATATGCCAAGTGTTCTAATCATTTTGGCCATCACTGTATAGCTATAATAGCTATAATGTATAATAGGAACTGAATAGGGCACTGCCCCATTCCCCTGACACCAATTTGAAGTGTTTGCACAAAGTATTGCAAAAATAATAATAATCTTTATTTTTATATAGCACTTTTTCACCTACTGTAGTAGGCACTGAAAGCGCTTTACACAGATTAAGGTATTTACCAGTGTTACAGAACACTCACTGGAGGCAATGTAGGTTAAGTGTCTTGCCCAAGGACACAAGTATGACACAAGTACAGTATGTGGGGGAGAGCGGGATGTGATGATGTTTTGGGATGTTTCGAGCTGGTCGAACCACTCACCCGCCTATCGAAGGATGGCCGCTCTACCCACTGTGCTACTGCCTCCCTGAAAGCCACTATCAGAGCAACCTGGGCTCTCATAACACCTGAGCAGTGCCAAAGACCCCATGCCACGCTGTTGTCAGTAATAATCATCAAAATAAAAAGAAATAAACATCTGAAATATATGTATGTGGTTCAGCTGGAGCCCAGTGTCAAAGGAGATGTTACTCTGTCTGTCTGTCAAGCTCTGCTGCTGCACATAAGTTCTTGCTTATACACAGCAGCAGGAGATGGAGTTACTCCTGTCTGCTTCTCCAAACTCTGCTGCTGCACATAAGTTCTTTAAGCTTATACACAGCAGCAGGAGATGGAGTTACTCCTGTCTGCTTCTCCAAACTCTGCTGCTGCACATAAGTTTTTTAAGCTTATACACAGCAGCAGGAGATGGAGTTACTCCTGTCTGCTTCTCCAAACTCTGCTGCTGCACATAAGTTCTTTAAGCTTATACACAGCAGCAGGAGATGGAGTTACTCCTGTCTGCTTCTCCAAACTCTGCTGCTGCACATAAGTTTATCAGCTTATACACAGCAGCAGGAGATGGAGTTACTCCTGTCTGCTTCTCCAAACTCTGCTGCTGCACATAAGTTTATCAGCTTATACACAGCAGCAGGAGATGGAGTTACTCCTGTCTGCTTCTCCAAACTCTGCTGCTGCACATAAGTTTATCAGCTTATACACAGCAGCAGGAGATGGAGTAACTCCTGTCTGCTTCTCCAAACTCTGCTGCTGCACATAAGTTTTCTCTTCTACGAGTGAATCGATGCTGAAATTGGACTATAGTTCTTCTCAGCCACGCCATCAGTCCACTGTCCTTCAATTCTTTCACCTCGGCCTGTAACTCCTCTGTGACTTTCTGTTGTTGTGTCAAAGATCTATTTGTTTCTTGAAGTTGGTCTAAAAGCGCATTTTTTTCTGTCATCAGGTCAAATTTCTCATTTTCCACTTTCCTGTTCAGTGTCTCAAGTTCCTCAAGTTCTTCGGACTGGTCCATAATTAAATACCTCAGATGAGAAATCTCAGCTAGATTAGCCTGTTTGTGAGATTTGTGGACCTCTTCCGTTTTCGTGTTCAATAGTTTAAGTTCATCGAGTTCTGCCATCACAGACTCTTTAATGTTCTTGAGATGCTGCACCTGATTTAGAAGGTTTTGCTTCTCGGCCTCTAGCATCATGAAGTCCTTTTTGCTGACATGGTAAGACCGACAGTACAGTTCTTTGTTCTCGACGTCCGTGACTAAACCCCTCCAAGCGTCGTCACTCTTCTGCAGCTCCTGTCTGAGTCTTGCATTCTCGGAATTGAGTTCACTCATCTCCAACATGAGGCGCACTTTAAAATTATTTTCTGAGGTTTTTCTTTCCTCAAGACTTTCCACTTTCTTAATAAGCTCATCCCTTTCCGTGATCGTGCGTGTATGTACTTCTTGTACTTCCGCATGCTTAAACTTTAGCTTTTCCATCTCGTCCTTGAGGCATGCAAAATCTTTTTTACTTTCCATAAGGAGCCAAAGCAGCTTACCTTTGTCCATCTCTGGCTGTAATAAAAGCTCTAAGCTCTAAAGTAAGTAACTACTGTGGCTAGGCCCAGATTATTGTGAAGCCTTGTCCTCAAAGTCACAAGCTTGTTCCCTTTGTCACTCTTTAGTGACAAATGAAAGGGACGTCACAGAAGCACTAGTGCTAGTGCTTCTAAACCTTTTCTGCTTTATATATTCTGTTTCTATTCTGTATTCTCTTTAAATCCACAAATGTCTGCCTTCGTCTGTTGTGTCTGAGTAAAAAGTGTTTGACTCCAGTTGAATTCAAACACTTATAAACATGCCACCATGTGATGTCATGACATTTCACCATCATGTGACATCACGGGATTCCAAAACCAAGTGGCCAGATTGCCATGGAAACATTAGTTTCCATGGAAGTCTTTTTTCCAGGATCACTGTGCTTAAGAAAAAACGTACAAATTGAGTAAAATCTAAAAACATAAATAAATTAAAATGATATAAGTATATTTCTGAACAATATTAGTCTGGTTTTGAACAGGATGAAGGTTTTTTCAGGATGAAGGTTTTTTCATAGATCTGGTGGTACTCCAGATATGTTAAAAGTCAACACAACACATTTGAGGTGTTAATTTAAATGAGATTTTCTCAAAATTGTTAATTTGTTTTATTTCACCAAAGCTTCAATTGTGTATTTGTTCTACAGTTAAGGGCAAAGTATAAAAAAGATAAAACTGCACTGGTGTCCGCTCTACTGCTGGCCATGTTAACTAGCGGCACAAACGATAGATCGTAGTATAGCCTATATTCTCTGGGCCGCTTGGTCTATTTCTAACTCTGGATGTTTGGACTGTGACGCCACTGCACAGGTCCACCAGGGAAAACTACTGAGCATCCTGATTACTACTCCGCCTTTGAAAGACAACAAAAAATCTACAACAAAAACAAATAGTGCACAGACACCTGTATTAGCCCAGAAATAAACTTACAACTGACCAGTTTGTACCCCGCCTGTCATAATAATTTTATATTAGATATTATGCTCTCACCTTTGCTCCAGTTCATATGCTTATCCACATACAAGTGTGACTTAATGTCTTTAGCTGTATCTCCTATTGGCGCCATGCATCCAAACAAGACAAAGACGTCACTTTGCACTACATCTACACTCTCAGAAAAAAAAGTACAAAACGGTACCTTTAAGGAACAAAAGCTTGTCACTGGGGTGGTACCCTCAAAAGGTACATTATTGTACCTTGAGTCAAAGGAGCAAATTTGTACCTTACTTGTTTGTACCTTCTAAGGGCCAATACTGTACCTTTAAGGATCAATAATGTACCTTAGACAAAGGTACAATATAGTACCTCTGGAAAAAGGTACAAATTTGTCCCATTAAGGTACCACCCCAGTGACAAAGCCATTTTGTACCTTTAGGTGGCAAAAAAGTTCCTTTTAATTCCTTAAGGAGTGAAAGAAAATAAAGGCAAACAACAACTAACTGAATTTTAGACATTTATTTTAGTCCTTAAATGGAAAACAGTTTAATTCACAGATTCAATAATAATTCATCTCACAGCCATACAATGTAACATCCCAAAATAAAATGCCTCAACGTTTAGGATGTCATGTCTGATATAAAAAACATTAAAAATAATTAATTACATTTTTTAAGAAAACAAAACAAAAAAAAAGTGAAGGCTCTTCGAGAGCATTTAGGACAGCTGAATGGTGTAGGCATTGTGGTTGTTGATCAAGCTAAAATGTTGATTACCCTGGTCACACAAACAGGTAGAGGCTTATCATCAACCTCAGACATTTTTAGAACATATCGCTGAATGAAAATCAAGGTGTTCTTCAGGCGAGATGGATATACCACGTTGTAGATGAAGTAAGCACAAAAAGCAACAATAACACCTTCCTCCAAACCAAGCGCCCTGCAGACTGACTGCCCATCCAGTTTGACCACTGCAGGGACCCTTTGAGTCAGCACACTCCTCCAGTCAGCGACAGCTTCGAGTTGTACAGTAGGATATGGCGATGGTGGCTGATCCTGCAAGAGATCATAAAGTAGTTACCGTATTTTCCGGACTATAAGTCGCACTTTTTTTCATAGTTTGGCTGGTCCTGCGACTTATAGTCAGGTGCGACTTATTTATCAATTTATTTGACATGAACCGATAAAAATGAACCGAGAGAAATGAACCTAGAGAAATGAACCAATAGAAAACATTACCGTCTACAGCCACGAGAGGGCGCTCTATGCTGCTCAGTGCACTGAAAACTGTTAACTGAAATATTAACTTAAAGACAACTGAGAAAGACTGAATGCAAACAAAATGCCACCAAAAAGAAAATCCTATTCTGCAGATTACAAAGTAAAATATGCAGCCGAAAACGGTAATCGAGCAGCAATTGGAGTGAGTGCTATGCTAATATGTAGCTAACTGTTAATGTGTTACGTTAATATACATATTCAGCCTGTTGTTCTGTGTACTATTGTGTACCATTAGCTGAATAACTTGCCTTGCCAGACTTGCCAGATTACCAATATCTGTTCTTGGTCTTGGATTTTAAATAAATGAAGCACAACACTCGAGGTATGCTAAGCGCTAACTCAATTGCTAAAAACCCGCTAGCATGTAAGCTAGCGAGCACAAACAAAATGCCCTGTTCACAAAACGACAGCAACTCTAGTATTAACCTCTAGCAGAAATATAATCAGTAAAACAATGAATGAGGTGTGGTGCACAGTTAATGTGTTGACAATGTTTAAGAAATAATAAATACGTAACTTTTGAGAAAATGCCAGGAGAGAGATTCGTGTGTGTATTATAAACCCATGTAAATAGACGGTAATGTTTTCTCTTGGTTCTAAATGAATGCGACTTATAGTCCGGTGCGACTTATATATGTTTTTTCCTCGTTATGATGTATTTTTGGACTGATGTGACTTATACTCAGGTGCGACTTATAGTCCGAAAAATACGCTAACTTAAATCTACCAAAAAAACATTAATAAAAAAAAAAAAAAACACAACAACAACAGTTCATATATATATATATATATATATATATATATATATATATATATATATATATATATATATATATATATATATATATATATATATACACACACACTAAAAAAACATCTACGGTAAGTAAAGACCTTAAAGCGCCCATATTATGCTCCTTTTCAGATTCATAACTGTATTTTAAGGTTGTACCAGAATAGGTTTACATGGTTGAATTTTCAAAAAACACCATATTTTTGGTGCACAGCTCTCTCTCACTGCTGCAGTGAGGTTTGAACTATGCGGCCCCCCATGTCCACACCAAGGCCCAGCATTGATAGCTAGAAACTTTGTAAGACATCCAAGGGATGCATATAATTCTCCCAGTCTCTGTGGGAAGTAATGTAATATATATATATATGCAAATTACACACCTCCCCAAGTATGACGAGAATGTCATTTTTCTCCCTGAACAGGATCGGCAACAGCAGGATTGCAGCTCTGAAATCAATCCCTGAAAATTAAGTAAAAAAAATAAATAAAAAAGGAAGTGTATTACGTGAATTGTATTTTGGTTAGTTAGACCTTATCTTGTCTGAAGACAAATAGAAAATAAATTAATTATTAATTTTCCAGGGACATCTTCGGTGAGGGCAGCCTCTCTTTCCTCCAAAGCCAGATCTGCAAGGAGATGTTCATTTCATCACATGAAGCGCCCATTTCCTGAAATGGGCGGCAGTAGCTCAGTGGGTAGAGCGGCCGTCCTCCAACCGGAAGGTAGTAGGATCGATTCCCGCTCGCCCCACAGTTCATACTGTCGTTGTGTCCTTGGGCAAGACACTTAACCCACCTTGCCTCCAGTGACTGTAACACTGGTAATGTAATGTAAGTCGCTTTGGATAAAAGCGTCTGCTAAATGAATAAATGTAAATGTAAATGTAAATAGCTGCAACATGGAAACATGTCACAACATTATCATAGGATTTTAAAATTAAAAAAAGACAGCCTTTAGTAATTTACTATGAACTCCCAACACAAATGTAAGGAAATAAATTTAGACAAACCCCGCATGGACTCTTAAGGAATGGATATTTGTTAATGGCTTCTTCGACAGTCATCCCATTGGCAATCTCTCGCCTTTTCCAAGCAAATGTCCTCATCATCCGTTCTTCCACCATTCGGGCATCTGGCTGTGTCTTCCGGTACTGGTTCTGCAGGACTTTCACATGGCTCGCTTCATGGCTCGAGGTATCATCCTCCCCAATAATATCCACCTTCTACGACACAGAGGGATGACAAACATTTGCTCATTTGACAGTTGCTTTTTTGTGGAAAACAATGTGTGCATCAAAATGCAGAGAATATAGTTAATATCTTGACTGGATTAGTACTTTAGGTATAATAAATAAAGGTTGGCAATTAATATTCTGTTAACTCACATAACCATTGCCTTCTTTGTCTTTTAAGAAAGGGTATTTCAAAATCAGGGCCTTACACACTTTCACATAGTCATCATTGGTCGGAAACCTGTAACAGCGATGCAAAAGAAGGTGAGCAATGTAACATCAAACATAGTATTAATAACTCAAATGCCGTAATCCAGTTGGGTTGCAAAACTTACATTTTGATCAGGGCCATGGTTTCATACAATGTTCTTATGATTTTGTTGTGATCGGATCTCTCAATTTTACATGGCGGTTTTTGGTCCAACTTTGTCTGAACATCTCTGGGAAATTTAGGAATGATGAAAACTGCTGGGAAGGCTGATGATGGGATGGCATGACTATGATAAAATAAAACAATAGTCTTAAAATTTGGCAAATTAACCACACTGTAACAATACAAGTTAAAGTCCTGCAGAGTAGATGTTACTTCAGTAAAAGTGTGCAAGTATCATCAGGAAAATGTAGTTAAAGTATTAAACCATTGTAGAAAGAGTAAAGGATCCAACCAGTTGTGTTGTGTTTAATGATCTCATCATCTCCGTTGGACTTGTAGCCATTATATTGTCGGCTAGTTTACTTTAGAATCAAACATCAAATTTTATAAACTACATGTAACTAGTAACTAAAGTAACTAGTAACTAAAGCTGTAACAGATGAATGTAGGGGAGTAAAAGTAGAAAGTGGCATGAAAAGAAAAGACTCAAGTAAAGTACAAGTACCTCAACATTTGGTCTGACATGTAGTGTAACATTATGCATTATGTTACACTACATAAACTACCAGAGCTAGGTGAATTCAGATCCAGATAAAAAACTTATTCAGTGGTAACCTTAAAGAGTAACTAAACCCTAAACCAACTTTTTTTAGTTAATGATCTGTAAGAATGGGGCCTTATTAGTGCTGTTCACTGATCTGAGTAAAAGTTTTGACATTTGAGTATAAAGTATATTAATTTTACATTTTATGGTGTAAAACCGTCTAAGTGCTGCCCTCCTCAGGTTGAACGGTAGTTACTGCAGTTGAATTTTTAGGTTGAAGATTCTTTCCTAGTGTGACGTATACTGGCTCGACTAACGGCTCTCTACCCACGCCCTGGCACCCCACCACACCCTTGGCATTGGCTCACGCCCCTGGTATAAAAACATCTTCCCAAGTAGCGGGGTGTTCAAAACATCAGGCTAGCTATATTAGCATGTAGCTACTTGTAGTGTTGCTGGTTGCAACAGCACTGCTGGACTGCATTGCTTTCCAGTTGAGTTGGAAATTAGACGCCAGTGTGCACTTGGCCTGGAACACTGTGAGTTCCTGCTGAGAGCTGGAGTTTGCAGCGGGCATTTTAAGAGGGATTGCTTCTCCAACGCAATGGAGGTGGAAATGTGCTTCTCCAAACAGCTCCCGCTGAAAAGCAGCACAGCGCCTAACGCTACTCCTGCATGGATTCCCACCACCGCAGCAGCGTCTTGAGGTGAGTGAACATATATTTTGAAACACAATTTATGTTTCTTCCCAGTAAAGCTAAAGTTAACTAATCAATTTTGTCATGTTGCTAGTTAGGTAAAGTATGCTAAACGTTAGCTTCAGCTGCTCCTGATACCGGGCTAACGCGCTAATGAGGGCTGCTGCGTGTTGATACTGTGTCCCAGTACACACAGACATCTAGCTTTACTCTTTCACTCAATATTCCGTTAGTTATTTCTCGTAAATGTGCAGCACTCTGTTGGACTTGTAGCAGAGATGCAGCCCTTGGCACTAAAGACCTGTCACTAGCTCATGACTCTGGACTTGACTGAACATGAACATCTCATGACTCCTGTAACACCGTGAGTTTTGACTCAACACAAACTCAAAAACTTGTGCTTTTGTGTCAACTTTGCTAATTAGATTGAACGTGTACCTTGTTTATCGCTGCTCCTCGGGGTAAACCGAGCAGAGCTGGTGCTGCTGAGGAGACAGGCTGCAGCCAACCAGACCGACCCAGTGACAGTACACATGGATTAAAAGACTAGTGCTTTCACGGAGGATATACAGTAATAGTAATGAGAATATTTGTGTTATTAATATCCTTTATAAACATTTTAAAATGAATTAATATAATACTGTAATTGTAAACAATAACACAAATCTTTTGTTTTGCCTAAGATGACCAGAGAAACTGGGTGCCAGTCTGAACTAGTTGCTGCAGATCTGCAGGTGAAGCAAAGGTGAGTTTGAATACTGAGAAAGCTTTTGTATGTTTAATTTTTGTTTATTCTTTATTTCTCAGGCACCATGTACAAAAACAATCTCACAAGAAAAGATATGCTTTGTACCAGATTTAGAACTTCAGACTGTCTAGGATCTGATTCCATTGTTTGATGGTTTGAAATGAAAAGGCTGTTTGTGCAAAGGCAGAGCATCTTTTAGGGATTGTGCAGTTTTTGTGAGTTGTGGACCCAGATGTTTGGGTCTCATCATATAATCAAGATAACAAATCATTTGTTAAACTCTTTTTTTGCAGCCACCCAGGCCAGAACGCCTAATAGGAGTGTGTCACGTGACACAGACACTGATGGAGCTGCCAGAGTGTCCCAGGACTAGCTCTACTCCAATAATGAGGAAACGGTGTGAGGTGTCCACTGCTGAAGGTAATGCATTTATTCCCATTCTTTAGTTTGTTTAGTTTGTTTTGCTGTTATAGTGCAATTACTTGTTTTAAATACTCCAACAAGAACACATGAGGTGTGTGATAATCTATCATTTTATTGTCATTAAAATGGTCTAATTTAAGAAATAAAATCATTTATATGTTTATTTTATTTTCAGGACCTGTTAACTGTTCCTGCGTCACTTCACTGTTGAAGACACTTCATCCTTCAACTTTGCTGCTGTCTATCATCTTGGATTCAGACTCTGAAAACTGCAGTTAGCACTATAGTTTCTGAGACTTAGCTTTACTTTGCTGACTACATTTAGACTAATGTAAACACTAATACACTGTTGAACACACTTAAGATTCTTAAAGATTTTGGAACAGCTTATGAAGTTATGATCAGCCTGTTAAAGTATGGCTCTTGCATTTCACCATCTTCACTCTCAATAAGTGCAACTGACAGTGACTTTCAAACACAAAGTAAAAAGCCTCTGTCCTGACTGTGCACAATTTACAAAGTTTGGACCTGCCTTGAAATGATGTATGAGAATTTACTATGACATTTATTTTTTATTTAAATTAACTGTGTATATATAAAATATTATATCAATATAAAATGCTTACTGTAAGAACAATCTCTAAAGAATATAAGAATTCTGTAAAGGCAGTTTGAGAAAAGGATGTCATTTAGACATTCTTTTGTAAATGTTTATGTTGATTCATGTTCATTTTGAGTTTTATAGCTGATTTTATAATGCATGTTTTTAAACAATTGTTTTGTGTGTAACATCATGTATAACTGTTTCTTCATATTTTAATTTTTTTATATACCAACTATATTTATAAATTTAGTATTGGAATCCTCTGTAAGGACAGCACAAGGAGGTATGACCTGTACCTGCTGGCCCAGGTATCCCCAGCACCACCTGACCACACTGCAGCAGACAGGTGTCTATAACCGCTGAAAGAGCTGGTGCACATGTACAGTATGTGTAAGAGGAGGGTAAAACATTAAATTTACTTATTTATAAAAACTTTGCTCTCTTCTTCCTGGAACTACCCTGTTTAACCACGTCTCACCAAAAAGCTGAAGATAAGTGTAACACTACATTACAAGTGTTAGAGCCTGTAACACAGGGGTTTAGTGCTAATGCCTCAAAGTCTGGATGGACTGTTGCCAACTCACCAACCTGTCACACCTGTGCATTACCTACAACATGAGAAACAATGTTTATCACTACTTTGTTGGGATGTAAATATTATATTTGGTTAGAGTTGTGTCTTTTTTGCATAATACTTATTAAATTAACTGGACTTGACACTGGTCTTATTTCATAGCTATACCTTGAGTATCTCTATAACACATTTTCTCCCAGGACCAATGAGCTGCAAGACAAGAGTTTTTTAACAGTTGTAGAGGGAGACTTGAAATCTCTGTTTTGTGTGTAATTAACACTAATTACCAAAATCAAACTAAATGCATAGTTTAGCAATTTCTGAAACTTTGTTAGCATTTGCTAAGCATTAGCCTAAATTAGACAATGCTAACGTTTTATCACTGGCCCCATTCTCTTTTGTGCTGCAAGACTTCGTTCTTTAACTTTGGGAGTTGTTGAGACCGCAGTTTGAGCCAGTGGCACAAACTGATAAGGCTCTAGCCATGTGTGCACAGAAATGTCCTCCACTTAGAAGGACCGCTTTGTAGCAAAGCTACTAGCTTCCTTCAAGTCTACATCTTTGCGAGTCTGACAGCTGCTGTCAATTAATCCGTCACTGCGGGTCTCCGGTTCATGCCCCCGCTGAGCACCGCCCTCGGTTTGTCCCCTCTGTCTCTGCTGGGCTCTGCCCACTTTTCCAGCATTTTTCAAATTTTGTGAGTGGGTGGAGTTACGATTTGACCAGGGGTTTAGTTACCCTTTAAAGCTATATTATATTGCTATGAGATTATAGAGTTATTTTCCATGGTTCTACCGGTGCGACTTATAATCTGAAAACGGTACTTGGGCCTAACATTATAACAATGACATAACAATACTGTTACCGGTACCTTGATTCCTCTGTAGCCTTCTCTGAATGTACCGGGACAGGCTCGAGGGTTAGTGTCACGGTTTCTTTCCACTGCTGAACAAATCGGTTGAATTTGGCTTGCTTCTTAAACAATCCTTCAAAGAGGCATGAAATCATCCTCTCAGTCAATCCATAGTCCACTGCTTCTCCGTCAACTTCATTATCTAGTCAATAGAGAAAAGAAAAACAGCAATGTTAACCACCACTGTGTTAACAACATACAACAATTTAAAAATGCACATTATGTCAGACTGTAACGTTAGTGTAAGTCAATGGGGAAAAAATAGTTTTGAGCCAGTTTGGTTCAGTGGGTATTTTTCTCATATACAGAGGTAACTTATGGGCTTGCCGTTTGGTCCGGACTTTGAGAAGCCCTAATATCCATATAAAACACATTGAAAGTATTTAGGCATAGCTACCTCATTAGAGACGCTAGAAATGCGTCTCTCTCTCACACACACACACACACACACACAGCCCTGAATATTAATATAATGTAACGTTAGGCCTATCTTATTTTTTTTTTCAGGACAGCGGGGAAAGTATTGAAAGAAGTTAAAACCATTAATGATAGTAATCGATTTATTTGTATACACAGCAGCTAGATAACATTAGTAATGTTAACATTACTCGAAAGGGTGGTTAGCAACCGTTAGTCGGTTCTGTCAGTTAACCTGATGTTGTAATTTAATGTTAACTTTAGTCTTAGCGTTAACGTACATGGTTTTACGAAGATGTTCTTAAGACCGTTTGATGACAAAATAACTACTAAATCATACTTTCAAACCCTCACTGACTATCGATAGTCACATTCCACCCAAATGGCTTAGCTTAAGCATTAAAATATTCCAGAACAAGAGACTGTTGGTTCTCCTCTGACGCAGCCCAGCTAACGTTAGCTCACATAAGTCAGACTTTTCTGCAGCAAAAACGCTTCTCATCCAACACTGACGCAGTAGTTATATAGCTAAGCTATAATGATGGAAAAAAAAACAAAAAAAAAAAAAAACGTTTTTGCCACCCATTAGTTTTTTGTTCTGAAATATTGTAATATTTCATTAATATTTCACGGTAATGTTATAACTTTTCAGCGGCAGAGTTGGATGAGAAGCGTTTTTCCCGCCGAAAAGTTAACGTTAGCTTGATAGTGAACTGTAGCCAAGATAGTACTGCTACATAATAATATGTATTTATACTATTATTATATAATAATGTTTTAACTAACGTTAACTAGTTAACTTTAATAATGTCAATCGTCAATGTGAGTCTAGCTAGCTAATGTTGAGTATGAACTTGGCTAGCGCTAATATTAACAGTAAAAGTTAACTTCCAACTTTGAATTAACACCACAAACACTGATTAAACATTCAAATACTTTACCTTTGAATTTTTTTCTCTCCTCTTCAGTGACCTCTATCCCAAAATTAAATAACTCTGTGATTAAATCCTCCGTGGATAAATGTCGAAGCGCCATCCTCCCACCTCTGATCGACACTGACAGAGACTGACAGTTTCCACAACTAAGCACAAAAAGCACCATTCGCGCTTAACGCGCGTTTCGCGCTGCGAGACCTCCAGACGCGCGTAAACGCGCATTTGCATTGACTTATGACTTAACATTGAAATCATTTGCGCCAGACGCTCTATTTGCGTTTGGTGTGAACACAGCATTAAATCGTTAACAATTATTTGTCTGTTTTATTCTAATATAAATAGGGTAGAGGGTTTGAAAATCAAATTCTTCAATACTGTTTGTGAATATAAATGATTACATAATCCTCATTAACATGATTAAAAATGATTCAAAGGGACACTTCACAAAAAAAAAAAAAAAAAATTCTGATTTTGCCCATATCTCAAACCTTTACAAATTCTGATTTATTTTGCCCATATCTAGTTAATTTAGTTTGACAGTTATTGAGTTTGATAGGTTAACTTGTGTTTATATATTGAGAGATGACATTTTCAGCATACACAAATTCCTGCCATTTTATATTTAAACATTAAGGTACATATATGTAAGGGACAAATATGTACCTTACACCTCGAAAAGCTCACAATGTACAATGGAAGGTGCACAATTGTACCTTAAAGATACATTTTTGTACTTTTAAGGGTACATATACAAAGTTTGTACCTTAGGGAACAAAAATGGACCTGTATTGTACCTCTTTTTCTAACAGTGTAATCTCTGTCAGGGACACTTAGTGACATGTACACGTAAACTGATACACATCTATGACTGACAAGTCAGCTTAATACACGTCCATCCACGACCCTGGAGTTGAGAGGCGGGCATAATGTACACCTATAAAAGCTTCATGTGTTGTAAACATCCCATGCTAACAGGAATCCTACAACATTTTCTCTGTTATAAATCCTTCAATCGGTTTAAAAGTAACCTTTATTGTTTTATGATGTTGCTGCTCTATCTTGCCTTTGAGAAATATTCGTGGAGCCCGACGGCAAGTCAAACACAAAGCCTCATGCAAACGTGCTGTATGGGCCTTGCTCTATAAACACAGAAGCCAAAAACATTTTGCTTTGCTGCACCAATAAGTAACAAATATTGAAAATAATGGGCCATTACTCATTCAGGATTCTGTTCTAATAATACATCCATGGATTCTGTTTATCAATGGAGGGAGCCTTTACCGCTACATTTGCTATGTCGCTTGATCACGCTCAGCACTGCCAACTCATCTGATTTGTTAAGGAATAGTTCACACATTCTTCACTCAGTCTCCCTGTCTTGTCAGAAATGTTGCTAAATGTTATGAGCCCAAAGTTTGGTCTCAACACTGCAAAGTTTTCTCACCAAATGCACAAAAATATAATAATTAGATATAAAAAAAAGATTGATTAAAGCTTGTTGTTGGCAGCCTAACCACCAGGCCCAAAATCTTTCTGTTGACCTGTAATCCAATAAAAGATTGTCTGAAAGCAGCTAGTGGCAGTGCAGTAAATTGTCTGAATGTGTTGCACGTAGGCCCTTATCTGGGATGTTAAAAACTCACCTCAGCAGGCGGCAGGCTTTGTTCACATGTAAGTGTTAACCTGGAATGACCCCGGCCCCGAATAAGAGGAGGAAAATGAGAGGAGCTAAACTTAAGCTAGTTGCATCCACAATGTATAGTTTAAGTCTCAAAAAACAACAATATATTTATTGTTAACATATAATAATAATATAAAACAACATAAATCAGGTTTAGTTTTCCAACTTAGTTTCTCACATTAATTATGCATGATTCAATATAAATGAATGAATGGAGGAATGAATAAGTCATGTATGAATTGAGGCATGAATTCATGATAATTTATGTACCCTTACAGTGTTACTTTAGTCTACTTTACAATGACCTTTCTGCACCATGGACCAGTTTCAGTCTTTTCACCAATTTTTTTCACTAGTTTCTGCTAGGGTTAGCGGTGCATGAGATAACAGAGTGAGTCAAGTGTGGGAAAGAGACTCGGGTGTTTTTATTCATTCTGTGTGGCCCGGTTATAAAACTTCTACAGCCCGGGTATGGTTGGTGGACGGTTCAGTTCTGTCGGGGACCCGTTATCTATTACATTTAAATTACTGCCATCCCAGTCAGAATTAGACATTTACTAGACATTTACATGCATGTTGATTTCAGCATGCATGTATTGATTGTATTGTACATGATTAAATATCAGCATCTCTCCAATTCTACTCTCTACATGTAACCACTGTGTGTGAGGGCCACAGTGAGTGACAACAGTGGTTATCAGTAAATGCATTGTCTGTATGTGTTAAATCCACCAGTGGACACCCTACTTTAAAATAAGACTAAGATCATCCAGATTAAATGCAGTAAGATATATGTGTGAGACCAAAGGGAAATTCTTTCTCCAGTCTTGTCCCTATGACGAATGTCAGATAAGACTTTAGCTGTGATAAACCTATCTGACCCTCAGGACTTTTGACCCTTCTCTTACTCCGTAGCACTAAGCCTTCTGTTACATTGTCTCCGCTGATAGGATCCAGAGCCCAAAGGGGAAATGGGATTTCTTTCACAGGTGAATTAATTCAATAAAACCAAGCTTCTCTTTGGGAAAACAGTGGTATCAGTAGATCTATGTCTTTTTGTGGATTTGAGGTGAGGGGGCAAAGTGACAAAGTGCGGCTGAGTGACAGGTGACAGCGGGAGTACAGGATTTACACATGTGAGTGGGACACTACTTTATCTCTGTCTCAGGTTCATTTTTGTCAACGGTCAGTACTTTTACATAAGAAGCCCTCATAATTGGATTTCTCACTTTCTCTCTAGGTAATGCTGCATTCATGTGGTCTCAGTATTTAGAAAATAAGCTAATAAGGTTATGGACTTTTTTTTTTTTCCTTTCATAATGCGTTTGTCAAACTTTAATATTTGTTATTTATGTGACAGTGAAAATGAAAAAGGCCTAGTTTGTTTTTTTGTGTAAAATGACCTAACTCTCTATCGTATATTTTTCACAAAGCATAATGATAACTTTATAGATATTTAATTTATTTTATAGGTATTTTAATGCACAATCCAACTAAAAAACAGTAAACCTATATGCCAAGTGTTCTAATCATTTTGCCCATCACTGTATAGCTATAATAGCTATAATGTATAATAGGAACTGAATAGGGCACTGCCCCATTCCCCTGACACCAATTTGAAGTGTTTGCACGAAGTATTGCAAAAATAATAATAATCTTTATTTTTATATAGCGCTTTTCCACCTACTGTAGTAGTCAAAGCGCTTTACACAGATTAAGGTATTTACCAGTGTTACAGAACACTCACTGGAGGCAATGTAGGTTAAGTGTCTTGCCCAAGGACACAAGTATGACACAAGTACAGTATGTGGGGGAGAGCGGGATGTTATGATGTTTTGGGATGTTTCGAGCTGGTCGTGAACCACTCACCCGCCGATCGAAGGACGGCCGCTCTACCCACTGTGCTACTGCCGCCCTGAAGGCCACTATCAGAGCAACCTGGGCTCTCATAACACCTGAGCAGTGCCAAAGACTCCATGCCACGCTGTTGTCAGTAATAATCATCAAAATAAAAAGAAATAAACATCTGAAATATATGTATGTGGTTCAGCTGGAGCCCAGTGTCAAAGGCCTTGTGTTACTCTTGTCCGTCTGTCGAAGCTCTGCTGCTGCACATAAGTTCTTTAAGCTTATACACAGCAGCAGGAGATGGAGTTACTCCTGTCTGCTTCTCCAAACTCTGCTGCTGCACATAAGTTCTTTATACACAGCAGCAGGAGATGGAGTTACTCCTGTCTGCTTCTCCAAACTCTGCTGCTGCACATAAGTTCTTTTATACATACAGCAGCAGGAGATGGAGTTACTCCTGTCTGCTTCTCCAAACTCTGCTGCTGCACATAAGTTCTTTAAGCTTATACACAGCAGCAGGAGATGGAGTTACTCCTGTCTGCTTCTCCAAACTCTGCTGCTGCACATAAGTTCTTTAAGCTTATACACAGCAGCAGGAGATGGAGTTACTCCTGTCTGCTTCTCCAAACTCTGCTGCTGCACATAAGTTTTTTAAGCTTATACACAGCAGCAGGAGATGGAGTTACTCCTGTCTGCTTCTCCAAACTCTGCTGCTGCACATAAGTTCTTGCTTATACACAGCAGCAGGAGATGGAGTTACTCCTGTCTGCTTCTCCAAACTCTGCTGCTGCACATAAGTTTATCAGCTTATACACAGCAGCAGGAGATGGAGTTACTCCTGTCTGCTTCTCCAAACTCTGCTGCTGCACATAAGTTTATCAGCTTATACACAGCAGCAGGAGATGGAGTTACTCCTGTCTGCTTCTCCAAACTCTGCTGCTGCACATAAGTTTTTTAAGCTTATACACAGCAGCAGGAGATGGAGTTACTCCTGTCTGCTTCTCCAAACTCTGCTGCTGCACATACGTTTTCTCTTCTACGAGTGAATCGATGCTGAAATTGGACTATAGTTCTTCTCAGCCACGCCATCAGTCCACTGTCCTTCAATTCTTTCACCTCGGCCTGTAACTCCTCTGTGACTTTCTGTTGTTGTGTCAAAGATCTATTTGTTTCTTGAAGTTGGTCTAAAAGCGCATTTTTTTCTGTCATCAGGTCAAATTTCTCATTTTCCACTTTCCTGTTCAGTGTCTCAAGTTCCTCAAGTTCTTCGGACTGGTCCATAATTAAATACCTCAGATGAGAAATCTCAGCTAGATTAGCCTCTTTGTGAGATTTGTGGACCTCTTCCGCGTGTTCAATAGTTTAAGTTCATCGAGTTCTGCCATCACAGACTCTTTAATGTTCTTGAGATGCTGCACCTGATTTAGAAGGTTTTTCTTCTCGGCCTCTAGCATCATGAAGTCCTTTTGCTGACATGGTAAGACCGACAGTACAGTTCTTTGTTCTCGACGTCCGTGACTAAACCCCTCCAAGCGTCGTCACTCTTCTGCAGCTCCTGTCTGAGTCTTGCATTCTCGGAATTGAGTTCACTCATCTCCAACATGAGGCGCACTTTAAAATTATTTTCTGAGGTTTTTCTTTCCTCAAGACTTTCCACTTTCTTAATAAGCTCATCCCTTTCCGTGATCGTGCGTGTATGTACTTCTTGTACTTCCGCATGCTTAAACTTTAGCTTTTCCATCTCGTCCTTGAGGCATGCAAAATCTTTTTTACTTTCCATAAGGAGCCAAAGCAGCTTACCTTTGTCCATCTCTGCCTGTAATAAAAGCTCTAAGCTCTAAAGTAAGTAACTACTGTGGCTAGGCCCAGATTATTGTGAAGCCTTGTCCTCAAAGTCACAAGCTTGTTCCCTTTGTCACTCTTTAGTGACAAATGAAAGGGTAAACCTTTTCTGCTTTATATATTCTGTTTCTATTCTGTATTCTCTTTAAATCCACAAATGTCTGCCTTCGTCTGTTGTGTCTGAGTAAAAAGTGTTTGACTCCAGTTGAATTCAAACACTTATAAACATGCCACCATGTGATGTCATGACATTTCACCATCATGTGACATCACGGGATTCCAAAACCAAGTGGCCAGATTGCCATGGAAACATTAGTTTCCATGGAATTCTTTTTTCCAGGATCACTGTGCTTAAGAAAAAACATACAAATTGAGTAAAATCTAAAAACATAAATAAATAAAAATGATATAAGTATATTTCTGAACAATATTAGTCTGGTTTTGAACAGGATGAAGGTTTTTTCAGGATGAAGGTTTTTTCATAGATCTGGTGGTACTCCAGATATGTTAAAAGTCAACACAACACATTTGCAACACATTTGAGGTGTTAATTTAAATGAGATTTTCTCAAAATTGTTAATTTGTTTTATTTCACCAAAGCTTCAATTGTGTATTTGTTCTACAGTTAAGGGCAAAGTATAAAAAAGATGAAACTGCACTGGTGTCCGCTCTACTGCTGGCCATGTTAACTAGCGGCACAAACGATAGATCGTAGTATAGCCTATATTCTCTGGGCCGCTTGGTCTATTTCTAACTCTGGATGTTTGGACTGTGACGCCACTGCACAGGTCCACCAGGGAAAACTACTGAGCATCCTGATTACTACTCCGCCTTTGAAAGACAACAAAAAATCTACAACAAAAACAAATAGTGCACAGACACCTGTATTAGCCCAGAAATAAACTTACAACTGACCAGTTTGTACCCCGCCTGTCATAATAATTTTATATTAGATATTATGCTCTCACCTTTGCTCTAGTTTATATGCTTATCCACATACAAGTATGACTTAATGTCTTTAGCTGTATCTCCTATTGGCGCCATGCATCCAAACAAGACAAAGACGTCACTTTGCACTACATCTAATCACTGTCAGGGACACTTAGTGACATGTACACGTAAACTGATACACATCTATGACTGACAAGTCAGCTTAATACACATCCATCCACGACCCTGGAGTTGAGAGGCGGGCATAATGTACACCTATAAAAGCTTCATGTGTTGTAAACATCCCATGCTAACAGGAATCCTACAACATTTTCTCTGTTATAAATCCTTCAATCGGTTTAAAAGTAACCTTTATTGTTTTATGATGTTGCTGCTCTATCTTGCCTTTGAGAAATATTCGTGGAGCCTGACGGCAAGTCAAACACAAAGCCTCATGCAAACGTGCTGTATGGGCCTTGCTCTATAAACACAGAAGCCAAAAACATTTTGCTTTGCTGCACCAATAAGTAACAAATATTGAAAATAATGGGCCATTACTCATTCAGGATTCTGTTCTAATAATACATCCATGGATTCTGTTTATCAATGGAGGGAGCCTTTACCGCTACATTTGCTATGTCGCTTGATCACGCTCAGCACTGCCAACTCATCTGATTTGTTAAGGAATAGTTCACACATTCTCCACTCAGTCTCCCTGTCTTGTCAGAAATGTTGCTAAATGTTATGAGCCCAAAGTTTGGTCTCAACACTGCAAAGTTTTCTCACCAAATGCACAAAAATATAATAATTAGATATAAAAAAAGATTGATTAAAGCTTGTTGTTGGCAGCCTAACCACCAGGCCCAAAATCTTTCTGTTGACCTGTAATCCAATAAAAGATTGTCTGAAAGCAGCTAGTGGCAGTGCAGTAAATTGTCTGAATGTGTTGCACGTAGGCCCTTTGAGTCTTCCACTTAAACCATTGGTCATTATCTGGGATGTTAAAAACTCACCTCAGCAGGCGGCAGGCTTTGTTCACATGTAAGTGTTAACCTGGAATGACCCTAAGGACAAATTAACTATCCGTTTGGGTCAGCGTCTTTTAAGTGGTGGCATCATGCAGAGATTTATTAAACAGTAGAAACATGCCTAAGAGCTTTAATAAAAGCTAATATCATTAGCGCTGTTTGTGGGAGGCTGTCTAGACCGTCGTAATATATTCTCTGACTCAAACAAAGTTTGACAGGGTTCTGGAGGAAGCTTGAAAGGCTCTGGCAGCAGGGAGTCTTCCACATTGTCTGCTGATACCTATAATCTTATTCCTTACGAAGCAGTGCAGGAGCGGGAGGTCTCTGGGCTTTTAAGGCCCTATACCACAAGAGTTGGCCGATGGATCATCCCACTCTGACGATGTGGGCAATTTGAAGTGGAGGACTTCTGACACAACTGCTGTAAATCAGTGAGAATATTCCACTTAGTGTGTAAGGCTGGTACAGGGCCAGGCACATAACTGAGCTGATGCTTTAGGTCGGTGCTTTCCAAACCTTTATCTTGGGAGAAAAGACTTGAACTACAAAACTTTAACAGTATACGTTGCCAAGTTTTCCATATAGCAATTTCCAAAGCAAATTTGAATCAACAATAAAAGAACTTGCTATCTTTGGCTTCGCTCGTTTCTTTCTCATTCAATTTGTCTTAATTCATCATAATTCAGCTATTTTTCTTCTTCTGATTGTTACACAGACCAGAATAGTAATCACAGTATTTATCCCCAGTTCTTTCAATGCCCTATAATTGGCTTTTTGACATGGAGACTTTGAACAGCGAGTGTGAATACATGCTCTTTGTATCCTCCATGTAATTGTGCTCTTCTCTTTGTTTCCAGAGGTCCGTCACAACGTGTCATTAGGCATCTGTCTGTAAGTACTCACAGAGTAACGCGAGCATTCCCACGAGCTGCTGTTGCCGTCGCAAACGCAGCGGAGCTTTCCTTTTTTTTTCCCTTCTCATAATTGTGTACAGTTGTTGAGGCTCATTACGATGACGGATGAGTTTTCCCCTCTTTCCTCAACAGGCAGATGTCTCCTCTTGATCTCCCGTCTGTTGCCTTTTGTGTCGGTGGCACGTTTTTTTTTTTGGCGGGATATTCTCCGAGTCAATTAGCTAACGAGCAGCTAACGAGGAGATAAGGCCAATTAAGATAATAGCGATTGTGATGACGGTAATTACGACAATGAGATTGGTGTGCAACCAGGTCAGCTTTGGAGAAGAGAAGCAGACGAGAGGAATTGAAAAAAGGCTAAAAAAACAAAACAAGTGTAATTGGAATAGTTCGCAATTAAGAAGAGGCACAAACATCTTGGGAAAGCTTTGTTTGTTTGTGGAGTTGATAAGACGCCTTTACACATGGTGACAGATATCAAAGAACACAAAATGGTGCAATTAGCGAGAAAAAGTGGTAAACAATAATACAACTTGTCAAGCGGTTGTTCATTTTAAGTCAGATAAGAAAAAAGGAGCTGGTTATTTTTCCAGAGTGGTGACTGACAGGAGTGGTGTCAATGCACAGTGAGGAGATTGAAATGGTGATGGAAGAGCTAAAGCGCCCCAGGAGAGATGACAAGAGTGGGGGTACGTGAGTATGTATGCTTCAGAGGCAAAAATGGGAAATGATGACTTTATCTTCTGCACTACAAGAAAATAAACAGGTATTTAGTGTGATGGCCACATCCAGACAGTCAGAGCCGATTTTAATAACAGATAGTCACGTGAAATAGTTATTAGCCCCGTTTGAAATGTGTGTTATTTAAAAAATAATACCGTATTTTTCGCACCATAAGACGCACCCGACCATAAGACGCACCTGGTTTTTAGAGGAGAAAAATAGGAAAAAAAATATTCTGAACCAAATATTGTAATAAAATATTTAATAAAGTATAACAGAATAATATTTGAATTATATGACTGGAGTGAAGGGCATGCGCACTCCTGTGTACTGTAACACCGCCTACTACATGCTATCCTCCAATAGCATACGGCGGGGACACAGTACAGCAGCATTGCGCCTTCCTGCTAATTATTATACAATCCATGCTTCCTGCACACATCGGCTTCCGTAAGGAAGGTGAGGGAGGATCCGCTGCCGCTCTGCCACTACGGTAAGGCAAGGACACGGGGCGGGGGAGGGATGATGTAGTTTCCAGGGACACGGAAGGTCCCGGGGGACCCGCTGCCGCTCTGCAACTCGGACCATGAGTCGAGTTGCAGTGCGGCAGCAGGTGAGGGAATAAGATATGGTCCGAATACCGTAATATATGGTATTCTGACCATAAGACGCAGGCACTTTTCCTCTCACTATTTGGTGAAGAAAAAGTGCGTCTTATGGTGCGAAAAATACGGTAATAATTATGTCACAGTGCTATTATGTATTTAACAGAAATAAAGCCACCATGACAAAAATGTGGGAAAAAAAACTGAGTTCCCCCTAACTGCTTCCATTTACAAATATAGTCCATAGTATGAGCTGAACAGTAGATACTTGACGATTTTGGAAAGGCAGACAAGAGATAATAAACAGATTTTATTTATATATGGCTGCTAATTTGGCACATGTTGTAACAATGCAACTGTTAATACATGCTAAACAGGGGGTATTTTTACATAGTTACATTTTTATTAATGGTTGCTATTGTATTCTAAATAACACCTAATTTATTAATCATCAGCAGGTGCCCAGATCTATAGAAGCGTAGGCTTTGGCAGTTTCTTGGTCTGGGGTATTCAGGTGCGTGTTGTTAACACAATGACCGTAATATAATTATTTTAGTGTAGCTTCAACTTTTTTACTATCCCTTAATTGTACCGATGGGGAAATCCCTTGGCAGTCATACTAGGGACCGCCCAACATGTTTTGATGTTGGTGGGCAAAACCCACCCAAGCACGGTGAGAACATGCAAACTCTGGAACACAGAAATGCAACATTGTCAATTTTTACATCAGAAAGAACCTCAACATTATTTAAAACAAGTCTCCAATTCATTTTGAATGTTTCTAAACATGAATAAGGGAAAATAACCCTTTTTAAAAGACAAAGTACACCTGGTTCAACTCCAATATGCATCTCTAGATTGTGGGGCATTTACATCACAACTTGTACAAGATGTTTACTAAGAAGTAACAGTCCCATGTGAGCCTGCAGCAGTGCTTTAGTTTCTGAGTGACTATAAATCCTTCCTGCTGCTTTCCCTGCTTTGCTCAACACACCCCGATACGTTCCACTATAACCTTCCCTCTAAGCCCTCTCAGAGCAGTAAAGACGCAGTGTCTCAGGTTAAAATTGGATATGTCAGATGCTCGCTCTAGCATGAAATACATAATAGTGAGATTTTTGCCACCTTTGTTTCCCATGTTTTCAACTTTATTCTTTCTCCTCTGCCACCTTTTCTGCAGTGTGCCGTATCCTCTACCTGCATTGATGTTTTGGTCACCGTTGGTCTCCCCAGAGAAGGCCACACTAATGCAGTGTGGGCCCGGGTTACGCCGTGAGATTACAATGCCCTCTGCTCAGGGAACTGGGATAATCGATAAGTGTATTTTATACAGTCACAAAACCGTGATGCCCCAGTGGCCTGCCACAAGGGAACAGTCTTTTGTGTTTTTGAATGCACACGCGAGATGTGGGTTGAATTTGAAGTCTACTTTCAGTGCACCATTTTATTTCAATTTCAAATCCCCAGCCCAACTAGTTACAGTTTTCAGCAACAAAATGTCAAAACAAAATGTCAGTTCTTTGCATTGTTTTCCTTTAATATTACATAAATCTTTCTTCACATTATAATTCAAGTGTAAATAAACCCCTGGTCAGAGCCTAACTCCACCCACTGATAAATTTTGAAAAATGCTGGTAAAGTGGGAAGAGCCCAGTAGAGAAAGAGGGGACAAACCGAGAGCGGGACTCAGCGGGGGCGTGAACCTGAGACCCGCTGTGATGGATTGATTGACAGCAAACTTATGCATTTAGTTTGATTTTGGTATGATTTAGTGTTAATAATTACACACAAAACAGAGATTTCAAGTCTCCCTCTACAACTGTTAAAAAACTCTTGTCTTGCAGCTCACTGGTCCTGGGAGAGAATGTGTTATAGAGAGATACTCAAAGTATAGCTATGAAATATGACAAGTGTCAAGTCCAGTTAATTTAAACCGTGCATTATTAATTGTGACAGGCATAATTTTTTAATAAAAAATTAATTTGAGAAAGTATACTTATCTTCACATTGTTCACTCATCCCCAGAGTGATTTTTTGAGATGTTACCAGTGTTCTAATTTAGATTGAAATTTATTCTTTAGATATTTAAGATTTATTTATTGACTTAAATAAAAATTTGGTGTAATGTATAGTTCTAAATAAAACATCAGTGTGCATTTTTGAATCATACAAAAGGTAATTAATTGTTTAATGCGAAAACGGCCACAATTGATCAATCAAAGCTTTAGAAAAATTTAGATTATATTGGATACTTTAGACTCTATTTTAAAAAGGTGTAAGGGTGTAACTTTTGGCATATTAGCGATTCATTATAGCCAGACCAATACTCCATTCAGACCTGACAATGCAAAGCGTGACATGTAAAAAGTGTCAGGTGTGTTGTGTTATAAAAGAGTACCAGCGAGAGTGAAAGGAAAGGTTTACAGGACAGTAGTGAGACCAGTCATGTTGTATGGTTTAGAGACAGTTGTCCTGAGGAAAAGACAAGAGGAAGAGCTGGAGGGAGCCGAGCTGAAGATGTTGATGTTCTCTTTGGGAGTGACAAGGATGGATAGGATCAGGGATGAGTACATCAGAAGGACAGCTCATGTGAGATGTTTTGGAGACAAAGTTGTTGAGGCCAGGTTGGGATGGTTTGGACATATTCAGAGGAGGGAGAGTGAATATATTGGTAAAAGGATACTGAGGTTAGAGCTGCCAGGCAGGAGGCCGAGAGGAAGACCAAAGAGGAGATTTATGGAAGTGGTGAAGGAGGACATTAAGGTAATTGGTCGAGAGAAGAGGATGCAGGGTATAGATGAAGGCAGACGATTCGCTGTGGCACATCTGAAGGGAACAGCCGAAAGGAAAAGAAGATTAAAATGTAGGAAACTGTTTACTAATGTTTACTGCAGCATGTAGCCACCAGGATTTACTCTCTTCTTTACATTACATTTATTCTCTCTCTATTTTTTGGAAACGCATGAATGTTTTTTGAAAGTCCGCTTTATAGATATTATTTGTAGAAACACAACTTCTGTGGCCCTTTTGTTATGCCGTAGCATACATCAATTTCACACATTACAATAAAAATGTAAACCTCTTCAGGTGTCCGAAGTTCAAAACTGTGCCATAATGAGCTGACTCGTCTCTTACCGTTTGACTCCAGTGACAATCGCAAGGCCTCCTGCATGAATGAAGCTAAACCACTGCTCACAGGAACTACACGCCCATGACCCAGTGGAAATAGTTTTGAGGGTAATTTCACTTTACTTAAAAAACAAAACAAAAAGCGTATTATTACTACCACAACTATGTCAATGTCAAATTCCAACTTAGGCATATGCAGAAAGAGCATTATCTTGAGGCAAATACAACACTGAAAATATGATATATTTTACATTACAGTATGTGCCTTTGACACTAAACCACATAAGAGTACATTTAGTACTCACTGGTACGGGTATTGGATGGATTCAGGAGGACAGATAAAAACCAGGTGTGAATACGATTCAAGCTGGCCACATGTGTCCGTATAGCTTGAAGGCCAATTCAAATTCATGGTTACTTTCCATTAAAGACAGTAAATCAAATAGCTCATCTTGCCAAATTATACCAGGCTTTTCATTTCCACTTTCCACTTGTCAAGTTTTAATGTCAAGTGTGAAGTTTATTTCAGTAATGAGGTGCAACTAAATGATAACTCACGGTATCTTCTGAGATAGAACACATAACATATTTCCTCTCTAATTAAACAGCATGATTGGTTTAAAATGTGTAAAAATAAATGTCAAACTAAATTAACACTAATTTCATCCAAAAATGAACTGTTATAATAAACATGCTATAGCTAAGTCTGTCATTTATGGCACTCTATCGATTAAATACACTTGAGGTTTTATTCTTGGACTAAGTATTTTCCGTAGTAATACGGTCAATGTACTGGTCTGTCTTAGTGAGAAGGAGCCGGATACAAGCGACCGAAAAGGAGTTTCTTCCGCAGGGTGGCTGGATACTCCCTTAGAGACAGGGTGAGGAGCTCGGCCACTTGGGAGGAGCTTAGAGCAGTGCTACTGAAATTACTGTGCTAATGAAAACATTCTTATCATCTCAGCCTTTATACTTCCAAGTGTTATCTATGTAAACTTCAGTGTTATGTGAAACAACCTGTAGGGGGCGACCAATGTAGCTAAAGATTTCAGCAAATAATAATAAGAAAAGCCCTGTGACTAACTGTCCACCCCGCCTAATGGCTAAAGTTGCTGGGAAAGTTGCTAGGCTCCAGCCACCTTGACCCCCAACTGGACCTAGCAGAAGAAAATGAATGAATAACAAGAACAATACAAACTAGAACTACATAAATATGGCAACACTGAAGGAGTTTTTAGATTTGAAGGTTTTTAATGGCTATCTTAAGAAAGATGTGCGAATAGGTTAAGGGAGTTTGTTTTATCTCATTCTTCCGAACATCATTTTCAACACTTTTAAAAGTCTGTGCGGGCTTTATACAACTTGCTCTACCGGTGAAGCCACGTCATTAAGATCTTTATAACTTCTGACCAACTCACACAGTTGCTCCTCAGAAAGTTTCATTAATGTCTCCGGCTTCAACTTTTGAAAAGCACTTATCACTGCCTTGTACTTTCATGGAATGTACTGCTACGTTGGTCCGTATCCACAAGAATATGATGATTGTACAGAAGGAGCCGTCTATGTTATTGTGTAGGACGTGTGCAAAAAAGTCACCCAGAAAAGAGCCTAATACATATAAACAATAAAATGAGCAGATTTCCATCTATCACAACCAGGTCAACATAACTTTGGTTTAATAATTTGATTTGCTAATGTGCAAGAATATTGACACACAAGATAATCATAGTTTGACTAAGCTGTTCATTTAAAAGTAGAAAGTGTTACAACTCTCTTTCTAATTGGGATTTGTTGCAGTGTGCTTGCTGTTAGAAAATTATGAGAGAAACCTTGGTCAGTAAGCACAACGTAGAGGATTTAAAGGTTTCCAGACTGAAGTGAGATGTCTTAGACAGAGCACCATGACATTCTGGGAAACTGCAGAGAATTAAGCCATTACCATTTAAATGTGATGTCTCATAAGATTTGGAAAGTTGGGGTAAAATGTAAGGATTATTTCACAGGTAAAAGAGATGCTATGACAATTGCACAAAAGCATCTCCCAGTTGGCAAGGATCCAATAAATGTGAAAATGGTAAAGTTCAACTCCTCCAGGTGCCGCTCATCCACAACGATTATCATCCCCTCACACGCTGCGATGGCAGAGGCAGATAGACGGCTTCCGCTTCGTATGTTTACTGCCAATATTGCTTTTAAAAAGACGGCCTACTTCAAGGCTCCCGAGGATAGCCTTGACATTTCAAGGGAACATTCTCTGAAAGGTGCCGTCTTTATTGTGATGTCTATTGAAAGTGACAACAACATTCTTGGGCCCAGCTTTTTTTTTTTTCAGACTCCATCGCAGTTAGGATTGTCATCATCTCCTTGACCCTTTACTTTTTAGTCCACTCCAAACAGTGGACAGTTATGGATGAATAAACTTGATCTAGCAACAATTTGAAAACTCCCGAGAGTGAACAGACAAATAATTCTGAACAATTTGAGACCAACATGTAAAAGCTTACGTACAAACGTTTAATGTGGGTATGCCCTGAAATCCAGAAATCGGAAACGGACATTCTTCAATGATCAAACTTCCTATAAAGCTAAGTCTTCCTCGGTTAGGCTTACATGCTGGCTTACCTGAGCTTAAAATGTTCATCAAACCTATGGGTATTTTATGAAAATGTGCTTTACTAACAATTCCCTTAGAAAGTTTAGATAAAGTTATACCTACCTTTAAATTGGCTTTCTAATGTGTTAAAACCTCAATTAGAAACGCTAAATAGATACTTAAATGGAATCTTTGCAGTCTGGAGACCTGTCCTAGTCCTGATTGGAGAGGACCACTATTTGCCATATAAGCCAATGTAGAAGGATTAGTACAGCATGGTTTTGTACAGCCAGTATGATGTATGTAGTATGTTTTATTTACAGGGTTTTTGCTGCATTAATTAGAGAGTGGCAGCAGAGGTGATGTTCAGCTTTTACTGTTGTTCCAAAAGTAGCTTGTTGTTAACATAGAGCTAAAGCGCAATTTGCCTAGAAGTTTTGGATGTAGGTTAGTGCTACTAAACGTTGAGCTACACACTCACCCTATTTATATGGGAATAATGAGTGAGAGTCTTGCTGGTTTTGTCATTTGATTGCCCCGCTGATCGGCCGTTTGAGCCAATTGGTGATCGCACTATTTTTAGCCATTATCGGCGATCATGACTGGTGGTCGATTGACTTGAGCACTCTTAGTTTTATTGTGCTGTTTAGTATAAACTAAAACAGTAAACAGTTGATGCTAATGAGCACTAAATAGTTTTTCTTAAAAATTATTCTTTCTTCCTTGAATAAAATATTAAGGGGCAAGAATCACACGGTGGAGCTCATGCCACTGTGAAGAGCTAACCACATACAACAAACTGTACCTCGGCTTATTCTGGAACAAACAGACTCTAAAGACATGCTCTTAGCTCACTCTTTAAAACCAGTGTGTAATTGTTCTCTTTTGCTCTAAGATGGAACTTCAGACCTCTTCCTGCTCGTCTTATTTCTTTTATTGTGAATCACACTCAGTCATCTTTTATGCCCACTTTAATAGACACTCACGGAAAATTGCGCTGTTAACTTTGGGGACTTCTGGTACGCACACCTTTGAAAGACCACAAAGACGTTTTGGGGATTGAATGAAATTGGATGCTGCAGCTTTTTTGGAGCCTTGTCTGTTGTAATGAGATGCAAAGGGGATGTCAGTCTTGCATAAATTACAGCACACTTTCTAGTCTCATTTAAAAGCAGTCACAAAATGTTTTTTTCTATTTCTTTCATAGGACTATTTTGGTGTATTGGGATGAGGCTAGTAGACAGTATCATTTTCTGTGACAGAAATGAAACAAAGAATATTTATAAAACAGAAAATGATGCTGAGCTGTATTCTCCATTATTAATGAGTTATCAAAGCATCAGTGTTTTCTATTCTTTTCCCAAAACATCTCCAGGACTTTAAGGGTTTCATGTGCAACAACTACTTCCTGGAGGGTCAAAATTCAAACTACAGCACCCTCAGCGGGTCAAAGGATGACCACTTCGATAACAGTATTTGTATCTTCCCCAGCACTCGGGGACAACTCAGACTCAAATATTTGTACATTAAATAATAATAAATATTTGAAAGACATATGACACATTTAGTTTTAGTTATTCCTCATGCACAGCAACTAACTTACTCGCACAGACATACTCCTACATGAATGGAACCTTTCGACTTATCCCCAGGCGGGGGTCGCCACAGTGAAGTAGTTTGCATGAGTAGCTTGGCAATGTTTTCCACCGGCTGCTGTTCCTGATTCAACCCTCTCTATTTACCCGGGCTAGGGACCAGAAGAGACAGAAGAGAGAGTTAATGGCTGGAGTTGCTCACCATCGGATTCGAACCCCGCACCAAAGGCGGGCGCACTAACCTCTTCACCTTAAACATATTCCTACATGCAATCACACAATGCACACGCCCTTGAGTATAAACTATCTACTCTACTTGCTTTCTCTAGTTCTGTATCTGAGTCTGACTCTGAACTGTCCCTGCTCTTATCTAGATTCACATCAATATTGTTTGTCCCTGTCCACAAGCTCATCACTGATCATCCTAACACTGCCCTGCTACTTCTACCATAGAAGTAGCTGGGTTTCATCTTTTATGGAGAAAATGGGAGGATATGTTACAGAAAGCCAAAACAAAATTTCTTAAATTATAAAATTTAAATAAAAAATTCCTTTGAAAATATTAGCAAAAGTCAGCCCTGCGACTAACTGGACACTGTCCTTGTGTACCCTGCCTAAGGCCCAAAAGATTCTGGGATAGGCTCCAGTCACCTGCAACCCCTAATGGGACCCTGAAGAAAATTAATGAATTAGCAAAGGTTCTAAACATAGTCTCATAATAGCCTTATGCTATGTAATGGGAATCCATTAGGTGGAAAGCACCAGGTAATTTTTCACAGTTGCAACAAATATATTTTAGCATTTTACAAAAACTTTATAACATCAAAAGTTAATTTAATGTTAAATGTTAGATACGTACATGACTGGAAAACGACTTTAAATTTCCAGGTTCTCCATAACATGCGGGCACCCAGCTGCTTTGAATACTAAACAGTCTTTGGGTTTGTTTCTCTTCAGCTGTAAAATGTCCAGTGTCCACTTCCATGGCCCCTGCTTTTGTGCCCCACGCTGAGGGTTAAATGGATTTAACTGAGGGGCAAAATGCAAGATGGACGTGTGGTAAGTCAGACCATGTGAGGGATTATTGGTGAAAAGCACAGTGATTGGTGAGGTTGGAAAAAGGAGGCAGTTTATGGGAGTGTTGGTCAAGCACCGGCAGCTCGGACAGTTCATGGTGGACTAATTTCATCCTCCAGTAAGCAGCGATGCAAAGGGGAGAAGGCTGTCCTTTGAGGCCCATGTCAAGCTCAGTCTTATGGGCTGGGGAATGACACTGCTCCCTGTGGGACAGAAGGTGGTGCAGGAGATGAGGCAATGTGGCAGGTTTGGAGTGCAATGGGAGGTGGAGGGTGTAAGAGCCACGCACTGGGGCCTGATAAAACCGTACAAAGAGAAGAGAGTGCCGTCTCATTGAGGTTGACTGTAGACAGCTGAGAGAGACTTGGGAATTCACGTCTGTTTCAGTGGATGAGGAATATTTTTGGAATGACACGAGTCGTCACTTCGCTGCTTTTCAATCACTGGTGAAAGTATGCCATCTCAGAAGTTCACTTTTATCTTTGAAATTACTTTTTACATATCTTTTAGTAACCGTGTAACTATTTCAATGGTCAACCTGTATTTGTGGCACATGGACAGCAATTAAGAAAAACTAAAAGTTAAAAGTTTCTGGCAGATAAGGATATCATTTAAGTCATACATATGATCATCCTACACATACATATGAAGTAACAAAGTAAAATATACCAAACTGGCCACCACTGATGTTAAAAAAAGAGGTCTGGGCAAGTTAATGCGTTTATGCATTAATTAATTAACACCGAAAGGTAGGTGTCCTCACTCAACCAATGAGAGCATTCGGGGCGGGCTTAAGACTGCGCTCACTAAACTGATTAAACATGCACAACAATACAGAAGTTATAACTTTCAATTAAAAAAACGGCACCTCTGATCAGAGCATATCTGTTTCTTCGGTCTCTCTCTGTGTCTGTGCATGTGCTCTGAGCCCCTCCCCTTTTTCTCTCCCAGATCCTCGCTGTGACAGATGCTCTGCTTGCATTTGACTGTTTGGGCTTAGTTTTGTTCTGCTTTAGTGCTTGTCATCAAAAAAGTTGCATTTATCTTTTGCTAAAAGAATACAATCAGAATGAAGCTAGGGTTTATGAGCCATTTACAACCAAAATTAAGAAGCCTATAGTTCAGAAAGACTCAGCAGTGAGTGTAGCTCTGAGGAGCAACTAACTAACATTGTAAACCATTTAAGTATTTTTTGATTTGAGCTTTAAAAATTCAGCAGTCAAACGATAAGCTGAACTAGCATTTTGCAATTTAAATAAAAATAAATTAAAACATTTCCTAAACTAATGCAGGAGCAGTGAGCAGGAGGATACTGACACATTCATCTATTCATCTTATGTATTAAAATAATAAAGAGCCACTACACACAGTGCCATAAGATACAAATAATAATCATAATGTAAACAGATTTATAAAGGTGAACTTGCTGTTGCTCAGAAGGTGCCTTGTTAATTTTCTGAAGGTGCCTCTTGACACTTACTAGTTTTCTAAAACAAATGATATACAATTTTAATGTCCTGGCAGTGGCTTTGGTTTTCTATTTAATTTGATTACATTAATGTTTATGTCCTATGTAAGCACCTTGTGTTTGCAAACCAAATGTTCTTGTACTTTTGTTCATATAGCAGTACTTTTGAAATGCAAGTGTGCATTACACTACTTTTGATTAATTGCAGAAAACCATGCAATTAAAATTTTTAGTTTTAAAATTTTAGTCATTGCCCAGCACTAAAAACAAATGCTTGGTAATGTAAAGTGACAAGTGATGATTGCAGTCCACAGAGCAGTACCACACAAACTCAAGTGGCATTTTGAAATGCACTGACCAACGGATTCTAACACAGTTATGTACCATGAACACATAGAAGGTAGGATAAATCCTCATGGAGCGTGGCAGCTTCAGTCTGACAGCTGCTGGATTGATGATCCTTTTCACTGCCAAGGGCCCGATGAAACGTGGAGCCATCTTCTGAGACTCCACCTTGAGTAGAATGTCCTTCATGGAAAGCCAGACCTTGTACCGAGGGGCCTGGGAGCGTCAACGATTGGCTGCCACCAAGTACTGTGTAGAGGCACGCAGGAGAGCAGAGCGAGCCCTGTTCCACAACCTTCTGCAACAGCAAATGAAGGCCTGGACTGATGGGACACTAGCCACAATCTCTTGGGAATGGAAGAGTGGTGGCTGGAACCCATATGCACATTGAAAAGGGGATAGGCTCATGGCTGTTCATGTCAGGGAATTATGGGCATATTCCACACACACTAACCAGAGTGGACCATTAACATGGAGTCTGTGAGGCAAAGCATCTCAAGGCTGTCTCAATCTCCTGATTCAGGCATTCTGTTTGGCCGTTAGATTTTGGATGGAACCCTCAGGAAGGCTAACAGTGGCACCCAGGAGAGAACAGAACTCTCACCAGAACATGGATGTAAACTGGGGTCCCCGGTCCAAAACTATGTCCAAAGGAAGGCCATGAATTACTGAGTTGCCATCAGACAAGACCAGTCACAGAGAAGAATCGGCTGTCCTCAGATCTGGTGAACTTCTATCGCTGTGCAATAGAAAGCATCCTGACTAACTGTGTCAGTCTGGTATGGAGCTGCTCTGTTGCAGAGCGCAAGGCACTGCAGCGGGTGGTGAAAACCACCCAACGCATCACAGGGACTCCACTTCCAGCTACGGAGGACGTCCAGAGGAAACGCTGTCTGCATTGAGCTCGCAGCATCCATAAGGTTCCTCTCATCCCGCCCATAGACTGTTCTCTCTTTTGCCCTCCGGCAGGCCTTTTAGGTGCTTTAAAACCATTTACATTTATTCATTTAGCTGACGCTTTTATCCAAAGCAACTTACATTGTTCTAATGTAATTACCAGTGTTACAGTCACTGGAGGCAAGGTGGGTTAAGTGTCTTGCCCAAGGACACAACAACATGAACATGTATGAACTGTGGGGAGAGTGGGAATCGAACCGCCTACCTTCCGGTTGAAGGACGACCGCTCTACCCACTGAGCTCAGAAAAACCAGGACCAGCAGACTGAAGACAGTTTTTTCCCCAATGCTGTCTCTTTATTGAACTCTGCACCCCACTGATCACTCTGCCCCTCAAATTACTTTTGCTCAATAAACAACACAAATGGCAATACTCAAAGTAGTTTGCAATGACTTCAAAATTTTCAATCTCTTAACTTGGGCATTTTATAATAATTCAATTGCATGCAACCTAACACTGTAGAACCTTGATGCATTGTTTTAATTCAACTTGTTTGAAGCGTTATGGGGATACCAAAATAAAATACGAACCACTTGAACCACTCAAGTGTCACATCTCATTCACTGAAAAGAGTTCTCATCTGTTTTAGCTGAGAGCTCAGTTCAAGCGCAAAGCCTTATTATCAGTATTATTAGTCGAGTGAGAAAAGCTCTTAGCCGCATCGACCTGTCCGCGTGGATCTCACACCGCAAATTGGAAATATATCATGTTCATCATGCGGCGGCTTCATCTACTGTGGCAGCTGCATTTACTACCATTTCATATTTATAAATAACACAATTAGAGCGATAACCTTGAGAACTCTCCTGGCATTGTCTTTTATGATAGCCATCCGCGGTAATTACAAATTGATTGAGTCTCCTGAGAAATAGAAGGCTCGAATGATGAGAGTCTGGAGTGATAAGTGCCAGGTCCTAGTGCCCTCCTTGGTCTTGCTTGACCTCAGGGCGGTGACATGGTTAGAGTGCGAAAAAAAAAAGATGTGATATTTCATTATCGGATTAGATACAGAGACAGAGTGACAACACAGTGGTAGCAGATAAATCAGAAGGTCAGGTGATGACAGGAGTTAATAGGCTTCTGATGGTTAACTAACAACATGGATTTATTAAAGTCTGACGTCCTGCCACACACCTCAGCTTGTAAACTCTGGTCAAATATTACAGAAAAAGAGAGACTTTTGCATGGATAATTTACTGAGGATTCTGCTTTAAGATCATTACCTTGAATTTAGCATTAGGTCTTTGAAGAGTTCAGCTAAATTTCAAAGGAGCAATACCAACGGATAATCAGATAATGGCTGCCCTTTTTCAGATAAAGACATTGCATTAAAAGTAAGGCATTCCCAGAGTCAATGGGTAAGGCTGGCCAAGCTAGGAAAACGTGCAGTAATTTAAACTTTAAAATAGACTACATATGACCAATCCTTAAATTTAAATGTTTTAACACAAATTTCCATCATGCAAATTAAATGTCTTTACCAAATGTTTTAAATGTTCATTAGCCGTTATTTTTTGGTTTGTTAAAAGTGCTATGGATCAGTGAGCTATTGCCAATCCATATCTATTTCTTATGACCACAAAGTGCTGGAAATGAGATTATCTGAGCCCAGAGAGCAACATCTAACCCATAACTAAATGACATTTTAGAGCAAAGGCCATGTCAAATTTCCGGGAAAGCTACGTCCGGTGCTGAAACCATCCTGTGACTTTAATCGGACTCGTCAGTTTTGGGTTGAAGGCCACGACACTGTTTGCAGGGATGTCACACTCGATTCACAATAACTTTCTAACCCACACGCAAAATGATGCACATAGAGGTTTTCAAACACTAAATAACTACATGGGAGAAGTAAAGATATATAGATTTTACTGACAACAAATGTAAACCACATCTAGAGAGTTTGAAAACATGATACCCTCCAGGTAATATGTTTGGCTCAAGTTAATTAATAAATACTCATCTCAAATTATCACATGATGTCTGCTAAGAAATAAAAAGAAGGGATTTTATATATAAAACTTTGACATTTATAACTGTTTCTTTCTTTGTAACTGTGACAATGTCTTTTGAAAAACTGTAAATTAGATCTATCTATCTATCTATCTTATCTATCTAAATTAACCATTTAAGCAACAACAGTAAAAAGTAAAGTCCAAACAAGCCGTGGAGAGTCCATGGCTTTAGCACGCCCAAAGACAGATTCTCAAGAGGACCTGCTGACATCGTCCACATGCTCAGGAGATGTTGCTAGGGTCCCTATAGGAGTGTCTGAGGGTGTAAAATTACAATCTGGATGTCAGTGCATGTGCAAAAGGGGCTTAGGAGACATGACACAATTATTCACTCTCACAGCCATTTTAATAAACCTCACTGTAGACACTTTCAGTAGGTTTCCATTTTGCCAAAACCTTGTTTTAGTGGTTAATGCCCTTTTTTGCCTAAAAATGTTGCAAAACACACAGCTCATGTGGAACAAAAAACTAAAAGGTTCTGTAGTCAATGTATTTAAATCACGGAGCACATTACACTTTCCACTTCATTATCAGCAGGAAATTTGCGCTCAAGGTGAAACCATCCTTTTGCCATTCATCTTTCTATCTCTACCCTCCAGGCTCGACCAGATCAAGCAGGAGAAAAGTGGAAAACGGAGCGAACATGAGAAGCTACAAGAGGGTGAAAAAGGAGAAGTGCCCGAAGACTGCATATCCGTTACAAAGGCGAGCCATTGATTCAGGGATGGGGAATTAATGAAGTCTCGGAAGAATATGACAGTACAGTGTCAGACGCTCAAGAGTTATGCAGGCCGTTGGGCTCCAGCAGCCATTAGCTTACAGATAGTGTGTGTCTAAGGATGACAAAAGAACAAGCAGGACCAGTTAAAAAGCTATTCATAAACTAAAGCCAAAACCCAATCTCCTCCAATGATGCATCTTTAGACATGGTTTTTGTAATGGCTTTGCTTTATTTTGGCCCGTCTTATCTCAGACAAGTCTGCACCGTTTCATTTCTGACAAGTCACGGTTGTTATAAATCAAATGAAATGTGTCTGCAAAGAGTCTGCTTTATCTCAATCAAATTACTCTTTATCACGATGTTTCAGAAGACACAAAATATCTCTGTTATTGCTTTACAAATAAGCCTTCAGACCCTCTGACTGTGTGAACTCCCGTTGTGTGTTTTGAGTAGCTATAAATGGGTGCGTCATGTCACTTAGTTACTGGCCAGAGATGAATAGCAGCACAAAGCCTTGCAGCAGGGCAGTGTGCTAAGCAATAGATCTGAAGTGACAATAGTTGAAGGCAGATGCATGGTAAAAATGGCCACGAGACATGAAGTGAAATTGGTTAGAAATTCACAAATGCAGAGAGAATAATACCCCTCCACTGTTATGATTTTGTTCTGATATTAATGCCACTGTTTCATTAATGCACTGCTTTTAAATGTTGAAATATCTTTGCTGTTAAAGAGACTTTGATCTCATATTTTGTGTGTGTTTATTTCTATTTAAAATATTTTAGTTTTATTTTATTTAATTCTTCATAAACAGCCTTAACCAGTGTGTTTTTATCACTGCTTAGTCCTCTCTCTTGTCCTTGTTAGCTGTGCAAGAAATGAATGTATGAAGCTTTATTTCTACTTCTGCACAATAACGGCGTTACTAACAGTTACTAACTTTTTTCACTAATGACTAATCTAACAAATTACAGTTTCCACCATTATTGTTACTGTCAATACAATCTGGAATTACCATTTTTGAGCTCACTGAAGTGGTTTTATTCCAAGCTCTCAGCCATGGGACCTGCAACAGTGATGAGCTGGTTATGAATGAGCTGGTTTCACTTAAAAGACTAAACGATGGCTCCCGTCCACGAGCTGTTTTAGTTCATTTATTTATTTTTGTTAAGTAATACAAGGCAGAATGATATGATAATGATAACAACAAATGATAACAAAATATATATAGTATATATATAGTACAAATTAGTCACATTGTCCCACAACAACATTTAAAGTAGATTAGTGTACATTGTTTTATAATAATAATCATTTATTCTATTTAGTGTCCATTTCATTCATTTAACGTCATATTGGGGGCACAGTGGTTAGTTTCCCCGGTAAGTAGTTATTTTTATAATGATATGAATGATGATGTGATAAAACAGAATTGAAAAGATTGTTTGGACTGATGTGTTCCATTTGGTTTAGTTGTAGACTATAATAATTTACACAGTCCACCTTTAAAAAGGTCCTTGTATAAACAAAACCCCTTGATCTTAATACCACCAGTCAAAACCCATCAACCCATCAAAAAAAAAAAAAAAACAAACAAAAACTAAACTAAACTGGAGTCACAAACTAGGTCCTCAGTAACAAGTGCACATATCCACTGGCTTCTTGCTATTGCAAAAGGCCTGTTGCAAATTCCTCAATAAAACAACAAAAATGTAGGATTGTTGAATGTGGGAGTGCACATCATTTTCTGCCTGAATACAGCTGTTTCTAAACAGTGGAAATGCTACCAGACCAATCAAATAAGGCAGGCTTTATGCAATGCTTCCTCTCGGCTTTGTTATATGTCAACCCCATATTGTCCAGAAGCAGATAATTATGTGTCTGTTGGTACTGCCGCTGGAAATCTAACTCAAATCTACTGACACCAAACAAATTATTTGGAATGAGTAGAAAAAGAGACACACATTCTCCTGCAGACTGGATTGTATCAGATTGTAACAGTAAAAACACACAAGCCAAATGAATAATGTTCTCCATTTTCTTAATACATGAACATGAGAGTCCATCAGGGCAGTCAGTCATCATTTTGAGGCAATATATCCACCACTTTATTATCGGTGAATGTCAGCTCCGATTTCGACTCGGGAACAATTTTAAGGAAGTTTGCTAACGCTCTAATCTTGGTCGAGATGAAAAATGTCAATATTCATTCCTGTCGAGAATATATATGACACCTGAGATCCAACCTAGTCTGGGAGCGGCACACACACAAAGCAAACCTCCACACACGATCTCCTTACACGCCGCAAAAAAAGCTCATCATGGCGAAGGTGGCAACGCTGATTATCTGGAGGTATTCCTGTCTGACCTGGATTTGAGGGTTATTAAGGTGAAGTGGCCCACCGTTTCCCCTCCTTCTGCCCCCCCCCCACACACACACTTTCCCGCCTTTCTCGCTGTCATCACAAGCCATTAATGCACAGGCATAGCTTCGGCCGCATCTAAATGTTTCATTACTGCAAGAGTGGAGATACCAATTTTCGAGAGCCGTCTCTCGTCACTTCTCCACCGCCTCTTTAAGAGATCCCTCTGTCCATCCATTCCTCCCTCCATCTCTCCATCCTGCACCGAGGGAGCAGAGCAAAGCATGACAAATTGAAATAAATGTGAGAGGAGAAAAAGGTGGTGCAGGGACAATGCGATGGCAGCTAGCACCACCTTTGGTCGATGGGGGAAAAAAAAGCTTGCGATGAGGTTCAGAAAGGTTCAAAGGATAAGAAAATGAATGTTGGAAAAAAATAGAACATATTAATCCACACATTATTATAATTTTAAAGCAGCCCACTGTTTGATGCCGCTCCTCAGCTGCAAGTAATGAGTGGCAGTAATTGGTCGCTGTTATTGACCTCCGTGGCTCTTCATTTCTCCATGTTGGATTTGTATGCATGTGTTGGAACCACAGGTTGCAGCTCAGGTTATGTACATTCCGTACTCCCTTCTTATTCTGTCCAGCTCGCAAAGTGCTCTTAACAATATTCTGCAATGTGATGTGACAAATTGGGCCGACCCTGTCACAGCAGAAGAGATAAGCAATAATGGTCTCTATTCAAACCAGTCTATGTGTCCGAAAAAAAACACTGTCAACCCCATTATCCCACAATCCCCATTATGTGAACTTAGGCGTAGATTCTCACTTTTTATGGCGAGATATTAATTAATAATATCAAATTTCATAAACAATGCATGAAAAGCTTGTGAAATGTAACATAGCAACATAATGCTGCATTGAATGGTGGAAATATGTTGGTTTTTTGGGGTTTTTTTTCTGTGTAAACTGTCATCAACAGCTGACCACGTGTTGTGTGAACTAAAAATTGAGATGTTGCCCTAAGAAAAAAAATAAAAATACTTCCAAGTAGACAGCTGCTGGCATCGCACAGTAAATAAAACAACAATCAAGAAATACTGTGTTGTGTGTGCTTAATAAATGTAATGGAAAATGTCCTGAAACTAATATTATTATAACTTGTAAAGATTCATACTGAGGCTCCAGAAAACTTCAGGTTTTAAAATGTGCTCTGTTTTTAAGATGACCTTAGTCATTACTGTCTCTTGTGTGTAATGACTGTACTGTTAACCGCTGCCCTGGTGAGACTGTGCCCCCTGATCCTGGCTTCTTAGAACGGAGATCTGGTAACAAAGGAGTCCGTACAAAATATGTCAGTCTCACTGAAACTAATCTATTATTCTTTTTTGTACTTTTTATTGTTGCGCAGGGACTTCTATTTTACTGTGTTTAACATTTTAGTTTTGGTATAAAAACAATGCATGACGTTTCCTTTTCCTTTTTTTTGGATTTCATTTTGGGAGTGGTACTTAAAAAGGTCACTAAATAAGGTTGTTGTTTTGCAAAGTTATTATTTCAACAAACAATTTCAGTTAAATCAGTTCTGCTCTTGTCTCATATTTTCAAGTCACACAAGGTAAACAGAAAACATTTTCATTCACATTTATTCATTTAGCAGACGCTTTTATCCAAAGCGACTTACATTAAGGTTCCATTCACCAGTGTAACAGCTGGAACACCACTGGAGGCAAGGGGGGTTAAGTGTCTTGGCCATTGTTGAATAATCTCTGTAGAATTAAAAAATGTTGCGCAAAAGCAAACCCAGGGCTGTATACAATGCACAATTTAATGGGTTTTTTTAATTCTAATCTTATCCAATTATACTTTAGTTTAATACAGTAACTAACACATCTGTTGACACCTTGGTCTTATCGGCACACAGCACAAATAAGATGATTCCATTTTAGAGCTAATTAACACAAGTTAGCAAGTGTTTTTAGAAAAGTTCATGTTATTTGTTTTATTCTTGTGGAACCTGAAGAAGTGTTTGCACCTGATGACAGGTGTGGAGCTCTCATTTTACATGCTTTGTTTGCCACATAGTAATGACTCCAGGCTAATGTATCCAGTGTTCAGAAAGGTGAGACCTGAAGGAAAAGGAGAGAAGGAGAGGTGTATTTTTGGATCTTCAAAAAGAACTAGACTGTATATTACATTTCAGCTTCAACTTACATCAATTGTTGTACCGTTCGTTCTTGTCTTATGTTAGAGCTATGATTGTTTACCTAGGTAAAAGTCAAAATGTGTTGTAGTCTATCAAACTTTACCAAAACATGTGATCCTTCAAGTAATTCAACTCTCAAAATTTCACAATTGACCGATTGCTGAGGCCCCGCCCCTGAAGACCACCAGCCAATCACATTCCTTGCAGCTACTAAAGCTGTAAGGTTGGAACCTTTATTGCTTATATTGGGGACCCCTACATTAGAGGGAAGCCAAGTCACTGCAGTTGGCCCTCTACCCTCTGTTCCCTGCCCTGTCTTGAAACATTTGCATTAAAACAGTCTTACTTACTTGTACAGTACTTTTGGAATTATTTATTTCACTACTAAAAGTCTTGTGACAGTAGTTTGGTAATTCTACATCTTCTCGTCTGAATAAGTATGCTATAAAATCTTTTCTACCCAACTTGTATTTTGTTTTTAACTTGTCCACTTTTTCATCTTGCTTGAGATGGGGTCACAAACACCAGCCCTGATTTCTTTAAAGTAAACCTGTAACCATGAAGGATAGAAAGTATACATATATAACAAAATCATTTCAGTGATATGCTATTAAAAGCTTGTTTGTAGACTTATGTGATTGTGTCCATGCCTTTGTGAATCAGTTTTTGTTAAGTATTATTGAATGTTGACTGCAGACCCAACAGTTTTTGTGCTGGATATGAAGACAGAGTCTAAGTTATGTTTCTCATGCAGCACAGCCTTCACTGAGGCCATCACCACCTTGACCACGCCTGGGCTCAGGTATCTAGAACGCAGTGGAACCCACAATGACAATGGAGACATCAGAGTCATTGAGGGTCTTGCTTGAGATGATTTAGGGCCTACTCACACTAGCCAGTTTGAACCGTGCCCGAGCGCGTTTGACCACCATAGCGCGGTTCGTTTGACTAGTGTGAGTGCTCGAACCGTGCCGGGCGCGGCTCGATTAGCCGCCCTGGCCCGCTTGGAAGAGGTGGGCCAGAGCACGGTTAGTTGGGCTCGGCGCGGTTCGCATGTAGTGTGGCGCCAACCGTGCTGGAGCATGGAACAGACGCGTGGCGTCACGGTTTCGCGACGCTCCAAAACAACTTGAATCTGTACTTGAGTGGATTATTTATAGCTGTGCTGACATTTACACTAGTCTGGTGTGGAAAACTCAAGTCTACACTCTCTTTTGATTCTGGCAATACTAGTGTTTTTCACGACAGGGGAAATGTCACTCTTTGGATTCTTAATGTACATACCTGTTATTTTCTCTAAATGCTAGTCTGCAGACCGTTCATTTTATGCATGTTGCAATGTGGTAATGCACTTAGACTTGATTTAGGCTTTACCTAAGTTGTAAATTTAACTTTTGCTTCCAAAGTGTAAATCATCTGTGCCTGTTCTCCTTGGTTTAAAAGTGTACTTTAATGACAACATATTACATCTTTATCATTGGGCTACAGTAAAGTCATCACAATACATGAAAAATGTATTTTAATCATAACATTTCATCATGTAACACCCAGTCTTGCAGTGTCTATGCACCAGGGCAGGTTTCTCTCAGGCATATGGGACTGAGGTCTTGTCCAAACAAACTCATGAATCTAACGTCTTCTGTGCTATTTGAAGCCAGGATGAGGCTGTTGTTGTTGTTAATACTCTTATTTGCTTTCAGAAGTTGTTTAATATACCGTAGCATATATTTACTATGCACTTTAACCTAACACTACCTCAAACCTCTACACTTTATAATTCGACCTCGAACCTCTACAATATATACCACACACTTCCATAAATTATACACCACACACACAAGGTAGCCTATTTCGTTTCACCACTGCACATGGTTGTGTTATGTGAAATACTGTTTTTTTGTTGTTTTTTTGTGAGAAGTGCTGACCAATCCCAAATAAATGGGAGATGGTTCTGAACTCTACATTTGTGGCCAGTCTCCATATGCATATTGCAACACACGTTGGTCCAAGGGCACTGGTTTTCTGAATGAAGTGGTCTGTCTTTGAAGGTGTGGCTGCAGGCTGTTGCACAACTGCAAGAATGATGTCCTTCTCATTCTGAAATTAGCCTTCCACTCACAGTCTGTCCAGCTGCTGAGAACATGCTGCCACCACACAGCAGATCTCTGCCGAATCCATATGGTCCTGCAACAGAATGGAAAAATATTGTTAACTGTATATAGTTTATGCATACACAATTACCTTACAGCACTTTGAAGTGAAATTAAATAAACAACAAACTACTGCTCCAGTGCATACATAACAGTTATGTGTCCGTTGAATACGGTGTCTTAATACAAGAATGTAGCTAATATTAACCAGCAAATTATATTAAGTTACATGATTATTACCTTTAGAACGCTACTGTCGTAATTACAAAAAAAACATTATACACATATTGTATTTCAAATTTCACAATACACTTTTCAATTGTATTCAATGACATTTCATTATATTAATTCTTACCATGTCGATGCGGGAACTGTAGTCCGTAATCAAAGCTGCAAAGTCCTTGCTGCACTTCAGCTGGTACCTTGCAAACCTCCTCATACGAGCAGCACGATTCCGTGAAAATTTTTGCGCCACTAAGGCGACAAATCTGTTTAACAACATGCTGTGAGAGGGCTGTGGACCACCGTGGACCAAACGACACAAAATTATCCACAAATAAAACAGAGCGATGGACTCCGTTGTGTTCAGAGAGCGCCGCTCTTCCTGTTTATCCCGAAACCGTCGCACCATAATGACGTGGCGTGCTCGCACGAATGCTGAAACCCTATGTGAGTGCAGGCCAGAGGGGGAGTGGGGAGGGGGGACAATCGTCCTCGGGCCCGGTTCATGGCAACCGTGCCTAGTGTGAGTACGCCCTTAATCTTTTCCTCCAGCTGATCTAGGCTGCTGCTAGCCAACCTGCCTTGAATCCTGTAGGGCAGGGATCTTCAACTAAAATCAGTCGAGGTCTGCTTAGTGAATTGTCCTAATCGTGAGGGGTTTGGAAAGTTTTAATAAAAAGATATGTGTTTAAAGATACTTTTATTTAAGTAAAGTCCCATTTATTCCACATTTAATACCTCTTAAACAATATGGAGATGAATGTAGGGAATCCACTGTTTTCTGTATTTTATCCTTTGTTTACATGAGAAGGATGTTTGAGTGTTTAGTTTTCACCAAACACAGCTCACAGACAAAAGGAAAATACTACAAAATCAAAAGAAACCAAAGATAAGGCTCAAGACCTGGTTGTTTATTGACAACAGCCTGGAATCCTGCATATTATTGTTTATCCTGCTTCATACATGTGTGAGAATATTTTAAATACAAAACCATCAACTCAAGTCAAAACATATTTGTAAAACAAATATGACCAAAGTGCAGTCATATTTCTTTCTATTGTCAAAACTGCAAAAGGAAATATGCACTAAGCATTTCCTTAGCATTTGTTACTTTTCAATTTTCAGTGTTCATCTTAAGACATGTCCAAAATCAGAATACAAAGATTTATTTCCAGTGATTTCCTCGTGTGGGGTAACATTTAAATTAAAATTCTTATGATTAGTTCTGTAACAGCATTTAGAAACTGAGCTACAGTCTTTTTAATTCTGACATGATAACTGTCCAGTCCTGGTTCCATTCTGGATTCAATCTGTGATTATAACTGCGGCCCGGACTGGAGGATAAAGTGCTGTCATTAAACTTTGACACAGAGCTTAGGAGGTGTATTTTTCCGATCAAATAACCCGGACCCCGAGGCTCAACTTTTATTTTAGTTGTTTCTAACTCATTATCAGGCTACGTTAAAATGTTGCATTTTCTGCAGCTGTGTACGTAATCATAGTAACCTGAGGACCCACATAGACATAGTTGTCAGTTCAAAAATATATTTTCACAATTGTAACTATGGAAAATTTCTTGCTGTCCAGATCAAAGCTTCTCGTGGTCCGGATCCAGACAGTGGTCTGCCTTTAGGGACTCTTTGTGCAGAATTTCCACCATATGTCAAAACTGGCTAATTTGTTGGTTGGGGTTGGCCATACTGAAAATTTTACCAATAACAATACCAATACTTTCTATTTGAAATATCATGATCATTGAATAATTATATTCCCTTTAATTAGCTGAACATGATCAATATCATAATAATATACAGGACAAAGATTTTTGGCAAATCATTAATTTTTTTATTGACTAAAACAATTAAGCAAACAAATGAATACTGTTGCCACAGGAACGTATATCGCTTTCCTGCACACTAGAGGTGGGCGAAAAAAAAAAATCCAATACCAAGTAAATACAGGGCTAGTATTGACGATACCAATACTGAATCCAATAGTTTATTTTTCTTTTGTTTTCTTTGGGGTGTGCTGCTTTTAAATGTTTATGCACATTTGTTGTGTTGCCACAGTAGCTTATGCCTTTCCTGCTCACATCACAGGCAGCAGCTTCTTTGTCTGTCACTGAAGTAGCTCCAAGCTGCGCTCCTTTTCCTCTCCGCCATCACGAGGATGCTAGCTTGGTTGACAGACAGCAATGAGCTGCTCCGTCGGCGTCCGCTCCAGCAGAGAGGGAAGGGGGACAAAGTGAGCCTGAGCAGAGTGAGAGAGGAGTGTTGCATATACACAAAGAGTGGGAGAGGAGTTGTGCTCATTCAAAAAAAAAAAAAGAAGAAAAATGTTGATCTCATTACGCTAGTATCTATAACTATAACTAACTTCGACTAACATCGATACTATCAATACTTGCCCCCCCCCTATTGTCAGTAGAATCCACGTTGGCACTGTTTCCATCCCTGATCTATTCTAATGATCTCTACAGCTCATCCACTTTGCTGTTCAGTTGCATTTTAATGTCATTCATTCACACTTCACAATCAATTTCATCTTTTTCAAAAGCACTCAATCATTTTTGATCTGCATCACATATACACAAGCCTTTGAACTGATTTTTTCACTAATATTAGCCATATTTATAGAGTTATATGTGTAGTGATTATAGATGTAATAGAAATATTAATTTATTAATTTGGGTAAATTATCAATATTATAATTTTTTATCAAAAATATTGTCTCGTTGAGGGCACCACCCAGATAAGTTCTGGGAAACTGATTATATTTACTAAGTCTCAATTAATCTGAAGGAATAGAATTATATCTGTTTTGAATATGTCTTATATAAACTCAAAATCAAGATCTTTAACGTTTTATGGGGTTTTATTAAAGATTATACAAAGTTAACATATCAATGATTGATGGGATAGGACACAAAGGAAAAGATTATTAACGGATAATGAGAATGATTAAAACAGAATAATAAACAATAACATTTACTGACTAGAACTTTGTGGAGTAAAAGGGAAGTTTTGAACCATTAAATATGCCGTTTACCTAAGGGACGTTTACGGTATTTTAGAAAATACAGTTTAGAACGCCAAAACTCCTGCTGTGTCACGTGCGGCTTACTTGGTTCGCTGGTACTGCCCAGTTCGATTTCCGTCACAGGTCCAAAGTTTTGCTTCAGAGCTCTGAAGCGGGGCGTCTGGGTTTAGAAGAGATCGCTCTCACAAGGCGTCCGTCACGTGACGATGCCGCTGGCTGGTTAGCGATGCGGCTGTTGAAGCGGAGTCACTGGGAATGCGTCACTGTTTAAAGCTGTCTATTTCTGCCGTTGTCATTAGGCAGAAACAGATTAGAGTCTTTGAAAACTGTCGCTAGACCACTGGAAAAAGGGGTCTCGGGAGTCGTTCCTCTGGCGTAAAGCGTCTGTTAGTTCAAGCGGAGTCCTTGGTCTTTCACAAGAACTACCAAAATGTCTTCCGTCTCGTGGAAATGACGTCAAAAGAGTGTCTTACAAAAATAGGCAATGTGTAGCTTTAAAAAGAAAAATCACGTTTGCACGGCGGGTGCAACGGGTCTAGAAAAATTTAAAAGTAAGTTAATAGTTAAAGAGGGTCCGAAGCGGACAAGAGGAATTGCGCGAAAATAATCAAGAAGCAGATAGACACAAAGAGAGCTAATTTCTGGCGCGCACACAAGTTTTGGTGTGTCGCTTGAAGAGGCGTGTTTGGACGGCCTGGGGGCGTGTTTGTCTTATGATTGGGGGGGCGAATGTCATTCCAACTAATTTTAATTAAAATAATCCTTTTACCTTCCACAAAGTAACATTGAATTAGCATACACATACATTGGCACTGCAGATTCATGTCGATAGAATGCATCTTTTACGCATGCTGCAACACACATAAACTTATTCAACAATTTTATTAACTGTAAACTTGTGAGACTGATGGAAGGAGGGTCTATTCTTCTCGTTATGACTCTGGATCCTGTAAGGAGCATCACAATATACTTAGATACACACTTTTAATGGCATAAACATAATAACACAATGTCCCTTGAAAACCTTTCCTTCTAATAAAGGGAAAAAGTTTAAGTCATTGGTTCGATGAAAGACTTAGCGGTGTTCATCCATACTGTCACTAGATGGCAGTATGTTGCCATCCCAGAAGTCTCAAGTCTTTTACACTTCAAAAGCATTCCTGTCCGGGTGTTAATAGCCAAACCGTAATTCAAATGATTTCATCCCGTCGGGGTGGAGACGAAAGTCTGGTTTGGTTGGAGATAACACCTTGATCTGCTTTGGGATGGAGAAGGGCAAAGTCAAGTCATTAATTAGGGTTATTCCTGAGTTTTCCTGTCCTTAAGAAAACAACCGGCCGCAGATAGGTGTTAAGGTCCTTTTTCCCAGTAGAGCAAACACTTTCTGAGTCTGAAAAAGGGGTTTTACAGTATAAATTGTCAGTCCGTGACATTTAGTGCGGTCAACTCTTGTATGATACTCCTTGTCCTGGTTGCTACATATGCAATGCACGGAGGCTACTGTTGGCAAATCCTCGGTGGTATATGGGTTGACAAATGCATTCATGATCTCAGTGTCAAATGAAGGCACCCACATAAGCCACCTCAGACCGATCAAACCAAGTTCTAAATGACAAGCACAACTGTGACCCTCGCCTTTGGATAGGGCTGAAATTCAACCGGATTTTGTGCAACAACTTAAAACACAAAGAGGAAGCTAAAGCGAACTATCATTTTCTCTCCATTTCTAGTGCTGCACTTGCAAAAAACACAATTGAAACATTTATTCATTAATCTCAGACAAATAATAAATAAGCATTGAATGAATCTGTAGCATCTATAATTAAGAACTGAGCTAAAGAGTTGAGAAAAACTGGTTTATTCAAACACACATACAAAGACACAGAGTAATTGGAATGATTGTCTTCCCAAACGCCCACGGCCTTAACCTTCAAAGAAAACAGAGCGTCTTATCGCTGGGAGTCTTTGCCAGCTATGCACTGTTTGTTATGCATATTGGTAAAGGCAATTTCTTCAGTCTCGCAGTTGTCTTTTAGTGAATATGTGATCTTAGCTCCAAGGAGAGACATGAATTCAGTGTCCTCTCAGTTCAAAATGCACATACAATACATGGTGGACACACAGTAGATTTAGGTTTTAAGAAACCAAAATCAGAATTCAATTTACACCAGAGAAAAAAATAAATAATAATTTCCAGAAATTACCCTTTTTGTTTGAAAGTGAAAATTGTAAAACAGAAAAATCATTCAGATGTTCAACAGTTAATAGCTAATAGTCACCTAGGTTTACCTTTGCTCTTTGTTTAGTACCTTTGGATAAATTAAAAAGCAGACTGGTTTTGTTGTCCTTTTGTCCGTTTGCTTTAAATGGCTCTTGAGAAGTCCTAGTCTAAATGTGGCCATACCTTTTCTAATTGAGGACTGTCTTAATCTCATTAGTGATCCAGGGCTTGTTTGGGCAGCAGCAGATTATTTTGGTGGATTCCTTGGTGGTCCATCAACATCCAAATGTCCACTCAAAGCTGTTCCTTAGAGCCTTAGACAGGGTAAAAGTAAACCATGTTGTGATCAGATTTGAATTGGAAGGGCACTATCGACTCACTGGCCACTGCATACCATTTAATAAAGTAGTACGGTCCTGTTTACAGTTTCCTCTGTAAACCATATAGGTAAAATAATATGCAACATTAAACTAACTTGATTTTTTTTTCTCAGTCAATGAACATGTTTAATTGGCTTTTTCACCCAGAGCAGTTCTGTTTTTTCATTGTTTTTCTTAGACCAAAGAATTAACATATGCCACAAAAGTAATATTTAAATTTTCAAAAACTAGACATTGATAAAAGCAATGGTACTCCTAATCCTTTTCTTCTTATTAAAAAGACACTGACAGTAAGACAATAACATATTTCCCTGATCTGTCACCAACTTTATGAAGAGAAAGACATCAATGACAACCACCACAAGATGATGTCAGTAATATGCAAAGGTACAATGTCTATTTGGAATGTATAACAAGACTCTCATCACAAATTCACACCTGCAGTCTTTCCCAGCAATGTTCCTGCATTTTACCAGAACAGGGTCATGTGTGAAAGGAGTTCCCAGTAGATCTATATTGGCAATTTACCAGATAAAGAAAAGTCTAAAACAAAAGCCTCTGGACTCAGTTTTCAAGGTGAAGATGTTCCATCTCTAATTGCTAGAGACTTTATTAATTCTGAGATCAACTGGTAAGAGAGCTGAGCTAATACTGTATCTCTAGGGGGCGGAGTTTTACCTGAAACTAACTCTGATTGGACCAGGCTGTTCTGTTCTCATAGTTGTTAGCTATGAAAGGTCAGTGTGACTCCTGATGTGAGAGTCGTTAAGGCTCAAGTGAGTCGTTAGTGACACTGTTCCATTCAGGTGTTGTTGTTCTAGAGTGAAACTCTTTTGATTTAGGTTTCAAAACACTGTTGTAAATACTAGGCAACATTAATCTGAGGCCACCTCCTCTGTTCAGAGAGGGCTTTTCTATTTTAACAAAAGTGTGAAGTAATCTTGGAATAAAAAGTCTTCACCTTGAAAACCTAGTCCATATGCTTTTGCATTAACCTTTTCTTCAAGATGACCTGGTTGACTGAGAACTTTCACAGACATAAAAGCCTAGTAACATTAAATGTAAATTGTACAAAAGGCTTTGGTGTGAATGAAAGTCTCTAAAGTATATACAGATATGCTCTGCCTTTTCTTGTATCATTTGGACTTTGGCAGTTAAGACACTTTCATTTATATTACTGCCCCCAGCCTCACCTGTTTTCTGCATTGTAAGGTGTGATCGGTGTTATGTTAAGGTGGAAATGTCTTGCTTGTGGTTTACATCTTTGTTGTACACAGAATAGTTGTTTCCACAGGCGTCTGTTTGCTTCACTTCTGAAAGCCTGAGGCAAAACATGCACAAAACTGTTTGTCAGGTCCATTATGACCTTGTTGTTATTGGTGGTTATTATGAGGATTTTAACTTAATCAGTAAGTGCCTTGGGCTTTCTGCTTTGTATGTTTACTTCCCAAGGAGCACCTTGTTTTTGGAGGTCCCCAAAGAGTTGTACTTAATTTTTTTGTCAAAGTAAAAGTGCTTTGTATATGACAAGCTGGATCAGTTTATCAGTAGTCTGTCCAGCAGTTTTTTTTTGGTTTAATGCAAAGTATTAGTCTGGTCTTTATGGATTTGAGTTGAATTTTCCAGGGAAGTATATTTAAACAGTGATTTTTGAATTTACAGACCGTTCACTGTGTTATTTATATTTCTTTTTCCATGGGGACATTTACACTTCAACCTACTTTTTTTTTATTCCCAAGAAAACTCCACAGCAGACCAACACAGCAAAACCAATAACTAATGCTTATACTCAAAATAATGCACACATACATCTTTATAGGTTAATTGAGTAAAAATGCCCTTGTTCTCGTGAGTATTTTTATCCCCAAGAACGTTTTAGTAGCTTTAATTCGATTCTTGATTAGATAGCCATAGAGCACACTTTCTCCTTACCTTCTGGCCAAAGCTTTCGGTATGTGCTGAACAAATTTCATTAAATAAAATCCTTTATAAACCCAGATGACATCTTATGGTCTTGCTCTTTTTCAAATATGATTCCTATTACAACATTATTTGTACATTCACAACTGACACATGTAACTCATTTTACTGGCTTCCAAGTTATAACCACAGGCTTTCCATGTTTGTAATAACTCTATGCTTAAGACATTAACACCTGGATGAATCAGTTTCCTGCAACTAAAAACATACAAATCAGAAATAATTGGTCTATAATAAAAAAAATAACATTAAATTGCTTGTCAACTCAGCTTTTTTCACTCTCTTTTAAAGAACTTGCAAGAAATCTTGGTGTCATCTTTAATTCAGATCTGTTTGTATCATCACAGCGCTAAAGAATATGCTTACAGGACTAAAAATTTAATTTAATTTGAAACATAGTAAATGTTAAGTGTATATGCCTATTATAGCTATATTTTAGATAATCCATAATTTGTGACTATGTTGCTTTAGCATTTCCATTAATCAAATAATTTAACAGGTGAAGCATTCGGGCCGTTTTACTCTTCTCCAGAACCGCTGCGCAGTGCCGCAAGTAGTACAACAACGATAGGAGTGTGGCCGAGGATCCAACCCATGTTACACACAGCTCCAGCAGGGTGCCTTCAATATGTTGGAGAGGGAGTTGCAGGGTCTGAGGTGGAGTGCTGTGCGGTTGAGCAACTTCGGGGATCTCCTACTTCAGCCACATCGCTGTTGCCCTCGAGCGGATCGCCGACGCCAGCATCGTCACCATCTGCGGTGCCGCCTCCGACATCTCTTCCATCAAACCAGATCACACTGACCTCTTCTGCTTTGGCCTTCCCATGGTCATACCCATGGTGGTCCCTGTCTGCAGACCCAAAGAAGAAGAAGAATTTGAGTGTATTAAATAAAATAAGTTGGATAAAAAGCATTGATCTGAATTATTTAGCAACTTTTAAAAGCATTTTCTTATATCACCAATTTGTATAATTAGACCAACAGCCTTATCTTGCTAAGAGATAGCTTACAAGTATCTTTTTAAGAATTTAAGAATTAAGCAAAAACTAAAAAAAGGTTATTTATAGCAGTTACTATGCCATAAACTACTTTGGATTTGAAATACAAACCCGATTCCAAAAAAGTTGGGACACTGTAATAATTGTGAATAAAAACAGAATGCAATGATGTGGAAGTTTCAAATTTCAATATTTCATTCAGAATACAACATATATAACATATCAAATGTTGAAAGTGAGACATTTTGAAATATAATGCCAGATATTGGCTCATTTTGGATTTTATCAGAGCTAAACATTCCCAAAAAGTTGGGACAAGTAGCATTAAGAGGCCGGAAAAGTTAAATGTACAAATAAGGAACAGCTGGAGGACCAATTTGCAACGTTCTAGGTCAATTAGCAACATGCTTGGGGATAAGCTCTCAGAGTGGCAGTGTCTCTGTTAGGATTCATGTTTATGTAGTCTGTTTCGTTTGATGTTAGGGTTCTTTTTAGTATATTAGTGGTTTCTTTATTGTCTGATTTTCAGTTTGGTTGTGTATTTGATTTTGTTTAGCTTGTATTAGAGTTGGGTTTTATTTTGAAATGTCTGACTCCTGTCTGTGTTTTATGATTTACTTCCTGCCTGTTGTCTTCCCTTCTGTGTGATTGCCGCCCTGATGTGTTGCACCTGTTCCTTGTTGTCTGTGTGGGTGGACAGTAACGAAGTAAATGTAATTCGTTACTGTACTTAAGTAGTTTTTTCCAGTATCTGTACTTTACTAAGTATTTCCATTAAGGGATACTTTTTACTTTACTTCACTACATTTCAACGCGTACATTTTGCAAAATTAGTCGTTCCTTGTGTTTCCGTTAAATATTTTTGTAGAAGAAGACCTCAACGACGTCTCAGTGGGAGTGTCAGGACCGCTCAATAGAAGCCTCATTCTCTACACGCGAGCTGATAAACATGAAAATAACAAATAAAAATACACCTGTGATGAAGCTTTGGTATTAGTAATGGCTGACTCTGATTCTGAGGGAGAACATCTACCTTTAGAGTCTTTTCAGCCGAGTGAAAGTGAGAAGGAGCGAGAGTGAGTGCGTCTGTGACTTGGACAGCGCAGCTGCTCGTGCCTTTTCAGCGTCTCTCATAAAGCACACGCTGTTTTTACCACATTTTACCAAACATCAGTGAAAGAAACGGGAGGAAACTAGTCGTGAAGGATGTTGGAAAGGGAAGCCGTGAGCGCGTAGCACCTGCAGCTTTACCTTTAGCACCTGCAGCTTTACCTTTAGCACCTGCAGCTTTACCTTTAGCACCTGCAGCTTTACCTTTAGCACAGGTGTTAGAAGCCTGACAGCTGTTTGGGACAAATACGTGTTGGACATCCTGACACTTTACCCAGTCGAGGAGGGAGAGGCGATAGTCAGCGAGAATGCGCTAATCAAAGCAGCGATCGTAATAAAAGTGATGGCTGTGTGCTGTGCTTTATGAGAGGTCCCACACTCTAAAAAACTACTAACTATGCCACATGGAAGGATAAGAAAAGATAAAGCAACTGCAACCACACACATACAGTACATGTGTATATTTCTCATAACTATTTGCATACGTTTTACTAGTTATGGTTTATTAGAAGTTGTAGTTATTCTTTATTTCAGAAAAAGAAAAAACTATTCTAATATGTTCATTAGTGTGTAAGTACTGAAAAACATAACCGCCAATATATAATGTCATAGTATGCAAATTATATGCAAATTAGATGCTTAAAATTTATTTACTTAAATACTTTGGGTCATACCTGACATTTTTCTAGTTTAGAGTAGGACTCTATCTCTTATCATTTTCAAACCACAGCCTTTTGAAATTTGGATCTCAAAAATCTGTATTTTTTAAATAATTCCTGGCGCCTAAAGGGGACAAGAGACTGACAAAAATTATAAGGTCATTATAGCCTAGTACTTGGATACTTAAGTACATTTGAAGGCAAATACTTTTGTACTTTTACTCAAGTGAAAGTTAAAAGGGAGTACTTTTACTTTTACTGAAGTAATATTTTACCTAGTGTATCTGTACTTTAACTCAAGTACTTGGTTTGTGTACTTCGTCCACCACTGGTTGTCTGTGTGTCTTTATAACCTGTGTGTTTTTCCCTGCTCTTTGCCCAGGTCGTCGTCTCCCTACCCGTGAGTCTGTTTAGTGTTTTCCTTGTGTCTCATCTATCTTAGTCTGTGTTTTTGTGGAGGTTCTATTATTTTTCCTAGTCTGGTTTTTTCTGGTATTTTGTTCCTGGATTATCTGCTCGGACCCGCCTTGGTTTTTTCCCTGATTCTTGTATTTTGTTTTTGTACCTGCTGGACCAAATAAACTTTATTTTTACTCTTTGCCTGTGTCTGTGGGGTTTGCATTGGAGTCTTCCGGTTCCTGGGCCATTGGCCATGACAGTCTCTCAGAAGTCAAGATGGTCATTTCCCCAATGTTGCGGCAATAAATAGTGGCGCAATATCAGAAAGGAGTTTCTCAGAGAAAAATTGCAAAGAGTTTGAAGTTATCATCATCTACAGTTCATAATATCATCAAAAGATTCAGAGAATCTGGAACAATCTCTGTGCGTAAGGGTCAAGGCCGGAAAACCAAACTGGAGGCCCGTGATCTTCGAGTTCTTAGACGACGCTGAATCACAAACAGGAATGCTTCTGTAATGGAAATCCCAACATGGGCTCAGAAATACTTCCAGAAAACATTGTCAGTGAACACAATCCACCGGGCCATTTGCCGTTGCCAGCTAAAACTATATAGGTCAAAACAGAAGCCATATCTAAACATGATCCAGAAGTGCAGGCGTTTTCTCTGGAACCAAGACTCATTTAAAATGGACTGTGGCAAAGTGGAAAACTGTTCTGTGGTCAGACCAATCAAAATTTGAATTTTTTTTGGGCAAACTGGGACGCCAAGTCGTCCGGACTAAAGAGGACAAGCACAACCCAAGTTGTTATGAGCGCTCAGTTCAGAAGCCTGTGTCTCTGATGGTATGGGGTTGCATGAGTGCATGTGACATGGGCAGCTTACACATCTGGAAAGACACCATCAAAGCTGAAAGATATATCCAAGTTCTAGAACAACATAGGCTCCCATCCAGACGTTTTCTCTTTCAGGGAAGACCTTGCATTTTCCAACATGACAATGCCAGAACACATACTGCATCAGTTACAACATCACGGCTGCGTAGAAGAAGGATCCGGTCCTGAAATGGCCAGCCTACAGTACATTTGGTGCATCATAAAGAGGAAGATGCGACAAAGAAGACCTAAGACAGTTGAGCAACTAGAAGCCTGTATTAGAGAAGAATGGGACAACATTCCTATTCCTAAACTTGAGCAACTTGTCTCCACAGTCCTCAGACGTTTGCAGACTGTCATAAAAAGAAGAGGGGAGGCCACACAGTGGTAAACATGGCCTTGTCCCAACTTTCTTGAGATGTGTTGATGCCATGAAATTTAAAATATTATCTTTCCCCTTTAAAATGATACATTTTTTCAGTTCAAACATTTGATATGTCATCTATGTTGTATTCTGAATTAAATATTGAAATTTGAAACTTCCACATCATTGCATTGCATTCTGTTTTTATTATTATTATTATTATTATTATTATTATTATTAGTCCAGGCTCTTGTCTTGTCCAAACTGGATTATTGCAATGCTCTACTGGCCGGACTCCCTCCCTGCACAAACAAACCTCTGCAGCTGATCCAGAATGCAGCGGCAAGAGCGGTCTTTAATGAACCAAAGAGAGCGCACGTAACTCCTCTCTTCATTAGGTTACACTGGCTCCCGGTTGACGCCCGCATCAAGTTCAAAGCTATGCTCTTGGCCTACAAGACCACCACTGGCTCCGCCCCCTCATATCTTCACTCACTAATACAGACCTACGTTCCTACCAGATCCCTGTGCTCTGCAAATGAACAACGGCTGGTAGTACCGTCCCAAAAAAGGTAAAAAATCACTCTCACGTACCTTCTCTGGATCCGTTCCACATTGGTGGAATGATCTACCTGCTGCTGCAAGATCAGCAGATTCTGTAGCCATCTTTAAAAAATGCCTGAAAACACATCTCTTCACAGTATACAAAGCTAAGGATAAGAGATTATATATATATATATATATATATATATATATATATATATATATATATATATATATATATATATATATATATATATATATATATATAATGACTAAATGTAAATGTATTATTATTATTATTATTATTATTATTTGTACAGTGTCCCAACTTTTTTGGAATTGAGTTTGTAGATAGTGAACTGCATATTTTATAAAAGTCTGTTCAATTTTACTTCATTGTAATTTGCTTTTATTATTAAGCTAATGCTTTTGTAAATCATGCAAAATCCATTGCAAGTGCTGGAGCGCTGTCCTACGTGCTCATACTTTGGGTGGGTGTATTAGCTGTCCTAGGTGCTGAAACTAAGTTTCCCCCATATAAAGGTTTTTGGGAATGTATATATTTACAGCCTACCCAGGCCTACACATTGTAGGAGTTTAATGTTTAATTTTCCAGTTAACTGTCCTTTTTAGCCTTTGTAATTTCTTAAACTCCCCATGACTAACAAAAGATAAACTTAGTGAAGCTCAAATTAAAACCATTTTGAATATTGGTCCTTCAAATAAAATAACTTACAAGGCTACAGGTTACACACTAACTGAACCAGCTCATCCATTCTTCCCTGTGCTGGTGTCAGCATATTTGGGTTAACTGACCTTGGCACATTGGCACATGCAGCACTGCATCCCATCTACTGTAGTCCTGAACTATGTCCTCAGTGTTTTCCAACTGAAATCCATGATGAATGGCAATGTTATGTAACACACAACACGTCACACAGAGTGCTGCAACTTGGGCACAGTAGCTCAGTGGTAAGAGCGGTCGTCCTTCAACCAGAAGGCGGTTCGATTCTTGCTCTCCCCACAGTTCACACATTACCCAGCAGATCAGAGGTTTGCGTCCACCCTAGGAGGAGGGAGAAAAGAAGAAGAAAAAAACTGCAATAGGTAGGTGTGATAATAGTATGAGCGGTTTAGTGTGTATCTACAGCTACAACCAGTGTAAACGTGTACCTACAGCTACAACCAGTGTAAACGTATACCTATGATCAATCAGTCTCTATACGTTTGGTAAAATAAGTGTGTTTTGAGTTTGCTTTTGAAAACCTCAACAGAGTCAGCTTGCCGGAGGCCAGCGTCCTGAGAGCAAAGGGTACGAGCTGGAGTATACCGGGTGATGAGGTCAGATAGGTAAGAGGGCGCGCGTCGACAAAGGATTTTATATGTTAACAGGAGAACTTTGAAATCAGCTCTAACATGAATGTAATGAAGCCATGACCGGAGTAATGTGATCAAACTTCCTGGTCTTTGTTAAAAGTCTGGCAGCTGTGTTTTGGACCATTTGTATTCTGTGAGTACTTTTCCTCGGCAGTCCAGAGAATAACGCATTGCAATAGTCCAGCTTGGATGTGACAAATGCATGAATGAGAATTTCAGCATCAGCTAAAAAGAGGCAGGAGCGAATTTTTGAGATATTCCTCAAGTGAAAAAAGCCCAGTTTAGTAACCTCACTAATGTGCTGCTGCAGTGATAGTGTGGGGTCAAAAATGACACTGACAGTGTTGCCGTGCTCCAACACACAGTTGTTGATCGAGACAGTAAGATTGTTGAACTTGTGCCGATGACTGGCAGGACCAATTAACAAGAGCTCTGTTTTATCCGAGTTCAAATGGAGGAAGTTTTGAGACATCCATGTTTTAATTGAAACGAGGCAGGCCTCTAGATGCTTGATGTCAGTAGTATTATTCGCTTTTATTGGTAGATACAGCTGTGTAACATCGGCATAACAGTGGAAGTTTACTCCATAACTTCTGATTTGTCCCAATGGTGCAACATATAGTGAAAATGTATGGGACCAAGCACAGACCCTTGTGGAACACCAAATTTCACTGGTGCCTTGGAGGAGAAGGATTTATTAAAAGAGACAAAATGAGACCTATCACACAGATAGGATTCTAGCCAAGCAAGAGAAGAGCCAGAGATGCCAAACACATCTTTTAGTCTGTTGATTAGCACTGCATGATCGATCGTATCAAATGCAGCGCTGAGATCTAGCAATAACAGTTGCAGACACTTGCCTCCAGTTGTGTTCCAGCTGTAACACTGGTGAATGGAACCTTAATGTAAGTTGCTTTGAATAAAGGTGTCAACCTTAAATGTAACACTGGTAATTGGAAGTCACTTTGGATAAAAGTGTTTGCTAAATGACTAAATGTCTATACTGTAATGTACTGTAATGTACTGTGTCCTACCTGACTTATCCGAACATTTGAAGCACATTTTTAGCAACCCAAATGTTCTTTCTATTACACTGCAGGCTTTTGTGCGTTTTCTGTTGTACGTAAGCTCACGCTGTGTTGTTGCCGTGATAAATGTTGTCAGACATTTTTTTTTTAATGGATAGCCATTGTCCCCTAACAGCCACCGGCCAAAGGTGGATTCCCATGGAAGATTGCAGGAACGTCAGAATTGGCGAGTATAAAACTTAACCCACCTTGCCTCGTATGAATGTGTTAGAATGTTGATGGTGTTGGTCGAAGAGGCCGTAGGCGCGGAATGGCTGCCACGTCTCTGTCAGTCTGCCCCAGGGCAGCTGTGGCTACAGATGTAGCTTACTACCACCAGTGTGTGACTGTGGAGTGAATGATTAATTGATATGTAAAGCGTCCTTGAAAGCTCTGTAAAAGCGCTATATAAATAAAACTAAATAAAACTATATATATAAATAAAACTAAATAAAACTATATATATATATATATCTAAATAAAACTATATATATATATATATATATATATATAAAAGCAGCCATGGGTGGAGCCAGGATAATTTGCGAATACATGTGTAACTTTACTCGTTGGAACACAAATTACCTGAATATTAATGGAATAGGTTTCCTTGAGATTGATGTAAACCAGAGCAGAGATTCTCTGATGGTCAGCACCCGTGCAATCCCACCTACACCCCAGGAATCCCAAATTTTGTCCAGAAATCACTGTTCTTGATGAGCAGGAGAGACAGGGAATTGGATGAATTCAGTGGTGAGTTGGACGAAGCCTGACGTTACTGTGTGTATGGACAAACTTATAGCAGATTGTGATACACCTCCAAATGAACCCACGGGATGCTAGAATGACCCATTATCAAAAAAGTAAAGTGCAACTTTGGCAGCAAGGGGGAGAGGATAGGCAGAGCTGGAACTTGATTCTAGGTCATTTGCCAACATGTGACAAATGTCCGTGACAGTCTAGCGGGACAATCTTAAATTTTTAAGCATTCCCTTTCAGTCAGGGAGAGGAAGGTCTGGGCCAGTGAATCCTCTGCTCAGTTGTGCTTATATTTAAAGAAAAGCAATGTTTCCTTCTACTTACTTCAAATGTTTGGACTTCAAAAAGTTAAAGTGTCCCTGAAACTGATAGTTCTATTTAACGGCACGTGTAATGACATGATCGATTTTGTTATGTCATAGTTTATCTGGACTCAAAAGAGAGACTCAAGACTGTGGCAAAAGGTGTGTATTAGCAGTTAAAGCTGTAATTGGAGCTGGTTGATCCAAAATTGAGTCCTGGAGGTGTGCGAAGCAGGCAGAGGGAAGGCAGGCTGGGGGCTCAAAGCAGAAGACCCGGGAACAGCAAACAAGACAAAGGTAAATGCAATGGTCACAGACTTGATCACAGAGTTTTACAAAGCCTCAAAAAACAGCTGACTGAAAATTCACCATGAAGCTGACGAAACAATCTGGCACTGACAGGCTAAAGTGCTGGACTTAAGCAGATGGCCGGGTTGATTGGAGTTTGGAGTCAGGTGAGTCTTGTCTGCAGGAAACGGCTCTGCCCACACACTCACACTTAGTTATTTCATACATAAAACAAATGTTTTCTTATTTGGCAGAGTGGTTAGAGGTGCTGTCTCACAGCACAAAGGTTGTGAGTTCAAACCCCTGTATAGGTCAACTGGCAATTCTAAAGTGTCCCTAGTGAATCAATGTGAGAGTGAATGGTTGTCTGTCTCTAAATGTTAGCCCTGCGACTAACTGGCCACTGTCCAGGGTGTACCCCACCTACGGCCCAAAGTTGCTGGGATAGGCTCCAGTCACCTGCGACCCCTAACAGGACCAAGCGGAGGAAAATGAATGAATGAATAAATATTATTATTTATTTGTATTGCTGCATATCTTTGAAGGTTCAAAGGTGTGCACCTGCCGAATGCTTTGACTAAGATCAGCTGTTGTACCCGTCTGCAACACGTCTCACTTTTTTAAAACCACCACCCTCGGCAGCGCTGGCAGAAGTGCAGTTGGGCAGGAGGTAGCTGTCTTAATCATCACCAGGCCTACTCCGCCGTAAGATACGGTCCCTGGGCTCCATCAAAAATCAATTAAACGTCTTCAGCTCATACAGAACTCAGTAGCTCATATTCTAACCCAGACACCTTTAGACACCTGTTATAACGTTGCCGCTCTGGATCCAGTTCATATCAGAAATTACTTTAAAATTATTTTGATAGTCTACAACGCTCTAATGTCCATGCTCCTCTCTACATCAGCACTCTTCTGAATCAATAAGAGCCAATAAGAGCTCCCTGTTCAGCTGCTGGTCTCCTTGTCGTACCTCATGTTCAGTCCAAAGTTGCTGAAACGGCATTCAGTCATAGCACTTGGATAGCAGCATGTAACAAATGAACTGTTGTTTATATCTCTGATAGCACCGTCTCCAAGCAGCAGGATATCTCTGTCCTTCACATTTGGCATAGATTCTCTGGCTCCGTTTGCCTGGTGCTTTTTCACAAATTCATGTCCATCGTTCCATCGAATAGGTGACTTTCCTCCCCGTTTTTCAGTCACAGCAGAGTTTTCTGGTTCATTAATCTTTAGCTCAGTCAGTGGTTGGAATCTGTTTTTTAGCTGGATGTCTGATGATGTTACATATGCTCTTGTGATGCATTCTTTTTTCTGATCCAGTGGTGCTTTGGCAGGGCACCAAGTTTATGCCAGGTGGAATCATTTGGTTTTGAATCCCATCGTTTTGCTCTGTTTTGGGAATGACACTGTATATTTGTATATATTATGTAATTAAATTTACAGTCTTACCACATTGTGTGATCGGGATCGTCTCCTGAAGTCCTCTTTCAGATTCTAAAGCAAAATCTTTGTAGCGCACTGATTTCCCAAAATTTTGGCAGAAATAATTGTACCTCAGACAGGTTGAAAAATAGATACCAGGGTTCCAATCGCTCATTAGGTCAAACGTGTTGTTTAAAAAACAATGAGCAAGCCGAAGAGCATCTTCACTCTTCAGGAGTAGGAGTGTTTTACTATTGTTTTGTTTTTTTCCTGTGTCTAATTTATTTATTTCTTAACCCTTTAAACCCGAGCCTGTTTTTTGGTGTGTCTGCTCGAAAAGGACATGTCCATAGTAAATTGACTGTCTCTGCAACTACAAGGTGTATTTCTGGTGTCAAAATGAAGGGGGCACTTCCCAGAAGTGAAATCTTGAATGTGCAATGGTACAGTTTCAGAATAAATCAAGATGGAAAACAGCAAAATAACCCCAAAAACATTTCTGCCTAAAAAACAAAACAAAAAACAAAAAAACAATATTTGGATTAATATCACTTTAGATGAAGGCAGTTGAAGCTTAAACACTATTTTAAATTACAGCCACACATGTCAACATTACCTGCACCAAATTAAAATTGTTCTAATGTAAAACAAACAAAAACATTAAGATTTGTTTTTATGGTCAGGCGGAGTCTCCGTTATAAAGAATAGGGTAGAATTTGGCATATTTTGGTACCACCTGTTTTTGTTTGCTTGCTGTTTGGTCTGTGTTTGGAGAAAAATGTAAATGGCCTATATGTGCTTGTAGCTGAGTCTCAGCTGATCAATTTGATGTGCTGCTTTTCTGAGTGTCTGAATCCCTATAGTCCCTTTTGACTTTTTGTGTTATTTCTGTCACATTGAGTTACTTTGGTACAAAATGTGCTCTATAGATACATTTTCTTCATCTTCTACTGTTCATGTGTTGTCATTACCTATACTTATTTTGACCCCTCCTCTATGATTCAATATAACACTATTCCACAAACTTGTTGCTCCCCAACATAAGTCTCCTTATGATGTAGCTGGGTAAAAGTCAAAAGAACAAAGAAGTCCAGTGATGCACATCAAAAACCTACATAGAAAGCATCATCAGATCATCTTTGGTTATTTCTCAAGGACAATATGACAAAATGAAATACAAAGACCCAACAAGCAACGGTGGGAATGTGATAATACTGGATCTGTATCTGCGTTAGTCAGTGGAAGACGTTTTGGAGCTCTACTAAGATTATCTACTCACTGTTCCATCTGTGTGAGTGTGAAAATACCGCTTAAGTTCCACTCGAGCGAGACTCTTCCTGTCTTTTCGGGGTCAGCTCAGGGTCAGCCCACTTCTGATTATCCAACATGATTGGCGGCTCTGTCTGTGGCCACGGGTGAGCAACTCGCTGCCACGTTCAGGTCTTATTGGAGGAGACTCGAGTTTGGGGGCGGGTCAGAGGTGAGACAGGACCAGAGGAGGGAGATGTTAGCTTATGATTGGTTTATGAGTGACAGCTTGACACAGACAGGTGGGCAGAGAAGAGGGAAAGAACAAGAGGTCAAGATAGAGCACCGAAACTTAGACTTACTTTAGTTTGTGCAGAAAAGGAGAAAGTTGGGGTGCTGCTTTTTGAACATTTACTCATGCTCTGAAATGTTATGCATTTAACCCTGTCAATTAACACAACAATATTTATAATAAATGGGATATATGCAGCAGAAAAGGGCATAAAAGATTCACTTCTTCCTTGTCTTCTTTTCAGTGTGTATTCAAATGAGTCTAACGAACTATTGCATGTGAACAAAAGCCCTTCTCGGTAATTCTTGTAAGCTCCAACCATAATATCTAGCTTGCTCCAAAACTCTCCAGACTGTTCTGTATAGGAGTTTATTTGAAGCAACATATATTGAAGTCAAGTATACCATCGTGTATGGCTCACAGCAGATGAATAGCACAGCTGCTTCTCCTTCAACTCTCTCGTCCTCTTCTTTTACTTAATCATCACTGCACTTCAGCCTTACCTTTGATATTCTGCCTCAGATCTCCACCTACGCTCATCTTCTTAAAAGCTTTCATCATTTTCCCTTGCACTTTTTCTACCTTTTCATTGCCTCCTCTCTCTTTCTCACCGTCCTCCCTTCTTGTCTTTCTTTAGCAGTTTGCTGGTCCTCCGTCATTCCCTTTCTCTGACCCCTAACTAATCAGAGTGTTACCCTCTAAACCCACTGCTTACTGTAGAAATAGAATGATAGAAAAGAGGCTCGGATGAAGAATGAGCGTCTCTGTCTCCTGGGTTTTTCAGGTAACAAGTTCAAATGCTGCTGAGGGCTGTTCACATCAAAACCAGATCTCACAGCTGTCTCAGTACAGCACTAGTTTTTAAATATGGGAAATAAAATAAAGCACTGGTTTTGTACATAGACCGACATTATACACGTTTTAAACTATGTTGTACAATCAATAAACAAGGTTCTTTAATTTTGAAAATCAAAGTGTCTTTTTTTCCTTATGAACTGTATATGAGCATAGATTGACAATCTCATATTGTGTTAAAGATGGCTACAGAATCTGCTGATCTTGTAGCAGCAGGTAGATCATTCCACCAATGTGGAACAGAGCCAGAGAAGGTACGTGAGAGTGATTTTTTACCTTTTTGGGACGGTACTACCAGCCGTTGTTCATTTGCAGAGCACAGGGATCTGGTAGGAATATAGGTCTGCATTAGTGAGTGAAGATATGAGGGTGCAGAACCAGTGGTGGTCTTGTAGGCCAAGAGCATAGCTTCATGTGGGTGTCAACCGGGAGCCAGTGTAACCTAATGGAGAGGAGTTACATGCACTCTCTTTGATTCTTTAAAGACCACTCTTGCCGCTGCATTCTGGATCAGCTGCAGAGGTTTGGTTGTGCAGGCACGGAGTCCAGCCAGTAGAGCATTGCAATAATCCAGTTTGGACAAGACAAGAGCCTGGACTAGGATTTGCGTAGAGTGCTCTGATAGGAAGGATCTAATTTTCCTAATGTTGTAGAGGATGAATCTGCAGGACCGGGTGGTGCTGGCAACATGACTTGTGAAGTTTATTTGATCATCAATTACCACTCCCAGATTTCTGGCAGTGCTGGACGGTGTAATGGTTGATGGGCCTAGTTGAATGGAGAGGTTGTGGTGGGTCTTTGGATGGGCCGGAATCACAAGCAGTTCTGTTTTTGCAAGGTTCAGCTGCAGGTGATGGTCCTTCATCCAAAGTGAGATGGGGGCGGCAGTAGCTCAGTGGGTAAAGCGGTCGTCTTTTCGTCGTTCGATTCCCGCTCTCCCCTACTGTCGTTGTGTCCTTGGGCAAGACAATTAACCCACCTTGCCTCCAGTGACTGTAACACTGGTAATGTAATGTAAGTCGCTTTGGATAAAAGCGTCTGCTAAATGAATAAATGTAAATGTAGATGTCACTCAGACATGCCGAGACGCGAGCAGAGACCGTCGGATCATCAGGTTGAAATGACAGGTGGAGTTGAGTGTCATCAGCATAGCAGTGATAGGAAAAGCCATGCTTCTGGATGACAGAGGATGTCATGTATATGGAAAAGAGTAGCGGTCCAAGCACTGAGCCCTGTGGTACCCCTGTATTGAGATGTTGGGACTCAGAGACCTTGTTTCTCCAGGATACTCTGAATGACCTCCGAGAGGTAAGACTTGAACCATTGCAACGCCATTCCAGAGACACCCATCGTCCTGAGAGAAGACGATTAACAGTGATAATTAACTGTGTCAAAAGCGGCAGACAGATCCAGTATTTACACCCTTTCTGCAACAACACGCTACAAATTGTGATGGGAGAGTTGCATTTTAATGGCAGACATGTGTGGCAAATTGTGATAATTGATTTGTTTTTCCACATGTGGTAGCGTGCCTTCTAGAGGCAGCTGGCCTATGGAGGACCTACAGAGCACAGACCTCCTTGAAAATAAAAAAATACAACGTATTACAGGGTAGCCCATCGTACACTGGTCTTGGTCTTGACACGGTCTCAATAGCAAAAAGTCCAGAGTACCATTGACACAGTATAAAACAATCATAAATAAATAAATCTCCAACACAACCACAAACACACCTTCAAAGGGCTGTAATGTTACAGTACTGGGGAAGGGAGAGGTCAGAGTTAAGGAGCTGGATGACCATACAAACAAAGGTAGCCTTCCTCCTCTGTGGCCTACAGCCGACATCTACGCCCTGACTGGTTACACAAGGCAGGAAGTTATCTGACAGACTGGCCTATAATTTTAGAGCACACATTTATGATTCTGATTAGTTACTAATATTGGAGACTGACCGATTGGTAATGATGGAACGTACTGTGCCGAGGCTTCGGTGAGCTGAGTTTTAAGAGTTTATAAGTGACGTAATAGTTAGTTTTGGAGCCTGTTTAAATGGAGCTTAAAATAAAAAGTTATGAAATACTGTTTTTAGATCAAAAATAAATAAAGTCTCCCTCTACATCAGTTGCACCAGTGACATGCGATCATAATGAGAACTAAAAAATAATAATAATGTTTTTTTTTACCGTATGGTCTGAGAGACTTTTTAAAACCAAAGAAAATATAATAAATGAAAACTTTGGGCAAACAAATGGGCAAATATTGACACATTGTTTAATCAATAACAGCGGCCACTATAGACAATAATTACAAGAAGACAAATCTGAGTGTTCAGCTTGTTAGTCTATCTGTTCAGGTTTTTGCCTGGTACATGGTGGATGTGAGTTTGAGTCTCATTTAATCTGAAGGCTGCATGTTCATTTTACTCCAAGATGCTCTCTATATACTTTCCAACACTTATTTTTCACTGTATATGTAAACAGCCATCACATAATTTCTCAATTGTGGGATCATTAAAGTCTAAACTCACAGGCTCCTTAATAAGGAGACATCTAAATACATGGTTTACTGCTTGGAGCCAAGATACTTGTGTTTAGATTTGATTTTTATACAAGAAAATATTTTTTTCTTGTATAAAAGTAAAGTCTTTCTTTGTTTCTTTGTTTTCAACTTCTCCAGGTTTTGAAAACTCTCGTTCACATGGGACAGATAAAGCAGGCGTTCGAACCAGTCATGTGGTATGTGTCAAACCAAGATCTGCACTAAACAAATGAAGCTTTGATTAATAATAATGATGCTTTTTATACAATTGTGTTGAAAAGGTTCATTACTTTAGAAAGCTTTACTTTCCCATCAATAGGTTTGATTGTATTGATAAAATTAACTACAATATATCTGGCTGCTTGTCAGTCTTTAACCAGCAGGAAGATTTGTGTGCACATGAAGCTTCGAGAAATGAACCTTTTTGTGAACCATTTGGCTGGAAGGCTTCAAGAAGCTTCATCTGGCCATCACTAACAATTGGAACCAACAGATACAAGAGAATGAATGTATGATCTCAATAAATGAGTGAATAAAGCAAATTAATATTATGGCCCACTGTTTTTCCCCAGTTTGTGTTTCTCCAGTTGCTGCAGTGGGCGTGGCCCTTCCTCCTGTTCCTGCGCCAAGGTTGGATTGACACACCTGCTTTTCAATCTACTCGTCACTTCATCCATTTGGATTTTTCCCTACAGGGGGGTGCGCCTTCTTTTACATCAAAGCATTGCAGATACTGCCTCTAATTGCATTATTTCAGAATCTCTTCAGTTTTTAATTTTTAAAGCTCATCAAAAATTGTCGTGAAATATTTGTACTTCTGAACTACCTCAACAAGCTCTCCCTGGATGGTGATGGAGACTGTCTCCACAAGCTGTCTCTTACTTTTGTTTATGTTCAGTTCTAGACAGGAGTTCTTACACCATGTTGTGAAGTCCTGCTCCAGAGCAGGGCTGACACAGTGATGAAGCAGAGAGCAGAGACAGCAGGACAGTAGTGTTAGAAAACTTAAACAAATAACAGTATTGGTTCTCGATGCGCTCTGGCTTTGGAAATTGGTTACTTGGTCTCACCACTATAATGTAAAATCTTTTGCAAACAAGCTACCACATAAAGTTGGATGGGTAGTGCACTCTGTGTGCATTATGGATGGATGTCAGATCAAGTTCTGTCTTTTGTTTGGCTTCATCAAGTGGTCCACGGTAGATTTGAAAATCTTACCCACATTTATATTCTCATAAACAGAAACAAAGATAAAAGATAACTTTCTTTATTTTTCAGCTACGCACATACAAAAGGGACAGGTCTTACATCCCCTAATAAGGCAGAATTGGATTAACATGAAATGTGAACATAGCTTTTGTAGTACTGTCTGGTCAAATAATGCCTTTTCCTTGTTTGTGTCTTTGCAAACACAATCAACATGACACCTCAAAGCCAAGACACACGGATATATTTTTACACCAAATTTACATATATTTTGAATTGTTAAGTCCCATTAAAAGTGAGATTTTTTTTTTTGTCTTTTTGCATTTATTTGACAGGACAGTTGACAGGAAACAGGGAGAGAGAGGGACAATGGGCAAATGACCCGAATGGGAATATGGTTGTTACGATCCCCGCTAAACTAAAGGAACCTTTCCAAATTCAAACAGTACAAAGTGTAAGGCAACACAATTTAATTATTTATTACTTGAACAAAAGGATTAGGGATAAACCAAAAAGTCACACACAACTAAAGATTGAAGGAGAACAAAAAGGCGGCGATGGGTCGGCCAAAATAAACAAAAGAGGGAAACAAGCCGAGCCCGCCATTGGACCGTCTAACCCGACTTGCCTCCCCGGGCCCTGCCTAACAAATCCTAACACCTAAAGGAAAATAACAAATCATGAAAACACGACCACCGTGCCCATCACCTAAAAGAACTAACTAACAAAATAAAAGGAGCTGAACGTCTAAGCTGCCCCTGGCAACGGCGCTGCAGCAGCACAGACAGGAGGCGGAGCCCAGACCCAGAAACATGGAGTGAAGCAGAGAGAGAGACCCGGCACAAACATCCTCGTTATAAAGGGTAGCAGCCAATCAAGAGCCGAGATCCGACACATCCACTCCTCCTGCAGGTAGATAAAAACACAGACAATAAATACATGGCAAATGTAACAATGGTATGCACTCTACCACATGAGCTACCGGGTCACACCCCATTTAAGGACCTTAACCTAATTTAAGGATCTTAACCTAATCTTGCCTATCAATTAAAAATATTTGTGTGCTTTAGTTATAATGTTGGGGTTTTATTGAACCCCATAATGCTGGTGCATTGACAAAAACACCAACTCTGGGATAAAATATAGATGAGTTTAAGTGGACTCTTAGTGTAATACAAGATGACTTTGTAGCAACAGCAGCTGGTATCTTTTATAGTTGTTCTCAGTGACTTTGAGGCACTCTGCCGGTTTGCTCCAGGCTCCTCTCATTTTCTTCTTTTGCTTTCTTTTCCACTGTGTCCAACCACATGAAAGAAACAACCTAATATAGGTGAGAGAAAAAGAGAAGCCCAGTGGTTCCATATCAGGCTTGTTTTCAGCTCGTTTGCACATTTTGTTCGCAGTCTGAGTCACGGAATTGTGCTGTAGATCTTACACACTTTGTTAAACACCTTTATGCAGTTAGCATGGTATACTATATGAATAATATGACCAGTGTGAAAACAGTGCCAACCATAAATTCACAAGCTCCCTTTTTATTTTGTGCATGGAGTGTTTCTAATGCAGCTCGTGTCTGCGGTTCACCACACTGCAGGGCTTTACCAGGAAATGTCACCTTACAGGGCGTTCAATACTTCCTAACCTTTTTCTGCTCCATCAGAATGTTTAACAGCATCGAGCAGGTAAGGTAGGACTTGAGTTTGTCAAACATATCAGTAACTCTCCTTTCTTTGATCCATGGAGTTTGGAAGTTGGTGGGACAGAGCTGTGACTCTTTGTACAGATAAAAAGTACATCTCAGAAAGTAATCCAGTTTCTGCAGCAGTGATGTTACTTGTTGCATAGAGAGTCTAAATCCACATGGGTCCCTAAATCAGATTTCAATAGGATGTCTAACAAGCTATTGTTAATTTAAAATCCATGAGCAAAAAGATTTTGAAAAGATGATAATGTGTATTACACAAACACAATGTGTTCAGATCCAGATTCAGAATCACCACTTAAACAACTCTGATTAATGAATTTATTACAATCTAAGTTTTGCATATCTAAGAGTACACACGTGTAGTAATGGAGAGATCCCAAGAGACCATTGTTTACTATTGCCATGACCATTGTTCTTTCTGTAATGTATCGTTCTGCTGTTCCTAATCTGGCCTGCAACTCTCCACTCCTCTCCTGGACATTTGCTGGCAAGCCAATCTTTGAAGCAGACTGAAAAGACATACAGACAAGTACCTGAGTTACAGTACATGTGTACGTATAAAGTAGTTTAAAAGCCCAACATTTTCGGCCTTTTAGTGTTTGTAGTGTCAAAGGCTGTCTTGTGGTTTTCCCCCAAAGTCTTTGTGCCCCTTATTGCCACAGCCAACTCCTTAACAAGGAATCCCCAGAGTTTTTTTTTTTATCTTGGCCCAGGCTTAATTTTTGACTCACACCTCTCCTCCTAGATCAATCTGACAAAACTTAATCACAAAGTATCAAGGCATGATATTGTACATTTTTCTTCTACTCTCGTTTTATCCTCATCATTGACATAAGCATCATCACCTTTGGAGAATGTATCTGACAGTAATTTTTAGTTCAGTAGTTTTTTTTTGCTCCTTCTGACGCAAAACCATTTACTCATCTAGCACCCAAAAAACTTTTTCATCAGCTGTATTGTGACTCACCTTTCAATAACAGTATTTGACCTGGTAACTTAACTATAAACTATGAATTTTCCTAACAATCTATTCACATGATACATATTCACATGATGTACAGTTTACAAGTGTACAAGTGGACTTAATATTGTACAGCAGGCAGAATATTGACTCTAATGAGGATTTACAGTACAGAGTTCAGAAGTTTTATGGCGAATGACAAGAATGATTTCCTGTGTCTCTCGGTGGAGAATTGTGGCAGTAACAGTCTATTGCTGAAAGAGCTCTTGCAGCTGACCTGTGGAGCTGGTGGGAGGGAAAGTCCAGAATAGTCCTGATTTTGGACAACATCAGAGAGTCCAGCTCCTCCCCTACAACATGTCCGGCCTTCTTGATGATCTTGTCAAGTCTATTAGTGTCCCTCACGTGCAGACTGCTGTCCCAGCAGACCACAGCGTACATGATAGCACTGGCCACCATAGACTCGTAGAACATCCTGAGCATAGTCCTGCAGATGTCAAAGGACCTCAGCCGTCTCAGAAAGTAGAGACGGCTCTGGCCCTTCTTGTAGACAGTGTCCATGTTCTTGCCCCATCCACACTTACCCCCTGGATAGAGATGGGGGTCACAGCAGCTTTGGTCCTCCTCAGGTCCACCACCACTTCCTTAGTCTTTATCGAGCTGGAGGTGGTTCTTCTCGCTCCAGGTGACAAAGTTGTCAACAACAACAACAGTCCTGTACTCCTTCTCGTCACCACCGCTAATGCATCCAACCTCTGCAGAGTCGTCAGAGAACTTCTGAAGGTGGCAGGACTCTGTGCAGTAGTTGAAGTCTGTGGTGTAAAAGGGTGAAGAGGAAAGGAGAACTGGAGTGGGTCCTGTAGATGCTGCACCATGGGTCGCAGCTGCTCCAGGACGAGTTGCTCCAGAGTCTTCATGATGTGGGAGGTCAGTGCCACGGGCCTGTAGTCCTTGGGGTCGCTGGGACGCTTCGGGACAGGAACAAGGCACAACGTCTTCCACACCAGGGGGACTCTCTGGAGACTCAGGCTCAGGTTGAAGATCGGATGCAGAACTTGTGTGCTTGTTTCAGAAAGGTTACTGAGCATGGCATGCCCTTTTGATGACGATCCTGTGGATGTCATCAATTTGGAAGCACAGATTATATGAGGCTTTTTTTCACCGTGAGAGGGTGATAAGGCCACATATCGATGCGTTTTCTCATCCAAACAAATATTTGAGAGACCATTAATCGTTAATTTATGCAGAAAACCTTTTGAAACCTCACACTCAAATGTGACAACCCGTGGGTCAGCTCTTTCCACAGAACAGAGTCTGTGCATTGCTCTGTTTTTTTCTGTACCATGTGGGTGATGCAGAGCATGTGGAAAAAGCAACAGTGTGTAGAGCTGTTCATACAATTGCCTATGGCACATGGCACTAAAACGGTTCCTACGAACATTTGTACAGTTCCCAGTTCCCCGCTTCAATCATTACAAGACAATCATTGCTGGGTGACAGAGGGTACCCTTGTCTGCGCTATATGATGACACCCTGAACCTGAGCCTGGACCACAAACATGATTCAACCTGGCTCACAGCAAAACACAGGCCAAGGTGGAGCTGATCATTGGCATCCTGAAGGCAAATAAATAGCCTCAGGGTCAGTCCAGAGAGGGCCTGTGATATCACATTTGCTTGTGTTGACCTTCACAACATTGCTACAATAACAAGAGATAGCCAACCCTTATGTCCTGATGAAGATTGCCTAGAGGAACCCCAAATGAATGTAGCTGACCAGAAAGATAGCAGAATGTCCAAGAGACAGGATTTGTCAAAATCCTTTGAATTAAAGTGTTTTTTTACATTGAAGCATTGCTCATTTCTTAATTTTTCTAAAATAAAACAAATTAACACACACAAAATATTTTACAACACACACACACACACAGATTTCCTGTCTGGTTTTACCCACTTGTGTGTTGACTGTCTCTACAGGCTGCAGCTCCACCTCTTGGTCCACCTACCTCACCTGCAGCCCATTGGCAATTAGTCACAGCAGATGGACCTACTCTGCAACTAGATCCTGCTGGATCATTGCACTGTTGTTTTCTTGCCTGGAATGTTCATGACGAAGTTTTATTGACTGTATGAAACCCTGGAATGTGATTGCACTTACTTTTTTTTTCTCATTTCTCCAGTCTGACCATCCTGTGCTGCATTTTCCGGCAGCTGTACCTCCAGCTTTGGTGTCATCTTTGTCATTCCAACTTCCCTGACTCAGACTGTATGTCAGTGTTTAATTAAAGCCTACACAGCACAGAACTGTACCAGTCTCTCTTTTTGCATTTTTGAGTCTGTTTGTTTCAAGTCAACCTAAATAGCTCCAGTAATTATTTGACTTCAGTATTCTCTTTGGAGAAAGCTTTTGTTCATTTCATTTTGGTTTGGGACAAAGTTCTTCTGGCTCCAGAAGGATTACATCTTTTTAAACAAGAGGCCAATATAGGGCAAAGAAATATTGCTTAAATAGTTAAACATAAAAAAATAAATCCTTGTTTACATCGTAAAAGGGGAGAGTTACAATAAACTCATGTCTTTCCTCTGTTGGCTATTTGTTGCCATTTCTTTTTCACTAATGCAGCTGTATTGCATTATTTTTCACAATAATGGTCTTGAGTTCTTAAGCCAGCATTAAGACCTCCAACTTTGCTTCTGTGAAGTATGCTGCCCTTTTCTTCTCATTGAGAGTTTCCATTGTGACTCATGAATTCGGCGATCATTCTGAAAGTGTCTTTATGTTTTCAGCGTGCGTGCACATTAACACTGTTACAGTTGAACTCTCTTCAGGTGTTTTGGAACTCAGTAAGCAGATTTTAAGTTTATCAACTGAGAGTTTAGAGTTTACCATGGTAAGTTATGGTAAGATGGTAAGTTAACCATGTTTTCTGGAATACATCCCTGAAGCAGTTTGTCCTCCCGTTTGTTTTTCTGTTCTTCCCCCTCCCTTGTGTCTCCATCTACCTAAGTGTGGCTGTTCCTCCTGTGTGTAGAGCAGCTCAGCTGGATTCAATCACCAGCATTACAAGAGGCCCAGCTTTCCAGCTCCTTGTCACTTTGTTGCAACTAGCTCAGTTAGAACATTTGGCTTTAGATATTTATTCTTTGTGGTAATTTCTGCTGACTTACCTTTTTGTCCAGGGCTTGCCTGCCTACTTGTCTGGTTGTGATCCATCAGCCTCCATAGAGGTGTTGCCTGAAGCCGGTTAAACAAACTTGTTGCAGAATAAATTTCTGAGTTGATATAATCTAGGGATGGCCAGATGAAGCTTCTTTAACCCTTTAAGCCCGAGGCCTATTTTCAAGACCACTGCTCAAAAAATGATAACCAATAAAGAAATTACTATATTTCAGCAACCATAAGGTGTATTTGAATCATTGGTGTCATTATAAAAGGGAACATTGTGGAGATTTGTTAAAGTGTTATCATATGAATGTGTTACTAATGAAGAGAAAATGAAGATGGCACACAGCTAAGATGTATATTTTTTATTTCCACCTAGAAAAAAGAAAGTATTTTATGATGAGTAACTCTTTGGAATGCTGCTGTTGCATGTAAACATGTAAATAAAACATGTTAACATTATCCCTGAAAAGTTTGACACTGATTATGTGAAGCAGAATAAAACTCAAGAGGTTTTAGTACAGACAGATTAGGCGAGATTTCCAAAAGCCACACTTTTGCACACTTTGACCCAGTCTGTTCCATTTCAGTTTAGTCATGTAAATACAATATATTTCATGTTTATATCACTTAATGGTGTTCATTACATCCATTTTGGATAACTTAAACCAGACTTAGACTCGTTAGAGCCAGTAGAATCGAAGGAAAACATTTATATCCCGGTCATTTGGACTTTGCTCTGATGTCACAGGATTGACAGCGCTCCAAGCCATTCACAGTGTTTACCTCAAGTGTTATACACAGAGAGTGTCCCCAACCATGACCTAAGAAGCCAGGTTACGGATGAATTATAAAAAAAAGGGCAGCATAGGGACATTCCAGAAAAGTAGGGTTTTTTTAGATAATAAAACCATTTTTCAACACTAAACAGCAAAGGTAAGGCAAAGTTAATGATCATAATTGTACAGAAGCTTGTTTGAATTTTTTTTGGTATGCTTTCGCTGCTGGTTTACTTATATTTGAAAGTAGCTTAGCTAGCTTGGCATCATTGTAATCGTTAGCTTCTCTAGTTTTATTTGAGGCCTGGCTCGAGTTTGTTGGTTGTAGAGGCCAGCTGTTCACAAAAATGTGGCGACTGGGCTGAGTAGGTGGCGCTATTCACACCTTGACATTTTGTCTTTTGTTTGCTTGCTGTTTGGTCTATGTTTGAAGTTGATGTATATGGCTTATGTGCGGAGTTTCTTCTGAGTAATTTGATGTAAAGCTTTTCCATATTAGGCTTGGGGGCATGTAGTGTATTATTTTGCTTGTTTAAGGCTTCCAGCCAAATGTTTCACAAAAAGGTTAATTTCTTGAGGCTTCATGTGCACACAAATCCCCTGCTGGTCAAAGACTGTTAATTTTATCAATTCAATCAAGCCTAGTGATTGCCACCTTCTTTTGGAGTATGTATTGGCCTTAACTTTGGGTTTCCCTCTCAACTCGGGTTTAAACCCTTTACCAGTGATCCCTGTACGAAAGCCCTGAACGGCCATGGATCATATATTTTTTTCTGTCTTGTTATCTCGTGATCACGAGTTAATTTTCTCGTGATCTCAAGATAACGAAAGTTGTTATCTTGAGATCACGAGTTAATTTTCTCATGATCTCAAGATAACGAAAGTTGTTATCTCGTGATCACGAGTAAATTAACTTGTGATCTCGAGATAACAAAAGTTGTTTTCTTGTGATCACGAGTTATATCCGTAAAGAACAGAACATGTTCTAGAGGCAGCAAAAGCGCAACCATCATGGATGATCGCATTGTACGACACTTGAGAAGGAGGCTTTCAGGTCTGCAACTTTATCGTCGAAGACAATATAGCGACTGTAGTGTCAAAACTGATCCCTCAGTCTTTGGCACTATTGTATGGAATAAGTTATGAACGCAACACCAGATCAAATGCCAGAGAGTCTTTTATTGTTTCACAACCAACACAATAAACGACCCAAGTAGACCTCCCCAGCTCTACTGATGTTTGAACAGTAGACATAAGCTTTTATACAGTTTTGATATGACAGTACAGTAATAACTCTTTCTGCAAAGCTTTGAAGTTCATTATTAACTTTCTGATATCATCCTGTAAAGCCTTTAGGACTCTTCCTCGGGCTCTCCCTTCCTCTGTATCCTTCGATAACAGACACCTACCTCTTTATCTAGTCCTTCCTGTGTGTGTGTCTGACATTAGGTTTTCTCTTTTATATTTAATATGTTTAAATGAATAACTAACTGAGTATACATAATTAAAACACATAACATATACATATTACACCACAGTACCCTGAACGTGTAGTCAGTTTCATTGCCAGCCAACTTAGGGACCGGGACGTCTGCATGGCTACAGAATGATGTTTGAAAGATGCCGTTTAAATGGTTTCGTGTTTTCCCTACGGAAAGGGCAACCCAGCGTACAAAGGATATTTCTCGGTCTACCACATTTATTTGTTTATTTTTCATAAATAGTAACCAAGTAATAAACCTGAAATAATAAGAAATACAATATTTCAACTTCTTTTCATACTACAAACAATGAAAACACACAACAATAAATAACATTAATCAAAATACAAATATATAATATTACTAATATACTATAATAATAATAGTAATCATCATGTATCATTTATGTACATGCTTCACACTTAAACATTATGCACCATATTCAAGTCCTACTAAACGCCTGTGCAAGATACATGCAGTCTTTTCTGCAAGCAGGAAACCACAGATGGAAACTACAGCTCCCAGAATGCCCCGCTGCAAACCAGGAAGTACGTTATGTTAGACACCGGTCCGCGATTCATACGTAGTCAAACATTTATAAAACTAAAGAAAGTAAACACGAATAGACACATAATGTACAGCAATGTTACAAATCTAACTGTTAGCTTCATGTATGTTAACTTCACTGCTCAGATCTACCAGAGCATAGCATTGTCTTTACACGTCACTCATTTGAATACTACGTAGCCTAGCCTACGCCACCAGCACCAGTAACAGGCATAGGTAACAGAAGGCGCGGACTTTTCTCGCGATACGTTTTGTTATCACGAAAATATAAAGTCATTATCACGAGAAAACAACTCTTGTTATCTCGAGATCATGAGAAAATTAACTCGTGATCTCAAGATAACAATTTTCGTCATCTTGAGATCCCGAGAAATTTAACTCATGATCACGAGATAACAAGACAGAAAAAAATATCTGATCCATGGCCGTTCAGGGCTTCAGTATCCCTGTGCAGTGATCAGCCAATAGTATTCGACCTGGAGGGAAAAGGGGGCGAGGTTATTTCTTCTGAGAAACAGAAAGCAACAAAGGTCGTATAAATAAAGTTTTAAGACAGTAATTGTCTCTGAGGATAGACCAACTTAAAAACTCAGGGTCTCTGCATATTTTATGATATTTCACACTAAGTGTAAATAACATGTAAAATGCCTAAAAATAAGAAACAATTTACACATTTTTTAACAAATGTATTGTGGCAGCAAATACAATTTTTTGAGTGGGTCCTGTGTCCTGTCAATAATGACCACGTCCTGTCACCGCTGCGCTGCCCTGATGGTCAGCGCGCACCGGCCTTGGATCTGGCACAACCAATTCGGATTGCTCTACTCAACGCTCTCTTCATTGCAAACAAGGCCTTCTTCCTCAGCGAATTATTCTAAAAGAAACACCTTGACTTTATGTTTTTAACAGAGACCTGGCAGGGTGAAATGGAGTACACTCAACTGAACGAGCTGTGCCCTCCGGACTGTTCCGTGTTTGGGACACCGCAGGTCTCGCGGCGAGGAGGCGGACTCGCACTCGTGTACTGGGACTGTTTCTGCTGCAGGTTGAAAAGCCGTTCTCTTTCGACTCCTTCGAGATGCAGAGGACTAAGGTTGGCAAGAATGACTCATTTTATTGCATTTTAATTTACCGACCTCCTCGTCTTTTTCTCGTTTTTAGAGGATTTCTCTGATTTTTTATCTTTAATTATCAAACTTGAAAATGTTCTGATACTCGGATTTTAACCTCCATATCGATAATGCTTCGTGTAATCTGGCATCTGAGTTTTTAACACTCACTGAAGCATTTCATTTTAAACAGCATGTCTCTGGTCCTACAGATACAAAAGGCCACACTTTGGACCTTGTTTTCCAAACCGATGTCACAAAGACGCATCATTAATGGATCCACAGCTGAGAAATTTGACCCCAGTGTTTTTGATGGCTGTAGTGAGCCTTAATCTTTTATGCAGTCTTTTAAGAACCACTGTTTGTCCGTTTTAAACATGGTTGCTCCATTAAAAAGTAAACACACCTTCCCTAAAAATCCCTGCCCTTGGATAAATGAGGAAATCTTATCTTGCAGGAGAAACTGTCGTAAAATAGAACGTTTGTGGAAATGCACAAGTTTGGAAGTCCACAGACTGCACCTGAAGGAGCTCATCATGTCACTAAATGATAAAATAAAACAGGCCAGATCTGCCTATTTCTCTAATCTTGTTGTACTGACCAAGAAAAATGCTAAAGTCCTGTTTGACACAATATCAAGAATTGTCTCTCCTTTAGCTCCTCATTTGACAGTCCACTCAAAATCTGACTGCAACAAGTTTTTACATTCCTTTGTGAATAAGGTACATGATATAAGAGCCTCTATAAACCCATCTTCTGTAAACACATCTTGGGGTTTATCTCCTCAGTGCTCTTGGTCTACCTTCTCACCTGTCACTGAAGAGGACATTAAGGGTCTACTAAAAAAGCCCTCTAGATGTAATGCCAACTTCGCTGCTTTTAAATGTATTTGATTTAGTTGGTCCATATGTTGTTAAACTGATCAACCTTTCTCTTTTAACTGGTTCTGTGCCCAGCTCTTTTAAACAAGTGGTCGTCAGCCCCATTCTGGAGAAGCCCAATTTGGATTCTTTTGAACCAAACAACTACAGGCCAATCTCTAAATTGCCTTTTTTTAATCTAAAATCCCGGAGAGAGTGATGAAAATAATTTTATAGATAAATTTCAGTCAGGCTTCCGAAAATGTCATTTAACTGAGACTGCCCTGCTGAAGATATCAAGTGACATTATGATGGTGGCTGACTCTGGGCAGTACTCTGTCTTGATCCTACTGGATTTATCGTCTGCTTTTGATATTCTGGACCATAATGCATTGATAAAGCGTCTGCAATATGAAACAGGTTTCTCTGGATCAGTTCTAAAGTGTTTTTTCTCTTACCTGAGTGACAGATCATTTTGTGTCTTTATTAACAATATTCTGTCTGAAATGACCCCTCTGTCATATGGAGTTCCTCAGGGCTCAGTCCTAGGTCCTCTTTTGTTTTTATTGTACATACATCTTGGTGAAATAATTCACGGTTTTAAAAATGTGTCTCATCACTTTTATGCTGATGGCATTCAGTTGTATTGTTCTTTTAAAGACTCTGAGTTTCATAAACTTACTGATTTGTTGGACTGCTTGTCCTGCATAAAGAACTGGTTATTCAATATACCAGTCGAGCCTCAGAAACCTTGGTGTTCTGTTTGACCAATCTAAGTCTCTGGACAGTCATTCTAGAGAGTTGGTCAAAAACTGTTTTTATCATTTGAGAAACATTTCTAAACTGAGTGTCATTGTCTAAAGCTGACTTGGAGATGATTATTCATGCTTTCATTTCTTGTCTTGATTGTAATTCTCTTTTTACTTGTTTGAACAAATTGTCTCTGAGTCGGCTACAAATGGCTTCACCACATTGGCTTCCAGTCAAATTCAGAATTGATTTTAAAATTTTAGTCTTGACTTTTAGAGCTCTGCATGGACAGGCCTCCAGTACATCACTGACCTGCTGACCCCTTACTTCTCCTCCCGCGCTCTTCGGTCTTCAGGTCAATTCTTCTAACGGTCCCCAAAACCCGTTTTAAAACTCGGGGAGAACGGTCCTACCAAGCAGCCGCCCCAGACTCTGGAACGCCCTGCCCCTGTCACTGCGAGTGGACGTTTCTGTTGATTCTTTTAAAAAGCAGCTGAAGACACTTTGATTTAAACAAGCTTTTAGTTGATTGGGTTTTTATGCTTTTACATTTTGTGGTTTTAATTTTTATTCTCATAGTTTTGTTTTTATTAAAATTGCACTTTGTAAAGCACTTTGTGATTTATATCTGTGAAAGGTGCTATATAAATAAAATGTACTTACTTACTTACAGTGTTATTAATGTCCCCTTCCTTGTTTTTGTGCAAAAAAAGAAAATGATGAGGCCAGAAACAAAAGGTTTAGTTGATGTTGCATTAGATCCAAGTGACTTTGCGCACATCTGGTTGGTCCACTTTTGTTCTGTAGACTAAACCACATAAAACCTGCTCATGAGCAGGGTAGCTGTGTAGAGTCAGTTACCACGACAATGAAACTAGATCAAAACCAAACCAAATTCTGAAGCCAGAAAACTCAGTTTGCTCAAACTAAACCTGAAATTACCGGCTTGTGTTGTCTGCATTTGGGTCCAGAAATAGACGTGTCAATTTGCCTTTTGAAATATTGGTCCTGCCAGTGTACCCAGTACAACTTGTCAAAGACCTTAATATCTGACACCGCAAAGATTTGGTAGTAATCCAGCATAGAAATAAGTGGTCTATGCCGTTTTTTTCTCTAGCATCATTAATGAGACTATGTGGACTATAGCACAATGAAACTATGCTGGTTCGACCAGTTAAACCAACATAGGCCAGGCCATTAATTGCTGGTCTCAAAGTTTTTTTCCAACAGGGAACATTGTGTTTTGCAATAGCAGCTAATATCAGAGAAGCAGGTAAAAAAGTTCTGGAAATGCGCTAATGTTAGCAAACAGTGAACATTTATGCCGTCTTTTGCAGACATGGTGCTATGGTGCAAGTGAACGTCTCGGGTTACCTGGCTGTAACCCTGTTCCCTTAAAAAGCGGGAACGAGATGCTGCGTAGCATTACCCTGTGGGCACCATTCTTTGTGTGACCATTTGTGAAACACGGCAAGAATTGGCTTATAAAACCTCTGTTGGTGACGCAGCTCATCAGCGGTTGCTGCCTGAGCGCATCTGAACGCGAGTATAAGAACACATGACGTGGAAGCATCCGTAGGTCAATTTGGCTGAAGAACGGCCGAACACGCCCAGTGCGGCATTGCAGCGCAGAATCTCATTACCGCTTTTTAAGGGAAGAGGGTTACAGTCAAGTAACCCGTGACAATCCCTATCAAAAGCTACACTTGATGCTGCGTAGCATTACACTATGGGGAGCGAGAATACCAATGCCGCCGCACTGCAAGTGTCTGGACCCCCTCGGGTTGTGAAGTGTGCACAAACACAAAAGAGGTCTCAAACACGATTTTGGGATGATGACTCAAGGACATGCGAGCCCGGAGTAGCATTAACATCCAAATTATAGAATCTGATGAGTGTGCAGGGAGGACCAGCCTAATGCATCACAAACTTGCTGCAGAAGGGCACCTTTTGCTAAAGCTGTTGAAGCTGCAACCCCCCTAGTAGAATGAGCCCTTACACCTATGGGCGAAGGGCGCCTCATAGGCCAGGGCAATTGCATCCCTCACCCAACGTGATATAGTTTGCTAGGTGGCTGCAGCCCCTAGCTTGCAGCCCCTGTAGCATACATACAGCTGTTTGGACTTATGCCACTGGCTAGTGCGGTGGACATAACTCTGGAGGGCACGTACTGGGCACAGTAAGTTAAGTCTCTCCTGCTCCGGTGTTGTAAAATGGCGGAGGACAGAAGGCTTCAAGAATGACCGGATTTAGGGTTGAGAATGGAACTTATGGAAGATAATTAGGGTGAGGATGCAGAATGGCTTTAACCAGCCCAGGGGCAAAGTCTAGGCAGGATGGCGAATCTGACAGAGCCTGCAAATCCCCAATTCTCTTAAGAGAGGTAATGGCTGCCAGAAAAAAACATCTTTAGAGTCAGAAGCCTGACAGACGCTGATTTTAGCAGTTCAAACGGAGTGCTTACTAAGCCCTCAAGCACTATAGCTAGGTCCCAGGAAGGAACTGTAGCTCTAGTGGGCGGCCTCAACCGCTTGGCCCCTCGGAGCAGGCAACTAGAGGGTGTCTCCCTATCGATACCTCGTCAATCAGGGCGTGGCAAGCCAAAATGGCGGCCACAAAGACCTTGAGTGTGCTAGGATTAATGCCCGAGGACAGTTTGTCCTGCAGAAACCCCAACACTGAAACAATCTGGCAGTGAACTGGGTCTGCATTGTATGTAGCACACCAGGCTTCAAAGACACACCATTTGCAGGCATAGGATCTCCAAGTAGAGGGTCACCTAGCACTCAAAATAGTCTCTACAACAGGGGCTGGGAGCCCGACTTCTCTTAATAGGTTCCCCACCAGGGACCAGACGTGAAGGTTCCAGAGCTCGAGGATGAAACACTGTCCCCTGTGCCTGAGAAGGAGATCCATTCTGGTCGGAATCGCCCATGGCGAGCGGTCGAGGAGAGATATTAGGTCTGAGAACCATACTCTGATCGGCCAACGGAGCACTACTAGTAAGAGGCGCGACACGTGTTGATGGACCTTCGCCAGGACTCCTGGGTAGCAGAGCCACCAGAGGAAACGCATTAAAAGGCGCAGTCTGGGCCACGCATGTGCCATTGCATCCAGACCCAGGCGAGCTGGAGGAGTCAGAGAGAACTAGAGGGTACATTGTGCTGTCTGCAGTGAAGCAAAGAGGTCCACCTCTGCTTTGTAAAATCTTTCCCAGATTTGGCTCACTACCTCGGGTTGGAGTTTCATTACTTGTGTCACAGCCTATCTGGACAATAAATCTGCTCCCACATTTGTGTGCCTGTGGATATTTCCCTGAGGGACAGGAACTTGTCTTGAGCCCAAAGCAGAACCTGCTGCGCTAGTTTGTTAAAGCGGCACAAACGCAGTCCGCCCTGACAAGGTATGCAAGAGACCACCGCCGTACTGTCTACTTGTACTAGGACATGGTAGCCCCTTAGCTGCTGGAGGAGGTATTTCAGGGCCAGAAATACAGTCTTCATCTCGAGGCAATTGATGTGCCATGCGAGAAGATGGCCTCTCCATATCCCTTGGGCTGGACGGCCATCTAAGACCAGCGCCCCAGCTCATGAGGGCTGCATTTGTCGTTAGCATTATGCGACGACAACATGGACCTAGAGTGGGACCCAAAGAGAAACTGGGGTCTGAACCACATAGATAGGGTACGAAGCCCTCGGCGCGTGAAAGATGTCTCCATTCCACCAGCCATCAAGACTACAACATGTATGTATAATATAAGATGACTTTATCCCCACAAATGGTATTTGTATGTTTCTAATATATTTATTAATTTATTTTTTTTGTAGGCACATGGGGGGAGTTGACCTATCAGATGCACTGATTGGATACTGATTGGATACGAGATTCTTCACAAGACCAAGAAATGGTATAAGACCTTCTACCATTTAGTGGACATTGCCATTGTCAATGGTTTCATACTATATAAAGCACAGTGCAAAGGAAAGAACCTAACTCCAATGCACCAAAAAGCATTCAGGGAAACCCTGGTCTTGGAGCTGGCAGATGGAGGATCCACCAGGCCACCACAGCAGGAAGAAGGCAACAGGGACGAGCAGCATCACTTGGTGCACATCAGGAGTGGTAGTGACAAGACACATGGCAGGCTGAGGTGCTGGAAATGCCATAGCAAAAACCCCAATAAAATGCTATACATGTAACATACCCTTGTGTTTTCTGCCAACAAGGGACTGCTACATCGAGTGGCACATAGAACATTGATCAGTGTATATAGTTTGCAGTGTTTTGTGTGAATTTTATTTGAAAATTAAATATTTTGGCCATAACACTCATTTTGACTATTTTTATATGGTGATGTGCATATTTTGTGGAATATGGAATATGAATTTTCATAAATAAATAGTGACTGTGGGTAGATTCAGATTCCTCTAGGTGTAAGCTTTCAGTAGAGCCCTCATTGATGTCTGTGGGTTGAAGCATTCAGAACGTATTTCACTTTTTCATACGTTTCTCCAAATGTCTCCAATTTGGATAGGTTTGGATGAACCAATGGTCCCTCTATAAAACAGCCTGGACCTACCAACATAAAAACTTTTTTATTTTTTTCATTTTTTTTTTCATTTTTTCAGATTCTTTTCAAATTTAAAATGTGAGTAGTCATCAGGTTATTTTGGCCCATAGTGTTTCAATCCTCAACTACCGCAGCTGCAGCTTTAGACACCTTTTATTTTCACTAAATATTTTATTCAAGGAGAATCTTTTTTTTGTTCCAAAGTGTATAAAATTTCATTGGTAATACTTTGAGATTCTGACTCACTATATGCTGGGAAACTTAATAAGTGGTCCCTGAAACTCTCTAAATCCAAATGAGAATTGGGAAACCCTTCGGCCTTGTGTGAACTCACAAAACTGAGGGGAAGGACTACAGGGTAGAAATGGGATTGGGCCTAAACAGATTTGTAAATGTTCTCAGATTAATCATTTGTGTTTATTGAAAACAGCCGTTTAATTTTTTTTATTATTTTTTTATTTAGAGCTTGCCTCTTGCCTTGTCAATTAAAGTACGTTGTGAATAATATTCCATTAAACACATCTTGTCACATGAAACTGGTTCAGCTCTCTAAAAGTTCATAATATAAATATTTGAGACAATTAATTGTTGTCTGTTGGGATTGTGGGAAGAGTGGGAACTTTAAATAAATGCCAGTCTTCAAGGACAAAAATAATAAATTAGCTACAATGCAATTATGAAATGAAAAATGCCATCTGGATTTTATCTGATTTCTTCCAAGTACTTGCCATGAAACTTCCCTCATAGTCTCTGTTCCGTCAGAAGTTTGATGACTTTGGCCAGTTCTAGTCTTACACCATCAGTTCTGAAATGTTGTAACCAAGAAAGATTGCCAGCTGGTGCATCTCTGTGTCTGTCACTGTTGAAAAGATGGCGGCATGTTTTCACAGCTTGGTTTATGCAAGTGCCCTGGGAAACTTTTTGGCAAGTTTAGTTTTATCTGAGCCATGAAAATATGTTGTCTCAGTGGGTCCTGCAAAAGTATTTTTTAACCCTAGCCTTCACATGGTTATGAAGTTGTATGTAACTTTTTTACAGGCTCAGTTTTTGATAGCCGTCACTCCATCTCTTTTCTTTCAGGGGCAGAACTCTTAAGTCCAGACTGCCCTCCCCATGGACACTTCCTCCAACTCTTCCAGCGGAAAACTAGAACAAAGGACTCACCCGCAGTAGAGAGAAAACTCTTCAGCAGACTCATCTAAATGTTTAACCTGTTCACTCTCGTGTTTCACAGTTCCCCTTACTTGTGAACAAGTTTTAAAAAAAGTTAAACTTATTCATTTAAGGTAGGCACCTTTCCCCAACCTAGTGGGAGAAACTTTCTGATTGAGGACCATGGCCTCAGACTTGGAGGTGCTGATTCTCACCCTATCCACTTCCTACTAAGTTGTGTACTTTGAAAAGTCCATCTTGAAGCATAACAAGCTCTAAAAACAACTCATAAATAGGGTCGTCAAAGCAAATATGGAAGATACATGTTGATGTATTGCCACCTGAAAACTCTAGGTGGCTGTCAAGAGCTTGTTGCTTGCTGTCCTGCTACAGAATAGTGTCAGCAAACTCACAGGTCCCTTCAACAGCTGGGTGAAAAAAACAGCAGAGTGTTCCCACACTCAGTATCACACCTCCACATCTGATAAACTTTGCAGTGGACAACTGGATTGCCAGCAGCCAATGTACAGCCAATCACATAAGATCGCCTCATCATTAAGGATGTTATTGCATTTTCTGGGTTCACATTTTTTCAACACATTGTGGTGAAAAACATTTGTCCATATTGTTCTGTTTTGTTGGATTTGAAATAATAATACTTCATCTGTGAATCATGACTCTTCTATTCCTGGCCATAACCACTGTATAAAAATATGTCAATTCAATCTATATCCCACACATTCATGGAACAAATAAGAGCCAGTTTAATCTCATCAACTCTAACTTCCTCCCATCCACTAACTAATGCATGCTTGCGCGCGCTCTGCTCCTTTCTTCATCATTAATGCTCATCAGAAATGTGATGCTTCGTGACTGATCAATCCGCAGTGCCGCAGATTGACACGGGCACATTAGCTCCACGTCTGGTGATTGACATCTCACTGAGGCTAATGAAGAAGACATCACGTCGCCCTGGGCTCAAAGACTCATCGACAGAGCGAGCAGGATGAGTTATTTAACACCACTGATCTTTCGGCGAGGCCCGGAGGCACGCCACCATCAGTAATATACGTCGAGATCACGGCTCAAGATATTTTCCAGAAAGTCAAATTCTAAGTATTACCAAATGACCTGGTTCATTTATTCATATCACAGTGTGGTCATCCAAGTGCATTTAACAGTTTTGTCTCTTGGGGTCAGTAGAAACAACAAAATCAACTTAACTGTTTTAGCTGAATGGTATATTTTATTTGGCGTGTTGCTTAAGGAGAGGAAATTAAATCTTGCTTTTTTGTGTCTAAAATGATGTACTGTTGTCTGTTCATTGGCTTTTGGTAGTAACATTCCATTTACTTGATGATTGAATGATTAATTTTAAACATGTCCTAGGCCTACACCTTGACAAATCATTGCATTTATTTTAATTCAAATAATAGGCTTCATGGTATAATAAATTTACCACAAAATCTGTAAAACTTAAATTATTTATTATTATTTTTATTATTTATAAGAGCACCATTCAAACATGTCCACCAACTTTAATGTCACATTCGGAGAAAAAAAGGGCAACATTGTTGTTATAAGATTCAGTCTGCGCTCTGTATTAAGAGGCTGGAGTAAGACGTTGAGTTAACCCTGCATATCACAAAAATGGTTCACTTTCAATCCAGGTAGTTCTTTATGGAAACTTGTGCTAAACAGCTTAACTGGTCTGCAGCACGTTAAGTTCCAGATATATAATGTATGATAACAGATGTATAATAACAGATGTATAAGAACATCATGAAGCTGTAACTTAAAAATGCATTATGTTGGGAACCAAGATTCAAGATTCAAGATTTTTATTCGTCACATACAAAATTATATACAGCATATATAACCAGCAGTGAAATGTGAGTCAGGTCCGCTCCATGGACAGTGCAATTATTAAGGAAAACACACAGATGAAAATATACATAAATGTAGCTATGTAAGAATGAGATAAAAGTAAACAATAAAAAATATAAGAATAAAATCTAAAAAATATAAAAAATGTGTAATGTGGGAATAAATCTAGATCGCAAAATAATGTACATGAATGTAAACTGTAGACTTAAAATATTAAAAAATGTACAGGGATGTACAGTGTGCATATATGCATTTAGCTGTGGTCTTAAATATTAAGAATCACATGAAGGTGCAGGAAGCAAATGTGCAAAACAGTTTGTAGCAAAACAGAGTGACACTGTCAGTATGTCAGTGTGAGGTAGCTGGTTTAGAGTTCAAGAGCCTGATGGCCTGTGGGAAAAAACTCCTCCTAAGTCTCTCAGTTTTTGCCATCAGGCTACGGTAGCGCTTACCAGATGGCAGTAAAGTGAACCAGTCTTTTCAACTGAACACGCTACACTTCTACTGCCTTGTTCTCAGTCTTGGCTATTTTTATTGCAGTTTTACTGTGATTGGCCATTTAGTGCTGACTCCCCATGTTTCACATGAACACATGCACAGCACCACAGAGAAACCCAGGGTTGACACAAAAAGTTGTTTGTGTTGCATCTTATCCAGACCGGGATTGTTATGTCTTTTCTAAACATGGTAGGAGACGCATATCCAGGGTAGGTTCAACTACCTGGAATTACAGTGCCCTGCTTTGTGTTTTATAGTGAGGTTCTAGTTCACTCATTTATTGTATAACAAGCAAATAGTTGCCTGTTAAAAAGTTTTTAAATTGACTGGACAACAATCAACAGCTGAGGTGCTTTTTTAGATCATTTCCTCCATGAGGCCTGACGTTGGCAGTGTCAGATTTAGTCAAACTACTAATCTGTCCGCTCACCGTCTAATGGGAGGGAAGGGGTCCTGGTAGGAGTTAGCAGGGTCTAACCGTAAACTAAAAGGCATGACCTTTTGCATTGTTTTTCATAAATGTGTTGCATACTAGAAACAAGACCACATAGATCATTTGATGATGGCTGACTAAAGGACATCTCTTTCACTAAGCTTTACTCCCTACCACATTTAATGACATTTTACCTGCATTCCTGACCATTTCGGGTATTTGTGGTTAACCCTGGGATTTGGGAACTAGTAACGCTGTTGAGCACAGCTTCTGGAGGACCAAGGATGCCTAAACAGATGAAAATGACCACTCAAAAGGTGTCTACAAGTACAAGACCAACAGTCAGCTGACACTACAGCTCTGATCCAGGCAGAGCAGAGGATATCCAATACCAAGGACTCCATCTTTGTTCTGAAGGAGAGATTGGCGGATGTGGAGAAGAGGATCATGGTACTGACTAATTTGGATGATATGGAAAAACGTAAATCAACCTAAAGGAGGGCTCAGAGGGTGGAAACCCAATACACTTCTTTGAAGGTTACCATCCTCCACCTGCTTGGCTTTAGTCCTGGCATAGGTTCCTAAAACCAATTGAGCGCCTGAGTTCGAGGCACGCAGCAGGTCCCAGACCTCTGATTATCCAGCTTCACAACTCCAGAGACAAGCAGTGGATAATGGCAGTAAGACGAGCCACACCGGAGCTGGAGCATAAAGGACAACGGGTCTTTATACGTCAGGACCTCTTGTCAGTGGTTTGGAAGAAACAGGCTTTCAATGGTGTTTGCTGGTCTCTTATTGAAAAAGGCATTTGTTTCAAAATGCACTTCCCGGCAACACTCACAATGTCTCATTGGTGGTACTGATCTCCAGTTTACAACTCCAAAAGACACAAAAGATTTTCTTAACATGCTGAATTGAAGGTGGATACAGAGCGGCATAGTTGTACGTCAGGTTCCAAAACGTTTCATAATAAACAACACAGGGATCATAACTTGTTTAATCATGTTTCCTGGCAGGACTCATGGAATTTCTCTGTGCACTGATGATGTCTGGTTGTAGTGGGGCCTGCATCTTCACTTCCCTGTCTCATTGACATTAGCTAACACTTGTATGTTTTTCAGGCTATATATATTTTTTCTAAATCCCTTGCAGTGCCAATGGGTAGCCTCAGACGATAGAACTGACTCTGTAATATCCTTCCCATTCTGTTGGTCTATGTCAGGTTTTGTCTATCTTGGCATTCAGAGTTCCTCCCTGTTTAACGAGATGTTTAAGGCAAGTTTTACACCTCTCCTAGACAATATAAAAAGAGGCCTACTTCCTCTTTCATAGTGTGGGGTTAAGATAAATGTGCTTCCTAGATTGTTATGCCCATTAAAAATGATTCCTTTGTTACTTTCTTTCTTTTGGTCCCTTGAGCTGTGCTGGGCTCTATTTGTTTGGTCACTTGTTTATGTTCTGTTCATGAGATGTTTGTTTGCTTTACTTGTTTAAGAAAAGTATACAAAAATTGAGAGAACAGATTCTTCTCATTATAGGTTTACACCAGATAATGTTTATTTCTGAATGTCATTGTGTTTATTCCTCTTTTATTCACCAGTTGTTATGGGCAACCAAGAAAATCAGGTAAAAAAAATATAAACATTCTTCACTGTAATGAAGAAGCTCGGTGACAGATGAAACAATTCACAAGACTGTCAAACCTACAGACACAGAGTTAACTTTCAGTTCATGAAAGTTTACTAAAGAGGAAAAATGGGAAAAAATATTACCTTTGAAAATAAATAATTGTCTTTAGAACATAATGTGCATCTGTTCTTGTATCTATAAAACCAAATGTTTTTTCCAGGAGGGTGGACCCAATTACACTTCTAGTTTATATAATTGTACATTATAGGCCCACGTATTGAACTATAATGATTTGGTCGACACATTATGGTCAAAGTGTAGCTGTTACACAAGCAATACATCAAACAGACAACTCTACAGATTCAGAATGGGGCATATCAAAGCTGTTCTAACTCATCTTTTGATTCACAGCTGCAGAAGGCAGGTCAATGCCATAGATGTAACTCTCTGGCTTCAGTGTTTTAGTGGGATTTATTGTCCGTCAGGGCTGTACAGACCCAACTGAACAATGGTTTCTTACACCAACTCCAGATAATTTTAATTTAGTAGTTTTTGGAAAATATGATAAACTAAACTAAATGTATTATTATATTCAACAGGTATAAGCGCTTTTACTGCCTAATAGGTGGAAAAGCGCTATAAAATAAAAATAAAATAAATAGAAATAATGTCTGGGCATGCCTGGCCAGACATTATTTTCATTCACTTTGGAAAAATAGTCCCTCTGCTAAATGGGTCTGCAATCCTTTTTCTTAGACAGACATATCCACTCCGTAGAAATCCTGTCCTGTAAATGTTTATCTAAAATAGGGTTTCATGCAATTCTTTGTTATTGCTAGTCTTCACTTGTTTGTCACTGAACCCTATGAGCACAGCACAGACAGCTCATGACAACAATAGTGTAAAACTTTGACCTATTTGACCCTAACTTTATCAAAATGAATATCAGTCCTCTGTTAATGTCCTGTGTTTTATAGGTTGGTAGCCAGATGCCAACATACTTCTACTTCTTAATACTTTTGAAAGTCTGTGCGGGCTTTTGAAATCATAATGCGGGGGAAGTCACAATGTAAAGATATTTGTGAATTCTGATCATCTCAGTCACTTCTCAAATTGTCTCCCACATCCAATTTTGATTACAGCTCATCAATGCCTCCTATGGCCACCGCAAGTACTGCTCGGTTAGTTTTCATCAGCAAGCTTTGGGAAATATCCAAATGTGTATCTAACATTAAGTAAAATGAGCCAATGGGCCATAGTCCTAACTTCATCCCAGCCTCTGTGCCTGGGATGTTTGTTGGGCTTGTCTTTGGAGAACAATCGCATACATTTTTCCATCTATCATCAGTCCCAAAGCTCTTAACGCTTCTCTAAGAAGCAAAAATGACATTAGTGAAAATACACCAGACCATCCTACGCAGAAGTTAAAACTCACAACAGTAAATAACAGTGAAAAGTGTGACAGGGCCTTAGTCTGCAGAAATGAGGAAAAATGTGGTAAGTCACACACCATCATCTACAAATTAAATGCATATTTGCTGAAAGTGTGTCCTGGGAACACAATTTCTGGCTTGCCTCACACACTTGAGAGAAAAAAACTTGTTCACTCTGCCCGCCTCTCGTCCGAGCACTTGTCCAAGTTTTTTTTTTCTTCTTCAGTCTTTGCTGTCTCTAATAGTTTACCCTGCTTCTCTGTGCTCTCCCTTTTTCTTGCGTGCTCCTATCTTGAAATCAATGCTTGCTTTTTTATTTTCTTATCGGGAAAACTTTTAGGCCTCCAAGGTGCAGCCTGATGGTTTGCAGCAGAGTGGAGGTGGTGTTGGAAAACTTCTAGCTTTGTGTCTGTCTACGTGGGGCCAAAGTGATTAAAGCAGGGTTTCTTTCTATGCTTGGTTGCTCCTCATTTTATACCCTTCTCTAGCTTTTACTTTTTCCCCACAGCATACAGCAGGCTACAAAACTGCCGGCTTTTTTCTTGACGTCTTCAAAAAGAGCAATTGGGGGCAGCCAACAAAAGGCCTCTAATAAGCTGCCTACGTATCACAGCAGAGTGATTAAAACTTACCTGAAGCCAAATGACCTTTTTTTTTGGTTGCTTAGGTAGCATTGTTTAATTAAAACACAGTCAAATGAGATTTTGTGACAATAAGGGGCAATAATGGTGGGGGTAAGTGATAGGGAGTGCTTTATGTGTTCTCATTAAGCACTCCCATGATAGCACCAGTGTAGTGGAGGAGTTCATCATCCCAATCTCATTTGGGAGGAGAGAAAGAAGAAAGTGCAGGAAGCAAAGTGTATACACAAATCTTGTGTGCAAGGGGTGAAATTTACAGATTTCAGATGGCTCTCTCGACAAAAAAAGTTATTTACATTTACTGTCGATGTGAACTGAGTTACCACCGGAGCACGTCCAGTCTGAAATATCACCTGCTGCTAAACACAGCGCCAATATAGAGCTCCTTCGTCAAAAGCAGACAACGCTGGAAAATCTGCAGCAAAAAGGCCTGGACAGCTCAACCACAAACAAACTTTCATCAGCTACATCAGCTTATTTTTAATCTTTCAGTTTGAAAGTTTGACACTACAATGTGTTAGTTGTAATGTTGCTAATTATTCATTATGCCCATCTGGTTTGGCTCTTTGGGCTTGAGTTTGATATATATATATATATTTTTTTCAGAAAGCTTTTCTGGATAGTGTTACAAAAAACTATTTGTCTTAAACAGTACATTTCCAAACTAAAAAATATCCAATTATGGATATACTGTAATAATAAAGGCACTTAGGTTTGTTTATACAGAACAAGCTTGAGACAGTTCCATTCTATTCTTTATTTCCATTTTATTTCTTACACAATATAGAAGGCACAAAGTTACAGGGTGATGATGGTCAGAAGGGGACCCGATATAGACCAATAGAAGGAAAAAGGGCCTGGTGGAGGGCACTTAGGATCTTTGTTAGAAGGGGAGGCTGCGATACACCCATTGTCTGAAGCTGGGCTTTTGGTGACTATATTGAAGCATGGTGCTATGATGCACACAATAGTTGGAGAGAAGTTACTCTGTGTAGTGGCTTATCATTGAAACCACAGCAGTGGATTCTCCACAGCAACGCCCGTGAAGCATGAACTCAAATGACGATCCAGTTCTAGACCATGAATTACAGTGGCTTCAATACTGCACAACAAACTCAACAGTGCATGCACAAACTCACACAGCCTGTGGTGGATTCAAACAGTGAAGACACAGAGAAATGTGTTGGTTTACTCAAAACTACCATTTTATAAGACGCTTACTTGAAGAGAAGAAAGGAGGAATGTAAATGTGGAAAGTTTAGAGAGAAGTCAGCAGAATCAGCAACAGATAGGCGAGGAAGTAGTTTAGCTCACTGTTGGAGAAAAGGGGATTGAGTCTGTTGGGCAAAGTAAGTAAAGTCTTAACAAAGTCCTACAAAAAATGACCTAACAGCTAACTCACTAAGATCTAAGCAGCATGTTAATTTGAACCCAAAATAAAAGAGTTGGTGGAATGGAAAGAATCTTCCATTTCTTTCTTTAAAATCCAAACATGCACAAATGTGGTGATGCTTATTTTTTTATTTGTTAATTTTTTTGGTAGGTCCTGTTGAAAATGTTTGTATTTTTTGCAGGCATTTGTTGTCATGTAAAGTGTTACTTTCATCTGTTCTGTGACATTGACAGAAAACTCACTTGTGAGACCCCAAATCACCACAAGTCCTTGTATTGTCAGCATTGACATTGTCGTTAGAGCGGACAACCCTTGAGCGTACACTTGGCTTAGGCCTTGGGATTCCTCTTAATCAGATGTGTTCTTACAGAGGGCCACTTCTGACTGACCTTGAGCGAAGCATTCAAACAGAAACAAATGAATAAAGAAGGTGTTGGCAGATTTGTAACTGACAAAAAGAATGTGTTGATTGGATGTTTTTAGGTTGGCTTTGGTGCAAAAAGTGGAGGCAGCCTTGGACATTTTGCAAAGGAAATGGAATTTATATTTAAGCTTTTTCATAATTATTTCTCTTCCTAAACCTTTGCCTCCTCAATGACACACTATTCAGCTCCCTAGAATAAAGTATTTGTTGACCATGTAAAAAGTGAAATGCTGCTCAAACAATCTTAAAGTTTCCACACCTGACAGTCAGCACATGAATGTGTAGAAAGAACTCACGTGTTACATGGAATTCATTTGGTTCTCAAATTTCTTGTTTCACACTACGCATTTTAAAACTGCACCATCATACTTTCCCTGACGCTGTGTTCATTGCTGTCATGACAACAAGCTCGAGCCGCCAGTGGCTTTTGTGTTGTCTCTCACTTTACAATTTAACCGGAAAAATAAAATAATCAGACTGGCGTAAAAGCCTTTGGAAATAAATTATCACTATCACTGTTAACTAATGGATTTTGAAACTGGACTGACACCTGTTTGGCTTCCTGCTCTTCTCCTTGTGTTCAACTGTTTGCAACAAAACAGACACAATTTCATTTTGTTCGGTCTGCTGCAAAAAGAAAAGTGCTATTGCTGTTAAAAGATTTTCAGCTCTGAAAATTTTAAATTTTTCCTTTTAAAACATGATTTCAATTTCAGTTCATGAAGCATGCTTTGAGCAGAAAAAATATCAGATGAAGTAAGTCCTACTGTTTTTATCCACTTTTAACTTTAATATTTGAGATGTCTATTTTTTGTAGCAGTTACAGCAGGACATCTCTCTGGCATCATGTCCGTTTATTCCCGGAGAACTTCAACACTAAAGTTATCCCAGGGCTTCTTCTGTGCAGGAACATGTTATGTGTGACAGTGAAAAAGACTCTTTTGTGGAAAATGACCTAACTCTCTTTAAGACGGCTCTATTCTATATTTGTTAAACAGCATAATGATGACTTTGAAGTTTTTTCATTTGTTTTATGGATATTTTAATTGGACAATCCAACAAAAAAACTACTGAACCCTCTTAAATACGGAAGATTTTCTAATAACTTTGGCCACTATTTTATGTTTAAAATAATTAATGTATGTTATGTCTGGCTGGTCTCCTGCGCTGCCACTTGTTGTCTCATTACACAACCCAGTAGAGGGCAGTGTGGTTTCTGTCTGATTTTATGTAAATAGTAAATTAAATTTCCACAAGATGTCATCCAGGAAGATAGTGTTATTTCTGTATTTGCAGCTGCTTCTGTGTGGCAGTTTTTTTTTTTTTTTATGAAGCCTATATAATGATCTCTATAGGGAGGTTAGAATGAACAGAGAGCAGTGATATAAATAAAACTACACTTGGAAAACTGGAGCACTTCTCAACATTACACACAAATGCAGAGGGTGACAGTTACACCTATAACCCAAGAAGAATACCATGCTATACAATGAGCTAAAGTTAAAATGACATGCACATTTCTTAGTTTCATGTTCACTTCTGAGTTGCTGTAACTACGGCCTCTGGTACTAGACTGAGATGTGCAAGAAAAGGGACAACTCCACCTGTGAACACTTTTTTTTTTTTGTGTAATATGCAGTTCATTTGGCTGCCTGGTCATCAACTTCCAAAATGTCTGGAATCATAATGTGTAATGTCCAGCTTCATAAAAGATTTTTTGTTCCAGTTTTAAATTCTCCAAATGGCTAAAACAAATGACTAGGAGGAGAATAGAAGGCACATTTTAACATGAATTCATACAATCATACATGCATAGGGTTAAGGTTAGTGTTGGGGGTTTTGGTTAAGGTTAGAATGAAAATATGCTTAAAATGATAATTCCTGGTAATTCATGAGATTTTAATGTATGTCTAATGCATGAGTCACGTATGAATGAATGGAATTAATGCATGAATTTATGATAGAATGTGCCCTCTACTTTAAAGTGTTACCCTTTTTTAAAAATGTGTATCCAGTTGATGGCACAGATCCTTCTCTGTGCTTCCTAACTGTCAGCAACCACCATGTTTGTTTGACAGTAGAAATGTTTAAGATGACAAGTTTGGAAGAAAGAGCATGTCTTCTGAAACGGTAGGGTCATTTTAGAGTATTTTGTAGAAATAGGACTCTGCAGGGGGCCAGTGTATTAGCCTATTGTCTTTATGTGTAGTGTGGTAGAGCGCCTCACTCACGTAATGTCTCTCACTGGAGTTTGTGTCCAGCTGAGGGCACTGTGTCAGTGAGATAGACATGATTCTACTGGCTTCATGTCTTAAAACTAACAAAATTAATTGGAGAATGTATATTTTTAAACTAAAAGTTACACGCCGCTACTTTTTTTTTTTTGTAAAATACTGTAGGCCTTGGCCCTCATCCAAAGTGGACGGAATCATCCTGTGTAGACAAGATAGGAGCAAGGAAGGAGCCTCCTCTCTTTTTTGACCCGCTGCCACTTTGGCCATCCTTGTCTTCTGTTGAAGTTGTGTTTAACAAGGCTAATGCATCGGAGCTTATTCTCTGAATGAAAGCAGAGTGGATAGCACTGCAACAAGGTCAAGCAGAACTGTGGCTTTCCAGGGCTAATCCCAAAGAAAAGAGATGTTACGAAGGACAGCAGACACAAGCAGCTGCCTCCAGAGGTCCACAGGGCACACTTTAGGATACCTCAGCTCTATCTCCTAATGTCCCAAAACAAAGCAAAGGGTTTTTAGCGTTTCTATATAATGAACAATACAAAGATAATTATTTTTGTCAGTGATTATACTCAGTGTGCGTGAAAGAAGTGAAATATATGTATATATATATTTTTTTTTTTCAGGCGATTCTGAGTTTAGTTTAAATATTTCAGAAGAAGTGGCACGAGCCTGTAAGGCAGGCTTGTCTCGTGTCATGAAGCTTAAATACCAACGGGGGAGAGTTCCATCAAATCCCTTTACTGCGAAATGCCACAGCATTTGTCATACACGAGTCGAGACATAAGTGGCATGACTTTAAAGCACAATTAACAAGCTCTCATGACTTAGTGAAAACGAGAGTCAACTGCTAAAGCACATTGTTTCTGTCAAGTTACCTAAGCACAGGTACTAGCCCTCTTTCATGTTCTTTTCAGATATTTGGAATTTCCCTCATCAATCACCTGTGCCTCTTTGCATTTTTAATACAAATCTATAATATTGCCCTCTCTATGACTGTTCTTTAGAATGCAATTCAATAATTTATTCCAGAAAGCTCAGAAATTACTAAACAACATTTTTTGTTTTTTTTTAGCAAGATAACATTCTGGAATGTTGCAAAAGTGGATCATGGGCCACTTTGGTCTCCTAACAAGTTCAATTGAAATATCAACACCACAAGGACCACAGACTTGTAACTGGATCAGAACAGTAACATTGTGACAAAACTAACGTCAGCTGAATCTAATTGAAGCCTTTTCCACACACTCTCCACTGACATCACCATCTAGTTTCTCTCTTAAGAAAAAGGGCTGAACGGAGAGTCACTTTCTGTTTCGATCCGAACAAAAAGAAGTGGACTAAGTGTAAACATACCCTAATGCCCAATCATTTTAAAGCATTGTGGCATCACTGTTGTTTTATACAAAAATAAGACATGGACACACAATATTGTACAGTATGTTTTTACAAGTTCACAATGAAGAATTTTGTCAAACAAATAGAAAAGAGAGAAAAACATAATAAGCCCCTAAATGTGTGTAGTTATTAAACTGGTTTATTATGTAATATACTATACATTTCATTTATTACGTTTTTCTATTAAATCTTCAAAGATCTTACCATCTTATAAAAAGTGACACAGCTGTATAATTCCAATCAATGATACCCAGTTTGTGTAAGTCTCTAAATTTGCATGAACTCAGTAACCCCTTTGAGGTTTAACTTTGTCCTTTTAGTTACATAGGGAGTGTCCAATGTCCCTGCTGCATCGCTCCCTCCTCTCACTGCAGGTTTGTGATTCTGAGTTGTGCTAAATAAGTAGCACAATTGAGGTGGTGCGTTACGCTGCACGCAACATGAACATCTGCGCAAATCTATTCCATGATCCAGAGATCAGGCACATGCTTTTAGTTGCGTGTTATTACTGAGAGCAAGAATGCAGTTTTGTGCTGCATGCCATTTACATTTACATTTATTCATTTAGCTGACGCTTTTATCCAAAGCGACTTACATTGTTCTAATGTAATTACCAGTGTTACAGCCACTGGAGGACAGGTGGGTTAAGTGTCTTGCCCAAGGACACAACGACAGTATGAACTGTGGGGAGAGCGGGAATCGAACCGCCTACCTTCCGGTTGAAGGACAACCGCTCTACCACTGAGCTACTGCCGCATGTCTTGGCAGTTTTAGTAAATATGCCACTCCCTGTCATGTAATTGCAAAATAGCTCCTTTATTCAAAACTTGCATGATTTAGTAGCTTTGGCCTTTGGTGATAAAGCAGCACTTTGCAGGTCTGGCAATTTCTTCACTGTTTTTGTTCAGACTTTCCTACAGAGCTCCCCCTACAGCTTTGGTGCAATATTAAAAACTGTCCACAAGCGTCTCCCTGCCCTCCTCTCTTACCCCCGTCTGACCATGAGGAATGGTTTTCTTTGCTTTAGCTTCTTTTTCACCGGCTCTGGCACAATAAATGTCTGAGACTGACTGGGGCGAGTCTTTTTGTGTGTAGTGTCGTTAATCAATGTGTTTCTCATGAGACCCGAGACCTCCGTGGGACTTCAAGGGATGGAGGCATGGCTGGTTTTTTTGCTAAGAAGCGCTAGAGGGGGTTGGTATAGACCCCATCCAACATGAAATAAGTTATTAAGACATAACAATGACCCCAAAGCTGTTATGGAAAGTGAAAATCCTGCAAAGTTCTTCTTTAAGGCATGTCTTGGAGAAAAGAATAAATGTGCTTCATTGATTGACAGTGCCATATCATTTTGACACTGGAACTGATTTCTTTCATGTCAAGGATATATAATTGGGACAAACTGACATGAGGTGATGAGTCCATATTTTTGCCTGAGCAGCTCAACACTACGTCCTACACATTTAACAGTGTAAGGCTTATGCTTCCAAGTATAGCTAACAAGATATTTCATAGCATCCATATGTAAATGCAGCCCACACAGTCAATACCAAATGAGACACATACACACACACACGTGCCTTTTGTCAGCCTGTTAACTAACGTCCAACTGTTCCATAGGGACTCACTTATGTTGCCCTATAACCCTGTTCCACTTTCAGCACATTTCCCTGTAGCAGCAGAAGACAGCACTGCCACAGGGCTGTCATCTGCTTCATTAAGGATCTGGGCATATTCAATTACAGACTTAGGACTGTTTGGTTAGGGACAAAACACACCAGAGAGGAGACTATAAAGCAAAGGAAGTGAGGTTCAGAAAGACTAATGCAGAGCATGAAAAGAGGCACAGGTGCATTCAAATAAAAGAGCAAGAATAATTTCAATTTTACAATCAATGAACACACACAATAGATGAGACCGCAAATCCTTTGTGCATCCTTTGTGCACGTTCTGACCTTTGCAGGGTCAGAACGTGAGTAAAGACTTAATTTAGTGCCGGAGACATTTTCTGTGACAGCACAAGCTCTACCTGAAGTTAAACCTGATATTTTCAGAGAGGTTTTGAAGACCATTAGAAAATCAAGCCAGGCTCAGTGTTGACCAACCTAGCTCACATTCTCTACTGCCAATCCCAGGGTGTGGCACCCCACACTCTGTGATCCTTCAGACCCTGTAAAGTCAGCCCAAATCCCATGGTTAAAGATTCAGCCTTATCCCACACAGCAGCTTTGGTCAGCAAATTACTCTTCTCTTACTTTGATTTTGAAAGAGTTAGTTACATGCGATATCCAAAACAAAAAGAATAAAGAAAACACACATTTATAATACAATACATTTAATGTAACTTTCAAAGTACCTTACCAAAGTGCTAGTGGCTGTTGGTTCTACTTCACGAAGCATTGATTGTGTACGCCTCGATTTTGTGGACGTTTCATTATTATCTAGACGTTTAGGATTTGAGAATATATGAATCAAATTTTTAAAAGGTGAATTTTCTATTATGAAATTTTAATCCGCCCGGAGACCATTCCATAAAAATGGGGCTCTATAAGAAAAAAGGCTCTGTAGCCAGCAGACTTCTTCTTTACTCGCGGAAGTTGAAGGAGGCCAGAGTCCTGAGAGCGAAGGGTACGAGCTGGAGGATACCGGGTGATGAGCTCAGATAGGTAAGAGGGCGCGCGTCCACAAAGGATTTTATATGTTAACAGGAGAACTTTGAATTCTATAATTCAAAATCAAATGAATTTGTTGACTTTACTTTACTCTTGACTACTAATTTTTTGGGCTCTTGTCTGTACCCCCAAAAATTGGAAACGTAAGCGGACTACAGACATCCCAACCTGCAAAAAGTCATTTCAGGGAGGTATCCCGAAGCACACACACACACACACTAGCACACACACGCACACTAGCACACACACACACACACTAGCACACACACACACACACACTAGCACACACACGCACACTAGCACACACACACACACACTAGCACACACACGCACACTAGCACACACACACACACTAGCACACACACACACACTAGCACACACACACACACAGCACACACACACACACTAGCACACACACACACACACTAGCACACACACACACACTAGCACACACACACACACTAGCACACACACACACGCACACTAGCACACACACACACACACACTAGCACACACACACACACTAGCACACACACACACGCACACTAGCACACACACACACACACACTAGCACACACACACACACTAGCACACACACGCACACTAGCACACACACACACACTAGCACACACACACACGCACACTAGCACACAAACACTAGCACACACACACTAGCACACACACACACACACTAGCACACACGCACACTAGCACACACACACACACTAGCACACACACACGCACACTAGCACACACACACACACACACACACACACACACACACACACACACACACCATCACACACGCACACTAGCACACACACACACGCACACTAGCACACACACACACACACACACACACACACACACACACACACACACACACAATCACACACGCACACTAGCACACACACACACGCACACTAGCACACACACACACACACACACACACACACACACACACACACACACACCATCACACACGCACACTAGCACACACACACGCACACTAGCACACACACACACACACACACACACACACACACACACACACACACACACACACACACACACACACTAGCACACACACACACACACACTAGCACACACACGCACACTAGCACACACACACACTAGCACACACACACACACACACACACACACACACACACACACACACACACACACACACTAGCACACACACACACGCACACTAGCACACACACACACACGCACACTAGCACACACACACACACACACACACACACACTAGCACACACACACGCACACTAGCACACACACACACACACACACACACACACACACACACACACACACTAGCACACACACACACACACTAGCACACACACACACACACACACACACACACACACACACACACACACACACAGCACACACACACACACACACACACACACACACACACACACACACACACACTAGCACACACACACACACACACACCAGCACTGTGCTAGTGTGTGTGTGTGTGTAGTAGCACTCACACACACTAGCACACACACACTAGCACACACACACACACTAGCACACACATACACACACACACTAGCACTGTGCAAGGTCTCCCTCTCCCTCTCTGCCGTGCGCGCGCTACACGATTTGAAACAGTCTTGCTCGCTCTCTCTAGATTCCGGGAGATTTTAACTAATTTGCGGGCATCAGGGAGCCCTCAATATGCGGGAGACTCCCGCAACTTCCAGGGGACGTGGGAATGTCTGGGACTAATAAAGAAATGTTGTCACAGGAGCCTAACCAACAGGAGACTTTTTACAAAGATCAAAGATTCAGTTAAGATTCAGTTAAAATACTGTTTAGATTTCATACATTATTCAGTCCACATACCTTTAGATTCCTCATTTCCACATTTGCATTTCTTCAGGCTTACGTAAATTAGCCCTGTTTCTTGCTGGTACATTTTGTGTTCTCTCCCAATAACATCCACAGGTTAATGTGGCGGCTGGAGTGTCCAGATCTGGTACAATAGCAGAGAACTGGCAAACGGCCTGACGCTGGCAACGAGCCTTACCTGGACCAGCACCGCAGAGAATTGAGCTCCAAATACCCACCGAGCAGCCTGAGCCCACATCGGCAGCCAAGTCATTAGCATAGGCTCTTTGATATACGGCAGCGCACACACACAACAGTCATCCCTCTGTCCCATCCTCAGAGTCACTCCATTTTAGTCTTTCCAAATTCTCCTTCTGGCAACATACAAGAGGACTGTGAGAGTGATACGGCACCAACAGAATGTGCTATTGTTAAAACATTCAGCCGCTTTGTGGTTGTAATTCTACTGATTTGTCTACGCTAAATTAATAAGAGTATTGTGAAGAATTTGGCAGAACAGACCTCATTTTCTTCTCGTGACAATAGCGTCTTGTTTCCCATTTCAACAAGTTGTTTCATTTCCACATTCATTTTGTTCTTCTATTCTTTGCAAGATAACTTTAAACAATTCAACATTTTTCTATCAAGAGCTAAGTGCTTTGATAAATTGCGAATTGAGGTTTGACTTGAAGCCTGTCGTAACTACATCATCATTTTGTGTTTTATGAAAGGGCCACAATTTCAAGCAATATTGTGAAAAATTCTGACAGAAAGCTTTGGAAAAATAGCAACTTGCCAGTTCTTGGATCAGACGTATTCAGAAAAAGTAAAGTCAAGGCGCTCCATAAAGCTTTGAGAAAAGATGACGAACTTATCATATATTTTAAAAAAGATTTATAGGTTTATAGGTAAAGATAGACTTTCCAGTGCACCCTTCTGGACAAACCTTGCTGTCATTTCCATAGACAGTTTTGGTTTCAGAGACCTATATCTGGGAATTTATGATCTACAGAACATGCCCACGTAACATAAAATCTGCTTTAATGCTCAGTACGAAAGTCAAACAATATTCAATCAAATATCAGACTTTTGAGGTCTGCTGTAAAAGTCAATTTGGTCTTGTACACTAATCAAGACCATGACAAGATTGGTGTGTACTGAAGCGTGGACACGGCGACTTTTTGTCAATGTACTATATATGACTTTGACACGTCTATTGGTGTCCATCCTGGGAAAGGAGTTTTTCCTCGCCCTGATGGAGGGTCTAAAAACAGGTCTTGTACAAACTGTAAAGACCTTAGAGGACACTGTGATACTGGGCTATAGAAATGTGCACGCTGAGAGTAAATTGATGTTTCAGTCCCCTGGGTTTATCAACAGGCGGTTGTGTAATTTCTCTTTTATTTACTTTATTTATTACTTGTTACTTGTGCTTGTAGATGGCGGCAGTGTGCATGGTCAATCGCTTGTTGGGGCACATTTTTGCTATAATATTGTTGTGTACGCTCTGTTAAAACATCTCTGCTTTACTGGTATACAATTTAAGAGGACTTTTGAATATCAGCAGTGTTGAAAGTAACGGCGTTAGAGTATAACAGCGTTACCAACGGTGTTCATTTTTCAGTAACGGAGTAATCTAATTAATTACTTTTCCCATCGTTGTAACGCCGTTATCGTTACTGAGAATGTAAAGTGTTGTGTTACTACAATTTGGTTAAATAAAGCGCGAGGTGTCATGCTTTGGCTACACATCAGCTGCTGCTGGAGAGAGCGGGGATGATGACACCGCTGCAAAAGCGATAATTGGCTGACGCGGTCTCACTGCGCGCTCTGACTTCCACTAAACACAAGACAGCGACAATGCCGAGGAGCGTTCTCGAACTTGAAGTACGACACGACACGGCACGACTTCTCGTTAGTTGACATTAAAGGCAAGACATTAAAGAGTTTTTTGTGCTATCATTCATGAACTTGCTGCCACACAGAATTTTGAATTGACCTGTCCTGCCTCTGACCCCTCTTTATGTGTCTACAATCATCCACCATCAGAGGTTATTTGCTACCTATGTCCTACACCTCTCAACTGTCAAAAAAATCTGGCGGGCCAGAAATTAGTGGCTGCAGGCCAGAATTTTACCACGGGATGTGGGTTGCCAAACCCTGGTGTATACAATACATTCACACAGTGTTTAATAAGACCGAGTAATTCCAGGATCACATTGGTCTGAGACAGAATCAATCAAAGTTTATTTGTATAGTGTTTTATATACAAGTGCTTTCCAGTAAAATTAAATATAAAATTTACAGTAAAAACATTATAAAACATAATAAAGTAATAAAAATATACATACAATTAAATGTCATAAAACCAAACTTATGAAGTTCAAAGTTCTTTAATTGTCTCCCATAGGAGAAATTTGTCTTGGACAAAAAGGCAGTACTGCAGCACAACATAAAACACAGTCACACACAAGATGATAAAGTGTCAAAGCCTTACTGAGTCTTAAAAATCAGTCTGAATAAATACCTTTTTGAGCCTGGATTTATAAAGTCTGTGATGGTGCGCATGTCTGGGAGCAGTTTGTTCCAGAGTCTTGGCCCAGTGACAGAGAAGGCTCGGTCCCTCTAAACTAAAATTTTAAAATCAATTCTAAAAGAAACTAGAAGCCAATGGAGCACTGGGTGATGTGCTGATGTGTGGCTGCATTCTGCACAGAAGTTTAAGAGAAAAACTGAAAGAAGTATTATTTTATTTTACTAATTATTATTGTAAGGTTGTAGAATGATCAACCTGTAGGTTCAGACTCCAATAATTACTGATCTATTAAAACTCTTGACAGTAAAGCCTAGATGACCTTAAGGTCTAACACAGATTCCACAGATGATTCTAAAAATGTTTTTCTCAAATTAAGGAGAGAAAAAAAAAAGCATACTTGCTGATTAAGAAAACCATTTCTCTGTCTTGGTCATCTTTGTTCTAGATGGATTTGAACAGGTTTTAGTTAAATTAAGAGATGCTGGCTGCGTTGTCCTCTTCTGAGAATGATAAGAACTGGGCCCATCTCTTGATAATGAGGAACATGAAACTTAAAAGAAGACAAAAAACAAGTGAAAGGTGCTAAAGTGGACAGGTGTGTGCTGAGGAATAGTGTTATAGTGTTTCTGTAGGAGGTGGATGAGGTGTGGGGCGGGGGCTGGTTATGGAGGGCTTAAGGTGAGATCTTGAAATGGATGGGAAGCCATTGGAGCTGTTGGAGGACAGCTGATGTGGTCTCTGGAGTGGGTGTGGGTTACATATTGCAGTGTTTGTAGGTCAGTCCATAAAGAAGGTTATTGCTCTAGGTCTGGAGTCTAAAGTCTGGAGGATACAATGGTGTGGATCAGGGTTTCAGTGGCTGAGGTGGAGAGGATGGGGCGAAGGTGGGCGATGTTTCTGAGGTAAAAGAAGGCTGTCCTGTGAGGGGTCACTATTTGAGAAGGATGGATGGATGTGATGGCAGCAAGTTTAATGCCGGCTGGAACGATACCAAGGCCCTCTCTCTCTCTGTCCTCTTTGTTTATGAGCTCCCAACTTAGGCTATAATAATAATAATAATAATAACAATAATAATAATAATAATAATAATAATAATAATAATACTAATAATAATAATAATAATAATAATAATAATAAATTCTTAATAAATTTATATTGCACATTTCTCCTAAAGAACCAACCGACTCAAAGTGCTTACAGCCTCTCAGACCACCTCTAAACATTCTCACACATTCATACACTTTTTACTGAGACAATAGGAAAAAAGGGCTAAAGAGTAATGTAATAAAACAGAAATAACAGAGCCTAAACTTAAATTGAAACACTGCCATTGGGCTTATTTCTATTGAAAGAGTAGATTAAAATTTTCAGTAACAATGTTAAACATAACTAGCCAGTTTTGTGTCCATTGGAGACACTAGTGTCATTGAGAAAAATTTGACATAACTTTCCATGTACTTGTATCAGTTGTTTCATTAAAATGTTAAACAGCTGTGATTGTAGTCTTTATTGTTTACTTTTATATTGAGCAGATCCATTATGTTTCTACAGCTTTGGTAAAATGATAGTTAAAAAGTCAAAATTGCATTGTTTCTTTAATTGTATAATTACAGTAAATTGACTTAATACAACAAAAAGAATTACTGTGTTATTACAGAATTACAACATCTTACTCTTGTATCACAGTAATTGCATCTACAGCTGTGAAACTACAGTTTACAGCTCTAGTTCTACTGTAACGCATTTGTGAAACATACACAGGAATTTACAGGGAAATAGTTACTGTATATTACATTTTGCCCCACACAAACATTCACCTTGTCCCACTTTTATATCTGGTTGTTCTCTGGTCATGAGCCCCTGAGACTACTAGGGCACGTGTTAAATACTACACTTAGTTCAAAACAGTACCAAAAAGTAAGATTTATCATAAATGGTACAAAGGTTTTTCTAAAGGAATTATGCCATTTCCACTCAGCCCTGATTTTGGCCACCCCTCTTTTAAACCCTTAAAATCTTTAACTAAAACTAAACAAAATACCATTTACAAATTTTCCAACTTTGTTATTTAGCACATGCACATCACATATGTCAGAACTGAGGCAAATCCAATGTAGTCAAGTGTATTTTTTGTTTGATTTTCCGAGAGTTTACAGATTTACAATGTAATGTGCCTATAGTCATTGAATAGCAAATGAATGGGAATTCTATAGCTCCAGTTTGAGGCACATAAAAGATATTTAGCTATACCACCACATGTGTTTAATATACAGAGTTCATCCTGTTAGTTTGTTTTACTCCCCATCATGTCAGAATACGTCCTGCTGGGTTAAATTATCCAGATTTGAAGGAAGTCCCAAAGAAAGAGTTTTTTGTCAGCCCCTGAGACCAAACAGGGCCAGGTTGGAAAAAAAGGTTATGAACTTGTAATGTACCAAGGTATAGACCAACAAAGAAATAATAGTCAAAAAAAAGGTAGCAAAAACTTTCTGCTGGGGCTGGCTCCCGGCCTAATATTGTGAATATTTTAACTGCTTTATCTTTGTAATATTTATTAGACTTTTCCCTACCAAAGCTGAGCCTAAATTTTCAACCAAAACAGTCATGATGTCCGTTGTATTAAAGCGATTGTTTGATACTGCTTAAAGACTTGAACATGTCTTAAAACCACAGCTGCTGCCATGCTGGAACACACTGGTTTGTTGACAACTGGAATCGGACAGTGGCTTTCCTTACTTCATATCCGTGGTCAGTCGCAACGCTAAGTCGAACATACATCACCGGAAGCATCTTATACCTGACTTTTTATTCACTGTTGTTTGCTGCAGTAAAACATCGCTTTAGATTTGTTTACACTTGTGAGAAACAAAACTTAAGCCGCGTGGCTCATCTACATAAATCCACAACGACATTCACTAGCCTTTAATGCTAATTAAAAAATGGAAAGGTTTACAGCTGTTGGAGATGTTGCTGTTGAGTGAGTCTTATGTAGGCTATTGAAGGCTACATGCACACACACATTCATTTGATGAATAAACCTGTTGAGGTCCTCCTTGTTTCAGCATGCAACCGTCCCAGCACACACCTGTCCACTTCAGGACCTTTCACTTTTGTTTTTTGTCTTCCTTTAAGTTTAACACTGCCTCGGCTCATTCCTTCTGTTTATCATCATCAAGGGCAGCTTTCAATTTCACTAAAACCTCTTCAAATCCAGCTAAAACATGGAAAATTAATTCTACAGATGGAACTAATGCTGACAGATGAAATGAAAATAAATGCTACCTCTGCTTTGAACAAGTGTCATCTTAACGTAGAGTAACTGGTAGCTAAGCTCATATTTTCCAAATAGCTTGCCCAACACTGTCCGTGGATTCTGTGATTGGTTTACTCAGTGAACGTTAGTTCCGTCGATGGTCTTGCCTTGAAATTCTGTTCAAACTTCACAATCCCAGACTGATATCTCTGTATGTACAATGAGAAAGCAGTCAGGCTGGCCAGGCTAAAACAGTATAGCCTGTGCAGTATAGCTTACTCTGTAAAATACTGCTAACATGACAAACGGCAAACTGACTAGTTACACATGTGTTTATTGAAAATGAAGCTAAAAGAACTAAAGAACTAAAAATGATCTCAAGTGTAGAATTTTTTTTTTATTATTTGAATAACTATTTAACATTTAACATTGCAAACTGTAAAAATCCACAAACATTTACTAATTTGTTAATATTACGTAGAACAAAGACTTCATGGTAACTTGATGGAATTGATTTGACTTTTATAAATGTATCTAATTAGCAAAATCTGGAATCTGAAGCAAAAAATGCAAGAGTTCAGCAAAGATTCAGGAGAATCCATTGCACATCTTTGTTGATGGAGCTGAACCGGAGAAGCATGATACAAACTCATTTTCATTTATAATTTTTTTCTATCAGATTAATTAACATTTTCAGTGACTCCAAATTTTTTTCTCTGTCTTGGAATTCGCCTAAAAGCATGTTCATCTCATTGCTTGTGTATTTCCTGACGTCCTGCATAAAGATCTTCAAATCATCCATAAATTCCACCAGTGATTGCAGGTCCTCATCAGGGCCAGACTCCGTCATCATTGCTCTCATTTGGTCGACGAAGGTTAAACCTTTGTTAAAGATGTCCATCAAGTCCTTATTTGACCAATATTTCTTCAGAAACAAAACAAAATCAAGTTTTAGTTATTTCTTTATTGCCCAGCCCTAAAGACACTAAAACACATTGTATTGTAACATTACAGCAGAGGTCCTACCGCAGCTGTGTAGTATTTTTCCTTCTGCAGTTTCTGGGCATTTCTCTTCAGGTCAGCCTGTAAATACAGACATGCATCGGTTTTACAAAGAACACAGTTTAACTTCAAGTTATATTTTTACTCTGTATGAGTTCAGCTGTAATTCTTACATGTCATATTTCATGTATAGACACTTACATAAGCAGCGTCTACACAAACTGCACACATTAGTTATGATGGACTTTAATTTTAAGGAGGAGCAAACTAAAACCAGTAAATAAAACATTTCTAGACTGGTTGTTGTGTTTATGTCTGAGAGATATTTTCTTCATTTCTCCTACCACTCACTAACAGCACACAGGTTTTCATTTGATGTATGAACCCTGACACTGACAAACTGGTCCTCCATGTTTTTGAATTTGTGCAGCGTAAATCTATGATTTCAGATACTTTTAGTCTGCTGTTATTTTATAAAACAAATTATGGATTAAAAATAGATCTTAAGCTGAGGGTTATTTACCTTTGTTTCCTGATCCAAGAATGCATTTGTGAGGCAGACCAGACACAGAAGACTAAAGAGGGTGAACCCTGCTGCTGCCATAGTGCTCCTCAAACCTGAAAAAAACAACAACAGTGAAACTACAGCTTAACACGACTCTTCAAAACCCAGTTCTGATCTCACCTGAAGCTGTCAGAACGTGAGAGAAGAGAAACGATGAGAGCAGTCGATGAGAAGCAGGTGAGAAGAAGGTTTTTTATACCTGTCCCAACACACCCACCCCAGCACACACCTGTCCACTTCAGGACCTTTCACTTTTGTTTTTTGTCTTCCTTTAAGTTTCACTCTGCCTCAGCTCATTCCTTTGGTTTCTAATCTGTTGAGGCCATGGCTACTGGTAATTCGCAAGCCTCTCTCTATGACCCTGACGACAAACATGCTCAAAGATGCCCAAGCTTTGATAGCTGGTTCTATTCCCCGATTTGGAAGTTCTCCTGTTATCTGCCTCAACGTTACCAAGGTCTGTGTCTGGACCGCCTCCAGCGACGTCCACTGCCAGCCTGCCTGGTTAGGCCAATGGGACATGGCCACAAATACTCAAATGCTGTCTAATATGCAAATCATTTATTGTTTCTGTTTATGAAAGTATATAAAGTCATGTGAAAACATCACTGGGGAAGTGATATTTGGAGAGGTTGAGTACTCCCCCTCGTACTTGCAGTGGGGTTGCTGTTGGTTTGTCAAACCTGTTTAAAGACTGTGCCATTTTTGCTTTTAGAATAGGTACTTTTCCTCTGTAAATCAGACCAGGGAAAATTGTCAGGTTCAGCTACATCAACAAAGACATCCACTGTCTCTGGTTTCTCCTGAATCTTTGTTCAACTCTTAGTTTTAATTCCAGGGTTGTGTTGGAACAGTGACAAAATAATAAATATTTTGTTGATTTTACAGTTGATTGTAACAGACATTTGTTAAATAAAAGCTTATAAATTTGACTTTTTTACTATATATGAAATTGTGTAATTTTATAGTTTATATGATAAATATAATTTAAAGATTTATAGAGCAGTCCTTTTTCAGTTGTTATTGACTTTGTACATAGTCAATATGGCCACCATTTCATTCTGGAATTTCCTCTACATTTGCGGTGTCCACATCAAACTTATTTAACAGTCCCTACACCATTTCAAACATTTTACTTTTTGCCTCACCAAAGTTTTAAGTTTGGCCTGCAGCTCTTTAAAAACAACAAGAACAATTATGCTTTGAGAAGCACTGGTCTAGTCCCTTGTCAACAACAAAGTAATAGCTACTGATAAAATAGAGAAAGTGTTGTGCAGCTCGGAATATGTTTGTTTACTCTGAAAAACAACACAAAAAAGGTAAAAACCCCGGAATCGAGAAAGACAAAGCAAAGTGAAAGCAATAAACACACACATTGGTTTAATGAGAGAGAAATTAGAGGATCACATTGGTCTGACTTTGAACTCAGAGAAAGATGTTCGAGATGTAAAATATTAGCTTTATCTGTAAAACAATTATTAAACGCCCCCCACAGCATTTTAAACTCTCCTCCTCTTTTTTTAAGAGGAAAACTATCAGTGTTTAAAATTTAACCTACTGCTCATTTCCTACAAAAATCTGCAGAAACCAAGTCTATTCATTAAATGTAACTATGGCCATTAGTATTTACTAACGAAATAGGTTTTGTTGAAATTATGTAATTTCTAGGATAGCATTTTACTTTTAAATTAATTAAATCTAATTAATAATGTATAAGGTGTATAAGTATAATAAAGTTTATGAAGACGGAAGACTCTGAACTGAGACTAATGTAAAAAAATACATTAAAAGAATTTTATATGTGCACTTCAGGTAACAAAATATATTTCCCAGTTTAGCAATTAAAGTGTGTGCAAAGCTGCAGTGGTGTTTTTACTGGAAGCATGACATATTGTCAAAGGAATTTCAGAATGATTTTGTAACACTGCTATGTTCAGTTTCATTTAAACATACCATAGTTATTGCTAGGTTTACAGTCTAATCATAAGTAACAATATTAAAAAGAAAACTTTCTGGTTTATATCTGTTTACGGGAAATGGACAAGTGACAAGAACAACAATGAATGAAACTGAAATAGCTTCTTCTTATGAAAACTTCAAAACAAAAGAGCAGACTTTACACCGGTAGACAATTGAGTTGCCATTGCCTGGCTTCTGCTCAGTAATTGATGCAGCGGCCCCATGTGCAACAACTGCAATAAAAAATAAATGAAATAAAAAATAGTCCTTTTTTACACTTTGAATATATCATATCTTTTCGTGAAGAGAACCTGAGCATCTAAAGACCTGTGCTCAAATCGCCTCAGGTTTATTCAGCTCTCATTACAACCCTGTGATTAATCAACGCAATCTATCTTTCTCTGCGTTCAAACCAGCCATCACCGTCATCTCCTCTTAGAATCAGGGCTGGACTGGGACAAAAAAAAGGCCCTGGCATTTTTGCTCAGACCGGCCCACCACAATCGGTCAGACACAACCAACTAGTACACCATCCTTGCGGTCCCTGTAGATATGCATATCTACTGTTCCATTCCAAAAACCCCTACAAAGCTGAGAACTAAGTGCCATGGACCAGTGTACTTACTCTCTCTTGACAGACTCCCTGGTGATCAAAGGTTCCTCCCTGTCTCTCTCCTCCACTGCTAACTCAACCTGGCTTGACTATACATAAGGACAGAGAGAGAGAGGATTACAATTTAAAAGTACACTTAGTAAGGATCCATTTTGGTTATATAGTCCTGTATTCTTGAAGAGCAGGATTTCTAGATGGACAAAGTGCTCTATGTTATAAAAGCTAGTTAACCCTTTAGAACCCAATATAATGTGGATGTAGAATACTGCTAATTCTAAAAAGAAATGTTTTTTTTTCCAATGAACCAGACAGCAGAAAAACTAGTTTACAATTGCAAGTATAGGCTACTTTGTTTTAAAGAGCACAAACCCTCTTTAATATGACACCAAACAAGATTTACCTCTCATTGTTGAGATACTCCCTTAAAGAGAATGAATGCCCAAAGACATGCATGTACAGTCACTGTCTGTCTCTAAATGTTAGCCCTAGTGACTAACTGGCCACTGTCCAGGGTGTATGTCCCGTCAGGCCCAAAGTTGCTGGGATAGGCTCCAGTCACCCGCGACCCTGGCTACATATGAACTTTTTAAATCTAAACATAAATAAAACTAAATAATTGTTTTTGATCAATCTGACCTCTTGGAGGGCTGTGACAGCGCAATGCAGCCGGCTGCCAGAAATCTTGGCTTTATCTTAAACAAATAGATCAGCTCTGTTCTCAAGTCAAGTTTTTAATCATCTAAGGCTCCTGAGCAAAGTCAAACCCTACCTTCTGATTTGCAACTTTATAAAAATGATTCATACTTTTGTGACCTCTTGTCTTGACTACTGTAACTCCCTTTATTCTGGTCTCCCTTACGTTTTAATTGGATTTGAACAGGTTTATTATGAATTTTAACAGGTTCTTGTTAGATTTGGAAAGGTTTGAAATGGATTTGAACAGGTTTTAGTTCAGACAGTTAAGATGCTGCCTGCTCTGTCGTCTTATGAGAATAATAACTGGGCCCATCCCTAGATGATGATAAACAAAAGGAATGAGCTGATGCAGAGTGAAACTCAAAGGAAGACAAAAAACAAAAGTGAAAGGTCCTGAAGTGGACAGGTGTGTGCTGGGGTGGGTGTGTTGGGACAGGTATAAACAACCTTCTTCTCACCTGCTTCTCATCGACTCCTCTCATCTTTCTCTTCTCTCACGTTCTGACAGCTTCAGGTGAGATCAGAACTGGGTTTTGCAGAGTCTTGTTAAGCTGTAGTTTCACTGTTGTTCTTTTTTTCAGGTTTGAGGAGCACTATGGCAGCAGCAGGGTTCACCGTCTTTACTCTTCTGTGTCTGGTCTGCCTCACAAATGCATTCTTGGATCAGGAAACAATGGTAAATAACCCTCAGCTTAAGATCTATTTTTAATCCATAATTTGTTTTATAAAATAACAGCAGACTAAAAGTAACTGAAATCATAGATTTACGCTGCACAAATTCAAAAACATGGAGGACCAGTTTGTCAGTGTCAGGGTTCATACATCAAATGAAAACCTGTGTGCTGTTAGTGAGTGGTAGGAGAAATGAAGAAAATATCTCTCAGACATAAACACAACAACCAGTCTAGAAATGTTTTATTTACTGGTTTTAGTTTGCTCCTTCTTAAAACTAAAGTAAACCGTAGTACTTCCCTCATTATTTTCATTTGTAACGTTTGTGAAGATACAGAGGGGTCTAGACTTAAAATATTATTGTGGGGTATTATGGAAAGCAGTTTTTAACTTTAGGAATTACTCCATTTCAGATTAACTGATTAACTCTGTGACATGCATTACAATGTAATATTCAATGTTCTAATCCAGTAGTAACAAGTAGTTTGACTGAGCTCATACAGAGAAAAAAATGCTCCAATATAACTTGAAGGTAAATTGTAAAACCTATGCATGTCTGTATTTACAGGCTGACCTGAAGAGAAATGCCCAGAAACTGCAGAAGGAAAAATACTACACAGCTGAGGTAGGACCTCTGCTGTAATGTTACAATAAAATGTGTTTTGAAATGTAAACTAAACCTGATTTTGTTTTGTTTCTGAAGGAATTTTGGTCAAACAAGGATTTTATGCCAATCTTGAACAAAGGTTTAATCCTCGTCGACCAAATGAGAGCAATGTTGAAGGAGTCTGGCCTTGATGAGGACCTGCCATCACTGGGTGAAATTTTTGACGATTTGAAGATCTTTATGCAGGACGTCAAGAAACACACAAGCGAAGCAATGACCATGCTTTCTGACGAATACCAAGACACAGAGAAAACTTTGGAGTTACTGCAAACATTAATTAATCTGATGGAAAAAAATGCTAAATAATTTGTGTCAGGCTCCTGAATCTTTGCTAATAATTTTGGCATTTCTTCTCCAGATTTTGCTAATATAAACGTCTAATCAATTCTACCATGTTACCATGAAATCTTTGTTCTACATAAAAGGCAAATTAGAAAATGTTTGTTGATTTAACAGTTTACAATGTTTTAACAATATACATTAACAAGACAATTTTGTTAAAGACAGTCCTTTATTTTATTTTCAATAAACACATGTAACTGGTCAGTTTGTCCACCACTGTCATTTAACAGAGTAAAAAATATTACAAAGATAAATCAGTGAAAAATTAGAATATTTCTATAGGCTCAGACAATTAGTCTGTCACAAAATGAATAACTCAAGCTAGAACATCCAGCGACCAAGGAAATGTCCAATCATTAAATTCAAAATTCTCCTTCTCGCTTTTAAGTCTCTGCACGGCCTTGCTCCCCCCTACCTCTGTAACCTGCTTCTCCCCTACACCCCTACGCGCTCTTTACGATCCGCTGATTCTAGCCTTCTTGTTGTCCCTCGGCCTTGCCTTGCTTCAATGGGGGGCAGATCATTCAGTGTTATTGCGCCCAAAATGTGGAACTCTCTCCCCCTATCACTCCATTTAGTTAACACCATCTCTGAATTTAAATCCATGCTCAAAACACACCTATTCTCTGAATGTTACAGTTCTTAGTGGGTTCTTTCACTTACTGTACTTGAACTCTCATTTGCCTATTGTTGTCCTGTCTGCTCTCTTTGTCAATTGTCCTTATTGTTGTTTGTTTATTGTAAAGCGTCCTTGAGCTCTGGAAAGGCGCTATATAAATAAAACTTATTATTATTATTATTATTATTATTATTATTATTATCATCATGGATTATTAGTTTTTCTTGTATTTCAAAAAAAGTCTAACAGCATATTGTAATAGAAATTATTTGTGAAAAAAAAATTACAAAGTTTTGGCCAGACATTGCACATGACTTTGGTTTGGTTTCAACTAAATCCCTCATTTTCCTCTTCTTTATTAGAGTTTAAACACTGATGATTGGTATTCTCAATTCCTTGGATATATTTTTTATCTTTTTTATTTCCCTTTCCTGTTTTATACAGTTCAATTACCTTTTCCCGCAGATCCTTTGACAATTCCTTTGCTTTTCCCATGACTCAGAATACAGAAACGTCAGTGCAGCACTGGATGAAAGATGCAAGGGTCTGTCAGGAGCCCAGAAACTCTCTGACCTTTTATACACACACTGATTACAAACAAACAGATCACAGGTGAGGATGGTTACCTTTAACATCCATTCAAACACATTCGTGTCAACTTGTGTGTATGTTATCAGGCCAAAATCACCAGAGTATGTAAACTTTTTATCAGGGTCATTTGGGTAGTTTATGTTGTCATTATGATTTAAAAAGAGTAAACACAGTTGTTTTACAATAAATGGCTTCACCCAACCACTAATAATGAGTGAAAGAGTTTTTTGTGCTATCATTCATGAACTTGCTGCCACACAGAATTTTGAATTGACCTGTCCTGCCTCTGACCCCTCTTTATGTGTCTACAATCATCCACCATCAGAGGTTATTTGCTACCTATGTCCTACACCTCTCAACTGTCAAAAAAATCTGGCGGGCCAGAAATTAGTAGCCTGGTTCTACCAGACTCTCGTACATTTCATTTGTACAGAGAGTCTGGCCTCGCTCCATTGACAAGCGTTTACTTCCTTGTATGCGGGAACTCTGTTGAAGTTTAAAACTATTGGATCTGCCCAGAGTCACTCAGGATCTGCCATAGCCAATCGCTGCCATTACTCCAACGCAAACTGACGCACTACATCAACGTCATCGTTCTCAGCCACTCCCTCTGTTCGCTGATTGGTCCTACAAAAAATTGATTTCTGGAAACCTAAGAATATACAGCAATCCCAGACGTAGTACTAAAGCGAAATGAAATTGAGCGGAAGTACGTAGGAGGGCGGAGCCAGGCTAAGAAATTAGTGGCTGCAGGCCAGAATTTTACCACGGGATGTGGGTTGCCAAACCCTGGTGTATACAATACATTCACACAGTGTTTAATAAGACCGAGTAATTACAGGATCACATTGGTCTGAGACAGAATCAATCAAAGTTTATTTGTATAGTTTTTTATATATTAGTGCTTTCCAGTAAAATTAAATATAAAATTTACAGTAAAAACATTATAAAACGTAATAAAGTAATAAAAATTTACATACAATTAAATGTCATAAAACCAAACGTATAAAGTTCAAAGTTCTTTAATTGTCTCCCATAGGAGAAATTTGTCTTGGACAAAAAGGCAGTACTGCAGCACTACATAAAACACAGTCACACACAAGATGATAAAGTGTCAAAGCCTTACTGAGTCTTAAAAATCAGTCTGAATAAATACCTTTTTGAGCCTGGATTTATAAAGTCTGTGATGGTGCATATGTCTGGGAGCAGTTTGTTCCAGAGTCTTGGCCCAGTGACAGAGAAGGCTCGGTCCCTCTAAACTAAAATTTTAAAATCAATTCTAAAAGAAACTGGAAGCCAATGGAGCACTGGGTGATGTGCTGATGTGTGGCTGCATTCTGCACAGAAGTTTAAGAGAAAAACTGAAAGAAATTATAATTATTATAGTAAGGTTGAAGAATGATCAACCTGGAGGTTCAGACTCCAATAATTACTGATCTATTAAAACTCTTGACAGTAAAGCCTAGATGACCTTAAGGTCTAACACAGATTCCACAGATGATTCTAAAAATGTTTTCCTCAAATTAAGGAGAGAAAAAAAAAAGCATACTTGCTGATTAAGAAAACCATTTCTCTGTCTTGGTCATCTTTGAACTTGTTCTAGATGGATTTGAACAGGTTTTAGTTAAATTAAGAGATGCTGGCTGCATTGTCCTCTTCTGAGAATGATAAGAACTGGGCCCATCTCTTGATAATGAGGAACATGAAACTTAAAAGAAGACAAAAAACAAAAGTGAAAGGTGCTAAAGTGGACAGGTGTGTGCTGAGGAATAGGCATAGTGTTTCTGTAGGAGGTGGATGAGGTGTGGGGCGGGGGCTGGTTATGGAGGGCTTAAGGTGAGATCTTGAAATGGATGGGAAGCCATTGGAGCTGTTGGAGGACAGCTGATGTGGTCTCTGGAGTGGGTGTGGGTTACATATTGCAGTGTTTGTAGGTCAGTCCATAAAGAAGGTTATTGCTCTAGGTCTGGAGTCTAAAGTCTGGAGGATACAATGGTGTGGATCAGGGTTTCAGTGGCTGAGGTGGAGAGGATGGGGCGAAGGTGGGCGATGTTTCTGAGGTAAAAGAAGGCTGTCCTGTGAGGGGTCACTATTTGAGAAGGATGGATGGATGTGATGGCAGCAAGTTTAATGCCGGCTGGAACGATACCAAGGCCCTCTCTCTCTCTGTCCTCTTTGTATATGAGCTCCCAACTTAGGCTATAATAATAATAATAATAATAATACTAACAATAATAATAATAATAATAATAATAATAATAATAAATTCTTAATAAATTTATATTGCACATTTCTCCTAAAGAACCAACCGACTCAAAGTGCTTACAGCCTCTCAGACCACCACTAAACATTCTCACACATTCATACACTTTTTACTGAGACAATAGGAAAAAAGGGCTAGAGAGTAATGTAATAAAACAGAAATAACAGAGCCTAAACTTAAATTGAAACACTGCCATTGGGCTTATTTCTATTGAAAGAGAAGATTGAAATGTTTCAGTAACAATGTTAAACATAACTAGCCAGTTTTGTGTCCATTGGAGACACTAGTGTCATTGAGAAAAAGTTGACATAACTTTCCATGTACTTGTATCAGTTGTTTCATTAACATGTTAAACAGCTGTGATTGTAGTCTTTATTGTTTACTTTTATATTGAGCAGATCCATTATGTTTCTACAGCTTTGGTAAAATGATAGTTAAAAAGTCAAAATTGCATTGTTTCTTTAATTGTATAATTACAGTAAATTGCCTTAATACAACAAAAGGAATTACTGTGTTATTACAGAATTACAACATCTTACTCTTGTATCACAGTAATTGCATCTACAGCTGTGAAACTACAGTTTACAGCTCTAGTTCTACTGTAACGTACAGTGAAACATACACAGGAATTTACAGTGAAATAGTTACTGTATATTACATTTTGCCCCACACAAACATTCACCTTGTCCCACTTTTATTTAGTTCTGATCTGGTTGTTCTCTGGTCATGAGCCCCTGAGACTATCACTTGTGTAATATACAGCTGAGGGCACGTGTTAAATACTACACTTAGTTCAAAACAGTACCAAAAAAGTAAGATTTATCATAAATGGTACAAAAGTTTTTGCTAAAGGAATTATGCCATTTCGACTCAGCCCTGATTTTTGCCACCCCTCTTTTAAACCCTTAAAATCTCTAACTACAACTAAACATAATACCATTTACAATTTTTCCAACTGTCATTTAGCACATGCACATCACATATGTCAGAACTGAGGCAAATCCAATGTAGTCAAGTGTATTTTTTGTTTGATTTTCCGAGAGTTTACAGATTTACAATGTAATGTGCCTATAGTCATTGAATAGCAAATGAATGGGAATTCTATAGCTCCAGTTTGAGGCACATAAAAGATATTTAGCTATACCACCACATGTGTTTAATATACAGAGTTCATCCTGTTAGTTTGTTTTACTCCCCATCATGTCAGAATACGTCCTGCTGGGTTAAATTATCCAGATTTGAAGGAAGTCCCAAAGAAAGAGTTTTTTGTCAGCCCCTGAGACCAAACAGGGCCAGGTTGGAAAAAAAGGTTATGAACTTGTAATGTACCAAGGTATAGACCAACAAAGAAATAATAGTCAAAAAAAAGGTAGCAAAACTTTCTGCTGGTGCTGGCTCGGCCTAATATTGTGAATATTTTAACTGCTTTATCTTTGTAATATTTATTAGACTTTTCCCTACCAAAGCTGAGCCTAAATTTTCAACCAAAACAGTCATGATGTCTGTTGTATTAAAGCGATTGTTTGATACTGCTTAAAGACTTGAACATGTCTTAAAACCACAGCTGCTGCCATGCTGGAACACACTGGTTTGTTGACAACTGGAATCGGACAGTGGCTTTCCTTACTTCATATCCGTGGTCAGTCGCAACGCTAAGTCGAACATACATCACCGGAAGCATCTTATACCTGACTTTTTATTCACTGTTGTTTGCTGCAGTAAAACATCGCTTTAGATTTGTTTACACTTGTGAGAAACAAAACTTAAGCCGCGTGGCTCATCTACATAAATCCACAACGACATTCACTAGCCTTTAATGCTAATTAAAAAATGGAAAGGTTTACAGCTGTTGGAGATGTTGCTGTTGAGTGAGTCTTATGTAGGCTATTGAAGGCTACATGCACACACACATTCATTTGATGAATAAACCTGTTGAGGTCCTCCTTGTTTCAGCATGCAACCGTCCCAGCACACACCTGTCCACTTCAGGACCTTTCACTTTTGTTTTTTGTCTTCCTTTAAGTTTAACACTGCCTCGGCTCATTCCTTCTGTTTATCATCATCAAGGGCAGCTTTCAATTTCACTAAAACCTCTTCAAATCCAGCTAAAACATGGAAAATTAATTCTACAGATGGAACTAATGCTGACAGATGAAATGAAAATAAATGCTACCTCTGCTTTGAACAAGTGTCATCTTAACGTAGAGTAACTGGTAGCTAAGCTCATATTTTCCAAATAGCTTGCCCAACACTGTCCGTGGATTCTGTGATTGGTTTACTCAGTGAACGTTAGTTCCGTCGATGGTCTTGCCTTGAAATTCTGTTCAAACTTCACAATCCCAGACTGATATCTCTGTATGTACAATGAGAAAGCAGTCAGGCTGGCCAGGCTAAAACAGTATAGCCTGTGCAGTATAGCTTACTCTGTAAAATACTGCTAACATGACAAACGGCAAACTGACTAGTTACACATGTGTTTATTGAAAATGAAGCTAAAAGAACTAAAAATGATCTCAAGTGTAGAATTTTTTTTTATTATTTGAATAACTATTTAACATTTAACATTGCAAACTGTAAAAATCCACAAACATTTACTAATTTGTTAATATTACTTAGAACAAAGACTTCATGGTAACTTGATGGAATTGATTTGACTTTTATAAATGTATCTAATTAGCAAAATCTGGAATCTGAAGCAAAAAATGCAAGAGTTCAGCAAAGATTCAGGAGAATCCATTGCACATCTTTGTTGATGGAGCTGAACCGGAGAAGCATGATACAAACTCATTTTCATTTATAATTTTTTTCTATCAGATTAATTAACATTTTCAGTGACTCCAAATTTTTTTCTCTGTCTTGGTATTCGTCAGAAAGCATGGTCATTGCTTCGCTTGTGTATTTCCTGACGTCCTGCATAAAGATCTTCAAATCATCCATAAATTCCACCAGTGATTGCAGGTCCTCATCAGGGCCAGACTCCGTCAACATTGCTCTCATTTGGTCGACGAGGGTTAAACCTTTGTTAAAGATGTCCATCAAGTCCTTATTTGATACATATTTCTTCAGAAACAAAACAAAATCAAGTTTTAGTTTTTTCTTTATTGCCCAGCCCTAAAGACACTAAAACACATTGTATTGTAACATTACAGCAGAGGTCCTACCGCAGCTGTGTAGTATTTTTCCTTCTGCAGTTTCTGGGTATTTCTCTTCAGGTCAGCCTGTAAATACAGACATGCATCGGTTTTACAAAGAACACAGTTTAACTTCAAGTTATATTGGAGCATTTTTACTCTGTAAGAGCTCAGCTGTAATTCTTACATGTCATATTTCATGTATAGACACTTACATAAGCAGCGTCTACACAAACTGCACACATTAGTTATGATGGACTTTAATTTTAAGGAGGAGCAAACTAAAACCAGTAAATAAAACATTTCTAGACTGGTTGTTGTGTTTATGTCTGAGAGATATTTTCTTCATTTCTCCTACCACTCACTAACAGCACACAGGTTTTCATTTGATGTATGAACCCTGACACTGACAAACTGGTCCTCCATGTTTTTGAATTTGTGCAGCGTAAATCTATGATTTCAGTTACTTTTAGTCTGCTGTTATTTTATAAAACAAATTATGGATTAAAAATAGATCTTAAGCTGAGGGTTATTTACCATTGTTTCCTGATCCAAGAATGCATTTGTGAGGCAGACCAGACACAGAAGAGTAAAGAGGGTGAACCCTGCTGCTGCCATAGTGCTCCTCAAACCTGAAAAAAAGAACAACAGTGAAACTACAGCTTAACACGACTCTGCAAAACCCAGTTCTGATCTCACCTGAAGCTGTCAGAACGTGAGAGAAGAGAAACGATGAGAGCAGTCGATGAGAAGCAGGTGAGAAGAAGGTTTTTTATACCTGTCCCAACACACCCACCCCAGCACACACCCGTCCACTTCAGGACCTTTCACTTTTGTTTTTTGTCTTCCTTTAAGTTTCACTCTGCCTCAGCTCATTCCTTTGGTTTCTAATCTGTTGAGGCCATGGCTACTGGTAATTCGCAAGCCTCTCTCTATGACCCTGACGACAAACATGCTCAAAGATGCCCAAGCTTTGATAGCTGGTTCTATTCCCCGATTTGGAAGTTCTCCTGTTATCTGCCTCAACGTTACCAAGGTCTGTGTCTGGACCACCTCCAGCGACGTCCACTGCCAGCCTGCCTGGTTAGGCCAATGGGACATGGCCACAAATACTCAAATGCTGTCTAATATGCAAATCATTTATTGTTTCTGTTTATGAAAGTATATAAAGTCATGTGAAAACATCACTGGGGAAGTGATATTTGGAGAGGTTGAGTACTCCCCCTCGTACTTGCAGTGGGGTTGCTGTTGGTTTGTCAAACCTGTTTAAAGACTGTGCCATTTTTGCTTTTAGAATAGGTACTTTTCCTCTGTAAATCAGACCAGGGAAAATTGTCAGGTTCAGCTACATCAACAAAGACATGCTCCACTGTTTCTCCTGAATCTTTGTTCAACTCTTAGTTTTAATTCCAGGGTTGTGTTGGAACAGTGACAAAATAATAAATATTTTGTTGATTTTACAGTTGATTGTAACAGACATTTGTTAAATAAAAGCTTATAAATTTGACTTTTTTACTATATATGAAATTGTGTAATTTTATAGTTTATATGATAAATATAATTTAAAGATTTATAGAGCAGTCCTTTTTCAGTTGTTATTGACTTAGTACATAGTCAATATGGCCACCATTTCATTCTGGAATTTCCTCTACATTTGCGGTGTCCACATCAAACTTATTTAACAGTCCCTACACCATTTCAAACATTTTACTTTTTGCCTCACCAAAGTTTTAAGTTTGGCCTGCAGCTCTTTAAAAAAGAGGGGGGGGGGGTGAAAAAACTTTGAGAAGCACTGGTCTAGTCCCTTGTCAACAACAAAGTAATAGCTACTGATAATTAAGTTTGTTTACTCTGAAAAACAACACAAAAAAGGTAAAAACCCCGGAATCGAGAAAGACAAAGCAAAGTGAAAGCAATAAACACACACATTGGTTTAATGAGAGAGAAATTAGAGGATCACATGGGTCTGACTTTGAACTCAGAGAAAGAGGTTCGAGATGTAAAATATTAGCTTTATCTGTAAAACAATTATTAAACGCCCCCACAGCATTTTAAACTCTCCTCTTTTTTTAAGAGGAAAACTATCAGTGTTTAAAATTTAACCTACTGCTCATTTCCTACAAAAATCTGCAGAAACCAAGTCTATTCATTAAATGTAACTATGGCCATTAGTATTTACTAACGAAATAGGTTTTGTTGAAATTATGTAATTTCTAGGATAACATTTTACTTTTAAATTAATTAAATCTAATTAATACTGCATAAGGTGTATAAGTATAATAAAGTTTATGAAGACGGAAGACTCTGAACTGAGACTATTGTAAAAAAATACATTAAAAGAATTTTATATGTGCACTTCAGGTAACAAAATATATTTCCCAGTTTAGCAATTAAAGTGTGAGCAAAGCTGCAGTGGTGTTTTTACTGGAAGCATGACATATTGTCAAAGGTATTTCAGAATGATTTCGTAACACTGCTATGTTCAGTTTCATTTAAACATACCATAGTTATTGCTGGGTTTACAGTCTAATCATAAGTAACAATATTAAAAAGAAAACTTTCTGGTTTATATCTGTTTACGGGAAATGGACAAGTGACAAGAACAACAATGAATGAAACTGAAATAGCTTCTTCTTATGAAAACTTCAAAACAAAAGAGCAGACTTTACACCGGTAGACAATTGAGTTGCCATTGCCTGGCTTCTGCTCAGTAATTGATGCAGCGGCCCCATGTGCAACAACTGCAATAAAAAATAAATGAAATAAAAAATAGTCCTTTTTTACACTTTGAATATATCATATCTTTTCGTGAAGAGAACCTGAGCATCTAAAGACCTGTGCTCAAATCGCCTCAGGTTTATTCAGCTCTCATTACAACCCTGTGATTAATCAACGCAATCTATCTTTCTCTGCGTTCAAACCAGCCATCACCGTCATCTCCTCTTAGAATCAGGGCTGGACTGGGACAAAAAAAAGGCCCTGGCATTTTTGCTCAGACCGGCCCACCACAATCGGTCAGACACAACCAACTAGTACACCATCCTTGCGGTCCCTGTAGATATGCATATCTACTGTTCCATTCCAAAACCCCTACAAAGCTGAGAACTAAGTGCCATGGACCAGTGTACTTACTCTCTCTTGACAGACTCCCTGGTGATCAAAGGTTCCTCCCTGTCTCTCTCCTCCACTGCTAACTCAACCTGGCTTGACTATACATAAGGACAGAGAGAGAGAGGATTACAATTTAAAAGTACACTTAGTAAGGATCCATTTTGGTTATATAGTCCTGTATTCTTGAAGAGCAGGATTTCTAGATGGACAAAGTGCTCTATGTTATAAAAGCTAGTTAACCCTTTAGAACCCAATATAATGTGGATGTAGAATACTGCTAATTCTAAAAAGAAATGTTTTTTTTTTTTTTTTCCAATGAACCAGACAGCAGAAAAACCAGTTTACAATTGCAAGTATAGGCTACTTTGTTTTAAAGAGCACAAACCCCTCTTTAATATGACACCAAACAAGATTTACCTCTCATTGTTGAGATACTCCCCTTAAAGAAAAAAAGAAAACCGTCCAAAGACATGCATGTACAGGTAAATTGGCAACTCTAAAGTGTCCCTAGTGAATGAATGTGAGAGCGAATGGTTGTATGTCACTGTCTGTCTCTAAATGTTAGCCCTGCGACTAACTGGCCACTGTCCAGGGTGTACCCCGCCTCAGGCCCAAAGTTGCTGGGATAGGCTCCAGTCACCCGCGACCCCTGGCTACATATGAACTTTTTAAATCTAAACATAAATAAAACTAAATAATTGTTTTTGATCAATCTGACCTCTTGGAGGGCTGTGACAGCGCAATGCAGCCGGCTGCCAGAAATCTTGGCTTTATCTTAAACAAATAGATCAGCTCTGTTCTCAAGTCAAGTTTTTAATCATCTAAGGCTCCTGAGCAAAGTCAAACCCTACCTTCTGATTTGCAACTTTATAAAAATGATTCATACTTTTGTGACCTCTTGTCTTGACTACTGTAACTCCCTTTATTCTGGTCTGGACCAGTCCTCCCTTACGTTTTAATTGGATTTGAACAGGTTTATTATGAATTTTAACAGGTTCTTGTTAGATTTGGAAAGGTTTGAAATGGATTTGAACAGGTTTTAGTTCAGACAGTTAAGATGCTGCCTGCTCTGTCGTCTTATGAGAATAATAACTGGGCCCATCCCTTGATGATGATAAACAAAAGGAATGAGCTGATGCAGAGTGAAACTCAAAGGAAGACAAAAAACAAAAGTGAAAGGTCCTGAAGTGGACAGGTGTGTGCTGGGGTGGGTGTGTTGGGACAGGTATAAACAACCTTCTTCTCACCTGCTTCTCATCGACTGCTCTCACCGTTTCTCTTCTCTCACGTTCTGACAGCTTCAGGTGAGATCAGAACTGGGTTTTGCAGAGTCTTGTTAAGCTGTAGTTTCACTGTTGTTTTTTTTTTCAGGTTTGAGGAGCACTATGGCAGCAGCAGGGTTCACCGTCTTTACTCTTCTGTGTCTGGTCTGCCTCACAAATGCATTCTTGGATCAGGAAACAATGGTAAATAACCCTCAGCTTAAGATCTATTTTTAATCCATAATTTGTTTTATAAAATAACAGCAGACTAAAAGTAACTGAAATCATAGATTTACGCTGCACAAATTCAAAAACATGGAGGACCAGTTTGTCAGTGTCAGGGTTCATACATCAAATGAAAACCTGTGTGCTGTTAGTGAGTGGTAGGAGAAATGAAGAAAATATCTCTCAGACATAAACACAACAACCAGTCTAGAAATGTTTTATTTACTGGTTTTAGTTTGCTCCTCCTTAAAACTTAAAGTAAACCGTAGTACTTCCTCATTATTTTCATTTGTAACGTTTGTGAAGATACAGAGGGGTCTAGACTTAAAATATTATTGTGGGGTATTATGGAAAGCAGTTTTTAACTTTAGGAATTACTCCATTTCAGATTAACTGATTAACTCTGTGACATGCATTACAATGTAATATTCAATGTTCTAATCCAGTAGTAACAAGTAGTTTGACTGAGCTCATACAGAGAAAAAAATGCTCCAATATAACTTGAAGGTAAATTGTAAAACCTATGCATGTCTGTATTTACAGGCTGACCTGAAGAGAAATGCCCAGAAACTGCAGAAGGAAAATACTACACAGCTGAGGTAGGACCTCTGCTGTAATGTTACAATAAAATGTGTTTTGAAATGTAAACTAAACCTGATTTTGTTTTGTTTCTGAAGGAATTTTGGTCAAACAAGGATTTTATGCCAATCTTGAACAAAGGTTTAATCCTCGTCGACCAAATGAGAGCAATGTTGAAGGAGTCTGGCCTTGATGAGGACCTGCCATCACTGGGTGAAATTTTTGACGATTTGAAGATCTTTATGCAGGACGTCAAGAAACACACAAGCGAAGCAATGACCATGCTTTCTGACGAATACCAAGACACAGAGAAAACTTTGGAGTTACTGCAAACATTAATTAATCTGATGGAAAAAAATGCTAAATAATTTGTGTCAGGCTCCTGAATCTTTGCTAATTTTTGGCATTTCTTCTCCAGATTTTGCTAATATAAACGTCTAATCAATTCTACCATGTTACCATGAAATCTTTGTTCTACATAAAAGGCAAATTAGAAAATGTTTGTTGATTTAACAGTTTACAATGTTTTAACAATATACATTAACAAGACAATTTTGTTAAAGACAGTCCTTTATTTTATTTTCAATAAACACATGTAACTGGTCAGTTTGTCCACCACTGTCATTTAACAGAGTAAAAAATATTACAAAGATAAATCAGTGAAAAATTAGAATATTTCTATAGGCTCAGACAATTAGTCTGTCACAAAATGAATAACTCAAGCTAGAACATCCAGCGACCAAGGAAATGTCCAATCATTAAATTCAAAATTCTCCTTCTCGCTTTTAAGTCTCTGCACGGCCTTGCTCCCCCCTACCTCTGTAACCTGCTTCTCCCCTACACCCCTACGCGCTCTTTACGATCCGCTGATTCTAGCCTTCTTGTTGTCCCTCGGCATCGCCTTGCTTCAATGGGGGGCAGATCATTCAGTGTTATTGCGCCCAAAATGTGGAACTCTCTCCCCCTATCACTCCGTTTAGTTAACACCATCTCTGAATTTAAATCCCTGCTCAAAACACACCTATTCTCTGAATGTTACAGTTCTTAGTGGGTTCTTTCACTTACTGTACTTGAACTCTCATTTGCCTATTGTTGTCCTGTCTGCTCTCTTTGTCAATTGTCCTTATTGTTGTTTGTTTATTGTAAAGCGTCCTTGAGCTCTGGAAAGGCGCTATATAAATAAAACATATTATTATTATTATTATTATTATTATTATTATTATTATTATTATTATTATCATAGATTATTAGTTTTTCTTGTATTTCAAAAAAGTCTAACAGCATATTGTAATAGAAATTATTTGTGAAGAAAAAATAAATTATAAAGTTTTGGCCAGACATTGCACATGACTTTGGTTTGGTTTCAACTAAATCCCTCATTTTCCTCTTCTTTATTAGAGTTTAAACACTGATGATTGGTATTTTCAATTCCTTGGATATATTTTTTATCTTTTTTATTTCCCTTTCCTGTTTTATACAGTTCAATTACCTTTTCCCGCAGATCCTTTGACAATTCCTTTGCTTTCCCCATGACTCAGAATACAGAAACGTCAGTGCTGCACTGGATGAAAGATGTAAGGGTCTGTCAGGAACTCTCTGACCTTTTATAAACACACACTGATTACAAACAAACAGATCACAGGTGAGGATGGTTACCTTTAACATCCATTCAAACACATTCGTGTCAACTTGTGTGTATGTTATCAGGCCAAAATCACCAGAGTATGTAAACTTTTTATCAGGGTCATTTGGGTAGTTTATGTTGTCATTATGATTTAAAAAGAGTAAACACAGTTGTTTGACAATAAATGGCTTCACCCAACCACTAATAATGAGTGAAAGAGTTTTTTGTGCTATCATTCATGAACTTGCTGCCACACAGAATTTTGAATTGACCTGTCCTGCCTCTGACCCCTCTTTATGTGTCTACAATCATCCACCATCAGAGGTTATTTGCTACCTATGTCCTACACCTCTCAACTGTCAAAAAATCTGGCGGGCCAGAAATTAGTAGCCTGGTTCTACCAGACTCTCGTACATTTCATTTGTACAGAGAGTCTGGCCTCGCTCCATTGACAAGCGTTTACTTCCTTGTATGCGGGAACTCTGTTGAAGTTTAAAACTATTGGATCTGCCCAGAGTCACTCAGGATCTGCCATAGCCAATCGCTGCCATTACTCCAACGCAAACTGATGCACTACATCAACGTCATCGTTCTCAGCCACTCTCTGTTCGCTGATTGGTCCTACAAAAAATTGATTTCTGGAAACCTAAGAATATACAGCAATCCCAGACGTAGTACTAAAGCGAAATGAAATTGAGCGGAAGTACGTAGGAGGGCGGAGCCAGGCTAAGAAATTAGTGGCTGCAGGCCAGAATTTTACCACGGATGTGGGTTGCCAAACCCTGGTGTATACAATACATTCACACAGTGTTTAATAAGACCGAGTAATTACAGGATCACATTGGTCTGAGACAGAATCAATCAAAGTTTATTTGTATAGTTTTTTATATATTAGTGCTTTCCAGTAAAATTAAATATAAAATTTACAGTAAAAACATTATAAAACGTAATAAAGTAATAAAAATGTACATACAATTAAATGTCATAAAACCAAACGTATGAAGTTCAAAGTTCTTTAATTGTCTCCCATAGGAGAAATTTGTCTTGGACAAAAAGGCAGTACTGCAGCACAACATAAAACACAGTCACACACAAGATGATAAAGTGTCAAAGCCTTACTGAGTCTTAAAAATCAGTCTGAATAAATACCTTTTTGAGCCTGGATTTATAAAGTCTGTGATGGTGCGCATGTCTGGGAGCAGTTTGTTCCAGAGTCTTGGCCCAGTGACAGAGAAGGCTCGGTCCCTCTAAACTAAAATTTTAAAATCAATTCTAAAAGAAACTGGAAGCCAATGGAGCACTGGGTGATGTGCTGATGTGTGGCTGCATTCTGCACAGAAGTTTAAGAGAAAAACTGAAATAAATTATAATTATTATAGTAAGGTTGAAGAATGATCAACCTGGAGGTTCAGACTCCAATAATTACTGATCTATTAAAACTCTTGACAGTAAAGCCTAGATGACCTTAAGGTCTAACACAGATTCCACAGATGATTCTAAAAATGTTTTCCTCAAATTAAGGAGAGAAAAAAAGAAGCATACTTGCTGATTAAGAAAACCATTTCTCTGTCTTGGTCATCTTTGAACTTGTTCTAGATGGATTTGAACAGGTTTTAGTTAAATTAAGAGATGCTGGCTGCGTTGTCCTCTTCTGAGAATGATAAGAACTGGGCTCATCCCTTGATAATGAGGAACATGAAACTTAAAAGAAGACCAAAAACAAAAGTGAAAGGTGCTAAAGTGGACAGGTGTGTGCTGAGGAATAGGCATAGTGTTTCTGTAGGAGGTGGATGAGGTGTGGGGCGGGGGCTGGTTATGGAGGGCTTAAGGTGAGATCTTGAAATGGATGGGAAGCCATTGGATCTGTTGGAGGACAGCTGATGTGGTCTCTGGAGTGGGTGTGGGTTACATATTGCAGTGTTTGTAGGTCAGTCCATAAAGAAGGTTATTGCTCTAGGTCTGGAGTCTAAAGTCTGGAGGATACAATGGTGTGGATCAGGGTTTCAGTGGCTGAGGTGGACAGTATGGGGCGAAGGTGGGCGATGTTTCTGAGGTAAAAGAAGGCTGTCCTGTGAGGGGTCACTATTTGAGAAGGATGGATGGATGTGATGGCAGCAAGTTTAATGCCGGCTGGAACGATACCAAGGCCCTCTCTCTCTCTGTCCTCTTTGTATATGAGCTCCCAACTTAGGCTATAATAATAATAATAATAATAATAATAATACTAACAATAATAATAATAATAATAATAATAAATTCACCCGCTTTAGCTACAGAAAGGCTACATACGAGAATACCCCTAGAGTCTGCGAGAGTGGGGGCGGAAGATGACTCATTAACTGACAACATGGTAACGACTGGACTGGAAACGACTATGATTAATGTGAGCACAGCACAAGAGAACACCACAGCAACGGTCACAAGTTACGCTGCAACAGCGGGCCACAAACAGATGCAGGTATGTGTCTGTGGTTGGAGGAAAGTTACATCACACCATGGGTTGAGGATCCACCAGGGGAAGAAGGGGTGTGTGAGTATAGAGAGACAGAGGCCTCGCATTGATCACTTTCTGCGAAAGCGATCAAATCAGTCGAATGAAGCACAGCAACTGGACGCAAACCATAGTTTGCAGTGCATCAGTACCACTGTCATAGAGGATGTAAACTCAAGCACCGAAGTAACAACTGAGGTGGAACCAACAACAGCAGTGGAACTCAGCCAGCCTCCCAGTCCTGCAGTCGAGAGGAGACTACCAGGGCACAGACCGTATGTGAAGTGGCCTGGCGCCAGTGACAAGAAGTTGTGGGAAACAGTGAATAATGACCTTACCTTGACCCTCGAGAAACTTCGAGGGACAGTGGAGAAGAAGGTGGAGAGGATGGGGGACATCATTTATGAGTATGGGGCAGAACGCTTTGGAGTGCAAGAGGCAAAAGGCGGGAGAAAGGTTCCAACCCCACCAGTCTCCAGGAGGCAACAAGAACTTAAGCGCCTCGTTCAAGAAAGGAGACAGCTTAAGAAACAGTGGAAGAAGGCCTCGAGAGAGGAAAAGGAGGGCATAGAGGCTCTTCAGGCTGACATTAAAACTTGGTTGGCATCCCTCCGTAGAGCAGAGAACCTACGGAAACGCAGAAGAGCAAACTAGAACTCGATTCTATAAAGACCCCTTCAAGTTCCTCAAAAGTCTCTTCACAAAGGAAAAAAGTGGCGCTCTAAAAACAACAAAGAAAGACCTAGAGGAGCACCTGAGAACAACAAACCTTGACCCAAAACGATATGAACATCTGGCCATTCCATCAGATATCCCACCCATTGAACCCCCGGAACATCATATTGAGACCAGCCCTCCGACATGGAAAGAGGTGGAAGACATAGTTCGACGGGCAAGAACAGCGTCAGCCCCGGGGCCAAATGGAGTCCCGTACAAAGTGTATAAGAACGCACCAGACGTCCTGAGGGTCCTCTGGAGGCTTATGAGAATAGCTTGGCAAAAGAAGATAATACCCAAAGTGTGGCGTAGGGCAGGCGGGGTCCTAATCCCTAAGGAGAAGGATGCAGTGAACATCAGCCAATTCCGCCCAATTTCCTTATTGAATGCCGAGGGTAAAATCTTCTTCAGGGTCATTGCCCATAGGATGGCCGTGTTCCTGCAAAGGAATGCGTACGTCGATACATCTGTACAGAAGGCAGGAATATCAGGATTTTCTGGCTGTTTGGAACATTCCAGCATGATCTGGCATCAGATCCAAATGGCCAAAGTGGAGAAAAGGGACCATGTAGTTTTCCTCGACCTCGCCAATGCATTTGGCTCTGTGCCCCATGAACTCCTGTGGTCTGCCTTCAGATTTTTTCACATACCGGACACCATCACAACCCTGGTGAAGATGTACTTCCAGGATCTGCAGTTCTGCTTTACCACTTCAAAGTTCACCACCTCATGGCAGTGCCTGAATGTAGGTATAATGGCGGGATGTACCATTTCTCCCTTGGCATTTATAATGGCAATGGAGGTTATTATCAGATCCTCAAAATGGGTTGCTGGTGGACAGCGAGTCGACTCTGGTTTCCGCCTCCCTCCACTCAGAGCCTACATGGACGACATTTCAACACTGACCACCACTGCTCCATGCACCAGGAGACTGCTCAGAAAACTCGAGGAGAACATCCGCTGGGCCCGTATGAAGATCAAACCATCCAAGTCACGCAGCATATCGATTGTGAAGGGAGTACTCTCTGACCTGAAATTCTTCATCGGAGATGACCAAATCCCAACAGTGTCTGAGCAGCCAGTAAAAGCCTTGGAAGATGGTATGATGCAAGCCTGAAGGATAAAGACCAGGTGCAACAGCTGCGCAAAGACATCAGTAGTAGCCTACAGTCCATCGACAACACCCAGCTACCTGGAAAGTTAAAGGCCTGGTGTCTGCAGTTTGGTCTCCTTCCCCGGGTGTTGTGGCCCCTAGTAGTGTATGAGGTTCCAATCTCAATAGTGGAGAAGATAGAAAGAGGAGTCACAGCCTACCTAAAGAAGTGGCTCGGAGTTCCACGATGCCTTACCACCATAGGCCTCTATGGAGATGGTGTCCTCAAGCTGCCCCTCACCAGTCTAACAGAGGAATTCAAGTGTGCAAAAACCAGGCTCCAGATGACACTGAATGAATCTCGAGACCCAGTGGTGAGCAACAACGCACCGACCTTGGCAACCGGGCGCAAATGGAGGCCAATGGTATGGTGAAGATCCTGAATGTGCCCTCTGTTCCATGCCAGCTAACCTCAGGCACATTCTCACAGCATGTAAAACAAGCCTCACCCAAGGACGCTACACTTGGCGTCACAACCAAGTCCTAAAAAACCTTGCATCTGCCCTGGAGGACAAGCGAGCTGCCACCAATTCCCTACCACCCCCAGCAGCATCACACCCCTTACGGACGACTTTTGTCCGCGAAGGGGCAAAACCACAGAAGAGCAGCTCTACACCATCAGAGCGAGACCAGATGCGCTTGGCCCGCGATTGGAAAATGCTAACTGACATTGGTCGGCAACTTGTGTTTCCTCCGAGATCGCAACCACCACCCTAAGACCTGACATGGTTCTCTGGTCCCGTTCGCTAAAGAAGGTCTTCATTATTGAGCTTACAGTACCCTGGGAGGACTCGGTAGATGAGGCTTATGGCGAAAACATCTGCGCTATGCCGATCTGGCCGCCGAAGCACGGCATCAAGGCTGGAACACAGAAGTCCGACCAGTGGAGGTGGGCTGCAGAGGTTTTGTGGCAACATCTATGACCAGACTGCTTAGAGACCTGGGAATTAAGGGCCAGAGCCAGCGTCGGCAATCAGAGCCGTGTCGGAGGCGGCAGAAGGCAGCAGTCAGTGGCTCTGGATGAAGAGGAAAGACCCCAGCTGGGCCCCGAAGTGAGAGGGTCAGGAGGTATGCGGTCAAGAATGCTTGACTCAGGGAGGAGGATGCCCCTGCCATGCATAGTCCCATGGGATGTTGGCTATCAACAACAAGGCAACTCCTATGACTAATTGGGTATGGGACGCAAGCGAAGGATTGATCACCCTGTCGCTGGCCGCCTTTGGGGAGGGTGTATAGTGTGAAAGGCCGAAACACCCTAGGAACCAAAGGTTCACTACTGATGATGCGCTCCCCAAATTTCTTCAGGCTCTCTGTTCAAGAACTCTTGGAAATGCTTGCACAAAGGATAGTAACATCTTATCCTGTGTTTTGTGAATCTTAATAAATTTATATTGCACATTTCTCCTAAAGAACCAACCGACTCAAAGTGCTTACAGCCTCTCAGACCACCACTAAACATTCTCACACATTCATACACTTTTTACTGTGACAATAGGAAAAAAGGGCTAAAGAGTAATGTAATAAAACAGAAATAACAGAGCCTAAACTTAAATTGAAACACTGCCATTGGGCTTATTTCTATTGAAAGAGAAGATTGAAATGTTTCAGTAACAATGTTAAACATAACTAGCCAGTTTTGTGTCCATTGGAGACACTAGTGTCATTGAGAAAAAGTTGACATAACTTTCCATGTACTTGTATCAGTTGTTTCATTAACATGTTAAACAGCTGTGATTGTAGTCTTTATTGTTTACTTTTATATTGAGCAGATCCATTATGTTTCTACAGCTTTGGTAAAATGATAGTTAAAAAGTCAAAATTGCATTGTTTCTTTAATTGTATAATTACAGTAAATTGCCTTAATACAACAAAAGGAATTACTGTGTTATTACAGAATTACAACATCTTACTCTTGTATCACAGTAATTGCATCTACAGCTGTGAAACTACAGTTTACAGCTCTAGTTCTACTGTAACGTACGGTGAAACATACACAGGAATTTACAGTGAAATAGTTACTGTATATTACATTTTGCCCCACACAAACATTCACCTTGTCCCACTTTTATTTAGTTCTGATCTGGTTGTTCTCTGGTCATGAGCCCCTGAGACTATCACTTGTGTAATATACAGCTGAGGGCACGTGTTAAATACTACACTTAGTTCAAAACAGTACCAAAAAAGTAAGATTTATCATAAATGGTACAAAGGTTTTTCTAAAGGAATTATGCCATTTCCACTCAGCCCTGATTTTGGCCACCCCTCTTTTAAACCCTTAAAATCTCTAACTACAACTAAACATAATACCATTTACAATTTTTCCAACTGTCATTTAGCACATGCACATCACATATGTCAGAACTGAGGCAAATCCAATGTAGTCAAGTGTATTTTTTGTTTGATTTTCCGAGAGTTTACAGATTTACAATGTAATGTGCCTATAGTCATTGAATAGCAAATGAATGGGAATTCTATAGCTCCAGTTTGAGGCACATAAAAGATATTTAGCTATACCACCACATGTGTTTAATATACAGAGTTCATCCTGTTAGTTTGTTTTACTCCCCATCATGTCAGAATACGTCCTGCTGGGTTAAATTATCCAGATCTGAAGGAAGTCCCAAAGAAAGAGTTTTTTGTCAGCCCCTGAGACCAAACAGGGCCAGGTTGGAAAAAAAGGTTATGAACTTGTAATGTACCAAGGTATAGACCAACAAAGAAATAATAGTCAAAAAAAAGGTAGCAAAAACTTTCTGCTGGTGCTGGCTCCCGGCCTAATATTGTGAATATTTTAACTGCTTTATCTTTGTAATATTTATTAGACTTTTCCCTACCAAAGCTGAGCCTAAATTTTCAACCAAAACAGTCATGATGTCCGTTGTATTAAAGCGATTGTTTGATACTGCTTAAAGACTTGAACATGTCTTAAAACCACAGCTGCTGCCATGCTGGAACACACTGGTTTGTTGACAACTGGAATCGGACAGTGGCTTTCCTTACTTCATATCCGTGGTCAGTCGCAACGCTAAGTCGAACATACATCACCGGAAGCATCTTATACCTGACTTTTTATTCACTGTTGTTTGCTGCAGTAAAACATCGCTTTAGATTTGTTTACACTTGTGAGAAACAAAACTTAAGCCGCGTGGCTCATCTACATAAATCCACAACGACATTCACTAGCCTTTAATGCTAATTAAAAAATGGAAAGGTTTACAGCTGTTGGAGATGTTGCTGTTGAGTGAGTCTTATGTAGGCTATTGAAGGCTACATGCACACACACATTCATTTGATGAATAAACCTGTTGAGGTCCTCCATGTTTCAGCATGCAACCGTCCCAGCACACACCTGTCCACTTCAGGACCTTTCACTTTTGTTTTTTGTCTTCCTTTAAGTTTAACACTGCCTCGGCTCATTCCTTCTGTTTATCATCATCAAGGGCAGCTTTCAATTTCACTAAAACCTCTTCAAATCCAGCTAAAACATGGAAAATTAATTCTACAGATGGAACTAATGCTGACAGATGAAATGAAAATAAATGCTACCTCTGCTTTGAACAAGTGTCATCTTAACGTAGAGTAACTGGTAGCTAAGCTCATATTTTCCAAATAGCTTGCCCAACACTGTCCGTGGATTCTGTGATTGGTTTACTCAGTGAACGTTAGTTCCGTCGATGGTCTTGCCTTGAAATTCTGTTCAAACTTCACAATCCCAGACTGATATCTCTGTATGTAAAATGAGAAAGCAGTCAGGCTGGCCAGGCTAAAACAGTATAGCCTGTGCAGTAGCTATAGCTTACTCTGTAAAATACTGCTAACATGACAAACGGCAAACTGACTAGTTACACATGTGTTTATTGAAAATGAAGCTAAAAGAACTAAAAATGATCTCAAGTGTAGATTTTTTTATTTATTATTTGAATAACTATTTAACATTTAACATTGCAAACTGTAAAAATCCACAAACATTTACTAATTTGTTAATATTACGTAGAACAAAGACTTCATGGTAACTTGATGGAATTAATTTGACTTTTATAAATGTATCTAATTAGCAAAATCTGGAATCTGAAGCAAAAAATGCAAGAGTTCAGCAAAGATTCAGGAGAATCCATTGCACATCTTTGTTGATGGAGCTGAACCGGAGAAGCATGATACAAACTCATTTTCATTTATAATTTTTTTCTATCAGATTAATTAACATTTTCAGTGACTCCAAATTTTTTTCTCTGTCTTGGTATTCGTCAGAAAGCATGGTCATTGCTTCGCTTGTGTATTTCCTGACGTCCTGCATAAAGATCTTCAAATCATCCATAAATTCCACCAGTGATTGCAGGTCCTCATCAGGGCCAGACTCCGTCATCATTGCTCTCATTTGGTCGACGAAGGTTAAACCTTTGTTAAAGATGTCCATCAAGTCCTTATTTGACCAATATTTCTTCAGAAACAAAACAAAATCAAGTTTTAGTTTTTTCTTTTTTGCCCAGCCCTAAAGACACTAAAACACATTGTATTGTAACATTACAGCAGAGGTCCTACCGCAGCTGTGTAGTATTTTTCCTTCTGCAGTTTCTGGGTATTTCTCTTCAGGTCAGCCTGTAAATACAGACATGCATCGGTTTTACAAAGAACACAGTTTAACTTCAAGTTATATTTTTACTCTGTATGAGCTCAGCTGTAATTCTTACATGTCATATTTCATGTATAGACACTTACATAAGCAGCGTCTACACAAACTGCACACATTAGTTATGATGGACTTTAATTTTAAGGAGGAGCAAACTAAAACCAGTAAATAAAACATTTCTAGACTGGTTGTTGTGTTAATGTCTGAGAGATATTTTCTTCATTTCTCCTACCATTCACTAACAGCACACAGGTTTTCATTTGATGTATGAACCCTGACACTGACAAACTGGTCCTCCATGTTTTTGAATTTGTGCAGCGTAAATCTATGATTTCAGATACTTTTAGTCTGCTGTTATTTTATAAAACAAATTATGGATTAAAAATAGATCTTAAGCTGAGGGTTATTTACCATTGTTTCCTGATCCAAGAATGCATTTGTGAGGCAGACCAGACACAGAAGAGTAAAGACGGTGAACCCTGCTGCTGCCATAGTGCTCCTCAAACCTGAAAAAAAAAACAACAGTGAAACTACAGCTTAACACGACTCTTCAAAACCCAGTTCTGATCTCACCTGAAGCTGTCAGAACGTGAGAGAAGAGAAACGATGAGAGCAGTCGATGAGAAGCAGGTGAGAAGAAGGTTTTTTATACCTGTCCCAACACACCCACCCCAGCACACACCTGTCCACTTCAGGACCTTTCACTTTTGTTTTTTGTCTTCCTTTAAGTTTCACTCTGCCTCAGCTCATTCCTTTGGTTTCTAATCTGTTGAGGCCATGGCTACTGGTAATTCGCAAGCCTCTCTCTATGACCCTGACGACAAACATGCTCAAAGATGCCCAAGCTTTGATAGCTGGTTCTATTCCCCGATTTGGAAGTTCTCCTGTTATCTGCCTCAACGTTACCAAGGTCTGTGTCTGGACCGCCTCCAGCGACGTCCACTGCCAGCCTGCGTGGTTAGGCCAATGGGACATGGCCACAAATACTCAAATGCTGTCTAATATGCAAATCATTTATTGTTTCTGTTTATGAAAGTATATAAAGTCATGTGAAAACATCACTGGGGAAGTGATATTTGGAGAGGTTGAGTACTCCCCCTCGTACTTGCAGTGGGGTTGCTGTTGGTTTGTCAAACCTGTTTAAAGACTGTGCCATTTTTGCTTTTAGAATAGGTACTTTTCCTCTATAAATCAGACCAGGGAAAATTGTCAGGTTCAGCTACATCAACAAAGACATCCACTGTCTCTGGTTTCTCCTGAATCTTTGTTCAACTCTTAGTTTTAATTCCAGGGTTGTGTTGGAACAGTGACAAAATAATAAATATTTTGTTGATTTTACAGTTGATTGTAACAGACATTTGTTAAATAAAAGCTTATAAATTTGACTTTTTTACTATATATGAAATTGTGTAATTTTATAGTTTATATGATAAATATAATTTAAAGATTTATAGAGCAGTCCTTTTTCAGTTGTTATTGACTTAGTACATAGTCAATATGGCCACCATTTCATTCTGGAATTTCCTCTACATTTGCGGTGTCCACATCAAACTTATTTAACAGTCCCTACACCATTTCAAACATTTTACTTTTTGCCTCACCAAAGTTTTAAGTTTGGCCTGCAGCTCTTTAAAAAAACAACAAGAACAATTGCGTTAGAAGAAGCCATTGCAGGTGGTTGCACAAGATTTGCAGAAAAAAATCTTAAATTAGCAAAATGTAATAATTTATATTAAGATAAAGACAGAAAAAAGAAAAAAATATTTAATTATATATTAATTATAATATGTTCATCATTCTGTACGTACTGTAAATAACATAACTGCCAAAATATAAGCTCATGGTATGCAAATTAGATGCTATAAAAATGGGTCATACCTGACATTTTTCTAGTTTACAGTAGGACTCTATCTCTTATCATTTTCAAACCACAGCCTTTTGATTTTTTTTTAAATAAACCCTGGCCCTAAAAGGTTAACTCAAATGTATAGAAGAAATCTGGACTTGGTTCAGTCCCAGTCTTGGTTGTGGTTCAGTCTTGGTCTGCTATAGTCCAGGTCTTTGTCCTGGGCCTGGGTTTGATCTTAGTCCTGGTTCAGTTTTGAGGTGTGTGTGTGGGGTGAAAAGACTTTGAGAAGCACTGGTCTAGTCCCTTGTCAACAACAAAGTAATAGCTACTGATAATTAAGTTTGTTTACTCTGAAAAACAACACAAAAAAGGTAAAAACCCCGGAATCGAGAAAGACAAAGCAAAGTGAAAGCAATAAACACACACATTGGTTTAATGAGAGAGTAATTAGAGGATCACATGGGTCTGACTTTGAACTCAGAGAAAGAGGTTCGAGATGTAAAATATTAGCTTTATCTTTAAAACAATTATTAAACGCCCCCTACAGCATTTTAAACTCTCCTCCTCTTTTTTTAAAAGGAAAACTATCAGTGTTTAAAATTTAACCTACTGCTCATTTCCTACAAAAAACTGCAGAAACTAAGTCTATTCATTAAATGTAACTATGGCCATTAGTATTTACTAACGAAATAGGTTTTGTTGAAATTATGTAATTTCTGGGATAGCATTTTACTTTTAAATTAATTAAATCTAATTAATACTGCATAAGGTTTATAGGTATAATAAAGTTTATGAAGACAGAAGACTCAGAACTGAGACTAATGTAAAAAATACATTAAAAGAATTTTATATGTGCACTTCAGGTAACAAAATATATTTCCCAGTTTAGCAATTAAAGTGTGAGCAAAGCTGCAGTGGTGTTTTTACTGGACGCATGACATATTGTCAAAGGAATTTCAGAATGATTTCGTAACACTGCTATGTTCAGTTTCATTTAAACATACCATAGTTATTGCTAGGTTTACAGTCTAATCATAAGTAACAATATTAAAAAGAAAACTTTCTGGTTTATATCTGTTTACGGGAAATGGACAAGTGACAAGAACAACAATGAATGAAACTGAAATAGCTTCTTCTTATGAAAACTTCAAAACAAAAGAGCAGACTTTACACCGGTAGACAATTGAGTTGCCATTGCCTGGCTTCTGCTCAGTAATTGATGCAGCGGCCCCATGTGCAACAACTGCAATAAAAAATAAATGAAATAAAAAATAGTCCTTTTTTACACTTCTTTTCGTGAAGAGAACCTGAGCATCTAAAGACCTGTGCTCAAATCGCCTCAGGTTTATTCAGCTCTCATTACAACCCTGTGATTAATCAACGCAATCTATCTTTCTCTGCGTTCAAACCAGCCATCACCGTCAATACATCTCCTCTTAGAATCTTGCTACGGCGTAAAAATGGAGGTTAACTTTCATCCGGCATTTTTAGCCGACCTTTATCTTCTTCATTGTCTGTCGGCCGGCGCACAGCTGAGTACAGGCCGCCTAATATTCAATTTGATGTGCGGTGTGTGGTTGATGGTGTTGATCATCCTCCTGGCCTGAAAGTGAAGTTGATGCCGGAGGGTTGTCCTGCGGCTAACGGTGACCTGACCTCACATGCGCACTGTTCTATTCACACGTATGCACACTGCAGAGAAAAGAGAAGTCAGGAGGAATAGAATGGTAAAACAAGCGAGAAACAAAAAGTGAATTTTTCCTAAGACAACAGATGCATTATTAATCAGGTTTCAAAATGTCAGCAATACACACTGGATTTTAGCTTTGTAGTTTTCAAAAAACATTATACAGTATATATTTTATGCAATAAGGATGTAATTAAACTAAGTGGTAAGCATAAATACAAAATACTATAAATAATCCAACTTATTTATGCAAATGGCGGTAAATGTGGGCCTTAGTCTGGTAAATAAGATAAATAAGTAAATTGTAATGAATAAGGGAAATTGTAATTGGAATCTGCTTTTGGGGATTTTATGGGAGCAGAGTTCCAAATGCTAATGAAGAGGTCATATGGGAGTCCAGTAGACAGGTCCAGAGAAGGAGGGCTTTTACACAAATGCCTTGTGGAGAAGTGCTAGCTATGGAGTATCTTGCGGGCGTGGCCAGATCAAGATGGTGGTGTACCATGTTTGCACATGCTCTGGTATAAAAAAATAGAAAATAAAAAGATATTAGTGGCCTTATTTCTGTAAATGTTATATGCTAATATCCTGAAAAAATACTAACAATTGAGAGTAAAACTTTCTGTCGACTATCACATTATCACAACCATCCACAGCTTTATCCATTTATCTTTTTCTGCTTATTCGGGACCGGGTCGAGGGGGCAGCTGTCTACGCAGAGACGCCCAGACTTTACGCTCCCCAGACACTACCTCCAGCTCTTCTGGACCGAGAAAACTAAGTTTGGCCTCTTGTATGCTTTATAGAAGCACAAAAGCACAAAATTTGGGATTAAAAAACATTATGATACAGTGCTTGTTTAAATAAAAATGTACATAAAAAAATATAAGAGCTTGATCTGTGCATTTGGTGCATTGCAGATGAACACATAGTACAGTAGGGATGGGCGCATTCCTATCTTGCAGAATTTGCATTGAATGATCCGTCTGTCAATCTCTTGTTCCATGAAGTGTCGGCGGGATTACGGAGCTCCTCGAGGTATTTCCTCCACCGTCCGATGATGCTCCTAGTTGAGGTCAACAGCTGCCCACCTCCACTTTAAACAGTGTTGGTAGGGCACTGCTTTCCCCTCCTGTGGCACCGGACGGTTTGTCCTTCTCCATGGCCTCGGCAAACTCCAAGACCCGGACTGCAGTCCGCTTGGCATGCTAGTACCTGTCTGCAGCCTCAGGAGTCCCACAAAACAGCCATCCTTCTACAGCTTGACGGCATCCCTTACTTCTGGTGTCCACCACCGCGTTTTGGGATTCCCGGCTCAACAGTGTTAAATAATATTTTTTATATGCCATGACATGTTTATGCTGTTTTATTTTCATTTAACATTTCATTCATTTATTATGTGTGCATTTAAATTTATGTGTTTTATAATATTTTATTTTATATTATTATTATCAGTGTGGAGTGAAACAAATTAATATAGAGCTGACATGAATGATGAGACATGAAGTGAGTTTACTAACAATTTAATTATAACAATATGTAATAAAATGCAAAGATGTCAGAGCACAACCCCCCCACACAACAAAGGCAGCTAATAAAGTACAGGTACATACAGTATAGAACCATAAACATGTGGTTAAGGCCCAGTTAAGCTACACAGACAAGTAAACTATTGACAGAGGCAGATATACTGTACATATAGACAGGTGCACAGACGGTTTAGCTACTTCTAAGGGGCCTTTCCCAAAGAAGAGTTAAATCAAGAGATGACAGGTGCACATGTATATGTAGAGCAACACATGCAGATAAGGGGGGGCAAATGTGGTAATGTACAATAAATTTGGGGCACAGTGGCTCATAGTGATGGGTCATTTGCGAATGAGTTGGCTCTAAGAGCCGGCTCCTTTAAGTGAACGTTGGGAGTCGGCTCACATATCTGAAGAGCCGACTCTATTTAAACAAAAAAAATAGCCTATAGTAATTAAATTATTATGTAATATTAAAAAAATTAATTATTTTAATTCAATAAAAAAATGGCCTAATAATTCAAAGAACACAAAAATATAATTATAAAAGCCTAGGCGCACAGTCATTTGTTTCAACTGTTGTTCCTGTCAATCATACACACGGTGTCAACCAATTATATTGTGTGAGGGAGGGCTGAGCCAACTCTCTCTCTCTCTCACACACACACACACAGACACACACAGACACACACACACACACACACAGAATTTGCCAAAACAAAAGGCCGGTTCTACGCACAACCTACACCGGTTTATGCGAACTGTGCACTCAACTGTGAAGCTAGCGGAGCTTCGAGAAACTAGTGAAGGTGGTGGAGCAACTGGAGCCAGCACCTCCACAGTTGGAGATGTATTCACTCAGTCAAGTAGGCCTACTCCCCAATCCACAGCAACGCAGTCTTCTATAACGGACCAGTTTATGCAAAAGGCATTGTCTGTAGCAAATAAAAGCCAAATTTATATTGCACTGGCAAAAATGTTTAAATGCAAATGTTTCATAGTATTCTTTTTTTTTTTTTTTTTTTTTAACAAATCAATATATTTTTAAAGAGAAATTGTGAAACATTGTGAGTATAAATTCATTTAATAATTTAATTAGAACTCTCTTCACACATATCATAGTCAAAATCATAGAGAGCCGTTTGTGAGCCAAAAGAGCCGGCTCTTTTCAGTGAGCTGAGTCAAATGAGCCGGCTCACGAAATAGAGCCGGAATGCCCATCACTAGCTCAGTGGGTAGAGCGGTTGTCCTTCGACCGGAAGGTAGGCGATTCGATTCCCGCTCCCCCCACAGTTCATACTGTCGTTGTGTCCTTGGGCAAGACACTTAACCCACCTTGCCTCCAGCTGTAACACTGGTGAATGGAAGCTTCATGTAAGTCACTCTGGATAAAAGCGTCAACTAAATGACTAAATGTAAAAATGTAAATGTAAATAATATTAAAATGTACAAGAGTATATAAGGGGCAGCAGTAGCTCAGTGGGTAGAGCAGCCGTCCTTCGACCGGCGGGTGGGCAGTTTGATCCCCGCTTAATGTATGTCGAGCGCTTTGAGACTACAATAGGTGGAAAAGTGCTATATGAAAAAAATTTAATAAAATTAGCTAATGTGCCATAAATAAATATTAAATATTGTTTTTTGTTTTTTATGACCGTACAAACCCTGGTTTTGTTCTATAGTTGTCCCAGTAATCAAAAATTGCAAAGTGAGCATAAACAAGATGGTTTTAGCAAAAGGCACCCAACACCCTACGCAGTTGTATGCAGAATGTGAACAGGCAGAGAACATTAGTGAGTGGCACAATACTTAGCTGCTCTATTTTACATCCACAAGCTACAACTAACTGGATGCTTAGGACTATGCTATGTTGGACTTGTACAGAACGCTAAATAACGCCACATGGACATTGATGATTTTTGGACCTGTGCTACATCATCAAAGACTGTTTAGGGTTTAGCATAAAATGGCAAAGGAACATGTTAGTACAAAGTTTCTTCCTTGTATTAGACCCAGAAAGAAGCAGATAATAAATATGTTAATTCCAGGCTTTCTATTAGGGCCTCTTTAAAAACATCTAGAAGTAGGAGTACTTAGCATATTAAATAGCAATAAGGTCAACACTGATTTAAAAGAATGGGCAATGTGTGTTTAGTTTTTTTTTTTACAATATTTAAACCAATAGTCAAACCAGACATTCATAAAAGGAATTTAGTATTATACAGTATATGCACCCACACAGGAGACTGAGATCACTGACAGTGGTCTCCAGGGTCAAAGCACTAATTAAGTTGTGCAGTATATTGACCATGTGCAGGAGAGAGCCACATTTCTCACTCATATAGCACTCCTGACTTACTCCTGACTTGGAATAAATGCACAAAGTAAGAAACAAGTTAATGGTTTAAAATAAATCTGACCATTATTAGAGTTAGTCATTGAGTTGGAAGGTTACTTGTAGTAAAGTCTTGAATTTGCTAGTTTTTATTTTACCCGTTTGAAATGTTTGCTTAAATGCTGTGGGCTCTTTCTGTAAATTGTCTTAGTCCGTTATGAAGCCAGTGAATGACCTAACAACTTCATGAGGCTAGACTCACAGCTGCCAATTTTTATATAACTATATCAAAGCTGGTGTTAAGTAAGAGTTGTAATTAAACTAAAGTAGATGTTGGAATTATCAGACAGGTTTATTACTATGTAGGTTATAATTTTTTCCATTTCCTGATACCAGGTTCTACTGCGTCTACAAAGTCTATAAAAGTTTTTTTTTTGTTTTTCTCAAATACATACAAATTGCCTTCTGTTTAATAAGAATAAATATACTGTACTCCAAACCCAGACCATGTTCTGGTTCAAATTTCTATATTAGTGTACACCATAGCAAGACTACTCGTACCACCAAAATAAATTCAATGCATGTATCCTGATTCTAAATTAAGAGTAAAACCAACCAGACACATGCAATATAAACTTTAGATGACCTCAGCCTGTTTTAGCTGCTTGTGTTCAGATTTATATAAATACTTTTCTTGCATGTTTTTGCATCATAGTTCTTAGTAAAGTTGACTGTCAGGCAAGTCTGTTAATCACAAGCTTTTTTTTCTGCACAGGGTGTGGAATACGTAAAAAAACATCCTGCTTTTCAACAACTTGGAGTTATTAAAGATGCATATTTTTGTGCCATATGTAAATGATCAGCCAACTCACAGCTGCCTCTGATTCACAAGTGAGTTTGTCTGACTCATTCATGTTTCATCATTCAGTAGACGTCAAGGAACTGAATGAGACATGCTAGACTCCCAAAGTGTTTAGCACAATAAGTTGATGAGGTTTTCTGATAGGACACTTGGGCGAAGAGTGCTAACTGTATACAGTACATTGGATAGACTGCAGGTGCATGTTTTCTTTTAAATGTAAAAACTAGCTTGAAGGTTTTGAAGGTTCTATCAAGTACTTAAAAATTGTGCATTATCAGTCGGTTGACTATGGACTAACTAAACATAACTAAACTAAAAAGCAGACTTGTAAAACCAAACTAACTAAAGCTAAATTAAACCAAGAATAGAACCAATGGCAAATCGAGAATGCTGGAGGTGGCAGGTCTCTAACAATAGAGGTCTTGAATAAATAATCACCTGACCTGGAGAAACCCAAGGCCCACAGGTGTGCCAGGCCGGGCAGTTTACACTACAGTGACCTCTAGAGGGGAACACAGCCACCAACCAGGCAAGAGACAGTAAATCATTTGCATTAATTTTTCTTCTTTATTTATTGTTAGTAATCCAATTGTGCCTTCAACTTTGTGATCACTATTACTTAACACTATACACGATTTCTGGCCCAATAAACTATCCCTTTTCATGCAGGTTCTTACAAAATCCTGCGTGAGCAACTGTCGTCATTCCTAAAAAGTTTCTTTCTAAACTGGAGTTTAGCATATTTAATGACCAACTCTATTTACAATATCGCCCTCCCTTCCAATCTCAGATTTCTTTTTGTTTCTCCAGTTGGGTCGACTTTTGAAGTTAAACATCGTGCAGTCATAAAGATTTAAGCTTTTCCGGTATTTAATGCTTTGACCACCATTTTTTTCTTTTTATTTTGGTTTAGACGTCACACAATGTTCTTGTGTTTACTCCTTCACGGGAAAAGAAGCATTTGAAGCGCTCTTTGCATGTTGTTGATTATTTATATCAAATGTGGACTGGAGACTGGAGTCAAGTGGAATGGTGTAGTGATGAAAGAGGGAGAAATGCTAAGATTAGAGCTTGGCAGAATATTGTTAAAGTGAGAAAGTTGAGGGAAGACAGGAGGAATAAAGATGTTTGTGAGGAAGAGGAAAAGAGATGAAATAATCATAAGGAAGTGAGTTGAGCATATACCTGTCAGGCCTGCGCTGTTCCTCAGGCCATCTGCTCCGACATCAAGGGCTTTGCATTGATTAGCATGCCATTGCTCACTTGTATGCGTTCTGTGGGGAAGTACTCATGATCACACTGAGACCAAGTCATGCATGTATGATGTTTGGGAAGACATGAGTGAATGAGAGCCTGATTTTTAACCTGCAGCAAGGTGTCTGGGTCTATGTGATCTGCCATCTTACTTAGGTGTTGAGTTTCCATTGTGTCATTCTGGGGCAGCCGGGCCTAAAATGAAGCTTGGTCTGGCGCATTTGCTTTTGGAGAGCTGAAAAACACAGGGTCAAAGACCGACTAACACCCGGTAACACTACTGAGTGTGTGTGCTTTGCAAAACAAATTTGTAAATTAAATTTTAATTACTAGAAGGAAGTGAGTATAAATAAGTGTAACTTGTGCCTTGCAAGTGTGTGTGTTTCGGAAGCTTTCACAAAAATGGACAAATTTATTTTTGTCATATATAAGTGTCTCTCTTCGCCTGTCTCATTCGTTTATATTCTTTTATTCTCATATTCTCATCTTCTACAGTAGGCAATATGCATTTGTACCTTCCTAAACAAACAACAAGCAGATGTTCACAGTAAAATAAGCCATTACAATAATCTATATGGATGACCAGATATCTTCCCATTGTGTGTTAACATCTAGTAACAGCAGATCAGACATTGTAAATGGTTCATGTCCAGCCTCTTTTTTCCTTTGTATATGTCCAAAAAGTGAAATTTGCCTAATGTAATTTGGCCTTATGCTTTAAATCAGTGGTTCTCAAACTTTGGTTCAAGTACCACTTTTTACTACCTTTTTTGAGTCGAAAAAAACAAACATTTGCAAAAAAGATGTAGGTAGGCTTTTAGGTATTTTGGCATATATGTACTAATTTAACTCTTCCCATTTAAAACATTTAGTCCCATGGCCCCCAAAATATCTTGAAAAAAGACCATGTTGCAGATTTAAACAGCCTGTCCCTGAGGTTCCAAATAAATAAATAAATAGCAACAAAATACAGCATAGGCTGTTTCCAAGACTTCCATTCATTTTTTTTCTTAATTGTGGGCCCCATCCTGTTCATGTGGGGCCTTAAGCCTCACTCTGGATACAGCAGTGCCCTACATTAGTGCAACTCTTGTTTACCATTTCCAGTCACAAAAGACTGGCAGTAGCAGATTACATCACAAACTGTGCCATTGCTTTGGCCAAGAATATTGTACTGAACAGGACAATTTGGAGATAAAGTGCAATATCACATTCCGGTTGTAAGACAGAGGCCCTGTCGACAACAGAATATTTTCAGTGGAACTGAAGCCTCTCCCTCTGATCCCAGCTGTGATCTGTGAGAGCTCACCTCCAAATAACAATTACCATATTAAAATAACTATAAACATTAGTTTGACTAACATTTACAAATCTTTACTTATCAAGGTTTGTATCAAAGGTAAAATAATAAAATACAATCTAAACCTGTATATTAAGTGTTCCTTAAACATAAATAAAAGTGCTTGTGGCGGATTTCTGTTACACAATGTGCTCTTGTGTTAGACTAGGCTAGAAGCACTAAACTAGAGCTGTAGTCCACTCTTCATTAGATTAGATTAGATTAGATTCAACTTTATTGTCATTACACAAGTACAGGTACAAGACAACGAAATGCAGTTTAGGTCTAACCAGAAGTGCAATAGCAGTAACGTGCAGGATATATACAATGGTTGCGTACGTGCAGGATATGGAGATGTACAGGATTTACAGGTAATATGTACAATGAATATAAATATACAGATGGTTATTACTATAAAAGGTGAGTGTGTGCCATAAATATAATTACAGGTGTCTCTTTTCTATAAACAGCATTTACAGGTGAATATGTACTCTAAATGTAATGTAATACACACACTGCTCAGCACACATACACACACACTCACTCACATACACACACACATACACACACAACCATACACACATACACCCAGGGGAATTAGACCGGGAGAGCTATACACACACTCACTCACACACACACATACACACACACACACGAACACACACTCACACACACATACACACACTCACATACACACATACACACATACTCACAGGGGAATTAAACCGGGAGAGCTATACACACAGACACTCACACACACACATACACATACGCTCGCATACTCACACACACACTCACACACACAAACACACACACACTCACATACACACTCACATGCACACATACTCACACCTACACACATACACACCACCACACATACATACACTCACACACACTCACATACACGCACTCACACACAACACACACACACACATACATACTCACACATACACACATATACACACACACACACACACATATACACACACACATATACACACACACACACGCACACACACACAAACAAGCACATGTGATATACAGATGTCTCTGACTATGAACAGAATTTTACAGTTAGCTTGTATGTTAGCTTAAGGTAAGCAGTAGATTTAAGGTAGTGCAAACAGTGAAATGTAAACAGTTGGTAGCCAAGGTGCATTAGTGCAAGGGATGGTGGGATGGTGGGGGATGAGAGGAGAGTCTGTGAGGGGAGTGGGATGGTGGTGGGGGGGTAGAAGAGTCTATGAGGGTAGTGGCGTGGTGGGGGGGTGAGAGGAGAGTCTGTGAGGGAGTGGCATGGTGGGGGTGAGAGAGGAGTCTGTGAGAGGTGTGGGGTCAGCAAGGGTTAGAGTTCAGTAAAGACACAGCTCTGGGGAAGAAACTGTTCTTTAGTCTGCTGGTTCTAGTCCGGAGGCTCCTGAAACGCCTGCCGGAGGGGAGGAGGGAGAACAGTCTGTGGGCTGGGTGAGAGGAGTCCTTAAGGATGCTGCGAGCTCGACGCAGACAGCGTTTCCTCTGGATGTTTTCGATGGCAGGAAGTGGAGTCCCTGTGATGCGTTGGGCAGTTTTCACCACCCGCTGCAATGCCTTGCGCTCCGCGACAGAGCAGCACCCATACCACACTGTGACACAGTTCGTCAGGATGCTTTCTATCGCGCAGCGGTAGAAGTTCACCAGGATGGCCGAGGAGAGCTGGTTCTTCCTCAGTGTCCTCAGGAAGAAGAGGCGCTGGTGAGCCTTCTTGACCAGGCAACACCCTCTGCTTCTGACAATATCAGTGATACATGCTCTTGTTGTCAATATTTAATAAACAAATGTTTGAGGTATGCTATTTATTTTCATTTAGCACTGTAGGAACTACAGCAAATATCAGACTTGTTTTTCTAAGGGATATCTAGGCTGTAATAAGCAAAGGGCAAAGGCTTATAACTAAAGATAAGATAAAACTGAGTGCATACAGTCTAACTTCTTTTGCAGAGTTATAAGATTCATATTGCATATTGGATATTGGCACTTTATTACAGAAGTTCAGTATTAGCACTTACATGTCACGTGATGTCCAAAACCATTTTATATTACAGCTCATAGTTTTTTATATAGTGCAGGACAATGTAGTGATTGAGGTATTACAGGACACAGCCTTATTATGCCTGTATTGTGTGTGTGTGTGTGTGTGTGTGTGTGTGTGTGTGTGTGTGTGTGTGTGTGTGTGCACATATGGGACTTGTTTGGCCATAATTACACCAGTGCATTGAGGTTTGCAGCTGAATGCGAGTGGGAGGTGGGTGAATAACCAGGGTTACAGATCAACAGGCTCTCCCCAGGGCCCTCACCCTGATTACAGCGAGGCATGTGAAACAATGGCAGATGGGCAGCATGGGCCTCTTTCCACTGGGTGTGAAAATGAAAGACTTGCAGAAATTCACAGCCTAAAAGTGATGACTTCATCATTAAATTACCTTATGTAATGGAAACTGGAGGTGATTTGGACCCACACATTCTACCTTTTGTGCAAGCTACTTAACAGAACCATAAATCTACAGTTTTCTGTTAATGACAAAAAGTAAAGTAATTGTTGACTAAAACATCAGAAAAGAAGACAATCAAAATTAATTTGTAATGAAAGAAACGGTTAGCATTTAATGATTGTTTAGCTCAGTCTTTGTTGCATTAGGTAACCATGGGATGCACCAAAGTTTAACATTTTACCAGGATAAGCACATTGTATTACAGCATATGTTTCATCAGTTTTTGGGGGTTTTGTTTGGCATTTAGTACTATTTGGAGCCAAGATTATTGGCACAAATGTTGCATCATTATACTGTTTAGGCAGGCTATATAAACCATTATTGGAACTCAGAGAAATGGTGTGCTGTTTACTTCTTTGTGTGCGAAAGACTAGAATTTAACTTGTGTCAACAGCTTTCCCCATTAAATACTAGAAATGTCCATGAGTTTAATAAAGTCTGGATTACCAAACTTGTTTAAAATGGTAAAATAAAAAAAATAATAGTTTATAAACCACAGAAGCGGAAGTCCAAGCTGTGAGAATAATTGTGAACAGTAACAGCTATGTTAGAATATAGTATTTTAACTATAGGTTTGATGTCTAAAGGTTTTGCGCCAAAAACACAAGCCTCAGGCTTGAGTGCTGCCCAGGCACATTCACTGTCAGCAGTAACAGACAACAAGAAAACTGTTTTCATGCGCGTACTGAATGATGGTTTGGTTTTGACAGAAGATGCTTTAAGGTGCTTTATGAGGTTGGGCACAACAGCAGTCTGTGCTGTGCTTTGACGGGTGTTAATAAGCTTGGTCAGAAAAGCATGGCTTACAGCCTGAATTCTAGCTTATATTAGTGTAAACGTAGTAGTCGAGGCTAAGCCTGTTCCATAAAGACCACTCTGGGCTCACACAGCCAGGCTAACACCAGTCTCACTTAATAAGCGGCAATTATGCTGTGCGTTGGCAGAACAATAAAGTCAATCAGAAATCAGAATCAGAATTACTTTTATTCATCCCCCAGGGGAAATTCTTTTTGTTACAAACATACAACCGACCAGTGCAAGAAAATTAGTTTCTTTTTAAAGTAAATATAACTTAACTATAATTATAAACTATGATATCCTAGCAAACAATTAGCAGTCTATTTACATATTCACATGATACATATTCACATATTACATATATATATGATGTACAATTTACACGTTTACAAGTTTACAAGTGCACTTAATATTGTACAGCAGGCAGAATATTGCACAGTGACTCTACAGTGGATTTACAGTACAGAGTTCAGAAGTTTGATGGTGACTGGCAGGAATGAATTCATGTGTCTCTCGGTGGAGCAGCGTGGCAGTAACAGTCTATTGCTAAACGAGCTCTTGCAGCTGACCAGTACTTTGTGGAGCGGGTGGGAGGGAAAGTCCAGAATATTCCTGATTTTGGACAACATCCTCCTCTCCGACACAACAGCGAGTCCAGCTCCTCCCCTACAACATGTCCAGCTTTCTTGATGATCTTGTCAAGTCTATTAGTGTCCCTCACGCGCAGACTGCAGCAGACCACAGCGTACATGATGGCACTGGCCAACATAGACTCGTAGAACATCCTGAGCATAGTCCTGCAGATGTCAAAGGACCTCAGCCGTCTCAGAAAGTAGAGATGGCTCTGGCCCTTTTTGTCCATGTTCTTGCCCCAGTCCAGTTTATTGTACAAATACACACCCAAGTATTTGTACTCCTCCACCACATCCACACTGGGGGTCACAGCAGCTTTAGTCCTCCTCAGGTCCACCACCACTTCCTTAGTCTTTATCACATTGAGCTGGAGGTGGTTCTTCTTGCTCCAGGTGACAAAGTTATCCACAACAGTCTGTACTCCTTCTCGTCACCACCGCTGATGCATCCAACCACTGCAGAGTCGTCAGAGAACTTCTGAAGGTGGCAGGACTCTGTGCAGTCTGTGGTAAAGGGTGAAGAGGAAAGGAGAGAGGACCGTCCCCTGCGGAACCCCGGTGTTGCTGATGACAGTGTCAAACACACAGCTCTGCAGCAGCACATACTGTGGTCTGCCAGTGAGGTAATCCACAATTCAGGACACCAGTGGGCATCTACCCGCATCACTTCCAGCTTTTCAGCCAGCGGCCCCGGCCTGATAGTGTCAAACGCACTGGAGAAGTCGAAGAACATGATTCTCACAATGGTGGCCGGTTTGTCCAGGTGGGCGTAGACTCTGTGGAGCAGGTAGATGATGGCATCGTCCACACCGAGGTGGTGCTGATAGGTGAACTGGAGTAGGTCCTGTAGATGCTGCACCATGGGTCGCAGCTGCTCCAGGACGAGTCGCTCCAGAGTCTTCATGGTGTGGGAGGTCAGTGCCACGGGCCTGTAGTCCTTGGGGTCGCTGGGACGCTGCGTCTTCGGGACCGGAACGAGGCACGACGTCTTCCACACCAGGGGGACTCTCTGGAGACTCAGGCTCAGGTTGAAGATCTGGTGCAGAACTCCGCTGAGCTGGGGGGCACAAGCTTTCAGGACTCTGGGGCTCAAGCCATCATGGCCTGCAGCTTTTCATGCTCTGAGTCTCTACAGTTGTTTCCTCACCTGTTCAGCAGTGAACGTCAGTGTGGAGGTGTCGGGAGGGGGAGGGGTGGAGACAGGAGTGTGATCAGAGACCGCAGTGTCATAACGGTTGAAGAACCTGTTAAACACATTGGCCTTGTCCACACTGCCCTCAATGCCTCCACCACTGGTTGGCTTGTATCCAGTGATGGTCTTCATGCCACTCCAGACTTCCCCCATGTTGTTCTGCTGGAGCTTCCACTCCAGCTTCCTCCCATGCTTCTTCCTGGACAGCTTAATCTTCACTCTCAGGTCCCTCTGCGTAGCTTGCACCTCCTCCTTGTTGCCCGCACTGAATGCCTTCTTCTTTTTGTTGAGTGTGATTTTAATGTCCTTTGTAATCCATGACTTGTTCTTTGGGTAACAGCTCACGGTCCTGGCTGGGATAATGTTGTCCTCACAGAAGTTGATGTAGCTGGTGATGCACTCAGTAAGCCCATCTATGTCCTCTCCGTGGGGCTCAGTGAGTACCTGCCAGTCTGTCAGGTCAAAACAGTTCTGTAGTGTCTCCAGTGTCTCGTCAGTTCGTCTTCTCACTGTTCTTGTACCCGGGGGCTGACGTTTCACTAGAGGCACGTAGGAGACGATGGCAATGAAAGCATTGGGATGAGCCGTCCGGATCTGGGCTATTGCAGAGTGAATATTGCCGCAGGCGGTGTGGGGGTTGGCAGATGGGGGCACATAAACAGCCACGAAGATAACCTGTGAAAACTCCCTAGGCAAATAATATGGACGTAATCCAACACCACACAGTTCCACGTCCTGATTACAGATGCGCTTACCGCTGCTGGTGAAGTGCCGGTCAGTTCGCACTGTGTGGAAGCCCGTGATGGAGGCGTTGTCAGCGGTAATGTCCTGGTGCATCCATGTCTCCGTAAAGCACATTAAACTACACTCGCGGTATTCCCTCTGACTTTGGACAAGTGCTGTTAGTTCCTCCATTTTGTTGACAAGGGAGCGTACGTTTCCCATGAGGATGGAGGGGAGACACGGCTTAAACCTAAGTCTCTGTTGTTTCTTTGCCATCCTCCTTCTTCATAGCTTTTTATTTCCCCTGCATTCCCAATGTGTTTTATGTCTGCAGTTCTCAAAGATGCTGGAAAAGTTTGTTAGTGTTGCCGTGGTCGCCTTAGCCACATCGGCCACAGTAGTCCCGGGAGCCGGCTTCAGTGCTATCAGCTGATCCTTTGTGTAAACAGTGCGATCAGCTGTGGGTTCCATCGTAACTTAACAGTTCCGAAGTTCCTTCTTGCAGTTCCTGCAAGAAGCAGGAGTTCCAAAGAAACTCCAAAAACCTCCTGTTCGTGTCCTCAATTGGTTAGCAAGATGTGGTCCAAATTTGGTGACAAAAAAAACGCAATACTATGTCAAAATAAAGAAAAAGTGAGAAAGGTAGTCAGAGCGTTTGTAACTGGCGGCACACGGGTTGACGCATGCACAGCATGCGTTGATTCAATCGAGCCGCAGTAAAGAAACTATACCTCCTGAACATCTCTTTAATAGACAAAGAGAAGCAAGGAGCAAAGAAACTAATGTGGAAATACGCTTTAGTGAAAGAACTTTAGACAAGTGAACGAAAGAACTGAGACAATTACTGTACTGTATCTTAAACATGTTTTACCAAAATCACAAAGCTGTATGAAAGGCCTATCCAAGCTATTTGGACCAGTCTGTTTACCCATAATTAATAACTATAGTTTTTGATAACCGGTATTTTCTGTGCATTTGGGCAGTACGGCAGTATTGTCACTTTACGGTAGTACTGCAGTAGTTTACGGTCAGCCCACAGAGTTTCATTCCAATGAAAACATGGCACTGTCAAAGGAGACACAACATAAAGTTGACACGGAAAATAGAAGATTCAATGAAGAATGGACTGATAAATATGTACACATGGCCAATGCACAAGGTAATCCTATGTGCCTGGTGTGTAATGACGTCTGCTCAGTCAACAAGGAATATAATGTGGGGAGGCATCTAAGGACTACTCACAGCTAACCCAAGCCTCTCTCATGGAACCCCTTAAAAGGTCCTCGAGTAAGGGTGCCACCATACAGCGATATACCTTCATCCACCAGAGGGTATGCTCCAGTCTCTAGAGCTAAGTTTTTACTACATGACAACTCTGGGGGGTGTGAGTTTTTTATTAATATGTTCGTTTATGCTATCTGAAAACTATTGTTTTACTATGCAGTAAAAGCAGAAAAGCCCAAATGTAACCGCCATTTTATTGCTCTGTAACGGCAATATCTGTGTATAGGGGAGCAATGGACGGAAGACGTCCATTTTTCATACAGTGATTGGGCTAACCTGACTCCGCCAGATAGAACTGCTGTCCGTATCACAGAACCATCTGGGGAGGCTCCTTCTGTCAGAAACTTGTTAGGTGATTAAATTAAACACCGACTATTATCTGCCTACCACGAGATTTGTTTTAATCCAATCATAATAACGATTCATATCGTAACCAGAGTGCGGCAGATATGAAGAACACACCACTGTAACAGTAACAGCAACAGTTTTTGCAAAGTAAATAATAATAATGGATTGGATTTATATTGCGCTTTTCTCCCGAGGGACCAAGGGACTCAAAGCGCTTACAGGCCGTCCATTATTCATTCATACCCCCCCCCAAATTTACACCAAAGCAGCAGTAAGCAGCGTACCAGCATACGCATACAAATTAAACACTTTCTATAGTCTGACAATTTACACCATCTCCGTCAGACGCGCATATTACGAGCAGCATTCTGCTACGCTCCACTCTACGCGTCACTCTACAGAGCTACAGTGGGGAAATAGAGGAAATAGACACAAAATGTCAAAATAAAGTTCTATTACACTATCAAAATAAAAGCTCACTAAAACATTGCGGTGATAAAAACGGTGTGAACGTTGCACCAGGGACAAGGACAAGTTATTCCCTGAGGTGGAGTAATTTAATTTACATTAGGCTATGACACCAAACACCCATTTTACAAGGACAATGTACAGAAGGAGAAGACAAACCACAACATTGGGTTTAGACGATGAGTAGCCTAATTACCAACAGTAGCTACAGATAGTAATAACTAACATAATCTGGGATAAACTAGTTAATGATTTTGAAGCTAACTTGTTTGAATAAGTGAGAATATCCACAAAAACAGAGGGGCTAAATTAAGCAACGCTAAAGTCCTTAGTGTTTAAATATACGCGCGTAAAACGACTACGCCTACATAATGCTTCAGTTCTTGGTGTAAATTTCGGGTCACAGATCACAAGCTGCTACGTGGTGCCTTGTGATGTGTCCCTGATTTATGCTCATTGGCTAGTGTGTGTGTATGAGATTAACTGACTTTATGTATATAATCACAAATAATATCTTTGGTGAAAAAACGTGATTTGTTTTAAAGTGATTTAATTGTTAAAATGTTACTGTTGATGTTAATGTTACTGTTTTACTGTATTAACTAAAGTTAACCGCTCAAACTATGTTTCCCAGAATGCTTTACTCAAAACACTCCTGTTTAGTTCTCATAGGAATAGGAGGGTTTTAAATATTATCAAAATACTTCAACTCTGAACATTAATTCTCATGTTTTATGCATCAACAACACTTTCTTCATTTGTTTTCTAATTACATTTTTATATTTTATGATTTTCTTACAATGGGTTTAATGTTTATCAGATGTTTTTTATTTAGAAAAATATAGACGAGAGAAAAAAGTAAAATCTGGCTCAAGTACTGCGCCAGAATCACAGCCTGCCCAGTGTAGCTATTTCAATGCTGTCCACAGTAAATATGATCCACTGAATATTTGATGGTAAAATAAAAGAGTTTTTTTTTTTTGTGCGGAGCATTGAAGCAGCTTTGTGGCGTTGGCAGTAGATAGTTTGCCAGCTGCAGCGTGAGGCGGTAGATCCATCCTTAGCCAACGGGATCAGAGCAGCAGGAGCTCTCTGGTGACAACACACTGGGAGAAGCGCTTTGGATGCTGGGGGGCTCACACATGACAAATCCACACAGACTAGAGAAGGAATAAAAGAGAAGTGATTGAGCCTGCAACTGCGGACATCAGTGAATGGGTAACATGGAGCAAAGAAGCTTCACTTTCTGTATCAAGCGAGTGTCTTTTTAGGAGTCCAGTAGTAACACCAGAACTAAGGACAGACAGGGTTCCTAGACTTTTTCTAAACAATTCAGAACCACATTATCTCCAGATTGCCCATATCTTTTACAACAGTTGAATTCTTCACATGTTAGCTCTCTCCAGCTTTTATTGTTCACTCATCCTACTGTATATTAAACTACCTTCAAGAGCCATTTAGTGACATTATACAGAGTCTAGAAAAAAGACATAGGAATTGTACACAAAGTGGGTTTTAGGAATCATACTATCACACTGTTCTTAAAAAAAACGAATCAATTTAAAATCATTGTTGATTTTATATACAAAGCTAAAAACAACAAACTCCCTAGCAACATCCGTAGAATGTTTGCTAATCGAGAAGGAGGGGCATAATTTAAGAGGAAAATATAATTTCAAAGTACAGTGCCCAAAAAAGGCACCCGAAGTTTTGTGACTTTATGGAACGGTTTGTTGTATAATATAGTGATATTTTTTCTAAACTTTAAGGGTTAGACACAAATTTGTTTTTGACTTCAGCCTGCACACTTTTGGTCAATATGTTATGTTTAAATTAAACTATTGTATTCTTTTTTTCTTCTCTTTTGTTCACCAAAATAACACAACTGTTGCCATTATTGATACTCTTTTGATGTCACAGCTTTGTTTTAAACATTCTTCTACAGCAGCCTCAAAGGATCAAAACACAAACTTAAAAAACATTATGAATTAGTTTACAGAGAATTAGTTTACATGCAACGTCTACATTTAAAAAAATGGAAACCGTAGTCAGAGCGTGTAAGCAAATAAAAATGTTTTCTGCTGAGTTCATACCATCTTTATACTCAATTTCTATTGCAAAAAAAATAATTTTTCAAAACCCTTTAGTCGACAGTGCATTTCACCCAAAATGCAAAGATATTTATTAATTTTTAGTTTTATTTAGTCTTCTGTTCTGTTGCCTTGTAAAATGTAAAGATTGCGTCTGTAGTGACAATGAAGATATAACAGCTGTGTCTGAGAGAATTATTGTTCCAAATACAAAAATGATTCTGTTTAATGCTTGTAGTGTTAGCAGCGGCGTGGTTTACAGTGCCCCTACTGGGCTGGCAGACAAATTGTCTGAGCTGACCATATCTGTTTGAACGCAGATTATTTTGATTATGCTAACGTCATGTAAATGGCCACTGTATCTCTTGGCGTCTTAAGAGGTGCAGTGTCGACATTAGGAGGTGTGACAGAGTCCCATCTTTATCCCACAACAGGATGTGGTAACTGTGGTGTAATTTTTATATGTTATGTGTTTTAAACTATGTAGACCCAGTTAGTTATTCATTTAAACATTTAATATAAAAGACAAAACCTAATGTCAGACACACACACAGGAAGGACCAGATAAGACGCAGGTGTCTGTCATCAGAGGAGACAAAGCCAGGGGAGGAGTAGCTCAAGGCCGGACAGAAATGACATCAGTCCCAGAGCCTTGCACAATGATATCAGAAAGAGTTATTACCTTTCTGATATCAAAACTGTATAAAAGCTTATGTCTACTGTTCAAACATTAGTAGAGCTGGGGTAGTCTACTCGGGTCATTATTGTGTTGGCTGTGAAACAATAAAGACTCTATGGCATGGAAATCTGGTGTGCGTTCACAACTTATTCCACACAAATAGTGCCAAAGACTGAGGGGTCAGTTTTGACACTACAATTGGCGAGCCACCAGCCAGGAGAGGATCTGTGGGAGAGGGGGAGTCTCTTTCTGCCTGACCACCCGGAGAAAGCATCCGAGGCGCTGAAGATCATCGAGGGTGAGACCTTTTCACTTTTTGAACGGTTAGGTGTCTGTGGTGCAGCTTGGGGGGGTATCAGGTAGAGAGAGAGACCACTCTAAAAACCTCACCTCAAAAGAACCTAGAGAGGATTTTTATTAGGGACTATTTATAAATCATTTCTGTCCATTGAATGCAGGCTAAGAAAAACACCGCTTGTGTCTTCTAGGGGAATTTAGAGATTTTATCTGGAAGCACATTCTAAATATGGTGTAGTCTGTACGTCAGGGAAGAAATCGATTAAAGGGAGTATTTCTATCTTTGGGTATAATCTAAATAAGGTGAACGTAGAAATAACTCTGAGGAAGAAGTTGGCATAAGAGGAAAAATTGTGAGGCTGATTCTATCTGCAGATTATACGCGTTAGAACACCGTTTATATCCCGGAGAAGGAATTGTTAAGAGACGGTCTAAATTCTTCGCGCAAAAGAATATAGAGACGTCTAAAGTAAACAGAGCCTGGCAGAGCGCGCAGGGGTCTGAAAGGGAACGAGGCCTGAGAGGAGACAGAGGTCTCCAGAAGAGTTAGCACCTAAACTCATGCTATTTTCCAGCTGAGTTTAAGTATAGTTGAAGAAAATTCAAAAAAAGGAGTAACAGACGAAATACCCAATATAAAAAGGAGAAAAATTTAGTTTAGAGGCCTGCTTTAATAAGGGGTAACACGCTGTCCAAGTCGACTGGACTAAACATAGCGTTGTTGACTGCCAGAAACGTAAGTTTAAATTACCTCAGCGGGAAAGGAAAAATAGTTAGCGTCCCTTTTCTATCTTAAAAGTTCAGCTAGGGGCTGAAATTGAGATAAAAGAAGTGCGACTAAGCGACACAAAAACCCGCTGATGCGTTCAGTTAAGACTCTGGATAAGAGGGGCTGAACAGAGGTGCCGCGGCGTGTGGACTAGTCAGGAGTGTGTGAGAGTGTGTGTGTGTACGGGAGCCCTAGTAGAAGTAAATGCAGACGTTAATAAGACTTAGAGCTGAAAAGTGAAGGAAAATAGGTTAAACCATTGAAATAATATTATTAAAAGGAGAACTAAAAGAGGGGAAGAAGAAAGTAAGAATTATAATAATAGAAAGTTAACAAAAGAGCGCTGAGGAAAAATTAATAGGGATATAGTTAATTAAAATTGGATAAAGTCACTAAAAGGAGTTAATAAAATTATAAGAACAAAGGAAAAGGTTAGAGCTTAAACACTAATAAAAATTAGAGGAAAAGTAGCCGACGGCAAATCAGAATTAAAATAGTTAGAGCTGTGCTTTAAATCTAACCATAAAGGAACAATAAAAGTACTACAAATTAATCTGGCTAAAGAAATAATTAGTGAGAAGAAAAAGTAAAAGTAAAGTAAAATAAGTAATTAGGAGTTTACACTAAGTCAGGAATAAATAAAAAAGCACGAGTTAAATTAGCCGTAAATATAACTCAATTTAAAGGCCGTGCGGAGGATTATAAATATAAAGGGACGGTGGTCTCAAGAAAGTCTGAATTAATCTCAAAGTAGGTCTAGTTGTGTTGTGATCCGGAAGCATTACAATTATTCTATTAGAGAGACATTTAGAATTTCTGGCAACATTGCAAATCCATGGCTTGATATCGCCGCTGTTAAAAAACTCTGTGGAGACGGAAGACTCGTGAGCAGTTAAATGTCCGAGGAAAAAGTAGGAAAAACTAGTACTGAATCCCGCAAAACATCAAGATGAGAATAACTGTTAAAAAAGAAGTTGTACTAATGTGAATAATTAAAAGAAGGCAAAAGGAATTCTCCTTCCTTCAGCGGAGTCAAGATGGGACTAAAATTCACTAAAAATACTAAAACTGGAGATGTAGACTCCATTAGAAAGATGGAGACTCCATTAGAGGTGATTATTGGACAGAAACCAGCTCAAAAGAAACAGATCAGGAATCATATGAAGAAATGGCATAAAAGAACGTATGGGGCTTTACAGTGGCCTGTTACGGGCAGCTTTGACCCAATGTGCTGCAATGAAATAGAGAGTAATATAAAACTTTACAAGGCTACGGATCAAAGTTTTAAACGAGAGAAAAAACGTATAAAAGAACGTGAAATATTGGGATGGTTTAGAGACGAGTCAAAACGGAGACTAAGTGAACTAATTGAAACAAAACCAGTGCAGTCAGCTGTTGTGGGTCCAGAAATAATTGTTAAGACTTGTACCGAACCATCAGCCCTATTGCCTTTTCAATATAAAGACATTCCTGAACAGTTTCCAATAAAAGCGCTGTCTGAAGAAGTAAATGGAGAAATATCGGGACAATTCAAACTAGTTTTGACTGAACCAGAGAGTGGAGCATTAGTCGGAGGAGATGAGAGTGGCTCCAACAGTGTCTCTCCCTCTGGGAATAGCACCCCGGATCAAGAGAAAGATAAGACAGAGATTTGTGATGAGACCCGCTCCTGTTCAAAAGTGACTGACTTTAGAAACAATGAAATAAAAGAATGCAAGGAACTGGATAAAACAACAAGTCAGTTCCAACTAGACAGAGATGATAAAAACAAAAATGCCAGAGAAAGTGTTAAAACACGGAAGAGTTTTTCTGGAGCTGACGCATTAAAGCGTATCATCAACATTCAGCCTTCTGATCCCAAACAGACCTCATACAGCCCAAGTCTAAAGGCTTATGAAAAAATATTCAAGAAATGTGGGATAAGATGGTTGAAAAAGAGAAGGCCTCCCGACTTACAGACTCAATAAAACTCAGTTGAAAAAAATCAAAGATCAACTGGACATTATTGCGGATTATGGGAAGGCTACAGAAGCTAAAGAAAAGAGAAGAAACTAATAAGACTGTGTTGAAAAAGCTAATACTGCTGCAAATGAACAAACTGAATAAAAGACACAAGGAGAAGAATGAAAAACAGGGGTTTGTTACTGAAGAGAAACAGAAGCTGTCGCAGCAACAAGAGTTTACCTGTGGTACCCCGGAATATGAATAACATGTGTTTATGTTCCAGTCTTCTTCAGCAAAGCCCATGTCACCGTAACAAGCTCATTCTAACAGATCACAGTGGATCTCATACAGAGGAACGCAGAGAGATGTCTAAGGCAGTTTCAGAGTGAGACAGGCCTAAAGCAGCATCTGGTGAGTCCACCCAACCCCCATTAAACCTTATCAGATACCTGGAGGAGCTGGATGTGTGGGCAGTGGAGCTGCATCCACAGAGAGAGGGCCTTGTTAACATAACAGCAGGGCAGAAGAGAAATGATTATTCAATCTGTAATATACTGGACACATGACCACAGGATTCAGAACTAATACAGAAATGGACTAAAATGGAAAGAATACAAAGACTATTTAAAACTTCACAAGTGCTGAAGACACAGTTACACTGTTCAGTGATTTACAAACAACAAGACAAAATGGACTCTGAGAAATTGTAAAGAAGCAACAGAATGGCAATATGCTTTTATTACAAGACAAAATAAATATATATTGGGAAGGCAAGAAGCTATGGTGGTACCTCTTATTACCCAATTTGAGACTTGGTTTCTGAACAGGAACTCAACTCCTTCTGTTGCATTAGTGGCAGAGGGACTGGAGTCTTGTGCACTTAAACCTAAGTTAACAGCTGTACTGTGCGTATAAAAGAAAAAATGAATATCTAAATTCAAGAGTTATATGTCTTAGACGATCAATTAATATTTAAAATATATATATATATATACATATATCACTAAGAGCATGTGATGTAGTTTAGGCTGAAAGAGTAACTGTAGATATTAAATGTCCTATGACAAAGAAATGTCTATGGTTTCTGATCTGATTTTTTGATTCTGTCTAATATTCCTCCTGAATTGAAATTGGCTAACAGTATTGGATTTAAGTTCTGTATTTTGACTCATGCTACCTTTGTTTTACATATTACGACTGAGACGGAAGAAAAAGAAGTCTGTCTTACAGTCGACTCTTGAAAGACCTAAAGTTATCTTCATCAAATTCAACCTGAACGTAGTGAGTACAGAGCTCTAGTGTAGATGATTTAAACTCTGAACAAGCAGTGATGTGAGTTAGACTCCATCACAGTGTTACAAAGTTTAGTATTTGCAAAACACAAAATTAGTAAAGAAAGATTATAAATTTGTCAAACAGAGATAGAATATTTAGTCTAAAAGTTAAGTGAGAAATGTAGGAAAATTGCTCCGTCTCACTTCGAGGCTGTTACAAAAGCTTCGAAGCAACAAACTGTTGGACAAATGTTGACATTATTATAAATAACAGGTTATAGCAGGTTGTGGATTGTAATGTTGCTATATTAATGTCTCTATTAAGAAATCTGATAAAACTACAGACCAGAAGTGATAATAGACTTAATTAAAATGAATAAAAAGTCAGACAGAGCATTGTCTGTGTTAAAAGAAAGCATGTGAATAAACTAGCCGTTGAAAATTCTGATTAAAAAAAGATGTTCCATCTGTACACAGCAGACAGATGGTACTCATCAGAAGAACTGATGCACAATACCTCAGTAGTATAAGAAACCAATAGTTTAATACAGTTTAAAATTAGACAATATTGAAGAAAGTTAACACTATGTTACAAATAATTAGCTTCAGTGACTGGATTCAAAAAAACTTCAGTGAAAACAGGGGTTTTCCAGTAACAATGTATATCACTCATCAGTTACACACATTTCTGACAAGTCCTAAATTCATCTTAACACAGACTAGAACAATATATGAAGTAATACTTTCAGTTCTGAATTAATAAAACAACAAGGAAAAAACAGTTCAGCACAAAGAAGAACAAATACATTTCTAAAACTGAAAACAGATAATACTTTTACAACACAGGTTAAAAAAAACTAACATAGCATTGTTTGCTGTAGGTGGCTGAGATTAAAGCATCGACTGAGGAGTGAGAAATGCTAAAGGTTTAAAAATGAACATCTCACAAAATGGTCTGGAATATGTTAGTCTTCAGTTTTAATGAGAGAAGATGACAAGACATAAACCAATGTTGACAAGTTAAACCTTGTCCAGAGGAAAAGGCCTGAACTAAAATTAGAATAAACACAGAGAGGTCATAAAAGGTCACTTAGAAAGAGTCTGAGATAAGAGTTATAAAGAACACTGAGTCATCAAAGAGTTGAGGATTCTCAAGAGAGACCATAAAACAGATTTATGGATCAAATAATGTTTGAGACAACATCTAACAGAAATACAAAGTTAAATTCCAACAGATTAAAAGGTGCAGAGGAGAATTCTACAGAAACAACACCTTCCTGCTGCGGATCAACACTGAGAGTGGAGTCTTCATCAAAAGTGTTCAATCATCAGGTTTACAGGAGAACAGTGAATGTCTCATGAGAAGGTCTGGTGTCATCTTTAACACTGTCGACCTGTACACATCAAATCAGGTAAAAAAGATTAATTATTAAAATTTAAAGGAAGCAAATGCAATACCAAGTAATTAAGGGTTGTTAGAAACAAGTAGTTGCTCTTAGAGAAATGAGTTAGGACTGTGAGAGGAAGAGTCCAGCTGAGACAGAATAATTAAACAGATTAATAATAGTGGTGATTTGTCAATGATTCTTTAAAAAGAATCAAAGAGGGGATGTATGTGAAGTTAGATTTTATTAAGCTCAAAGGTTTAGAGGACTTTAAAACATTAACAGAACAGAGGGATAATTATTTAGATTATAATTTAGTTGTGATGATACTTTCACAGATTTACATTACATTTTGGGATAGTCTTCTATATAGGGTTTATTTTACTGAATAAAACTCTACAGTAGTAATACAACAGCATTTTATTACAAAACTTCTCTAATATAGATCACATGGTGAATAGACTTGTCTGAATCTCCATGGTAACGCTCAGAGGGAGGAGTCAGTGAAACTCAGAGAAACTGAATGAATTAGTTTGTATCATTGTTAACAACGAACGGCTTAATGAATAAATGTAAACAGGGCATTTAACAGGGAAAAAACTCTATATTTGTGACAGACAGAGTCTGTGATAGACCAGCTATTTAACATGTTTCTGTGAGAGCAGCTCAGAGACATGATGTTGTCGTCATTAGAGAACTCTAGTTAGTTTACTTTTGGATTGGATCTTTGGATTGTTTAAGGGACAAACTGCTTATGACTTTAGAAATAATTTTGACAATAATTAGACTAATAATTAATCAGTGTAGGAGATATGGAAGAGTTTATTGGTTCTGAACAAAGTAGATGTAGTTCTAAAGTTTTAAGCATACATGCAGCTGTAGCAGATTATTTAACATTGGGAAACAATTTAGACGTAACTTACATATGATTAAATAGTTTGAGTTGAATTATGGGAGCAAATAAGAGAATAATGCATAAACAAAGAGGTCATCTACTTAAAAGATTTGGATTTAATCAGATAGATGTAATGAGGGGAAATTACAATTACAAGTTAAGAAACAAAATTGGTGAAGATTTAAAAATAGAAGAATAGAAAGAATAGAGAGGTTATTTTAAAACTTTAGGAAAGAAACTGAAAAAGAGTTGGTCCATATGATAATTTATTTTATTAGTGGAGGAGATTTTAGTTAGATGAGTCACACGTGAGGATTGTATTAAGGATTAAAAGGATTTTATGATAAAGTTGATATGGAGAAATTATTTGGTAATGGCAAGGTTTATAGTAATGGTTCTTTTGTTTGTTGATGTTTATTAAAAGAATAGTTAGTTGTGTGACAAAGTTGTTGGATAGTTTAACGAGGAACTGTGAGAAGTTTTAGAATAAATTACTTTATGGGCCTATCTTAATTTAATCAGATATAAAATTTATTAATTAGAGGTTATACTTTGCTACACTTCAGTAGAGTTCAGTTTAATATAGAGTTAGTAGAACGTAAAAGAGGTAAAAACATGTTTATACATTATTAAGAAGGTTAGTCATTGAACATTTTCTTAATGAACAGATATGATAGGGTTAATTCTGCTGCAGGGATATGTATTCTTTGTTCACCAGAACCAAAGGGAAATAGTGACAGTAACTAGGAATTGACCTGTTATTATTAAATATAACACTGAGAGAAATATAGTAAACTTTAAATTGAGAAAAAAGACATCAAAAGAATTAGAGACTAAAATAGACATTTTCAGGACTAACTTAGAGAAGTATTAAGAAGTTTAGCCCGCATTAAATTGTTTTGATATGATCTGCGTAATCTGTGGCTTTTGTTCTCAGTTAACGTGAATAACATCTTGAAAAACTGATCTGAGACTGATCTGAGAGGGGACTAGCGCCACACTGGAAACTTCCATGGGGTCGAGACCTACGTCATCAGAGGGTTTTCCAGCAAAAGCTTTAAGAAATCAGAGGCTTACCTGAGGTGTTCTGGAGAGAATGGAGAGGAGATGCATCGCTCACGACATGGAGTTGGAGGAGTTGGAGAAGGACGACGCGTACGGTGTTCGAGACGGCCATTTGCGGAGGCAAGGCCGGCATGAGGAGATGAGGAGAGCGGTGTTGGATGTGACCTGCGGACGACAACCTGAACAGCAAAGACTGAGCTGTTTCCAGGTCAGCGGCAGAGCGGACGAAGGAGTGGAAGTGACGAGGAAGTGACGTGAAGCTGATAGTCAAGGAAGTTCAAAGAGCCAAGGGTGCAAGAAGAAGAGCCCAAAGAAGACGTCATAGCGTCATCTCTTGGACTGTTTCCATGGCTACAGGAGGAGTTCCTGTTTGTGAGCAGTTCATGTGATTTGGAAATGTAGTAGATTTAGAAAATGTGGTTTAAATTTGACATAAGAGGGGACTTGGATGAATAACGAAATTATACTAGTTCCATAAGAGAAGAACTGAGATGAAATGCATTTTTTTATTACACTTTTGTACTCATATAATTATATTTCTGTATGAGTAATTATATATTCTTGCATGCTTCACCAGTGTTTATTTTATGACAATTGTACTCATGAGTATTATATTTAACATGAGTAATTATATATTCTTATATTGCATGCTGTAACAGTGTTAAGTGAAGGTACGACAAGTTAACCATATGCTATTATGGTAGGAAGAAGGGGGATCTACTTGGAATTGTTTGAGCTAAATAAGTATAACTTGGATCTGTGTGATGATTGTAATGCACATGTATTATGAACCAGTTGTAATGTTTAGCAAAGACGAGACCTAGAGGTCTCGAAGAGGGGATATGTGGTGTAATTTTTATATGTTATGTGTTTTAAACTATGTAGACCCAGTTAGTTATTCATTTAAACATTTAATATAAAAGACAAAACCTAATGTCAGACACACACACAGGAAGGACCAGATAAGACGCAGGTGTCTGTCATCAGAGGAGACAAAGCCAGGGGAGGAGTAGCTCAAGGCCGGACAGAAATGACATCAGTCCCAGAGCCTTGCACAATGATATCAGAAAGAGTTATTACCTTTCTGATATCAAAACTGTATAAAAGCTTATGTCTACTGTTCAAACATTAGTAGAGCTGGGGTAGTCTACTCGGGTCATTATTGTGTTGGCTGTGAAACAATAAAGACTCTATGGCATGGAAATCTGGTGTGCGTTCACAACTTATTCCACACAAATAGTGCCAAAGACTGAGGGGTCAGTTTTGACACTACATAACAATGGTGCACATTTGTACTTTCGCCATGTACATTTTAGTTTTGATTTCACATAATACGTTTTTCTCTTTATTACTTTTACCCCTTTGTGTAAAGATCTTATTTGAAGTGTATACAATGTTAGTCTATATAATATTGAGATGCTGAATAAAATAGAACAGTGCCTTTTCTTTTATTTTTATTTTATTTTTTTCATATTGCTGAGCTACTCAAAAAACACTAGTCTGGTTTTACATTTGCAAATTGGACCTAATTGTAAAAATAAAAATAAATGTAATGTAATATAGGACAAGGCGCTGCAGTTGCCTGAAGGCTAATACAGCCGTGTGCTAAACACTTACTATTGATCATGTCTTAACCTTTAAATGAGCTGTTATAAAAATCAATCTTACTATTATTGAAGCATTAGCTCCCATGCATCTACATTTATAGTGTGAGCTGGATACAGATCAGGATGAAGTTAGGGCACAGTGAGTGAGTCCTATATAAACATGAGCTGTTTTTACATTTTGACAACCAGAGTTATGCACTCAACAACACATTTTCAATAATATATATATATATAATATATGATTTAGCTACAGAAAAAAATGCATAAACAAGTTGGAAGTATGGAAAATGACAACTAATTGACGGTACTGTGTGCTGTCAGTGAGTGGGCAGATAACATTAGTGTCTAAATCTTTAACTCCTTTACTTATAAAAGCATTTAAGCCACAACAGCTAAAGGCTACAAGCTAAAGTGCACTGGATCTCATGCCGGACGTAAAAAAAAGAAACAACTCCAAATAATGCCACAAGGACACACAGTTCAACTTTTTAAGACCTTTGCTTCCACATCAAACAAGCCATAGGTTTAGAAAAATATTAATTGATTAATTAAAATCATCAAATCAATCTATATAATCTGCGTGTGGACCTTAAAAAGAGCTAAGCCTTCATATCAAATCAGATGTTTTTTTTTTCTCTTACACAGTCCTACTTTGAAAACAATTGAGTTAACTTTTGTTGATAGAAGTCCGCAAATGTTAACATCACATCACACATATTACAGCTCCAACACTGAAATTGTCCCTTTGTTATTTTAATAGCTTCACAACATGTTGCACTCTCCTCGCAGTCAATATTTGTCAGAGCCAGAAAGCACACATACATTTCCATGAATATGAAGGCGAGCAATTACTTTTTCAAAATCAATGGCCTCTTTGAAAACTCGGCTTTGATGCATTTAAAAGTGATAGATTAAAAGCCATTGTGTTTAAAAAGTTGGGAGTTCGGAGCAACCTCTACTTTATAATTTAGACTGTCAAACCTCTTCCTTGCCATTTGTCGACATCAATTCACTGTCTTTTTAATCGTGCCTCAATATTTTATCAAGCGCTTTGATACAAACATAAATAAAATCGATGTTCCATTTTCCACTGAAGTGCATTCAGAGAGGGGTGAGCGTTTGTTCTTAATTAGCAGTAACACATGTAAAAGTTTCTCAAGAAAAGAGGTAAATAAACAGCTTCGGCGGCCCTATTTTTCCAATGATGATGTCGAACGTCCCTAGAAAGTGCCGGCTCTAAACAGCTATTGATTTGCTAATTGCCTTCACTTTCAATTCTATTGTTCCTTAAGGTGGTGTTTAACCCCTGTGACATGTCGTTTTTACAGAGGGGAAAAAAAAAAACACTTAACGTCTCAGCAGCCATTGACTGATGTGTTCAATGTCAATCTGTGAACTGCAGTAGAATGGCTAAAAAGCTACAGTACATTACAATGATTTCATCTGACATTGTTCAAACTTCTATGTAAAGTCAAAAATCATGCTTTAGGTTAATTTTGATTCAAAATATAAGAAACTTTTCCAATACAGTGAGCAGTGGAGATGCATTTCAGTCAAACACCATTCAAACACCAGGGGCAATTCAGATCTTGCATTTCAATCCATCTTTACGTCACACTTTGTTTGACACTACACTTTGTATTTATACATTGTATCTACCTCAATGATAGTAACACAGCTGTAACACACTGTAACAAACCTTAATACATACATACACTAACCCTACATTACCTACAATATTTAAGTACACATAATTCCAGTATGTACTCTGTAGTTCCATGTTATTACAGTGTAGTGTCAAATAAAGTGTCACCCATCTTTATACTATCCAAACACACATGGCTTTACTTGGTGATAATATTTAGTATTTATTTGTTTCCTAAGTCAATGTGAGTACAGAAAAAATAACTGTCCAGAAAAAATATATATATATGATCATTTTAAAATAAAAAATTATATTTGTAAGAATGTAGTGGAGAATAGCCCAACAGTCATGGGAGTGGAGTCATTTAAATGTAACAATGTCATGTAACAAAATGTACATCGGAGAAACGGCACATTCCAGACAAGTAAAAAAGAAAAAAGGCCAGCATTCAAGAAAGAAACAAGAGGAGCACTCACATGAGTGTAATGTACCATAATGTATTGTCATGTAATGTAAAAGAAAGAGGAAATAAAATCCTCAACTTTAGACAACTACAAGGGGTAAACCATAGAACGGACACGGACAAAAGCAGAAATAATGGAACAGAAGAGAAAATACAATGAAATAAAAAGGTAATCAAGATTTGGGAACAAGACCATAACCTGTTTGATAGGACATCACATTAATATCAATATATGCGGGAAGCGAGAGAATGTTAAAAAAGACTGTACATGATATATTTTTCTTCTAGTTGGGGAAAATGTCTTAAAACCCCAAATAGTATAAAGTAAAAGCAATCATTTGTGAAACAGAATTTATGATGCCATATTATAAGATTGTAATTGATGAGAACCTCTACCCAGGAACGTCAAACCTTGGCCAATCAATGCTCTCACAAATCACATGCTCAAAAAAAAAAGGAGTGCTCCTATTGATCTTGGCTTGTCATATGACATTCCAGGAAGTTTAATTGCTGCCAATAAAGTGTATTTTCAGAGCTGAGAATGTCTTTTAACACAGAGAAATGAGAAGCATCAACAGAGAAAAAGGAGGCAACGCAAAACTCCGATAAATACTGTTAATTAATTTACGTAATGTGTAACAAGGCAAAGATAATTGCAACTAAGCTCTAAACTTCCGTTTGGTGTAATGTTTTAGTACAGTGATTCTCAACTGGCGGCTTGGGGGACCCATCCGGCCCCCCAGCCAGGACTTGAAACTAACGCCATCCTGGTCCACAATGCTCCTCAGGATGGTCTCCGTGCGAACACACCTCATTTCTGTAACTGTCACAGAGTCAGTTCAGGAACAATATCAACACAATTTTAAACTTTGCACAAAGTAAATAGTGATTTTAAATCCACTTTAGCAACAGGAGTTCACTCAATCACTGTCTGTGTCTCTCCAGCTGCTGCACAGATCGGTCCTGGGCTGAGTCGGCTCTCTGCGGATCTTAACGAGCGCAACAAAAACAAGTCTGTGTCTGAGGCTGAGCTTACTCTCTCCAAAACGGACAAAGTACCATACATTTCACATTACCAGTGGATAACAGAGAATATGAGCAGTAATCTGTGTTAGCAAAAAGGCTCAATTGGTCCGGTTTTCTTTTTTGGAATTTAATATTCAGTTGCAGTTTTATTTGGTGATTGTGTTGTTGGGTTTAAATTGCTTATCACATTTCACTGAGGCCGTCCTGAACTCAGACACTGCAATACTGAACTTGCATATAATCCTATTGGAATTGTCAGCGATGCGCAGGACCCAATCAATCTCTATTTGTATAGCACTTTACAACAACCAAAAAGAAGACCAAAGTGCTTAACATTCAAAACAGAAGTTCATTTGCAGTAGTCCCGGAAGTATAAAATATAAAAGATAAATTAAAACAATAACCAAAGAAAAATTACACAATAATAAACAAAGCAAAAAATCTGAAAGTGACAGTGCTACAATGTGTTAAAAGCCAGTCTAAATAAGTACGTCTTTAACCTGCAGACACACAGGTCTCAGGTAATGTGTTCCAGAATTTAGGAGCAGTAACTGCAAATGAATGGTCACCGCACTGCCTGAGAGCCTGGATACAGCTGATTGCATCTGTTCAGCCGACCAGAGGGCTTTGCTGGGACGGAAGACACGCAAGGCTTACAAAACTTCTAGTCAATGACAAGCGCGCTAAAATTTTTGGGAGAATCACATTTCTTGGCCCTTAATCCTGTTCCTAAAAGTCTGACCCACTGTGTGTTCCCATGTCCCCATCCCACTAATGTTACACCAGAACTCAAGGTAAGACATTAGGAAATACAGAAATACCCATAGATATAAACATCTTTATCTTACATCTCTTATCCTTTATGGATTGTTGTGGCCTCTTTCAGGTGCTTTGTGCTTAACCTTCATTCACACTCTCATTCATTTAACAGTTGCTTGCATTAAGATGCTTTAATTTAAGTACTTACCATATATTGTTACTGTGAGAAGCTAAAACGTTTATTGATCAATAAAAATGAAAAGTCCCATTTGCGCGTGCAGACTTGTCAAGTCCACATTTATTAATATCAATATTTGATAAGGAGACACAGCTTCACAACCCAACTCTCCTACTAATGGCAATAACACTTTTGTGCTTTTTTACTACAACAGCTAATCTACATCTAATAGATCTTCAAATTCTCACTGTTGTCAAAGCTCATCTCTCAAGTTCAAAGCACTTTTCCACACACAGATTACAAAAGCAGCAGTGGTTTCAGGAGTTCAGAGCTTTGTGCCGTGAAGCAGAAGGACAACGTTCTTTAGCCGTCACTGAACCGGGTTTGGCCCTGACACCCCGGCTCAACGTTGGCTGGGTCCGCTGCTCTTTGAGGATGCCAATGGGTCCGCGTCGGGCCAACACCTCATCCATCTTTACCTCTCTACGCCACCTGAGCTGGCCCCTAACAAGGAGCTGAGGGAATTGAAGAAGCTGGTGAGGAAAGGATACAGGGACAGTCAAAGGGAAAGGTTGCAAGGGATGGAAAAAGAACGGGTTGATGGAAAGTGAAAAGGGGGGATACGGGGTAAACCTCCCAAAGGACCAAGTATTTTTGAATATTTAAAAAATCTAAAGCAATAAATGGTGGAGGTTAGAGAGGAAGAAAGAACAAATCCGTAGTCATCGCAGTAGCTTGAGGAGCTGTCATAATGGCATGATTCCCAAAGGTATTGTACTTCGAGCAGTGGCAAGGTGACCTATCGTGTGCATCCAGTGGAACCAACCAACTGTCAATTAGCGTTATCGGCCACTAGCGGCACTCAAAACTTGAGAGGAGAGGGCCACCACGCTTACAGTGACATCTGCACTGACTGGAAAATAAGAATGAAGTCATGGGCTGTGTCCGATAGAAGTCCCTGGTTCTGATGAGTGGAAAGGGGTTTGTAAAGGGTTTAAAATGATCTTGGTGTTGGGTTATACAATTTTGGACTGCTGGAGGAAAAGACAGCTGAGTATGTAACGGGGCGTCAAAAACGGTCACTTAGCGGTCAAAAGGAAACGTGATCTAATATGTACAGGACATGGAGGTTCTCATAGGGCCTTTCTGTAACAAATCCCTACCACTCCAGCTCCTTGTACAATTAGTGATTAGTGACAATCACAGCTGAATGGAGTTCCCTTGATCACAGTGTACAGTCTTAATACATTGCTTGGCTTTTGGACGTAATCCCCTAACTCTGATGGGAACAGGAATGCTCAGTCTTCATGGTTACGCACCAAGCGTAAGTGGCGCTAATCAATATTCCTCTGGATAATTTTGGTGGAAAATTAGAAGAGAAGATATGCCTGGAAAGAAGTTGAATGCGTATCTCTAATTGAACGTGGAAGGTCTCATAAGCCACTCAACCTCAACACAATTCAGATGTCCTTTAATATGGTGGACCTTCTGCTTGAATGTGCAATTCAAGTGGAAGTGGATAGGGCGAAGTGTAGGGAGCCATTTTGGAAAAACAAATAGAGTCAAGTAAAGTCATTTATTAAAGATGTCTGAAAGACTTCAATCATTAGATGTTCTTGCAGATGTTCAAATTATCATTAGGGTTTCCATCTTTATTTTAATTTCATTGGTTATAGTTTTTTCTTGCAAAATATGTTGGGACTAGTTGGGGTCTTCTTTGGTTGGGGTCTTGGTATAAAAAGTTTTACTCAATAGTCAAAATATTTGGCTCGGGTCGGAGCGGGACATGTGCTAAAGGAAATATAGAGATGCCCTAAAATCTACTTTAGATTTATCTTTTACCTCTTATCCTTTTCAGATCCCGGGGGTCAGTCACTTAATCCTCCATTACTACATCAGGCTGTATAAGGCACTACAGGACTGGACACCTGTTGTGTACTATTTAAAAAATCATCTTGTGGTGTTCACCCTCTACAAGACACGCAAAGATTTTCTCGCCTTACTTTTCATGAGGCAATGACTGCACAACATTTTATTTACTGTCACCTTTAGAAAATGGTGCAATCATCACATAATGCACTACTGTCCTGGAGTAACACAAAATGCTGAAGATGTCCGTGCAGTTAGCGTTCAGGCTTCTGGAATCATTGTTACTTACTTACAATATTGCTCTGGAAAAAATTAAGAGACCACTGCAATTTTTTCTAGTAATCAGCATCTCTACAAGCCTGAAACCATTCCATTTCAATGTCTGTTGAATCCCAACACAGGCACACCTCATTCTACTGATTAGGTGATCACCTGAACCAAATCTTATTTAATAAGGAAAAGTATAAAAAAAAACACTTCTGTGGTCATCACTATCCTCTTGAAAATAAATGCTCTAAATTACAATATTTTTATTTGGAATTTGGGGAAAATGTTGTCAGTAGTTTATAGAATAAACCAAAAATGTTAATTTTACCCAAACACATACCTATAAATAGTAAAACCAGAGAAACTGATACTTTTGAAGTGGTCTCTTATTTTTTTCCAGAGCTGTATTACGCTCAACATAGCAGAAAAAAAATCACTTTTAATATCCAATATAATTACGCTTACAGCAGCACACCAAGTCTAATAAAAATATTCCAGACGTCCCTTCCAACTCCAGACCACAACTCATTTAAGTTCAGCTTTCCCTGTGCGCCCTTTATGCTCGAGAGTCTTCTCTCCACTCTGCCCAAAAAGTGGAGTCACCAAAAAGCCTCTCACTATCATTAATTAATGCAGAGTTGATTGGTTTCCCCAACTTGCCGGTTCAGAGCCTGGTTGACTTTTTCAACATCCTTATGAAAAGAGACGTGGCAGTGAGCTGCTGGAAAGTGGACTCAGTAGTGCAAGTCTGAAGGGCACTGTGTGTGTTTCTTGGTGTTGGTGTACTGAAGAAAAACAAAATAAGAGTGAATAAAGTCTGCAGAAGCTTGGAAAGTTATTGGTAATTGCAGGTAGGTGCAGTTGACGTTAAATATTAAAGTACCATAAAAGTAAATAAAATAAATGAATAAATAACTGTTTCAAGACTGCTTTGATTGTTTGTCAACTTGAAAACACTATGTAATTTTGTTTTCCTGCCTGGCACCCTCGCTTGGATGCTTATAACATCTAAGCACAAAGTTTTGAGGTTTAGAAACACATTCAGTCTTAACAGTTTATAAGAACAAGATAAAGAAGGGAATGGTGTGGTATAAATCTGAAACATCCTCCTTTACACCAACATATAACAGAATAGTATCCCTTGTTATATCTTAAGACGTCATTGGCTTTATTATCAAAGATTTAAATAGATGACTCACACAGCAAAACAGCGCAAAAATGTAAACATAAACAGATTAAAGAAAAGCAAAGTGAAATGGGATCACATCAGTCTGACGCTAAATGCAAAGCTAAAAGTTCACCGGAAGGTTCTAAACTTCGGTTTGGTTTAATAAAATTAAAATATATTTTTTATTTATTACTAGGCTGCTCAAGTTCAGATTGAAGTCTGCAATGAAAAAACACAACCTTGAGTTCATTAAAAATACACCTCAGAGGGCACACACAGTGTCCCGCCTGTACCCACTGTAGCCCCTGTCCTTCCAGCTTTATACTGAACGGCCTAATTACACTAAGATTTTCCTGGGCTCCCTGATGATGCCACTTCGCAAAGACAACAAAAAAGAAAACACAGCACATCAGGAGCCTAATCTGAAGCTCATTTTCTCGTTATGCTTCTTCTCACGGTTCAATATTGGCAGCTAATTTAAATTGTTTTTTGGTGCTGCAATGAAATAGTGGTGTGTCCAGGGATTGGAGCAGAATGCCTGTGGTTTGTGTGCTGTTTTAATTGGTTTTGGAACATCATAGGCTGTGTAAAAAGAGTAGATGTTTTGATTACTAGGCATAAAATAAATACTTTAAATTAAAATGTACAACCTTAGTGCAACAAAAGTTGGGTCTCTATTTGAGATATTAATTGTCTTTAAGGCAGACTTTTTGAAAGAGAGTAAACCCTGGTGTGTAACAGCACAAAAACATCCTTGTGTTTAGCAGCGCTATATGACTAATTACTCTTTGTTATATGAATAATAAAATAATTATATGAATAATTTGTTTTTAAAAAGGAAGACTAACAGTTCAGAACATTAAACAGAAAATAAACCAACAACATTTCTGAAACACAGTGGTTACTTGTTTGTTTTGCTTGTTTTGTTTATTTTGTCATTAAAGATGGGGTGTCTAGTTCTTGGCCTTTTTGGTGACATTTGGTGGCTATATTGCAGAATTCCACACTTCACACTCCTATAGTAGCCCTGCAGGGACATGATGTTGTCTATGAACAACTATAGTAAGAAAAAAGCTTCAAAGACAAGAGAATAATTTTGAAAAAAATAAATAAATAAAGATGCATAGTGGTTAGGCTTCCTGCCTCACATAAATAAGGTTGTGGGTTCAATCCCTGGGCTGGCCAATATACGGCCGTAAAATGGGTTCTATCAGAGTACTCTGGCTTCCTTCCACTGTCCAAAGACTTGCAACTAAACTGCATAGTGAATTAATGTTAGAGTGAATGGTTACCTATCAGTGTTTGTCTCTGTGTGACCAAGTGTTAGCCCTGTGACTAACTGGTTATTGTCCCAGGTGTACCTTGCCTCAGGCCCAAAGTTGTTAGAATAGGCTCTTGCCCCTAATGAGAAAAGCTGTAAAGATAAATTAATGTTTGTCGGTTTTAGCTAGAAACAGGAAGTAAATGGTCTCCCTCCATTGTGTTCTATGGAGGTCCATCCATCCATGCATCTTCTACTGCTTATGACGTTGTTCGCAGGGGCAGCAGTCTAAGCAGAGACGCCCCCCCCCTCCCCAGACACTTCCTCCAGCTCTTCCAGGGGGATACCGAGGCGTTCCCAGGCCAGCCGAGAGACATAGTCCCTCCAGTGTGTCCTAGGTCTTCCCCGGGGTCTCCTCCCAGTGGGACATGCCCGGAACACCTCCCTAGGGAGGCGTCCAGGAGGCATCAGAAACAGATGCTCGAGCCACTTCAGCTGGCTCTTCTCGATGTGGAGGAGCTCCTCTCGAGTGACCAAGCTCAGTGACAGCGCCCCGCCACCCTGCAGAAAGAAAGCTCATTTCGGCCGCCTGTATCCGGGATCTTGTTCTTTCGGTCATGACCCAAAGCCCATGACCAACCTATGGAGGTGCTTATTTCTATTGTGGTTAAACACTATTGAAAGAAAGTCTGTGAAGGTTCTCAGTCATCCAGGACTTCTTGAAGAAAAGGTCAAAGCAAAAGCATCTGGACTCTCTTCCAAAGTCTCTTGGAATTAGAGACAAAACATCTTTACCTTGAAAACTGAGTCCACATATAGGCCTTAAAGTAGTCTAGATAACCTAGAAATTAGTATATTCAAGGGTTGGAGACCTGCTTTTATTTTATTAAAAAGGTCAAACTGGATAAATTTTCTTTAGTATGTACATACAGTACATTTTCAGCCTACCTTAAAAATCTAGCTCTGAGTTCAGCATCAGATTGATGCAACAATTTCATCTCTTAAAATTCTTGATAATAAACCCTGACGAGAAAAATAAATAATATGTTCCACTTACTTTTTAGTTTACACTTTTTACTTTTCATGCATAAAATTCTTAGATTCAGGCAGTGTACACACAGAGCAGCTTCACACAGCACTCAGCGGCTCTTTCTCCGACATGCAGGATTAGAGTGATTTGCTGCGATTAAGTCAAGTTCAAGCAGGTTTTGTAATAGTTTAATTCATGAGCAAAGAGACGGCTTAAATGAGATTGTGGAGTGTGGTCGATTAAGCTCATTAGGCATTTATAAGAGGGCATCCCTCTTTTTCCACAATCAGATCCAGGATAAAAATGGGAATCATTTAAGTAAAAGAGGCACCGGCTGTCCGATTCCTGTGTGTGGGGCCTGGGGCTTAATGTCATTATATGTGTGGTCACCAGTCTGATAGGGTTCCAACCCATTTAAAACCAGTTAATACCGGTTAATACGGTTTGTACTATTGTTTACATAGAACCATTATTCCTATAATGTTGATCATGTTTAATGTCTTTATGAGGCAACAGTGACTTTTAAGGAAAAAAAAAAAAAGGAAAATAAATTCTGGCTTTTAGTGATTTTTGTGCATCAGCCTTTCACCTATTATTACATTTATACTTTGTTAAAGCCATTATTCTGCCCTCTTTAAACATCCATATAAATATTGGCAGATAGCTAGATCCAGGCCTTGTTTATTGTCCTTTATGGAGCATAGAAGTACAGAAAGATGTATTAAAATTCTGCATTGTAAACTGGTAAATGGTAATGCATTTATATAGCGCATTTTTGCACCCTTCTCGGGCACCCAAAGCGCTTTACATCATGCTTCCACTCACCCCATTCACACCTGGGGCAGACAGAGATGGGGGCTGCCATACAAACGGCGCTCAACCTTCTCCGACCACCACCAAACACACCTCTACAGTCGCACACATTCATACACCAGTGCTACGGACACTGGAGGCAAGGTGGGTTAAGTGTCTTGCCCAAGGACACAACGACAGTATGAACTGTGGGGTGAGCGGGAATCGAACCTACTACCTTCCGGTTGAAGGACGGCCGCTCTACCACTGAGCTACTGCCGCCCCTGGAAACATTAACTCACGTGCAGTGGCTTCCTCCGTGGAGTCCTCCCGTGAACACCATTCTCGGCCAGTGTTACATATAGTCGATGTATGCACAGAGATATTGGACTGTGCCAGTGATTTCTGTAAGTCTTTAGCAGACACTCTAGGGTTCTTTTTTACCTCTCTTGAGTATTGTGCGCTGAACTCTTGTCGGCCACGGAGAGAAGCAACAGTGCCAAACTCTCTCCATTTGTAGACAATTTCTCTATGATGGTTTTCCCGGTTGTATATGTGTGTATGTGTGTGTGTATATATATATATATATATATATAACTTTGTCCTTCACCCTCCGCGGGTGGTCTCTCATCCTTCGAGCTCGGGTCCTCTACCAGATATATATATATATATATTTGGGACTCGATTAAAAAAAATAATCTAATTAATTAGAGGATTAGAATTAATTAATTAATCGAAATTTATCGCATTTTAATTGCATATAAATATTTGACCTGAGAACAGTGAGAAGTAATTTTTCACATAGATTTTTAGTATACCATTGAATAATGACTGAATACATAAGCTTAATCAACAAAATATTGTTTATTTATTTCAGTCCAGCAGACCAGTGCAATGTTTGTCATTAAGTGTAGCAGTGTAGTTACCCTGGTCCTGATCATCTGGTGGAGTGTGGGTTGGGTGTGGGTCCTTGTAACTTGGAGTAGGGCTAACATCCACGCTAACTCCTATGTGTTTTGTGTTGAGGCTCGTTGTGCTGCGGTGATACGCAAATTACTTGTTGCATAGCTTGCACACAACCATGCTCTAGTCGACGCTTCCATCCTTTCGTTGTTTAAAACAAACTTTCCCATCCACGGGGCCAAGCAAAGCTTCTCGTAAGCTTCTTTGTTCATGTTGACTGTGGTTTGTTGTTGTCGGAAGTCAAGAACGCTAGTTGGTGCTCCAGTATAATCGGTCCGTCGAAACTCATTCATTGAAAAATGTTCCGCGGTGCAAAAATAAGTGTGGTTAAAATTATGTTATTTTTTTTTTTGCGTAATTAATCTTAGTTAATGCGTTAAAGTCCTGTAATTAATTAATCTTAATTAACGCGTTAAAGTCCCGGCCCTAATATACTGTATATGTGTGTGTGTATATATATATATATATATATATATATATATATATATATATATATATATATATATATATATATAAAACACACACAACAGATGTGTGACTGTTGCACAGTGACAGTGACTCATAAATGTCGTCCTTTTGTCTTGGGTGTGTTTGGCATCAAAGGAGATCTAATAGAAAGCCTGGTTTGTCTGGTTCAGAGGTGAAAGCCTGGGCTGAATCTGGATGAGAACCAACTCCAGACAGTTGCCCTCCAGCTACCTCTGTCAAGACTTTCACTCCGACAAGCACTCAGACCTTTACCACTCCATCAATCATTGTGTCACGCCACGAGACTGGTAACTAGTGCTGCCAAATGAAACCTGCCATGTACAACTTACTAGGGAACAGCAGCTAATGTGCAACCGAGGGACTGACATGATGAACTTAAACGCTGAAGTTAACAGATTTAAAGTGGGTCAGGAAAAGTGCAATGAGCTTGGACACTCATTTAAGCTGACACTGTGAATGAGAGTGGTCTCTTGGGCTGTGTCTGGGGAAAACCAGCATTTAGGCCTGTGCTCATTGGCCAAATAGCAGTGGTAAAGTAAAATGCCAAGTCTCAAAGAACATAAACTTTTTTCATACAGGGCTTAATTTATTGTGATCTCCAATAAAGGGTGATAGATATAAAGTTTTAAAAATAGCACTGTGTAACCACAGCTGCCCTGGGGCAGACTGACAGACTGACGTAGGCAGCCACCTACGGCCTCTCCGACCAACACCAAGTACATTCACTAAACATTCTAACACATTCATACGAGGCAAGGTGGGTTAAGTGTCTTGCCCAAGGACCAAGCGACAGTATGAACTTTTGGGAGAACAGGAATTTAACCCACTACCTTCCAGTTGAAGGACAACCGCTCTACCACTGAGCCACTGCTGCCCCAGTAATGGTGTATTGGAGTAAAACTAGGCATAACCTGACACATGAAGCAGCACGTGGATGGATGAAGAGACTATAATTTATAGGACAAACAGACCAAACCACGCAGCGTTTAATCGTGGATCTACTGCAGGAGCCAGTCTGGGCATGGAGCAGGTGCATTAAGGTGAGTAAAGCCGAGCGCATCCTCGTTCCTGATGGGTTTACTTTTTGAAAAACTAGTGACTCTATGAAGATTTGTGTAAATGAGGGCCTATTTTCTGTGATCAGGTGGATGTGCCCGTGTAAGGTCCTAAGATTAGAAAGACCAGATCTGGGCTCACTGAAGTCTCGTGCCCCAGAAAAGATAAGCTAGAGTAAAGTTATTTATTAATTCAACTTTTTAACAAAGATTCATACAATATTTATTTTAATGTATAATTTATTATAAACTATACTGTATATATGTCTATTTTTATTTGTATTTATACTAGTAAAGATTATCAATAGATTTTCAAAATATTATTAATGTTTCTATACTGAACAAGAATTTTAAAGCAACACTTTTGTTTTTGCCCCCATTTTTTATAAGCTGAACTCAGAGACCTAAGACTTTTTCTATGAACATAAAAGGCTTATTTTTCTAAAATACTGGTCACAAATCAGTCCAAAACTGTGTTAGTGAGCACTTTTTCTTTGATGAGGATGACGAGCATGCAGATTAGCTTCCCTGAGACGGTTTCTGAAAGTTTGTGCAAAAAGTCTTCTCTTTAAGTTCAGCTCATAAAAAATGGCTCCTTCGATGCCTTCAAAGACATGAGTGTTATCAGGCCTCAGTCCGTCTTGCGCCAGACCCCACCTCAGAACGCCCACAGTGGTGCATGGCGGCGCGTCCACACCTGCATCAGGTTGTAGATGGCAAATCAGCCATGCATCTCTGACTATGAGCAATTTGCAAGGCATAAGATTGGGCCCATTTCACCAAATTTCTCCAAAAGTGGCTTGGTTGATCAGACTATGAACCTGCGACAAACTAGACATTGTCCAGGGTGTACCCCACATAAGGCCCAAAGTTGCTGGGATACGCTCCAGTCACCTGTGTCACCTACCGGAAATAGGCGTACGAAATTAATGAATGAATGAAGAATATAATTTGTCACTACTTCTTGTTTCATCAATGCAATATTTGCAGAATTATGTAACACCATTCCTTGTGTAGCAGATCAGTCTTCACCATTGTTTATTTGTATAATTTTTAATAAAATCCCACAAAAGACATTAATGTTTCTCTGTTTATATTAAGTAATATTTAAAAACCAGAAGATTTCTCTTCCTTCAGATTAATGAGACTAGACTAAACCTAACAGTTTCTTTGGACCTGTCAAAACCAGAGTGGTGCCCCTTTTAAATTAGAAATTAATTTTAATAAATTAATATTAATATCAAAGTTAATTATTAAAATTCTAAAAAAATTATCTGATATATAGATTTATGCAACAAGTAGCTACACTTGGTTTTCAGTTTTACAGTGAAGCAGTGCCCTAGAAGAGTAAACACACCCCGTTTTAAAGATTGGGTTTTCCCTTTGGCTTTAATGATTCAAGCACTTTAAAGTGGATTAATGTTTACATTCAAAACCCCACTGCGAGTTCCTCAGACGAGAACACACTGTACGCACTGATGTGAATTATTCAGCAGCCATGTATAACACAGAGTTTAGGGTTATAAATAAATAAGCTGAGGACCGTTGCTTTGAGGAGAGCAATGATACAGAGGTGTTTCTACAGCAGCACAGTGGTGGTCACTGACAGACTACCAGAACCACTATGTGAAAATACTTCAGGGGACACTTTGAAGATGTTTTTATCCACACTTATTTAAAATTGCCGTAGCTTCTTCTAAGATCTGTGCTACATTTACTCATGTGCCGTATTTTTGAAATGGTTAAGCTTGTCTATGATTTAAATGTGAACACTTAAAATAACTTATAACTGTTAGATTTGGGGACCTCTTGTGATAAGGATGCATAGTGCAACCAAAGCCTTTTGACCAGCCATATGACTAGTAATGTCAAGATGACACTGACAGAGACCATGTTATGTTCAAGAAAAGATGGCCAGTGTATGATACAATGACTTGGGAACACTACAAGTCCAGTCTTAGACCAAGCCCGAACTTAGTTAGCAAATATGAATAAACAAGAGTTTTCTTCCCATCATTAAAATAAAGTAAAAAGTAGAAAGAAAACTTGAGTCTGAGAAAAACTAGTTTTTTAGTTATTTTTGTGGTCACAGCCTTAACCCTACTAGCAGCCATCCTGCTTTTCTTTAATTAATTCAGTTATACTAGAGAGGAAAATCTTCTATTTTAACTCAAAAGGTGCATCTTTGGATGTTATTTTGAAAGTGTAAATAATGGGAATAAAATCTAACTTTTTTTGACTTATTATAACGATGTCTAATCTGTCATTTGATGCCTTTTGGAGATTTTTCCATCTTTGCTTGGCGTCTTTATGCACATTAATACATTTTTTTAACTGGGTGCCCAAACTTTCGATCCCCACTGTACATACATACATACATATCATCGCTGCCTGATGAAACTCACGTATGTCCAAAACGGTTACTTTTCAGGAAGTGAAAAAAACACTGTATTTCAAAAGCAGTTGAATGTAGAGTTGTCATACTTGTTACGGCATCTTTACATGTAACCATATTCTTGCCAGTGTAATGATATAATCCACATTTGACCAAAATTGAGTTTAAATGGACATACGTGCATATTTTACATTAACGGTGGTCGATACGCGTTCTTCCGATCATTAATTAGAATGGCCAAGTCGCGTTTCATATTGACAGATGAATACGCTCAGTTTATTAAATAGCCTACGTCTTAGTTTATTAAATACGCTTAGTTTATTTAATATTAATAATAAATTAATTAAATGTCTCTTGCAAACAAATGAAGGGACAATGAATCAATACACTGACATGGTAATGCTAGACAGATACTTTGTTTGCACAGTCCTACCGTAATTTTGTCACTCCTAGACATAGACATTAATTTTGACTGGTAATCGATTAAATAAGCTAGATTTGTAATTAGTAATGGGATTAAGTCTTTAAGTCCTACTCAAAACTAATGTGAGGTGGAGGCTGTAGTATTGTCTAATCTGAGAAGAAGAAAAAGAAGAAAAATACTTACCCTCACTGGCAGCTATTTCGGAATGATTTTCTTTATCACTTTCAAGAGAATCTAACAACAATAAAGATAAAATGCATTTAGCACACTGAATAGCCTACAATGTTTGAATAATTCAGAACTGAGCTTGCATCAGTAGCTTTGACCAGCACAGTAACTATACATTTTGAATTCTCTGTGATTAAAGGGATAGTTCGCCCAAAAATGATATTTAAGCCATGATTTACTCACCCTCAAGCCGTTCGAGATGCATCTTTTTCAGTTATTTTAGAGAATGTCTTAGATCTTTCAGTGGTTATAATGTGAAGCAATGGGGTCCGGCTGCTTCAAGTCCGAAAATGTGCCTGCATCCTTCACAAAAATAATCCATCCGGCTCCAGGGGGATAAACGAAGGCCTTCTGAGGGTAATCCGTGCAGTTTTGTCATAAAAATATACATATTTAAAACTTTATAAACAAAAATAACTGGCTTCCGGCGGCGGTCGGTACACATTCATGGAGATGGATGCTGGCATATAACGTTGGACAGGGCGGGAGATACGCGGCGTGATTGACAGCTTTGACACCAAATGGATATACGTGAAAATCAGATGACATAATTTCACAACTTTTCGTTGGCCATTAAGATATGTGAAGCATACTGTATACGGAAATGAACCTGGACATTCAATTCGTCGAAAAATCAAAATGGACATACGTGGTTTTCATCGGACAGCGACGATATATACATACACACACACACACACACACACACACAGGGCCGACATGGCTAATCAGGAGATTTCCTGGGCCAGGATGAGGGCTAGCCCGGCAAGGTGACATGTTTTCAGAGCAAAAGCCCCCATTTAAGAGGGGCCAGAAAAGCAGAGAAGGGAGGGGCTGGGAGTGTAGCATAGAGTGATATAAACTTAGTGCACGGATGTTGGCAGAAGTTCTCTGATGAATGTTCTGTTGTCAGTCCATGGCCATGTAACTCTACATGTGATCTGTTATTAAACTCTAACTTAAGCTACTGGTTCATAGTGCTTTTTCCAATCTGAACCTGGAGAGTGAAGTGAACAATCAGAATTCCTTCACAAAGTGAATGTATTGGTAATGCACTTTAAGTTACTGTATTTTATAAAGGTTTCTTATTTTTTTCAGCACAGCTCTGGTGTATGAATGTGTAGAGGTGACTGTAGAGGTGAGTTTGGTAGTGATCAGAGAAGGCTGTGAGCGCCATGCATCATGTAAAGTGCTTTGGTTCAGCCAGGTTCAAAAAAGGACTCTCTGAAGTCCTTATAATGTGGTGAATGCAAGAGAAGAATAACTGTTTAGAATAAGAATAGCTGAATAACTGTTTATAACTGACCAAGACAAGAACAGTGTATGTTACACTGAAGGAGATACCCGGGAACAGATATACAATGCAAACACTGTCTAGTTTTAAACCTAAACAGTTTTAGATATAAAGTCTAAAACCATAGATGAGTTAGCAAAAAAAAAAAAAAAAAAATTAAACTGAGATATTAACAGGTAACTTACAGAATTGGTTGGCCAAATTCTACATTTATGACATAAACAGACAACTAAATAAGCATTCTCCACCAAAAAATCAGTAGGCCATTTATCACACTCTACAAATGTTTTTCAGCTTCACTGCCTCTGCATTGATTATTTAGACCAAAGTCCAAAATTGATAAGTTGTTTTACTAGCTCTTTATTGTTTTATCTTTTTAGGACTTGCTCTTAGGACAACATCCCATTTAATATACTCGACAATAACATAAGCCTTATCCGCTCCACAACCAGCCATGAAGACAGGAAAATGCAGGAATCACTTACTTCAACATTTGAAGGAGAAATAAAACGGCAGCTCTTCAAAAGATTTGTTGGAAAACTTTAGCGCTTCATTACTTATGAACACTGATGTTTGTAATGTATTATTTATTCAGCAAAGCTGTTTCAAGTGGGGCTCTGTTTACTGTACGTCTTTGTAAGTTGTTCAGAAGTCGAGAGACATGCTGCAGGCTATAAAAAGCATTTCATCATGGCGTGCATGTTTCACCCGCTACAATACGATGTTTCATATGTAGAGTAACTCTGAGCTATTGCTTGAGGTACCTGCCTATCTGCAATAGAGCGTGCCAAAATTTTCTTTAAAGATGGTTCTAAACAACTTCAGGACTTTTGAAAACTGCATGTGTTAGTTTATTTTATTATGTTGCCTTTTTGAAGGTTTTTAGCTGATGTTAAAATGCTCCATTCATGTGGTCCTTTAAAAGTTTTACTGAGTTTAAAACTGCACATAATTGCCTGCAGGAAAAGGTTAGAAAAAGAGCTTGGATACTTGGGATAAGTATTTATACCTATGACTTTTCAATAGTGTTGTTTTCAAGATCGCATTGAACGAGACCAAGACAAGACCAAGACTAGCTATCAAAACCTGGTCACGACCAGGATCATAGCAGATCAAGACCGAGTCAAGACCAGAACCAGTCCAGAATACACTATAGGTAAGTCAACAGTTAAAAAGTTTAAACAGTTCAAGTCCAGTTTTCGAGTCAAAACTCATAGAGGTTAGTGTTTGTAAAGGAGGCAGAGTTATAACAAGAGTTTTAATTGAATATCAATTGATTACGGTTTTTTCTCCCAAACACAGACAGATCTGCTATTTGTGGTCTTTGTTCATCTTGACGTCTGAGAAAAAGTAAAACTGAGTTTGAGACGAAGACAAGACCAAGGATTCTAAAGGTGCGTTTACACTTGCCTTGTTTGGTGCGGTTCAAACAGACTCTGGTGCGGTTGCTCTGTTAGCACGGTTCCCTTGGGTGTGAATGCTCCAGATGAACCCCTTCAAAATAGAAGTCTCGGCGCACTTCCAATTGAACTCTGGTATGTTTCAATTCAAGCGTGACCCTTACACGGACCATAGATAAGCTCAAACAAGAAGAGCCTGATAAATTGGATGAAAACATCATGTAACGCTTAGTTTCTCCAAGGTCGTAAAAGAAAACAAACCAAATTATTGTCTTATTGTCTGACTAAATAAAATGAAAATAGGTCAATTCTGAAGCACTGAAAAGCTAAAAATCAATAATAACATGCCTTATTAGCATTTGGGCTAACAGCACCATCTAGATACCAGCTGTGAATCTCAGCAGACCGGAACTTTTTCCTGACAAACCAAACTAATTGGATTATTTTTTTTATTCTGTTTTGGTGCAAACTAATGAAGCGGACTACAAATGTGAACACACAATAAGATTCAAGACCATGACAAGACCAAAGCATTTACAAAATGGCTGGTCTCAAGACCAAGACCAGTCTCGGGTATTACATTTACTTTCCAAATTCACATCATGTGTTATGTTCATATTTTTAGCATTCAGATTTTCATTGTTGGTAATGTTAAAGCTGGATTGTATCTGTGTTAAATACAAACGCTGAAATTTTACTAACTAATAATTTACATAATTAGTGAACATTACACTAGACTACTCCATGTTGAAAGCACCTGAGAAGTTAGAAAAGTAGAAGTAGAAGTAGAAGTTAGTAAAGATAAAACTTCGAAGCTCCAATTTAGTTCTATTTGGTCTTACTATTCATATACTCACTATATCACTATTAATATAAATTAAGTAACTTAAACAGAAAGTATGCAATTTTTTTTCTGGCATTGGTGGAAAACTGTTAAATAACTTTAGGTTATTTGCATAACCCCAGTTCTCTGAGTAGCATGAGTGAGATATCTCACTATGGGATACGCTCCTCAGCGTATTCAGAGTAGCCCTATAACACTACCCTAGACCTGAGTGGCTGGCAGTGATGACGTATATGTATATATATATATATATATATATATATTACTATACAGAGCTGTATATATACACATCCAAATAAAAATATTGTAATTTAGAGCATTTATTTGCAAGAGGATAGTGATGACCAGTGTTTTTTTGTGTTATTTATGTATACATATTTTATTATTACAGAAGTATATATATATATATATATATAACATATAAAATCCTTTGTGGACGCGCGCCCTCTTACCTATCTGACCCCATCACCCGGTATACACCAGCTCGTACCCTTCGCTCTCAGGACGCTGGCCTCAGTTCAACTTCCTCGAGGAAAGAAGTAGTCTGCTGACTACAGAGCCTTTTCTTATAGAGCCCCATTTTTATGGAATGGTCTCCCGATGGAAGTGCGGCGAGCTGACTCTGTTGAGGTTTTCAAAAGCAAACTCAAAACATACTTATTTCACCAAACGTATGGAGACTGATTGATCATAGGTATACGTTTACACTGGTTGTAGTTGCAGGTACACGCTCACACTGTTTGTAGCTGTAGGTACACACTCAACCGCTCATATTAGTATTATTATTAGTAGCACTTTTTTATTTTCTACCTTCTCCTAGGGTGGACGCAAAGCTCTGACCACCCCATCTGTCATCTACCTTGATGTTGGCTGCGGCCCCATCCACTAGCAGTAGCTCAGTGGTAGAGCGGCCGTCCTTCGACCAGCGGGTGGGCGGTTCGATCCCCACTCGAAACATATTAAAACATCATAGCATCCCACTCTCCTTCACAGTTCATACTGTCATTGTGTCCTTGGGCAAAACACTTAACCCACCTTGCCTCCAGTGGTCAGCTGTAACACTGGAAAAGCGCTATATAAATAACACGAGTCAGTGCAGTCACGTGATGATGATGATGATGATGATGATGATGATGACACAAGCAATCAGATGGAGGGAGGAAAACTGCAGCTGTGCACCTTGCAATCAACAATGTAAAGCTAATGTTACAATGTTCAAATCAATAAAAGATGAGTTACCTTTGAAAAAGTGGAACGTACACACTCCTTCCAACTGTAAAGAATGGTTGAAATTTTTTTTTTTTCCTAGATCACTACATACTGTTGTGCTCAGAAATTTACGTACCCAGGCAAAATCGGTGATTGTTCGGCCATTTTTTTATATATAATATGAATGATAACACAAAAACCTTTTTTTCAGGTAGCCCAACAAAAATTTTAGCCACAACTGCCAGGAAAATTGTTCGGGATGCAAAGAAAACCCACAAAAGCCAGAAGAAAGCATCCTGCTTACAATATACTAAACAGCACAGAAACAAGCCTCAAAACCTCTGGAACAAAGTAATTTGGAGTGATGAGACCAAACTTTTACTTTTTGGCCACAACCATAAACGTTACGTTATGGTTTGCGTTTGGAGAGGAGTCAACAAGGCCTATGATAAAAGGTACACCATTCTACTCGCCACGCAAGTTTTCCTCGTTCGTTCTCGTGAGTGTTTACATTCCTCCGGACGCGTGTGTGACCACAGCGCTACAACAGCTGGCTGAACAAATAGCTGAAACGGAACAAAGATACCCAGACTCTCTTTTAATCATTCTTGGGGATTTTAACAAAGCAAATATCTCCCGTGAACTGCCAATATACAGACAGCACGTTACATGTCCCACCAGAGACAGTAATATACTGGAGCACTGCTACACAACAATAAAGGATGCATATCAGCAGCTTTGGGGCTGTCTGATCACTGTGTGGTTCATCTTATACCGACCTACAGGCAGAAACTGAAATCAGCTAAACCTGTAATAAGGACTGTAAAAAGATGGACTAATGAAGCAGAGCAGGACTTAAAAGCCTGTTTCGATTGCACTGATTGGACTGTTTTTGAAGCTGCTACCACCGATCTGGATGAGCTCACAGATACTGTAACATCTTACATCAGTTTCTGTGAGGATACATGCATTCCTACCCGGTCATTCTTATCATTCACTAATGATAGACCATGGTTTACTGGGAAACTCAAACAGCTTCGTCATGCCAAAGAGGATGCTTACAAAAGTGGGAATAAAATCTAGTATAACCAGGCCAGGAACAGACTGACAAAAGAGATCAGAATTGCTAAAAGAAGCTACTCTGAAAAGATGAAAAAACAGTTTTCAGCCAACGTCCCTGCATCAGTCTGGAAAGGCCTGAGGACCATCACCAATTACAAGTCACCATCCCCCGATCTGTCGAGAATCCACAACTGGCTGACGATCCGAATGCATTCTACTGCAGGTTTGAAAAGCCCAGTCTCACACCACACACCCGCTCTGATCTGCACTTCACACCCTCACCATCATCTCCTGCACCCCCTCTCCTCCCCCCTCCTGCCATCCCACCTGAGCTTAAGGTCTGTGTGGAGGACGTGAGTCGAGTCTTCAAAAAACACAAGACCAAGAAAGCGTCAGGCCCAGACGGCACCTCTCCTCGTGTTCGAAAGCCTGCGCTGACCAACTGGCCCCAGTCTTCACGCAGATCTTCAACAGATCATTGGAACAGTGTGAAGTTCCCAGCTGCTTCAAACGCTCCACTATCTTTCTCGTCCCCAAAAAACCCAAAATCACTGGACTAAATGACTACAGACCTGTCGCTCTCACGTCTGTTGTCATGAAGTCATTTGAAAGACTGGTGTTGGCCCACCTGAAGGACATTACTGGACCCTTGCTGGATCCTCTTCAATTTGCCTACAGAGCAAACAAGTCTGTGGATGATGCAGTCAACATTGGACTGCTTTACATCCTGCAACATCTCGACAGACCTGGGACTTATGCAAGGATCCTATTTGTGGACTTTAGTTCGGCCTTTAATACCATCATGCCTGATCTCCTCACAGCCAAACTGACCCAGCTCTCCATACCATCCTCAATATGTCAGTATGCAATATCTCCTAAACTCAGGGGATTATTTATATTATTTATATTTATTCCTCCACCCAAATATTGTAAATGCTCATAATCTGTCTTTTCTGACTAAACATAACCGTGACCTTATACTGTTTATATTTTTCTTCATATTTTTATTCTTAGAATTTTCTTTATTACTGTGTTGTATTTGTATTGTTTATGTGCACTGGAAGCTTCAGCACCAAAACAAATTCCTTGTGTGTGAAAGCACACTTGGAAATAAAGCTCTTTCTGATTCTGATTCTTTTTACCAAGAAGAATGGGCAGCTTTACCTACTGAGAAAATAAAGAACCTCATCATTGTCATTGATGTTAAAGGTAGCAATACACTTTATTAAGAACTCACTATGTAAACTTTTGATCAGGGTCATTTGGGTAGTTTCTGTCATTGTGATTTAAATAGAGTTACCACAGTTGTTTTACAATTAATGGCTTCACCCAACCACTAACTATTGTTAAAAAAAAAGGTTTTTGTGTTATCATTCATATTCTCTGAAAATAAATCACTGTAGCTCTTAATTTTAGAATACAGTGGTGCAAACTGTTGCTCTGTGTGCGCTCAAGAACATTTTCTCAAGAATTCTTTTATATCTCGGCAAAGTTCATGCTGCTGCATGACTTTTGAATTTTTCTAGTCAAAACAAAACCAAACAATGTATATCCTGGAGTTAGTTATGGCTGCCGTTTTGAGTGTAAGTTAATTGAAAACTTTTGACTTCCAGGTTAATTTCCATATTATGTGGCCTACAGTTCACATTGCACATGATCTTTTCTGACCAATGGGCTTGAAGAAGGAACAGAGTAGTGATGTAATAAATAAAGGTCTCTGAAATAAAAATAGGCAACAGTATAATATCAAATCATAACACTGTAAGTTTTAGATGAGGATGAGTGTTATAGATGTTAGTTATTCAACAGGAATCTCATTTTACAGAGTTGCATAATTCCCATGTGGGATTTTCTTCAAGTGGCCACTGGGGGATTTGGCAAAGGCATAGGTTGTTTTATCGTTTGCAGGTCTTATTATACATTCATGGATTATTATTTAGTTTTTTATGTATTATCTTCCTAGAAATGTCAGGTAGTTTGATTTTCTATGACTGTTTTATACTAATACTCACAGTGGAGTGCAAGTAAAAACCACTCATTGTATCCTGAGGGCGGTTGCCTTGGCAACATTGCCTTAGAGGAAGAAAATTCCTGCTATGAATCCAAAAAACTGTCTGTAAAATCACACAGAGATAAATCAATGGAATGTCTGTGAGGCCGCCTTAAAAGAGGGATCAGTGTGAATCACTGCTGTTATATGAAACACAGTCAGGTGAACTAGTTCCCTTTGAATATAATAAAATAAAAAAAAGAAAATAGTATGGGGTAAAGGAATTCTCAGATGAACAATATTATGATATGCTCTGTGGCACAGCCTTTAGAACATTGCTTTGAATTTATTCAGGTTTTCTTCATGGTATTTCTGTAGGGTGGAGGTTAGGACTTCGACTAGATATTATATCTTTTTAAATATTGGTGTTGTTGCATGACTCATCTCTGATCTCAACCAGGCTTTAGCCGTGGTACAGATGGCCTTGCATTTTTGTCTAGAAATCTCTAGGTTATGGAAGAGATCATGGCTGGCTTGTGGACTACAAGCAGGTCCTCTGACTCCTCAGTTTTAAACCAACTTTTGAGATGAGACATTTGAAAGATGTCAAAAGAAAATAATTAATTTAGAAGATTTTCCATTAACAGAGATTGAAATGTGTTTTGTGTGACATCAGAGGATTTTTCAAAAACCTGAGGCAAATTAGCTTTTTGGGGGCTTTGTGTGAAGAACTTGTTGGAAGGTGTGGTTTCTTTTGGATTTATTTTTTTAATGCCATGACAAAACATAGCAAACAAATCAGGCAGAGGAGGTCATATGGAATGGTGCCAAAATGTCATAAGGCAGTTCAACTTAATGTGATGACTGTTAAGTTCTTCCTGCACGTGTCAATGACCACTTTTGTTGTGGTGTTTAATTGGATACATGGAAGACTCAAAGACTATGGGGAGTAATTTACAATGTAGCTTCAAATTCAAAGGGGCTGTCACCTTGGGACAATACAACAACACAGTTTTGCGATACAGATACAAACCTTAATTAAATGTGTTTTGCAAAGAAAAATAATATGATGAGCTGTGAGGTCAGGGGTGCAGCAAAAGAAAGTACATAAAAGACTAATTTATTTTGGAGGCGTAGTACTGTCAATGTTGTTTTTCTGACTTTTTTTTGATAGTTTTTCTGACTTTTTTTTTTTTGATAGTTTTTCTATAGAGTTTTTGGGGTAAATTGTTTTTCTGACTTAATTTTTACTTAATTTCGTGATAACTTTTCTTTTTTCAAAAACAATTCCCCCCCAAAAAAGTCAGAAAAACCATTTCCCCCCCCAAAAAAAAAGTCAGAAAAACTATTAAAAAAAAAAGTCAGAAAAAAAACATTGACAGTACTACGCTTCCGTATTTTATAGCTACTTCCACTGATAAAACTACGTGAAACAATTGTTTTGATGCTTTTTAGACAAGTTTTAGGCCCCATCACAGACACATAAGAGTAGCGACCGGCAATTTATGTGATTTTGAAATGGCACTGCTATTGCCCCACTGTGTGCCAACAAAGACCCGAGCACCTAAGGTTGCCAACCCACACTGTAGTCTGTGCTGATACAAACAGGAAGACACACACACACATCAGTTTAAGTGTAAAGCAGGGGCCAAGTAGCAGCATTTGTCTTAACGTGACATAGCGTCAGCAACGAGTGAACAGCTTCGGGAGAGTTAGGAGCCGCAGCAGCACAAATCTAAAGGAAACATGGGATATGATGGACAAATACACCCATTATGTTAAATTTGGGCGTGTTTTTTTAAAAGAGTAAATAACCTATATGTTTTTAGTGGTTGCTTTGAGTGTGTATGAAGTTTATTTTCAAATAAGTAAAGCATTAATCAAGACAAGCCGACCAGCCTCATTTAATGCATAGCCTGCAGTGTGTCACGCCCTCACCTGAGAAACACTGGTCTACACTTCTTGCTGATAAAACAGAGAAAGTTCTGATTTCAGCAATGAATACATATTTTACCTCAGGAATAAATTGACACAGAGATATATATTGTCAATTCAATCACGTGATGTTAACGAGGCGGAGATAATTGACTTTCTGATGCTGAACTCTAAATGTTTACGGGAAGATCTAAACTTCAGTTTGATATTGTATTGTTATGTGTTAGTATTTTGTGGAGGAAAAAAATGGTCCAGGTTTTAAAATGGAAAGCAGGAAAGGTTCCCTTGTCTTTTGGAAGTGAGGTGGAGACTGAAAAATAAAATCGGGTAGTGGCATTTTAATCTTAGAAATATTACTTACTGTACGTAATGGCAGTATGAGTGCACACTGACATGATGGGGCCTTGGAAATAAAGGGCCTAAAAAGTAAGGAGCAGAGTTTTGAATCGGAATTTAACTGGAAGTTAATATAAAGTAAGGCTAACACAGGTGTTGGTCTAATGCGGTCTCTCTTGTATGAATCCTAAACAGGCTAATAAACTTTAACTGCAGTTTAGAACTTTAAACATACATGAGTGTTCTCTTATACAATAAAATATTAAACTTAAGTCTGTGAGCAACCCTATAATTGCTGATTACTAAAAGAGTAGAAGTTGCATTGTTAACAGATGAGTCAAAAACACCATTGTGAATGCATGAACACAGGTGCACAGCTGCTCTTTTAGTTATCAGCTGAATTTCAAATATATTAAAGCACAAAACAAAAATACCTCAGTGCAATTTATATATGCTGTTTGATCAGAACAGAAACACTTTTATATGCATAATGAATGTGTTGTTTTTGAGTGCACTGGGAGCGGGGGCTTCATGTATTGTTCTGGACTGAATAAATCGCCTGCTTGTATCAAATTGGACCAAAAAGTTCTCTGCTGAGATCACAGAGCATTAGGAGGAGCTACTTCACGTTGTTTATCAGACTTTGGAGGAAGTGCTTTGTATCGATTGGTGTGAGCCTTTGCATTTAACTTTCTGTTGACCGGTCCGATGCCCCCGAGCCTCCGTTCAGTGCCTTTTCTCTAATTTATTGCCTGAAGAGTCTTAGAATGAGACTGGCACTTGGATAGTGTGCTTCAGAAGGCTTTTCACTCTCAAATGTGCTATTCAAGAGCCCTGGAGTTTGGCAGACATGTTTGGAACTTCAGTTAAAGGTCACAAAGAAATGCTTTGCTTTGTGCCTGACATTGGATTTCTTTGAAAAGTAGAGTCTTCTTTTTCCTCGTTTTGTGCAGCATTCACACAGCTGCATGCAGCCATAGTGAATTTAAGAAACAGCAATTTTTTGACCTTTGCAAACTGTTCTGGTGCAGCCTTCAGAAGACCGCGTTTTTTTGGACTGAGATTCTAGATTTTGCACACCAATAGTATAAATTGCCAAATAAAATCAAATTCTGGTACAAACTGTGCCATAAAGTGTTTTTTTTTTAGTTCCTTAATTGCGTGGGTCTCTCTGACCAACAGGTTTTCTATCACACTTGAAGCACACTGTTCAGTATTAGTTACAGCTATTTCATTTACTGAAATGTTGTACAATAAAAAATAATCTTGTGAGCATTTTTCAGATGTTATTTGATCATGCACCTCCAGGATTTTTAAATTTGTTCTTTCAAAAGGTAAGATTTTTGCAAATTATCAAACATTTGCATGTTTGCAAAGGTGCTATATTCTTAATGGTGCGATCAAGAGCACTCAGGCGACCCTAGCTAAAGGCTACAAGCTACAACTTAAGTGGATACTATATTTTGCTGGGCTTGTAAAAAATGTTAAATGACTACAGGACTACAGGAGCCATACACAGATTGTTTTAAGGACTGTGCTTCCTCATCAAAGACTGTTGAACTGAGATATACCTGATGAGGTTAGAATGCAAAACATGCATAAAGGAAAATGACCATCACTATTATAGACAAAGTAACATGGTCTTGAGGGCTATGTAAAAATAATAAAATACAGTTAAGTCCTGCCAGCATTACAACAAGCACCATTAAGCCAAAGAGCAAATATCCTACAAAAAGTAACAACTAATTTTAACTTTAACCAAGGCTTCTGCCAAATGCAAGTGAAACTAAGAATCTCTGATGTCACACAAGGTTTATTTCCTTCTCAAACAGGATGAGAAAGGGGAATGACACTGAGGAAACGGACACAAGCCGGAATCAAACCCAGGTTGCTCCAGTATGTGGTATGCGTTATTACCTGTTTAAACACCAAGGCACCCAGAGACTTTTAAAAAATGTTATAAAAAAAAGAAACACAATTAAGTGGAAAGAACAGTAAGTTAAAAGAGGAGAACATGGTTTTGTCTGTCAGTATTTTCTGTATCCCTGTCTTTAGTAATTTGCTGCTACAGTATATTGTGTAATTTTAAAGATGATGTTATATCTTGCACAAATGGAAGTAAATGATCTATACCCCAAAATATGTTTTATTCAATGTTTTATGAACATTGTCATTTTGGAAATAGAAGTGAGGGGTATATGGTGGCAAAATGGTAAATAGTGTGTATTTATTTAGTGCTTTTTTGACTTGATGCTTCCATTCACCCCAATCACACACACACACACCTGGGGCAGACAAAGAGGGTGGTTGCCATGACAAAGCACTCACACCTTCTCCGACCACCACCAAACAGCTCCACAGTCACACACATTCATACACCAGAGCTGTGGCACTGGAGACAAGGTGGGTTAAGTGTCTTGGCCAAGTACACAACAACACTATAAACTGGGAAAGCGGGACTTGAACTGCCAACCTTCTGGTTATAGTGGTTAGCACTTATGCCTTACAGCAAGAAGATCATGGGATCCAGTCTGGGCTTTTGTATGGAGTCTGCATATCCTCTCTGTCCTGTTGTGGTTTCTCCCTGGAAACTCTGACTTCATCCCACTGTCCAAAGACAGTCCATCCATGTGTAAGTAAACTGGGGATACTTAAACAACATTAAATAAATGTAAGTGGAAATGGTTGTCTGAATAAATGGCGACTGGCCATGGTGCACCCTGCCTCACACCCAAAGCAGCTGGCTCCAGTCTTTATTCAGTCCCACAAAGGATAAGTGTCCAAAGATGAATGGATCAGATCATGTGCTACTAGTACTGAAGTTTTTACACATCCATGCTTCATATAACAAATGCAAGTAGGTTAAACTCAAATAGCCCCACTGGGAGCGGGAACATTAACCCTGGTATGGAAAATCAAAGAAATGTGATCACAATTAAAAAAGTTTAGCTCAGTCCCTGGAGAACTTTTGTGGTTCAGCTGGGAAATCTCAAGTCAACAACAGATGGCGCTTCTTCTCCGCTCCCACACAGAGCTTTGTGTGTTTAAATGTTTGGAGCTGGTCGAATTACTGAGTGCAATAAGAGAATGGACAGAAAAGGTGGCATCACATCCCATAGTGGTGAAGCATTGTGGGCCCTCCCCGCAGTCTGTCCGTCTAGCGCCCCACCTGTCTTGTCCGAGTGTCCATCTGCCCATCTCACACAGCCCACTCGGTTAAAGCCCACAGTTAACAACACATAACTCATCCTTACTTTAAACCAGGCAGGTCTTTTCATAATAACAACATTAAAAACAATAACAAGAAAGTCCTAACATTTGCCTACATTGTGCACAAATGGCAGAACAGCAGGACGAGGTGTTGTTGGCTCTCACCTTTTAGAGCTATTGAGCAATGCATTGTCAACAGCAACAACAATGTATTATTGTCCATTCTATTGTCCATTCTTATGTAAAAACAAATGTTACCAGACGTCTTGGCACCAGATTTAGTGATGCTAAAGTCTTTCTCAAAAGTTTAACTCTGGAAAGAGAAAGAGAAGGCCTAAACACTAAGAATTGTATAATGTAAATGTATGTGTTTCTGAAGATTCTTTAACATTGGATAATAATGGCAGTATAATAAATCAAAGCTAATATTTTTGTCTGTCAATTTTAGGGTAATGACCATTTAGATTTATTTGGCACATGTTGAATTTAAGGAGTATCAGGGAAAACTTTTATCCAGTTGAACAAAATGCAACACATCAGTCATTACAATGTGTTCAGTATTGTATAATTGCCTTAAAACACTGCAATTGTCATGGAAAAAAACATATTTGAAGCTCATTAGAACTCTGTTGCGCTACTTTGGGTCCATTGCTTACTGTTCTTCTGGAGATACCTCAGGTGGTTTCAAGCTCTGAAAAAGTAGACTTTGACATGTGTAATATGCAAAGTCACCACTCAATGCCATCAAACAATACACAATAATAATAACAACAATAATAAATCACACACATGGCCTTTATGTATGGTACCATCATTCTACTAGTACATGGCTTCAGTGGGCAGTTCTAAATAATACAGTAATTATTAATATTCACCGTATATTTTAAGCACTGGAACTTGAGGCTGCAGATAATATCCAAGAGGCTCTCCAAGTAGCTCTGCGTTGGTTTGAGCAATGGACTTGGACTTGTAATGTTTTAATAATAATAATGCATTTTATTTATAAGCACCTTTCAGAACACCCAAGGACACTGTACATGGGTTAAAAACATTAAAAACAAGCAAATTAAAAGATAACATAATAAAACTAATTTAAAAGACATGGTGGACTAAGATGTGTAGGACAGTCGGAACAGGTGAGTTTTAAGTCTGGATTTGAACAGTGGAAGAGAGTCATGATGCGGGGATCATTGTGTAGGCAAAAGTGTGCGGACCAACTGACATTGATGTAAGACTGAAAGGATGGTGTTCTGTCGAGGATGACACCCAGACTCTTGACCTGAGGGGAGGGGTGAACAGAACTCTACTCTTCCATGGGCTATCATACACTGGTCCTGGTCTTGATGCCTAAAAGTCCTGAGCTCAGTACAATCGGCCCTGTCCTACAAAGCTGGTTTATGAGGTTAGACGTACTGTAAGTTCAGGGCTTCTAGCGAGGTAAATCTTTATGGACATTTATGCAGGTAGAGGATAGAAGCACAGCTCACTGACCAATCAGCAACAAAAAATGAGCGGTGTCTGCCCAAGCAGCAGCTGACTGTGGCACAAATGTAGCTACAGTGAACTAGCGACACTGTAAAGTGATATCATATTGTAACTTGGAGGTTTAAAAAGGTGAATGGCATTATGTTAAAAATGGAATTATGTTGATGTCAAAGGATTAATAGACTCTGTGATATTTATTTTAATGCAGCATTTAAAACATATACTCCACATTTCTGTTGGTTGTTATTTTTAGGCCCTTTGTGTGCATGACCAATTTATTCTGTTACTGCTGCTCGATTGGCAGGAGTTGTACTTGTGTTTTTTCTTCATGTTAACACTCTCCAGCCTGTCATTGTGATTGGCTGATCAGTACCAACTCTGCCTGTTTTTACATAAACATACTCTCATTCCACAGAGGAACTCATGGTTAACTCAATGGGCTAGATTTCCCCCAGGGCAGCTGTGGTAACAGATCTCACCACCACCAGTGTGTGACTGTGGACTGAATGAATAATGGACTATGTAAAGTGTCTTTACATAGTGTCTTAAAATGTGCTATATATGTTTTATGCATTTTTTTTTTTTTATGGTGTGTCCAGAGCTAGTTCATTGTTTAAAGAATGGCTGGACATGGCAAAGTCAGGCAGAGTTTTTTTTATTTTTGATTGACAAGTCAAGTTGCATATATCAGAAGTGAAAGCACAGTCTATATTTGGTCATTTGAGATGTTTTAATGGTTAATTTCACCTGTGAACTCAACATGTATTTACATGATGCCAAATAACTAGGGCTGGGAATCGATTAAAAAAAAATAACTAATTAATTGCACATTTTCTGTAATTAATTGCAATTAATTGTGTTTTCCCCCAAGCTTGTTATCATCAATATTTAAATTAGGGCTGGGCAACGATTAAAATGTTTAATTGCGATTAATCGCACAATGTTCTGTGATTAATCGCGATTAATCGCATTATACACAAAATAATGAATTCAAAATTAGTGTACTGCATACATTTTAAAAGAACTGCTATATGAACAAAAGTGCAATAACATTTGGTTTGCACTTTAAACAACACTTTAAACAAATAATGTGCTTTTACAGCAGTTAAAACATTTCTTGTAAATCTGAACTTAAACATTAATGTAATCAAATTAAATATTAAAACCAAAAATATTTGCCACTGACAGGGCATTAATATTTTGTTTAGTTTGTTATAGAAAAACAAGTTATGTCCAGAGCTTCAATCATAACATTATAACAATATAAACAATATAAATGTCTCTCTTGTGTTTTCATTACAGTCAGAGCCTGTGAATGCAGTTCCCGCGCGTTTCACACACCCTCTCCCTTTCACTTGCCAAACTCAAGGGTGTATGGGTAATGTAGTCTCTGCTCTTGGTGGGACGAATTAGGAAGCGTGCATTGTGAAGGGCGCTCTGGAAAGCGGCAGAGCAGGCAAAGGATTAAAACCTCTATTAAAACAGATGTCGAAATGAGCGTACCAGTACGCTAAAAGCACGTTCTGGGCGCACGGAGAAGTGGCGGTACTGAGTACAGGTGCGTACCGGCCCACTTAAAGCACTGGATGAGGGCGGCTCATACGTGCAGTCATTCGTCTTTCACTATACTAATCGGCCGACGTTAACGCGCGATAAAATAATTGTCGGCGTTAATTCATTAATGCGTTAACGCGATAAAAACGCGTTAACTTGCCCAGCCCTACAAATAACATGTATTTCATGAATAACAGCTGATATTAATTTACATTATTTTACAGGAGTTACTGATGTGTGTCATGTCTGAACCTGAACTAAATAAATGCACTTTAAATAGAATATAAATGGAGAAGATAGAGAATCAGGAAGAGACACCGTCAATCACCAAAATAAATGAAAAGCAATAGGAGGAGTACAGGAGTAAAACAGGGCATAACCTGTCCAGTTAGGGAGGGACAACAACTTGACTCAGGGACTGGTTGAAAATGTTGGTAAAGACCCCAGCCAGCAGGGCTGCACAGTCTTTCAGGCACCTGTCCGGAGACGCCATCGGGGCCCGCAGCCTTCCTTGGGTTCACCGTACCCAGTGTGCGCCTTAACTGGTACTCCTCCACTCTGAGGGCGTTGCAGCTGTGGGCTGGTGAATGTGGTGAAGCGCTCTCTGTTGGTGGCCCCTCACAATGTGCAAATTAGTTGTTTAACTGCTCTGCCAGGGGGACAGGCAGGCTGGGAAACACTGTCTCTTTTGTTGCTGCCCTTGGTTTTACTCACAGAAGAATGTTTTGTTAATATATATTAGAGCTGAATGTGTGGATAAGGAATATTTATGCAACACAATGAAACAACAACATACTAATAATAATACTAATATTTTTTTATTATTACATCACTAACGTGTCCACACAGTAAAGGTGGCTACTGTACATCCCTCGCCTGCAGAGCAGAATTTTGGGGAAATGTCTAAAGTCTCCAGGGGGACTCCCAAGAGGACAGATGGTCCTCGGGCTCTTGGTCTTCTCCCAGACACAACTCAGAGGACAGGTGTGTCATGTGTGCATGGGGGCTGAGATGAGAAAGACCAGGTCTGGACTCCCAGAAGTCTCCAGCCCCAAGAAAGAGATGCTACTAGAACCTGGTCCAATTACTACTGTTTTTGTAAAACGTCTGTTAAAATAATTATTAGGTTCGGATCACAAACGAGACGACGGAGACCGTACATGGTAAATTTAGAACTGGAAGACCGGTTTAATTCTTACAAGAATGAAACAAATCAGACAGATGCAACAATGGTACATGATGATATGTTGAACATGTTTACAACACATGAAGCTTTTATAGATGTACATTATGCCCGCCTCTCAGCTCCAGGGTCGTGGATGGACGTGTATTGAGCTGACATGTCAGTTATAGATGTGAATAAGTTTACGTGTACATGTTACTAAGTGTACAGGACAGTGTCCTGAACAATGATTAGATGTAGTGCAAAGTGATGTCTTTGTCTTGTTTGGATTAGCATGACGCCAAAAGGAGATACAGCTAAAGACATTAAGTCATACTTGTATGTGGATAAGCATATGAACTGGAATAGCAGTGAGAGCATAATATATAATATACAATTACTATGACAACGTCCTCACTTATTTTATACAAGTTATTTATTCATTCATTATCAAGTATTCACCAATATTGATTTTAATGTATAATCGGATTATGTATAAATATACTGTATGTATGTCTATTTCATTTTTTATTGAGACTAGTAAAACTGAACTATAAATATATTTTAGATACAATTTCAATAAATTATCACTGCATCTACGTATATTATAATTGTTTTATTTATAAATCTTAAATAGCGCGCTGCTTCAATGCCTTCAAAGACATGACTGTAATTATGCCTCAGTCCACCCTGCGCCAACACTCAGAATGACCACAGCGGTGCATGGCAGCTCGTCCACAACTGCGTCAGGTGGAAGATGGCAGACCAGTCTTGCGTCACTAACTATAAGCCTTTCGCAAGCTGTAAGATCGGCCCGAAGAGTAGTTAATCCGTTTCATAATACCACTGATCCAGACCAGGATTGTTAGGTTTTGTCTAACTGGGTAGGAAAGACATATCTGGGGTAGGTTCAACTAGCTCTGTAGCCTGGTCATGAACAGAATTACTAAAGACCACTTTCTGTGGTTAGTGCATACAGCACGTCATCAGAATATGGCCCAGATTTTCGAGATTTTTTTATTTGGCCGATAAAATACATCTTCTCATGATTGAGTTAGAAGTGTCCTAAGGTTTAGACAGACTCAAGTTTCCTGTATAATTTAAGCACACAGTCAAAGTTTGTCAGCTGATTCTTCCAGTGGGCGGGGACCTCCGGAGGATAGTGTGCACCATGCAGATGACCTTATGTTGTCTCTATTAAGAACACACTCCAAGTCTCCAGGCGATTCAAGCAGTCACACTTTGTAAGAGAATAGTGAAAGAAAAAAAAAGTTAGTGTAAGAGTAGCCTTTTGCTCTTATATCCACTATGGAAGTATTGACCAGACTTTATAAATATCTCCAAACCTTTACAGAAGTAAAATGCAGATGGTGCTGCTTGAGCAATTTCTATTACATTCTAACTGTAGCTACAAAAAGTTTGAAATGAAATGAAATGTGGGTGGAACAAATTATGATGTTGACCTTAATTAACATTTCAGCAGAAACTTTGTTAGCCATTGTATTTATCAAGAAACTGGTTTATTTGCAACAGTGCGGCTAAAATATACTTATGAACACAATAAATTGAGTAAAATTAAGACGCTGTAAATATGTATATATCTATATAAACCTTTTTTAGTTGTTTGTGCATAAAAACACATTTTTATAATAACCTAGTGTGGCGCCTGCACGAGCATGAGGGTAGATTGGGGGTAGTCTAGGGGTGTATTGATCAGTGTAACTGTCCCAGAAACAGTTCTGAGTTAATTTATATTGTGGTATATTGTACTGATTTCTTATTGCCATCGAAATATGCTTAAAAACATTAATATGGTTAAAGTAAAAAGTAAAATGGATAAAACATTCATTCTGTGTATTAATTTGGTTAAAAACTGGAATTATTATTAGAGTGTAATTGCCACTGTGGTTGTCACATGACTTTTGAGTTTTATTAAGCAACAAATTATGCATTATGGGTTAGAACGAACACTCATGGGGAAGAAAAACATGGCGCTGCAATTACAGCAATTCTGCATGGTTGACAAGGCGCAAACGTTAAATATTGCTGATTATATGTACATAAATTATTGTTGCAATGCAATTTATGTTTATTTACATTTGTCATATTAAGTGTATTACGTTAAGAGACTACAAAATGATGCCATGCTTGTATTTGTGTTTTACTGTAATAGTTTTCACGATGTTGTGGTGTCGAAAGTGGTAAAAGCTGTCAAATGGCAGAGAAGAATTCAAGTTATCAGTATGAGGCATGAGCCTTTATATAGTTTTTAAATTAAACCTGGGCAGCTACAATCAGAACGTACTTCTGTGGACCCCAGGAATTAGTCAAGGCACTAGGGTCATTTTTACAGAAAATGCCTGAAACAGTTCCATTTAGTTATTCCATTTATTTATATAATCAACAATATTTAAAATACACTGCCTGTCCGAAAAAAAAAGTCCCTACCTGGATTTAAGTAAGCAAGGAAGAACCTCCCATTGGATAATTACTGCATTAGTGTAATGACATTTGGTGAAATCCAATCATAAAAAAAACAAAAAAACAAACAAACACAACAGTACTAACGGCTATGTTTAATAGTGAAAGTAATTGTGCGTTTCCGCAAACGCATTAATGTGAAGGGAACTCAAGGGATTGCAACTAAACAGCTTTGTAGCCTTAAGAAAATTATTTGTCAGTGAGGCTAATCAGAAAAAAAGGCTTCAATTTGCTCTGGAGCATATAGATTGTACTCTGGAGCAATGGAAGAAGGTCATGTGGTCTGATGAGTCCAGACCTTATTACAGAGTGACGAGTGCATCAGGGTAAGAAGAGAGGCTGATGAAATGATTCACTCATCATGCCTAGTGCCTATCGTACAAGCCTGTGGGGGCAGTGCTATGATCTGGGGCTGCTGCAGTTGGTCAGGGCTAGGTTCAGCAACGTTATGCTTCCAAAGAATGATGTCAGCTGACGACCTGAATATACTGAATGATCAGGTTATTCCATCAATGTTTTAAAGAGTGTGTGACCGTCAGTGTACTACACACAGACACTCAAACACTCAAGCACACACACCATTTAAAGGCCTAAGACCATTAGAAATATTAAAAAGTTTATGACAGACCAATATAAGTAGGCCTGGCAAAGGAAATTTTGCACATATTGTAAGTTTGACAACAAGTAACTGCACTACTAATGTAGTCAACAAAGCACTGCTCTAAATAATGCAAAATAAATACAATAAAATGTTATTTGTAAAGTGATCTTCCTTGAATGTCTGGTGAGTGAATGCTCCCGGGTAACAATCAGATGGATCAGGTGTCAAACCAGTCTGATCTCTCCATATTGACACTAGGGCCTCCACTTCTCACTGTTTTCTCTGGAAGCCGCTGTTGTGCAGTTATTTCAATTCAATTCAATTCAAACTTTATTAGGGACACATAACAACTGGTCCATAGAAATAAAAAAAAAGAAAATATAGCACAAAAAAAAAAAAAAAAACAACAACAATAAAAAAGTTATCTTTCTCTTGCGTTGGTATTGGCCCTTGTATTTTTTTGTTCTTTTCTTTCATTTTTTTGTAACAAACAAAGTAATTGGGTTACTTGTAAGACAAATACAAGACATATTTTAAATAGCAAACACAGGTGCAACTTAGAGAAGGAATATAATGTATACTCAATTGAATGCAACATTTTACATATTTATATTGCACTAAAACAGCTGTTAATTTGGAATTATTTTGTACATTATTGCACACAGCCATAGTATTTATTGGCCAATCAACTGAGAAGCTGGTAAAACAACAGTTTTTTATGGGAATTTATCCACAAGTAACCCACAACCTTAACTCAGAAAATCCAGACTATCCATTTAAGTTGCAGTTGCCCTTTCTGGTCAACATTTGAAAATAAATTGAATAAACTAAACAAGAAGAAAATAAATTGTGATCAGACAGAAGGGGCAGAAAGATTACCTTACTTACCTATCTCTCTGAAACTGTTAAAGGACAACTGACACGTAAATGACACGGTTTAACTGGCAACCCCATTGTTCAGCGGAAGCAATGTTTTTCATTTGCAACATGTTAAAACACTCACACAAGTTAACACAAATTAAGGCTAATAGTAATTACATTGTGTTAAAGACTCATTTTACCATGTGCCTTTAAATGCTTGAGGGCCTCTCGTGTTATCAGGTTAGACTTTGTTCAATGGACTAATCTGGCTAATCTTGCTTAGACAATGTTGGAACCTCGAACCACTTACTATATACGTAGAATGGCTTGGCTAGATATTCGCATCTTTCCCCAAAAAAAACATTCTATTCCAAAGAAATTTGACAAAGGTGAGCTTCATAGAGGATAATGCTTCAAAAATGTATCTATGAACATTGGGTACGGACTGATACAGGTGAAGGATGCTGGTGAGGTGCAGCAAAAGAAAGACAAATTTGGTGAAAGGTCTATAAGACTGGCAAAAACAGTGTACACAGAATGCAAAATATACTGAGGTCCTTACATCTTTGACAGACAGGATACTAAAGTCCAAATTTAAGTATATTTTATGATAGACTACAATATCCAATAATTAAGATCCTGAAAAGTGTCCCCACGTTTTGAGTAAAAAAAAAAAAGCATTTTATTATAAATTCATTTACACATTCTTTTAAAACACAATCCCTGGACTGCAAATCATTTTACATAAATAAAAAATATAAATTAAATGTGCTTCTATAAAAACTATATGCAACAACAATAACACAAAGCCTGTTGCAGTCTCTTCTATAACAATGCCATATTTGGATTCACGTACAGGTGTCAGGTGTACATGTGTCCATTTCCTTCCTTTGTGATAGCTTCAGAGCTGCAGAGTGGTTTAACTGAAAATGCTGTGTTTCTTCTGCAGCATACAAAGAATGTATGATGGCACCAAAGCTGGCATCAGAGGCTCCAGAGCATTCTCATATTCATACAGATCAAATATGAATGAAGCTGTGAGCTTTAATAGTACAGCATGGTTACACATTCAAATAAATTAAACATTTACAACAAATTGGATATACGTAGCATTTCCGCTGTCATAAAATATTGTATACATGACATTGTTGTTCAGGCAAGCATTGATTCTGTTTAAAAAGAATGCTGTCCTTTTTTTCTCACAGCTGCTAATGAGAAGTGTCAATTTAAGTCACATAAAAAGGGTCAAACAGGAAGTGGGGTTAAAAAATAAAAGCCAGAAACAGGAAGTCATCATAATTTGTGACATTATGGGCAATTTAGAAAACACCTCCTCACATGTTTTTGGATAGTTAGAGGAAGCTGGATATATGCCACTTTCTGTAGGTGCTAACCACCATGCGCACCCAAACCTAACTTAAAACATCAAGCTGCAAATGCACACTGTTTTATAAGATGTTTTCTACCAAGCCCAAATGTAAATGAGGCTTTACAAATTCTGGACAACCTGGGGCCAAAGCATCCTCAAAGCGGTACAGAACAAAACGTTTATTGGGGACCTTTCAGACCCCTTTGGGTGATGGAAAATTTTTCAGTGGAAACAACACTTTCTTGGGATAAAGCCTGATTTCAAATACTGAGATATAGAAAGTAACTACAGCAGCTTCATTATTATCCAAGGAATCCTCAAGTCTTTAATTTTATGTTAGGAAATTAATAATTAATCATCCATACATGGTTATAAAACATGATCCATCATCTGTAGCAAAGAAGCTCAGTGAAGTCTTTTGTGCTGCATCATATGAATGTCACTCGGAAGATTAGGAGTTAAAGGTCGACTTCCTACAGAAATTCCCCTGAGACCCAAACGCTTGAATGTTTAAAGACTTTTGTCAAAGCTCTGTACATGTGGAAGCAGCTGAAATTGTGCTGTCACAAATGCATCGTTCATCAAGTTGATGGCATGAACAGGAGCTGTCAGAATCCACACTCAGAACTATGATTAACACCTGTCGTGGAGGCACAGACGCTTAATATCAGCCGGGCCCATGGGCTGACAGTGACTGAGGCCAAATTACACCTCCAACGTGGTTTGGCAGTGCATTAGCTTGCAAATGAGGCTTTCAGTTTTATACCTTTTTGCCTAGACTTGTAGCATTGAGTGCTGGCATTTGTGCTTTGATGACATCTCAATATTTTTGGTCCTTGAGATCTTTTTAATGGTCCTGCTTAAATAAGACCTTGCGTGGCTTTGAGTGATGCAGCTGCAGACACTGAAAAGCAAGAAAAGGCAATCTACTGGAGCCACTCATATCAGCAAATTCTGATGATAGCTCGTGTTGGTGGCATGGACTGTATATGTGTATATGTGCTTACTTTTACAATAAAAATAATTTGGCATTATTCAAAACAAGCACAGGAGACTCTTGCTTGATGCCACCTCTTAACAATGTCATTAAATGCAATTCTTCAGTTGGACACAAATTTGTGAATGTTACTTTCAGGTCCAGCTTCTTCACCCAGGCTGGTAGTGGAAGTGGAAGTATAGATAGCTATTTTACAACACACGTTTTAGACCATATGAACAGCTATGGTTGCCTGACTGGGACAAGTGTTTCTCTATGAATAAATCTATTTAAAATCACTGTAATTAGTATTTCACAAAATGAAACCAAAGTATTTCACAAAATGAAACCAAATCAGTTAAGTTGATAAATCCATTAAAACATGCAAAAATGTCTGCTCCATAAGTTTAGTTTTTTTAGTTTAGTTTATTATTTATTTGACAGGGACCATGTGCAAACACATTAATCTAACAAAAGAAAAGATGCTTTACACCAGATTTAGCTAAAGCTAATTTCCATCTGCAGTTCCTGGGCAGATAAAACATTAAGATACAATAAAATGCATGCAAACATCAATCATTTTGAATACTCAAAATTAAGCATTTTTAACCGACTGAAAATTTGAAAATGATGATGTCTTAATGGTTTTTTTAATACTTTTACTTTTTTGATTATAAAGTGATTTTAATGGTTTTAATGTTGCCTCACTTGTTTGAGACCAACATGAAATACAATAGTTAAAATAAGAGACAATCATTGCATCCAGATATAGTTTTGCTGCATCATAAGTGTTAGGATTCATGTTATGTAGTCTGTTTCGTTTGATGTTATGGTTCTTTTTAGTATATTAGTGGTTTCTTTATTGTCTGATTTTCAGTTTGGTTGTGTATTTGATTTTGTTTAGCTTGTATTAGAGTTTGGTTTTATATTGAAATGTCTTGACCCTGTCTGTGTTTGGTTATTGACTTCCTGCCTTGTGTTTTTCCCTCCTGTGTGATTGCATGCTCCGCCCTGATGTGTTTCACCTGTTCCTTGTTGTCTTTGTCTATTTATACCTGTTTGTTCCACTGCTCTTTGCCAGGTCGTCGTGTCTGTTACCGTAAGTCTGTATTGTGTTTCATTGTGTCTGAGCCAACGTAGTCTTTGTTTTCTGTGGAGGTTCTATTATTTTTCCAAGTCTGATTTGTTCTGATATTTTATTCCTGGATTGTTTGCTCGGACCCGCCTTGGTTTTTTTCCCTGGTTCTTGTATTTTGTTTTTATACCTTCGGACCAAATAAACTTTATTTTTACTCTTTGCCTGTGTCCGTGGGGTTTGCGTTGGAGTCTTCCGGTTCCTGGGCCATTGGCCATAACAATAATTGAGCATTTGTCAAATATGTCTAAAAATTTAAATATTGTTTTTCAAAGTATTAGAAATTTTTTGACAATTGTTGGTTCTAAAATGACTCCTAAGTATTTTTATTTATCTGTTACTTTGATATGTCTTACTTTACAAAAATCAATGGAAAAGTCATTGATTTTCTAGTTTTTGTGAAATGCATTGCCACTGTTTTATTCATGTTTCGTGTAAGGGAAGCAGAAGTAAGCCAATCTGCAATGTTATTAATACAAAAATTTTAGCCACACTTATAATAATGATAATAACAATAATACATTTTATAACGCGCCTTTCTGGACACTCATGGTCAACAATTACATATATGTAGCGTCATTTCCATGCACATAAATAACAGTATTGTCCGCATACATATGAACATCTACCTCGCCACACACTGAAGGGAGATCGTTAATATAGATTGTAAACAGCAGCAGCCCAAGAACAGAACCCTGTGGAACACCTATGTCACAAGCTTTTGATGTAGACAGCTTACTGTTGACTTGCACGCACTGTACACGATCCCTAAGGTATGATTTGATCCACTGCAGTGCACTGTGAGACAGTAATGGCTCAGCTTCTCAAGTGTGGTTGACCGTGTCAAAAGCCTTACAAAGGTCCAAAAAAACAGTGCCCACGACCCCTCCCTTGTCCAATTTTGCTTTAACCACTTCAATAAAATAGCAGCATGCAGTTTTAGTAGAATGATTTTTTCTAAAGCCAAATTGCATTGGATGCAGCAGATTATTATTGTTTAGCTGTGACCTTTGAGATAACAGGAAGTATGCTAATAGGTCTATAATTGCATACTTCATGTTTGTTGCCAGTTTTGAAAACTGGCTTGACAACTGCTTTTTAAAAGCAGCGGGGAACATGTTCTCCTCAATAGATTTATTTGTCATATAAGTAATAGGAGTCATAAAAATCTCTGTTTTTTTAGAATTGTATTGTCCCCAAATGTCTTTAGTTTGTTAATGATTCTAAAATTTTGTTTACTTTAAATTCATTGGTTGTTTTGAGCTTCATAACATTTGGATTATTCTCAAAGGTTGGGCCAGATGCTTGATGATTGGTGCATTCGGGATGTTTACAAAGTTCCGCAACTGATTTTATAAAATAATTGTTGAAATAATTTGTAACTATTTGGGGATCATGTTCCAGATTTTTGGTATTTGTATTTACTGGTATTGAAGGGGTTTGTGTTTACTATTTTTTTTTTGTATTTCATTACTGAAACAGTTTCATATCTTTTTTGGAAATATAAGAGGCCTTAGAATTTAGGTCAACTCATTTTCTTCTTTTATATCTCATTTTTGATAATTTCCTAACTATTAAAGTAAGATTATGGTCAGACAAACCTGTTGTCAAATTATAGGTTTTTGTAGTTCGTTCTGCTTGATTTGTAAAAATTTTATCTATTAGAAACGATTTTGTTATACGTGTTGGTTTTTATCATTTGTGCTATCTGAAACGTGTTACAAATTTGTTTTAACTTTTTCCTTTTGCTTTTGTCCAACCAATTGATATTAAAAGCACCTAACAAAATGGTTTCCTTATTGTCACATTTCTTCAATATCTCAGTGAGATGGTTAAAGAAAATGTCCTTTGCTGTAGGTGGTCTTTACAGCACAACAAGAAACATGTGTATGCTTCTCTGCCAGCACTGCTCAGTTTGTCCACTTTGGGCAAGTGTAGAAAAATAAAATGGTTAGTAATGGATCTACCACTGGATTCTATGGAGATTGGAGTCTATTTTTAAAATACACTTTTAAAAGGTTTCACACAATGCATCTGACAACTTTTTTAAATTAAAAATAGAAAATTAATTATTTTTTTTTACTTTTCATATTTATTGAATATACAAGTTAATCTACAGTTCTAAAGGACTGTAAATGAAAAAATCTGAGAAATACTGGTAATGGAAAATAAAATATGAGAACCTGCACTGGTATGCACTATACATGTTTACCACTATGTAGTTTCAGATGGACGTATCATCAAAATTTGACAGTGATTTATCTCTCGGTTCTCACCTGAATGATCCATTTGAATTACAGGCCAGCATTGCCGGTTCAATCCACGGAGGATGCATCACAGACACCATGTCATCACTGCGTTTGGAGAAAACAGCGCTCTGACACCTCAGTAAAGAGTAGCTGCTTTCTGTTGGTCTCCAGAGAGACATTTTCCTGGCAAACAAGTTAACTGTCAAAATTCATGCACACACATGCACAGATAAACAGCAGACAATGCGAGCCAGCAGACGGGATGACACTCATATGTGGTGGTGCGGCTCTGGCTAGATTTAACAGTGATTGCAGGGTCCAGGCAACACTTTCACACCTCTTCGTCTTCCTCATCTTCCAGCAGCGTCTCGGCTGATGTTACAGCACCCTGTGGGAGAGCTCTGTGAAGGACGGGGGAAGGATGTTGTTAATGTGAGTGTCCGAGGCCCGTTTCACTTATGCACTCCTACAATTGAAATGTCCAGACTTTAATAAGGGAGATATATGTGGGAATGCAAAAACTTACTGAGATGTGATAGGATTTTGAGCAGCCAGCCTGATGGTTACTGTGAGTTCAAGCATGAACAGAGCAGGTTGTTAGAAAAGATTCTCTGTAAAACAATGCTATAGAATAATATCCACAGTTTTGGACCTTTAGGTGAGCAATGTTAGTAGAGCCTAGGGACCTCTCCTGCTTCTCTTTTATTAAAATAATAAAACCGGACCAATTTTACAGCTTAGCATTAGCTTAGCTGTGAAAATGACAATTATCGTCTCCTTGTTAAACATTACGGGATCACATTTTATTCAGTATTTATCCACGTTTTACGTTGTCTCCCTTTTCTTTGTTGATGTTTTTCTTTTTTGAGATGAAGACATTTTCAGCCCTGAAAATACAAGCTATTAAACTTTCTGGAACGTCATATAACAAGCCGGTGTAGAGTAATGAGAGCACTCCTTTTTTGAGCATCTGATTTTAGCAAGCATTGACTGGCCAAGGTTTTCTGTTCCTAAGTACTGGTTCTTATCTATTAAAATCCTCTATAATCAAAAGTAGATGGCATCAAAAATCCTGTTTTCACAAATGATTACTTTTACAATAAACTATTTGGGGTTTAAGCTGTTTTCTAGAATAAAAAACATATCGGTTACAATAGAGCTGGGTGATATGACAAAAATGATCACAATATGTTTTTCCATATTGATCAATATTTCAATATTTTTCCTGTTTAAAAACACAAGTATTAAACAATGAAATATGAACATTAAATAAAATAAACAGGTGTTTTTTTTTTTAATTGCTCATCAATTGTATTTATACAATATATATTGTATTACATACAATATATTTATATTGTATGTATTTTGGGAAAAAAGTGTTTAATACACAGAACATACAACTTCAAACTAAAAACTATAAAAGCAAATAAATGTCTACAAACAACAAAATAAGTGTATTCTGTTTATGCTACTTGTACAGTCTGGGTTTATCGACTCCAACAGACTGCTGTGTATCAACTGCTGTAGTAGTGCAGTGTTTTTAGTGAGTTCAGGACTGTGCAGCTCTAACAAAATAAAGTGCTTACTGCCGCTATAAAATGAGATGACTCGTGGGTACAGGAAGTATTACGTTGACGTAAACTTAATCTTTACATCACATTGACAAAACTTGTTTAGGTTTGTTGCGGCCATTCACAGCAGCATGTTTCAGCGAGTGACTGCTTTGTTCTACAGTTCTCTTGCTTCGCGGACCGCTCCAATGAACAAACGTGTGTAATGTGAGCGGAACTGTCACAGAGACTAAAAGCAAAATGTGTAAATTTACTTGTAACTCCTTTTTGTGCTCCAGCAAAGAACAGAGAAGATGAACACTATAGCCGCCCCCCCTTCATTAGTGAGCGGTCACCTTAAACTTGTGCCTCGCAGATAAGATAAGATAAGACAGTTAGAGATAGGACATTATTGATCCCACAGAGGGGGAATTCACTTGAACAGCAGCTCTTAGCCAGGTAAAGTGCAAAAAGAAAGGTGCGCATGCAATAGAATAAAATTATTTTGCTAGCTTGAGGCTAGCTCTGAGGTGTGGCCTTGGGGCCTTGCTATATGCTGGAGTGACCAAGCTCTGCATTTTTGCACAAGGCAGTGAGGCACTGACATGCAATTCTGTTGCAGGGGGTGGCCTTTCTAACTATCGACCCATATCAAACCTGCCATTTTTGGGGAAAGTCATCGAAAAAGTTGTATATCAGCAACTTAATGACTTTTTAATACTTAACAACTGCTTTGATCCTTTTCAGTCAGGATTCAGGCCCCATCACAGACTGAGACTGCACTTATCAAAGTCACAAATGACATTCGTATGAACACTGACGCAGGCAAAGTCTCTGTCTTAGTTCCGCTGGACTTGAGTGCTGCGTTTGATACAGTGGACAATAAAATCCTGTCACAAAGATTAGAGGAATGGATAGGTATCACTGGAACTGCCCTTAAATGGTTTCAGTCCTATCTTGAAGACAGGAAGTACTTTGATTCGGTTGGTAACTGTGTATCAGACCAAATGGCCCTGACATGTGGGGTTCCACAGGGGTCTATCTTGGGACCTCTATTATTCAATCTTTACATGCTCCCTTTAGGCCAGTTAATACGCAGCTGTGGCGTATCCTACAATAATTATGCAGATGACACTCAGATTTACATTTCACTCACAACAGGTGAAAATGGACCAATCCATTCACTGTGTCACTGCATCGAACAGATTGATGTGTGGATGCAAATTAATTTTCTCCTACTGAACAGAAACAAGACTGAACAAATCATCTTTGGGCCACAGAAACAAAGAGAAAAGGTCAGCAGTCACCTCGTGTCTCTTTCTCTAAAATCTAAAAATCAGGTTAGAAATCTAGGGGTCATCATGGACTCAGACTTGAATTTCCACGAAAATTACATCATCTGCATTTTCTAACCTTAAAAATATTTCCAGAGTCAAAGGGATAATGTCTCAACCAGACTTAGAGAAACTTATCCATGCTTTTATCTCCAGCAGATTAGATTACTGTAACGGCCTGCTCACTGGTGTAGTGTATAAACTATGTTGCATGAACATATATCAGATTAATTTTAATAATTTTAATAATTAACTTTGATATTAATATTAATTTATTAGAATTTTCTGATTAGAAAAGAGCACCACTTTGGCTTTAGACAGGTCCAAAGAAACTGTTTAATCTAGTCTCATTTATTTGAAAGGAAGAGAATTCTTCTGGTTTTTGAACATTTCTTAATTTAAACAGAGAAACATTAATGTCTTGTATGGGATTTTATTAAAAATTACACAAATGAATAATGATGAATAAAATGATGGGAACGTGGAAAAGATTAACACATCAAGGGATAAACACAGGGGTAAAGACAGGAATAAACATTTGCTTTCACAGGGTTTGTGAAACAAAGGAAGTATTGATTATTGGACTCCGTTATTACCGAGGGGCTTTTAGGGAGCTTTTAACTGGAACTTAGATGACGGCTTCTGGGCCAAGGCTTTTATGTTTTGGACAGTACAGGTATGACGCCAACTTTATGTGTCACGTTTAGACTCACCCTAGCGGTCTTGATTGGTACCAGATCTTAGCAACAAGAGGTCCAAAGATTCTTCAGAGCCATGTCGCTGGCTGATGACTTGTGTAGCCTCCAAGATGGCCGCCGTGTACACTCTCCAGAAAAGGGCGCCTCGGGGATGAAGCGTTGTGTTACTGTCCGAACTGGCCAGGCCTTCAGCATCAGTTCCGTGTAAAAATTAAGTCTTTCAAAGTTTTTGCGAGGTCCACTGAAGGAGGTCTTAGCGGCTGTTCTTCTGGGTTACAACTTGCTTGCAGAAAGCTAGGTTTGGTCAAGGTAACTGGTTTCAGCAAGCAAAAATGGCTTCAAAATAAAATTAAGCTAATTTCCGTCTGCGGCCGAGGAGACAAAACTAGTTTGACCAGCTGATTAGAAAGAAGGAAAAACTTTAGCGTAACAAGCTAAACTTGCTGGCTTTAAAGTACAAAGAAAGTTTACTCGTTTACACGAGGTCCGAAGCTTATAATGGTTGCATTAACGGTCCTGGTGGACCGTTCCTTGGATAGACAGAGAAGGCAAAAAGGGAAGAGCGAGAGTTCTTGGCCAGCAGCCAGCTTTATCACCTTTCGGGCTGGGGCGTGTCTCACGTGTTTGTCCAGACAAAGGAGAGTCGCTTTGTGAATTAAGTTTAAACTAAGGCTTAAATGTTTACACGAAGTTTCAAAACATTCCTTTGTTTCACCATATTTTTCTTGGTTTTCATAAAACACACAAAAACATTCGTACTTGTAGGATTATACAAAGACAATGCATTCGTCAGACTTATTATGAAAACATGTTCATTACATTTTATTGAAAATAAAACATAATCTTGTAGAAATGGGATAAGGAATTATTTGCCTTGTAAAACTCCGCGTCCTGGAAATGAACAGTATAATTGTTAGTACATTAACACAATATCTGTATTTTATTCAAATTAACACCCAACTGTCTTTTAGCGAAGTTAGAGCCGTTTGTCCATTTGACCACCAGGGGGGTAGTGTTGGATCATCCTCGAAGGCTATGATCAAAGCATTCCTGGCCTGCTGCCTGGAAAGGAGATGTTTTCTGTTAAAGCTGAATACACAACTTTATCAACCAGAATTTACGGTTATGGCGCCATTCTGTCCTGGTCCTGAGTCCTTTTGTGACCTGGGTGTCAGATCTCTCCGGGCTCTGTATTTTTATGAAAACGAACAGAATCGTTAATTATAAGTCCTGAAGACTCGTTCGATCTTATCCAAGCAAGAAACATTTGTGAGTATTTAAAAAGGGCATGTTTAATCTCCTGTGGGGAAGATCACGGTGTTAGTCCAAACTCCTGCTTGCTGGGGGCGTCTGGAAGTGATAAGTGTCGAACTGAGGACTGATCTGCTACACTGGTCTCTCAAAACGAGCTTATTCAGAACGCTGCTGCTCGGGTTCTCACCAAAACCAGGAAGTACAACCACATCACGCCAGTTTTAAAATCTCTGCACTGGCTTCCTGTTGCTCAGAGAATATACTTTAAAACAGCACTGCTGGTTTACAAGTCTCTTAATGGTTTAGCACCAGAATATATCTCTGACATGCTAGTTACTTATGAACCTCCTCGGACTCTGAGAACATCTGGGACAGGCCTTCTGCTCGTGCCCAGAGTTAGAAATAAACAAGGTGAAGCAGCGTTTAAGTTTCATGCAGCAAAAACCTGGAACAGCCTCCCAGATGAAGTAAAACAAGCCTCAACTTTAACAATGTTCAAGGGGAGGTTAAAAACCTTCCTCTTTAGCTCCGCCTACACTACAACCTAAAGTGTTTTTTATCCGCCCTCTTCTTTTAAAATGTTTTAAATTTTTCTAATGTTTCTTAATCTAAATCTTGTAAATTGTCTTTTATTCCTGTAAAGCACTTTGAGTTACCCAGTGTATGAATTCTGCTATATAAATAAAATTGCCTTGCCTTGCCTTTCAGCAGCATATTTACAAAGAGCTTGGCCTCTAGTTTGTGTACTCCACTAAAAAGCAAACTTTTGAATCTGGCCAAGGAGGTTTTGTTTATTTTTTATTTACATGGATCATCATTAGCTGAGAGCCTATCAGCTAGTGTTCCTGGGGTCCATACTAAAAACATAACAATTTATTACAAAACAGAACTCTGAATAAAAACATGGCTTACAAAATTAAAGATACTTTTATATATTTACAATACCAGTGAAAATCCTCGGTTCTTGGGTTCAATTTTGGTACCAAAGCAAAATACAAAAACATGCTAAATGAACACACTATTTTAAGTTAAACAAAAATAAAATGTATAAAAACTGTTTTAGTTGTTGATGAAATGGTGTTGTGAATGGCCTACCAATGGAGCCAAGATTGTGGCCAGGTGTTTGGCTATATTGTAGGTGGCTGAATCTGTGCTGTCTACTATGAGTCGTTGTGGAGTTTCTTCCTTGTTTATATTTGGATAAAAAAAAGCGTCTGCTAAATGAATAAATGTATATTGGTTTAACATTAGATACATGGAGTGGCGTTCCCAGGACACAGCCTGTGGTACAGAGGTCATTCAGTGTCTCAGTCCTTCTCCAGCCTGTGCAGACAGTCTATAACCTTCTTCTTGTAACCACTTGTTAAAGCCATAACAAGCCAAAGCAATAATGTTTTTGAACCATTTACAGCAACAATCCAAGTGATAATTTGTGCAGAAAGCTTGAGTGGTGCAGCATGTGGCTCAGGAGCAGAGGAAGGTAAGATCTGGGATGGTGTCAGTTCCATTTATTGAAACCTTTCAAGTTAAGAAAGGATTGGTTTTATAAATAATGTTTGGTCTTTAAACAATTTTTAATTTTGCAAGTCTGTGAGCTGTGGCCAATTAAATCTGAAATTGTAAACATAGTGTTACTCAAACCATAGGAAGATAAAATGTTTTAACATGATCTAAAATACTCCAAAATACAGGAAATTACACCTACTGTGTTAAACGTTTCCTGGAGGGCATCACATAGAAATTCTGCTTAGAGCACCAGGATGGCTAATTGCGGCCCTGATACATTGTATCTATTTTTATTATATCCTTTATTTAACCAGATGATATCCTCATTGTAATTAAAAATCTTTTATCCAAGAGTGACCTGACCAAGACAACAGCATTACACAAGGTTTCAGACAAATACAAGACATTATCAAACATACAAATAACAATATTTACAATCAATAGTTACAAAGTCACTTTGTGCAAGTTTAAAAACAGTTACATTTATTAAGCTCATTATGTTCTGATTAGTATGTTCTTCTGAGAATGCTGTTGTTGGTTTTTACGCATTTATGTGCAGAGGTAAGATGGGAAGAGCCCAAGAATACATTTTTAAATGAAAGTCAGCAAATGAGACCACCTGCGAACATACAGGGACGGAAACTCAGCTGCAGCATACAATGTACAATGGTGAACATGATTTCCACAGCCAGTCATTTAACGTAAAGCACAGTGATAAACAGTGTCCAGCTTTTCTAAAAGATGATCCGATGCATTCATAAATAGGCGATTGCCGTATTTCAATAAAGGTAAAAAAGTTGCAGAAATAAACGTTTCCTGGTATAAACAGAGATACAGGATTTGTTTCTGAAAAGGAAACTGAGCTTTAGCACAGGATGCTCAATATGTTTCTTGAAGGACAGATTTTCATCAATAACAAAGCCTAAATACTTGTAAGATGAGACCATTTGTATTTCTTTTCCTTCAGCTTTTTTATTTTGGGAAGCTGAGATGGTAGCTGTTTTCTATTTGAGAAGACCATAACTTTAGATTTGTCTGCATTGAACACTAGCCTCACCTGATTTAGATGAGACTGAACACCACTACTGAAGAAACTCACTCTCAACCCTACAGACCGGTTTCCCTCCTTCCCTTCATTGCCAAAGCTCTGGAGCGAGTTGTGTTTAACCAGCTCTCCTCCTTTCTCACACGGAACAACCTCCTGGACCAGAACCAGTCTGGGTTCAAGAGCGGACATTCCACCGAAACTGCACTGCTCTCAGTCATCGAAGCCCTGAGACTTGCAAGGGCAACATCCAAGTCATCTGTACTCATCTTACAGGATCTGTCTGCTGCTTTTGACACTGTTAACCATCACATCCTCCTGTCCTCTCTCAGTGTGAAGGGTGTCTCTGGAATAGCATTGCAATGGTTCAAGTCTGGTTCAAGAGTATCCTGGAGAAAACGAGGTCTCTGAGTCCCAACAATACAGGGGTGCCACAGGGCTCAGTGCTTGGACCGCTACTCTTTTCCATGTATGTGACATCCCATGGCTCTGTCATCCAGAAGCATGGCTTTTCCTATCACTGCTATGCAGATGACACTCAACTCCATTTGTCATTTCAACCTCGGCATGTCTGAGTGACATCTCACTTTGGATGAAGGACCATCACCTGCAGCTGAACCTTGCAAAAACAGAACTGCTTGTGATTTCGGCCAACCCAAAGACCCACCACAATCTCTCCATTCAACTAGGCTCATCAACCATTACACCGTCCAGCACTGCCAGAAATCTGGGAGTGGTAATTGATGATCAACTAAACTTCACAAGTCATGTTGCCAGCACCACCCGGTCCTGTGGATTCATCCTCTACAACATTAGGAAAATTAGATTTCCCTATCAGAGCACTCTACACAAATCCTAGTCCAGGCATTTGTCTTGTCCAAACTGGATTATTGCAATGCTCTACTGGCTGGACTCCCTGCACAACCAAACCTCTGCAGACGATCCAGAATGCAGCTGCAAGAGTGGTCTGTAATGAACTGAAGAGAGCACAGCTCCTCTCTTCATTAGGCTACACTGGCTCCCGGTTGACACCTGCATCAAGTTCAAAGCTATGCTCTTGGCCTACAAGACCACCACTGGTTCCGCACCATCATATCTTCACTCACTAATACAGACCTATGTTCCTACCAGATCCCTGTGCTCTGCAAATGAACAACGTCTGATGGTACCGTCCCAAAAAGGAAAAAAAATCACATGTACCTTCTCTGGATCTGTTCCACATTGGTAGAATGATCTACTTGCTGCTGCAAGATCAGCAGATTCTGTAGCCACTTTAAAAAAACTTGAAACTTGAAAACACATCTCTTCCATCAACACCTGACTGACAAACACTGAGTTCTACTTCCTTTCTATTGATTCCTTCTCGATTTAAAAAAAATAATATATATATATTTATTTTCCAATCCTTAGTTTTGTATACTGTGCTGGGTACTAACTGACTAGTTTTTAGTGCACTTATGCTTTATGTTACCTTGTGTTGTTAAAATTGCTTCCATTGTTTTCCTCACTTGTAAGTCGCTTTGAATAAAAGTGTCTGCTAAATGACTAAATGTAAATAAACAGCATCAAACACAGACTGTAAGAAATCAAAAGCGTGTTCAATTGAAGGAGAGGAACAATTATTATCAGCATAAAAGTGCATAAAAGTGAAAAAAGGCTTTTAACACATTTTGACAAAGATTATTCTCATAAATGGAGACCAGCAATGGCCCTAGAACAGAACCCTGGGGTACTCCTTTAGTTATTGATTGAAAGGAGGAGGACATGCCAACGAGGTGTACACTTTGAGCTCTACCTGACAGATAATTCTAAAACCAGCCAAAAGCAGTGTTAGACAGACCAATTTTTTGAAGCCAATTTAACAAGGTGGCATAATCGACTGTGTCAAAGGCCTTTGACAAGTCAATAAACTGCACTGTACAGAACCTCCTTTTGTAACAAACTGTAAGAACATGTAACTAAATAGTACATATATAATGGAATTTTGTGTACTTACATATTGTAGTCAGTGTTAGGATATTTGAAGCTCTGAATTGTCACTTCAAATCATCGCCTCAAATCATCACCTCAAATCATCACCTCAAATTGTCACCTCTAAGCTTAGCTTTAGCCACTAACCATGTATTTCAGTGGACGCTTGTTAGCTTCATATTATGCTAACAGTACAATAAATGCTGTAACATTGGTTCTCTAAAACCAAAACAGGAAGTCAAACATTCAGCAACCAATGCTTTGATGCTTTGTTATTTCATGGTCATGACCAAATGTATATATTGTAAATACTCATACTGACTTTAATATACAAAAATACACATCACCCAGCAGGTCAGAGGTTTGCGTCTACCCTAGGAGGAGGTAGAAAAAAAATGTGCTAAATACTACTGCAAAAAAAGGCAAGCTTAATAATAATATGAGCGGTTTAGTGTGTGGAAATTATAGTTACCTGATGCAACTACAGTTCTATGAGTGTGTGCGTAGCCAACCTACGAGCTTCGCTAGTGGTTACCTCTCCCTGGCGCGAGCCAGACTTCTGAGAAAGATCAAAGCATTCACCGCGCCAATCATGCCAGTGTACTGGCACAGCCTCAGGGACTATATAAACCCCCTTGCCCAACGCTCTCCCTTCTTCGAACCAGCTCAAAAGAGGGAAGAAGTCCAGCTGGGCCTGAGAGTAGGTGGGCTACGCACACACTCGTAGAACTGTAGTTACATCAGGTAACTATAATTTCTACTTCGTGTGTGCTCCGCCCACCTACGGGCTTCGCTAGTGGTTACCTACCAAGGCGAAGGCCGTAGGGGATAAATGTACTCCCAGCTGGACCGGTTCACAACGATTGGCGGGAACAAACAACGCCAGAGCAACGCCGGCCCGCCTCTCAAGAGCAGCCAAGCGCGCCCACTACAGGTCACGGCGTCCCAAACTGCCTCTCCCAAGAGCATCTGTCGCCGTTCTATGTGAGCCTAATCAAGCTGTGCCCAGGACCGCCTCTCCCAAGAGCATCCTGGCACCCTGTTCAAACTTCCAACTTCAGTGTCCGTGGTCGGGGGATGGGCCGCCTCTCCCAAGAGCATCCATCCTGCCCGCCGAGCCCGTGACCGCCTCTCCCAAGAGCACACGGGCCTCACACGGCTGCACAGACAAATACATCCAAAAGGAACCGCCAAGCTGTGGTGGTGTTCTCAGCCGCAATAACAGTAACACCTGCAGTGTCGCCAGCCTAGGTGACGAGGTTCTGGCCTGTATTCAACACTGAATGAGTGACAGAGCTGAGACACGTCCATGAGATAGGACTGCACAAACGTGGACACAGAGGACCAAGATGCCACCAAGCATATATCTTCCGCAGAAACACCTCTACACAGGGCCACCGACGTGGCAACCCTCGGGTAGAGTGTGCCCTGATCAAGGCTGGGAGGGCGGCCTTGAGCCACGTAGGCCGCTCCAATACCCCCACAGATCCAGTGTGCTGGCGTTGGGCGATAACGGTGACCCACGCCTTGGGCGCGAAGCACACAAATAACTGGTCTGATGTCCGAAAGCCGCTGCGCTCCACATAGCAGCGCAAAGCCCTGACCGGACACAGCATGAGTAACCGCGTCCCGGCTGGAGTGGGGCAGAGAGCTCTAATCCTGATCACCCTGGACCGGAAGGACGAGGTGATAACCTTCGGCTGAAAGGCTGGGTTGGGCCAAAGGTGAATTAGGCTTCCATCCTCACTGAGCGACATGCACGAAGGATGAACCGACAAGGCGCACAGGTCCCCCGCCCTCTTAACGGAGGATAGTGCCAGCAGAAGGGCGGTCTTGAAGGAGAGCAGCCGGACTTCCGCCTGCTCCAAGGGCTCAAGGGGTCCAGACAGACCATCCAAAACAGTCTGAAGGTCCCAGGAGGCACCACCTGTCTAGAGGGGCCCTCACCCTGCGTGCACCCCAAAGCAACAGCAAAGGGTGACTACGAGCCGAGAAGCGCCCAAAGCCCTCATGGCCCGTCGTGATGGCTGCCGCAAACACCGCCAGAGTAGATGCGGCACGACCACTGTCCAGAAGTCCCTGTAGAAATTCCAGGACTACATTAACTGGACAGCTACAGGGTCCAACGTCCTGTCACCACACCAAGCGGCAAAGGGCGCCAACGGGTGCCATATGCCCTGGCCGTGGAAGGTGCCCTAGCACTCTGGATGGTGGACACCACTGCTGGGAAGTCCTATATTCATAAGCTTCCCCTTTCAACCTCCAGACTAGGAGCCTGCGGGTCAGGAATGGTCGGGACTGAAGGGAACCCCCGGCCTGCAGCAGTGTGTCGGGTTGGTCGGGGAGAGGCCACGGGTCCGTCACCGCCATCTGCACCAGGTCCGGGTACCATCTGGCACCCGGACTGTCCGGAGCCACCACCAGGATGTGAAGGCCCTGCAACCTCACCCTGTGAAGCAGAGGGGATAAGAGGCGTAGTGGTGGGAAGGCATAGAGGAGGCCTATGGGCCATGACTCTTGAGCCAGCGCGTCCACCCCTAGCGGTGGGTCGTCTGACGATCTGAGCGAGAACCAGAGTGGGCACTGTGCGTTCTCTGCACTGGCGAACAGGTCGGCCACAGGCTGACCGAACCGGCGCCAAGTCTGTCGTGCGACCTTTGGGCGCCAAGCTCCATTAGTCGGGTAGAGGGCCACCCCGGGACATCCTGTCTGCCCCTGCGTTGAGTGTCCCGGGCACATGCCGTGCCCTTAGGGAGGCCAGGTGTGTGTCTGCCCACATTAGGATCTCTGCTGCCCTCCGATGAAGGAGGGGTGACCTGGTTCCTCCCTGTCTGTTCAGGTAGGCCACAACTGTTGTGTTGTCCGACCTGATCATCACGTGATCTCCCTTCAAGCTGGGGGCAAAGTGCAGAAGCACCCTCTGCACCGCTACCATCTCCAGTACATTTATGTGGGATAGCGTTGGCTCCCAGGCCCCGCCCACTGCGAGCCGGCCTAAGGTCCCGCCCCATCCGGTGAGTGATGCGTCCGTGAACACCTCCACATAGTGTGGAACGCATCCCATGCGCACTCCCAGTTGGAGACGGTCCGGGTGAGCCAGAATTCCAGATCCTGTCGAGCCCCAAGGACAGTGAGACCCGGGTCTGTCTGTCCTGCGTGGGATGTAACCGGACCCGAGCAAACCAGCGTTGGAGCCGTCTCATATGAAGGAGCCCCAAGCATACCACCGGGTGAGCTGCCGCCATCATGCCCAGTAGGCACCGTACCAGACAAGACGGTGCAGATGGAGCTACCACTAGCCTCTGAGCCAGACTCCTGAGCGCCACTGTCTCTCCACGGAGAGCCGCATGGTCTGTGCATCCAACTCCAGTCCCAGGTACGTCACCTGTTGTGCTGGCAACAACGAGCTCTTGTCCTGGTTCACCACGAACCCCAGCTTTGAGATGTGACGCAGTACTCTGTCCGTATGCTGCACGGCTTCCTGGCGAGAGGGAGCAAGGATGAGCCAATCGTCGATGTAAGTCAGGATCCTGAGACCCTGACGATGAAGCGGCTCCAGTGCTGCCTCCACGCATTTGGAAAAGGTGCGTGGGGCGAGGGAGTAGCCGAACGGGAGACGGTTGAACTGAAAACATCGTTCCCCGATGGCGAACCTGAGAAATTTCCTGTGCTCCGGCAGGATGGAGACGTGAAAATAAGCATCCATCAGGTCGATTGAGGTCATCCAATTCCCCGGGCGGACACTCTCCAGGAGGTGCCTAGTAGTTAACATGCGGAACCGCCTGGTGGTCACATACTCGTTCAGGATGCGCAGGTCCAGGATTGGTCTCACTCCCCCGTTTTTCTTAGTAAGTAAACCCTCTCTCCGCCTCCCCTCTGTCCAGTTCCGAAACTGCACCGCAATGCAGGAGTGAAGAGACCTCCTCTTGGAGGGCCCTTGTCGCTGCCTGGGTTGTGAGCTGTGTGCGAAGGACACCGCGGAAGGGAGGGGGTCGACGAGCAAACTGCAGGGCATAGCCCCTCCTCAGCGTCCTGTCCAGCCAGGGCGATAGGGGGCCGAGAAGGTGTGTCCACGCCTCCAAGAAGTGCGATAGAGGGCGCACCATGTCCTGAACAGGAGGATGTATCGCCCCACCCGCCATCACAAACCCAACTGGAGGTTCGGGATGCGGGGGCCACCCCAGAAAGGGCTGCCCTACCCTCTTGGGAGGGGGCACTGCTGGGGTTCTGTGGGTGACTGGGGGTGGGTTGCTGTCTGAGCTAGAACCCCTAGGTCCGGGGACCTGGGGGCAGGGCCCCCCAGAATGAGTCGCCCCACTTTTACAGGTGGTGCACCCCTAGTAGCTGACTGTGTGGCCGGGGGTAGCGAGCCCCTGCAGCTCAACACTGGGCGCAGCTCAACACTGGGCGCTGCCTGAATAACTGCGGGGGCAAGCCCACGGCCCCCAATATCTGCACACCGCCCCTGGCAGTTGCAGAGTGGAATCTGGGCCGTTTACCAGCCGCCTTAGAGTTACAGGAGAGCGCGGGGGAGCACCTCTTAAGCCCCTCCCTTGGCAGCATGGAAGGCGCCTGTACTGCTGTAGCTGCGCCGTACCCACTTAAGCCAAGCACAATCCGTCTGCGTGGCGTAGTGGAAGGGGGCGGACCATAAAGAGCCGGAGGGGAAGACCCAGAAGCGTGCTCTTTTAATGAGAAGTAACGGGCCCTACGGCCTTTATTGACATGATTATCATTAAAGGACAACTTGTAGGAGCGGGAGGAGCCAGCGCCCCTATTACGTTGGAAACCTCCTCTTCTCCCGGCGTTTTCCCGCCCTGCGCTATAAGAGGCGGGGACAGGATCAGCAGCGGCAACGGTTGTGCTCGCTCACGGGGAGTCGCGGACACCTGGTGCCGGTCTGCACGACGGCGCCAAATGTCGTGCCGCTGGCGTTTCGGCTGGAGATGAGGAGCAAGCTGCTGAGACGTTTTGGAGGCTGATTCTAGTCGGTCTACAAGAGACTGAATATTTGGACCAAACAGGGATGAGGTGGAGAGCGGCAGACAGAGGATGCGTCTCTGCTCCTGTTCCTTCAGGGAAGACAGGCCGAGCCTTAGGTGTCTGGCGCCGAGCTGAGCCGCGCTCATGGTGCGGCCTCCATCCACGGCGAATGCTTGGGACATCCTCAGGAGAGCAGCCGCTGTGGTCTGAACCTCAACTATCTCCTCGGGCGTGAGCTTGTCCAAGGAGCCCGCCAGGAATGCCATATTGCTAGCCAACGCCACCACCTGAGCAGCGTTAGCGTAGCAGCAATCCATCAGCGATGCCATCAATCTGTCCCTCTCTGATGGTAGAGCCGGCTTACCGCTCGGCCAGGGGGTAGATGATGGTAGCAGGCACATCCTCACCCCGTCCTCAACAGGTGGGACGCCGGTGATCTCGTTCCAGCCCACCACGTTGCAATATGCCAGATAGCCTCGGCGGGCCTCTCGCCGAGGCGGGCTCTGCCATTCTCGCTGGGCATAATGGGCGATGGGTGTCATAAGAGGGCAGAGAGTCGCCACGCGTGGCCGAGAATGAGCCTGTGACGCTAGCCCCAGTGTGAAGTCCGGCGGGGGCAGTCTCAAGCTGCTGGGGCGGGAGCGGGGTCTCCATACGAGCCGCAGCAGAGGCAAACAGCTGCGGGAGATCATCTAGGGGGTACCGATGAGCTGGCTGGAGATCAGGGACGGAGACTCCAGTACCGATGGATCCAGCGTCATCGCCACGGGCCTCCCCGTCCTCACTACTCGCTGCCCAATCCAGCTGAGGTGGGGTAGCGGCAGGGAACACCGCGATGGATAGCGGTGGCAGGTCGGGTCGAGACGGGGAAATAGGACCCATGAAAGCCGCGCGGCGCTCGGACTCCTCTCTGGGAAGGCCGAGGCAGGCGGAGCAGGCCGACCGCTCCAGCTGATGACTCCATCCGAGGCAGGTAAAGCAGCAGTCATGGCCATCCTAGGGCAGCAGCCAGGCGCAGCAGGAGCGGCAGGAGCGGCGGTGCCCGACACCGGTAGGTGGCAAATCTCGGGCACATTCCATTCTTCTAGCTACGTGTGATCTTCGCTCTTTTAAATATCTCAGAAGTGCTGAGAGAGAAGAAGGAAGAGCCCCTGAGGCTGTGCCAGTACACTGGCATGATTGGCGCGGTGAATGTTTTGATCTTTCTCAGAAGTCTGGCTCGCGCCAGGGAGAGGTAACCACTAGCGAAGCCCGTAGGTGGGCGGAGCACACACGAAGTAGAAGCCCATACCATAAAAATGGGGCTCTATAAGAAAAGGCTCTGTAGCCAGCAGACTTCTTCTTTATTCGAGAACCTAACTACTACTGGTCTGGTATACGTATCTACTACATAATTTTGGGCAGTTCTGTGTACACAGGTAATTTCAATAACGTTGTTGTGTGAACGCAAATCTACAAAGGCATGACTCTAGCGTTTTCCTTGACCAGCACTCTTCTGTCAATGTCCCCTAAAACGGCAGGGCATTGAAACTGAGCAGAAAGACAGCTCAATAAGTCTAAATCACACAGCACAAAACAGTGCTGTTGTTTTTGCCCTGCAGGATTTTAGAAAATATGGAAAGTAAGTAGTAACTTTTTGGTGCAAAAAAACGTTTTGTGATACTGTTAGCTAGAACACTGGTTCCCAAAGTGGGGGAGTGGTGGGCGGGGGGTCGCGAGATGATTTCCAGGTTTTTTTTTTTTATTTATTTATATATATTTTTTTATGATTATTATTTTTATATATTTTTAAAAAGGTTGTAATGATGCGAGTATAAATTTAGGATAATTAATCCTGTAAAGCCTGACACATCAAAAAATGGCCAGAAAATTCTAATTTTTTGGAACCGAGATGTTTATTAAACATTTTAGGAAAATCAAAAAAAAATTGTCCATATCATTTTGTTTCTGAGATATTTTTTGTATCAAATATGATACACTGGGCGTTTTTGGCAACTTTTTGCTTACGACAGTGTTAACCTAAGATACAAAAAAAAACATTTTACCCATTACATTTAGACTATATAGAACATTTCAGAACATTTTTCTTTTTTTTTTTTTCTATTTATAACATTTTGCACACTTTTTATTTTTCTTTCATCCTGTTAATCCGAATTGTGCCAATGTAGTGGATTCCTCTCTCTTTTAGCTGTTGTACCAGGGTAACTGATGTAAAGTTGTCTGCAAAAAAACTTTTTTTTTTTTCCTGCTGGAAGTGTTGATATAATTTTCAGCTTCTGAAAATTTTATTTATCTCCCAGTAGGCTCTCACACTGGGCATCTGTACTAACCCCATATACATACCTACAACCTGCTCTATCTCTTTGGCAGTTGTGTTTACTGACTTGCCCTCTTTTTGTACATTGTACAGGTTTATTTGTTCTGCAGTTTGCTGTAGCATTCATTCAGTTACAGACTGTTTGAAATACATGTATGGTGTCCAGTCACACCTGTCCACTTTGCCTGTCAACACATGCAATGAAGTTGACAGATGGAGCTTGATTATGTATTTTTCTTCATCTGTATCCTTTCCTTTTTACATTGCCCTGTGTCCCCATTGTGTCCTGTGTTGTTGTTGGGACCTCAACTTCTCTGCTTGTCTGGTCTACACTTTCATCTCAATCACTTTCTCATCACTGCTATCTGAACTTCCAGCATCATGCATGGCCTGTGGGGTCTATTCCTTCTCATCTTCCTCAAAATCTTCCCCTAACTGCTCCATGTCACTTGAATTGCCATCCATTATCATGTTGATGACATTACTTTGTCTCTCTTCTTCCTCTAGTCTTTTTGACATCTAAAAATACACATAACAAATTGGTCAATATAGCATAGCGATTAAGCTTTTAGAGGAATGGCTATTGTGAAAATACCCTCATTTTTTATTATAAGATGACATTTCAATCATTAATTAGATTAAATAAATTATCAAAATAGTTTGTGTTCGTATTATGATAGGCATGATGTAGATTACATCACAAAAATAGGAAATTACTGCTCACTAATAAAGCACCTTATAAACCTGGAGTATCAAATTTGATACACACATTTTAAACACGATTTAAATATAGTATAAGTATGAATTCTTTAGTAATTATGCATTGTTTCAATACAGAAAGGCTTTGTTTTTAAAAATGAGTTACAAAAAAAATGTTTTTTTTACTGTAACTTCTTGAAAATTAGCAAATGTTTTCCTGCCAAAAGTGTTTGGAAGATTTAATGACAGTGGCCATTTTGAAAAGACCCAAAAAAGCCCTTCCACTGCCTGCAGTGGGATGTTAATCCACTAGATGGCAGAATACACGTATCAGGTTGTATACAACAGGTTTTTATGGAAAGTTTTGATTGTGTTGATAAATTAGGTCTCAGAAACTCAAGTAGCAAATATGATACAAATGGTTTAAAATAAACTGAAAGTAAAACTTTGTAAAACTTAATAAAACTTTGTTTGCTCCGATTAATTATGACACTTAAGTGACGGCATGTTGAGAGAGAGAGAGAGAGAGAGAGAGAGAGAGAGAGAGAGAGAGAGAGAGAGAGAGAGAGAGAGAGAGAGATGTTATTCAGTCATTATTTTTATCTTTTAAAGTCCATTTTGGGCAAAAAGCATAGTATAATAAAATCACCAAAACAAGTCTTCATGTTAAGAATGAATAGTACACAAACATTTCTAAAACTGTAAAATCTGTCTTTCTTTCTTTTTTTTTAATTTAATGACTTTTTATAAACATAAATTAAATAATAATAGATAAATAAATACATTCCAAAAATAAAAACAGTAGGCTAAATAATAATAATTTGCATGTAGGCTACATGCATTTAGAAGAAGAAAAGAGGAACAAAGAAATGAAAAGTCAGTCGTACCCCTGAGCTAGAAGTAGCTTGAAGAAATGTCAGGAGACAGGAAAGTATGGGCACCTCTGCTTACTCTGCTTCTATTCCTTTGTGTCCACTTCTAGACCACATGCCGTATGTACAGGGTCTAAGTTGAGCACTCACCTGATCTGCTGGGTGCTTTTTTTTAACTTAATGTAAAAAGAGTTTCCAAAGCATCACTTACAGTTCTTTAAATGGCTTGTAAAAGACCAGGTGATATATCCCACTATGGCTTGGATGTAGTCAATAAAAACACAGTGCTAAAATATTGAAGTACTTGAGTGTGTGAATTTTTTGCCTGAGCTGTTGGCAGGTGGAGCATTTAACACCTGTACGCCGGATCACCTCACAGCCTCTCAGCCACTCTTCTCAACGAGACGCCACTTTGTTCAACAGGCTGAAAATGGAGTTGACTCCCGCTGCGTCCCAGTGCGGCACACACGACAGGTCTGTGGGGAGTACATTTCAACACTCCACATGAATAATAGCCATACTTTTGTACTGAGGGAAATGTTGTTTCTGCGCTCTCCCGGTTTTCCTCTCAATGCACATATCTCCTGAGACTGCCCCGCTCACCACAGGAGGACATTTCTTTAAAGTAAAGACATTGACCTTTACAAATAGAGTTGGACCGCGGCCAACGCCGCTGCTCACTATTGGTGTATCGCCATACGGAGGGATGTGTTTATGCCACAAATAGAGCAGACGCCGGCGCGCTAAATGGGAGCTTTTTGTTTCCCATCATCTCTCATTTTCCAGCACTTTTAGGAGGGGAAAAGGTGGATAATGGAAACAAACTTTGATGACACAGGCTCAAACTTTTCATAAACACCCAATGATGATAAATGCCGGAGTCTAAAAGGGCTTTTTAGAGTGTGAAATAGAATCCCCTCTGTAAACAGCAGGTGGAAATTGAGGCTTCAGCTGGAAAGAAACTATACTTTGGAACTTTTCAGAGAGCATCTCACTGGTATATGCAACATTTGATAGAAACTTGTGCAATTGGCCTGAAGCGTGATCTTCCACAGCCTCATTGAGTTTGCAATGAATGTTCTTGGGTCTTGCTGATGTTTTACATCTCCAAGCATTTCACAATCTATGAGTTGTAGGCTTTCTTGTAATCATACCAGCCGGTGCACAGATTGGTCTGTCTGGTTTTTCAGTCATGTGCGACTGTTCTATCAACCAGCAGCTAGAACAAGCAAGTTAATTTGTGCTGCTAGGCACTCATGGAGTGCAGTGATCGTCTTTAGCCAGTAGGCATGTCCATGTTTTCCATACTTGAGACTCTTTCTTGGATGTCTGTCATTGTGATGGTGACTGGATCCTGTTCAGGGAGGTTGCTGTGGTCTGCTCTTAGATCCACTAGGCACTGTGCACTGCTGTTGTTTGATGCCTCCTTCTCCCATATACCTTTACAGTATTGTTCAGTCTCCAGCCTTGGTGGGTCTGCTCTGTTGTTGTTACCCTGCCATTGAGAGTACACTCTAGCTGGTTGAGTAGAATACAGCTGGTTTATTTGTCTGGTTTCAAGTTCTCTGGTGTACCTCTTTAGGCGGCTGGCCAAGGCTTCCAGCCTTTGTTTGGCAGTTTCCAATGCTTCAGGTATGGGAACCTGGCTGTAACTCTTGGGCCCTTGGCGTTTTATTGTACCTTTCCGGAGTTACAAATGTAACAAACCTGCAATGTAACACTCCTTCGAAAACTGCTGACATTATTCACATATGATTCTATCCCAAAGATAATACTATTTCAACAGCAGCATATGCTGAGTGTATTTTTATATGCAAAACTTACAGCTATGTTTAAAGTCCGGAGGATAGCACATGTTTAAATGGTGCACACACCCATTTTCTATTGGCAGTTTAGGTTCACCCACAGTGTCTTTGGATGACGGGGAAAAAAAAACACAGTAGGAAATGCAGACTTCACACAGAAAGCCCATTCCTGATCACATGGACTGAATATTTTATCCCGGTCTGACTCTCAGAAACATGGTGGTAGACCCCGACCAGTCTACTGTATGCGGCTTTTGTCTGTGCTGATATGCAGACAAGAAGAGAGAGGGAGAGATGCTCAACAGCTCACACCACAGAAGCAGCCTTTTCTTCACCACGTCTACATTTTTTTTTTTTCACATTTTGCACTCTTGCATCATACAAAAAACAGCTTTCTCAAAAATTCCTTATTTTCTTTAGAGAACATTCTTGTCAAAACATAAAAGGCATTGGTAGACTTGCATTGTCAAGATTCTGAAGATGGAATAGAACAAGTGGCACCTTTCCAGGACGTCCTTTGGATTTGGATGAACCACCTGGGCCTGCAGACAGACAGAGACTTAGTAACACAAAGTGGGAGGACTAGTCCAGCTGGTGAGATATGCAGAGCTCGTCTTGGCAGTCCCAGTAGGTTTCCAGTCACAATGCGTTACACTCTCCACCTGACTCATTCTCTCTCAGACTTGATGAAGGACCACAGTATTACAGGGTTCACACTCTTCTTTGATGTAATTTTTCAGGAAGGTTACAGGATCTTTTCTTTCTTGACCTGTCAGAACAACATGCTTTCATAAACACTTCAGATTTTTTCCTACATTTTAAATGATGGGGGGTTCATGTGTAGCCATCCCCGGGATTTTATCTCAACCATTCCTTTCTGCTTCGGTTCGGATTATACACAAGCAGCTTCAGAGTAAACAATCCCATAAAGGTTCACAGAAGAAAATAAAGTCAGTTCAGTTTTAACTAAATGCAATCTAAGGAGACAGTCTTGAAAAGAGTGATGGGTTTAACACAATTAAAAAATTCTACGCCAAAGTTTGAATTTTCAGGTAATCCCAAGACACGTGGGAACACTTGCATTTCTGAGACACAGGATTTGCATATATCATCTTATACTGTACAAGAACTGGTATATAGTTTAGTACAGTTTAGCACAATTTTATGGCTTTATGGCCATTTCATGTCTATTCTTTTATTATTTTTATTGTAGCATCATTATCATAGTATTCAAGTGGCATTGTGCTTTCTTTTAATTTATTTATTTATTTAGGCAGGAAATAATTAAAAACAATAATTGGGCCTGACTCACCATAAGCTGTTTTTTAGCAGGATCCTGCTCTGTAGAACATCTTCAGGACAATCATACAAACACAGAGGTAACAAAGGTAAATGGTGTGCATTTATATTGCACTTTTTTTGTACTCTTCTCAGGCACCCAAAGCGCTATACATTATGCTTCCATTTTCCCCATTCACACACATTCACACCTTGGGCAGACAGGAGTGGGGCTGCCTTACACAAGGCGCTTAAAGCTTTCTCTAACCACCCCCAAACTCGCCTCTACAATTACACATTCATATACTAGTGCTATGGACACTGGAGGCAAGGTGGGTTAAGTGTCTTGCCCAAGGAAACAACAACATTATAAACTGGGAGTAGAGGGAATCAAACCGCCAACCTTCCTGTTACAGAACGACCACTTTACCACATGAGCCACTGTGCCCCGAAAGCAGAAAAGCAGAATTAGGAGGGGCCTGCATCAGTGTTCACAATGGTAATTAACTATCTGGTGGCGGGTATAAGTCTTTTTAAACTGACTAGGTGATGCTAGTCCTTATGACCAATGGAGTGGCATTCCAGGCTTTAGTGAACACATAAAAGAAAGAGCTCAGTCCATAGCGGTTCTTAAAAGCCGGTAATGGCAGGAGTCCATTAGAGACTGATCTGGTAGACCGCTCAGTTCTTGCATTGGATTTTGGTTCAGTTTAATCCTATGGTTTAAGACATAGTTCTGAAATGTTAAGGCAGTGGACGTAGATAAGGTAAGTAAATGCTCACTGTCAGTGAGATGGCAGTCAAGCGTGACATCCAGGCATTTATAGGTGGATACATTTGAGAGTTGTTGGTGTGAGATAGTAATGGTATGAGGTAATCATGTCAATGGCAAGAGAAGTAAAAAGAAAAATGATTGTCTAAAAAAATATGCTGGTTGACTGTATCAAAGGCTTTTCAAAAATCTATGTTAACTGCTCCAATGATGTGTGCGGTATTTAAAGAAGTGCGTATATGTTCTGTAAGTGAAAGCAGTGGGGACATGGTCAGTCACAGTCAAAAGCCATGCTGGCAGTCACTGAGCAGATTATTGTCTTCAAGACAGTGGCAAAGTGGTTAGCACTCCTGCCTCACAGCAAGAAGGTCCTGGGTTCGATTCCCATCCAGGGCAGGGCCTTTCTGTGTGGAGTTTGCATGTTCTCCCTGTGTCTGTGTAGGTTTCCTCCGGGTACTCTGGTTTCCCCTACCACTAAAGACATGTACACTAGTCCCCCTCCCATCACACATGGGGCCAGGACTCCCCTGCAAAAGAGATTTGTAATCTCAGTGGGACTATCCTGGTTAAATAAAGGTTAAATAAAAAAAAATAAAAAAATTAAACATGAGTGGGATTATCAGATTTGAAAATGGGGGAAGTTTTGGCGGTTTTCCAGTTATGGGAAAATTTTGATTGCCTGATCCACAAATTAACTAAAAAAGCGGTATGAGAGTACTGGCAGGCATGTTACATCACAAAATGGGAAGTATTTAAGGGGATTAATATGTTGGACAAGTTGTCTCGTGAAAATACAGAAAAGGAGAACGGTGATATATTAAATTTTTTCTTCATTTGTATGTGTTTTGTTCCATTATTCCAATAGCATGTGAAACATGCCCAGGGATGGTTGGACTTAAACAACAACCAAATGGTCAAATATTACAAGATAATTGTCAAAAAGCAGTGCTGTAGAAACACTTTTCATAATATGCTGAAAAATACATTTAATCAAAAAGTAGCATTAGCAAAACATAACCCTGTTTGGTAACTATCAGTGTTTTGTTTTATGCTTAACACGACTGGCCTTACTATTCAATAGAAAACAAATAGATGCAGGCATCTGGACATACAGTGGCATGAAAAAGTATCTGAAGCCTTTGGAATTTCTCACATTTGTGCATGAAATCACCATCAAATGTGATCTGATTTCTGTCAAAATGACACAAATGAAAAAACTGTCAGGATTCATGTCTGTTTATAATGTGTCTGTTTGTTTTTGATGTCATATTTATTATTGTATTTGAACTTTGTTTTAAGATTGTATTTGAGTTCTTGGTTTTTATTTTGAAATGTCTGACTCCTGTCTGTGATTTATGATTTACTTCCTGTCGGTTGTCTTCCCTTTTGTGTGATTACCTGCTCCGCCCTAATGTGTTTCACCTGTCCCTTGTTGTCTGTGTCTATTTATACCTGTGTGTCCTGTTACCCAGTGCCAGGTCGTCTTCACCCCTACCGTGAGTCTGTTCTGTGGTTCCCTGTGTATCATCTGTTGTAGTAGTTGTTTTCAGTGGATATTCTGCCTATTGTTTTCCTAGTCTGTTTTTTTCTTGTATTATGTTTGTGGATTATATGCTCGGACCCTAGCCCTGTTTTATCCTTTTTCCTGTTTTTTTTATTTGCACGTATGCCGGCTAAATAAACCTTTCTTTGAACTTTCAACCGGTGTTTGCATTGGAGTCTTCCTAGTCCCGGGCAGTTAGGCCATGACAAAAACAAACAGTGTCCGCTTTAACTAAAACCACCCAAAACATTTATAGGTTTCCATATGTTTAAGGAGGGTAACATGCAAACAATGACAGAAGGGGGAGGAATAAGTAACTGAACCATCACATTTAATATCTGGTTGCCCCCCCCCTTTGGCAGCAATAACTTTCAACTAGGCGTTTCCTGTAGTTGCAGATCAGCCTGGCACATCGATCAGGATCAATCTTAGACCATTCCTCTTCACAAAACTGCTGCAGTTCAGTCAGATTCCTGGGATGTCTGGCATGAATGGCTGTCTTGAGGTCATGCCACAGCATCTCAATGGGGTTCAAGTCAGGACTTTGACTTGGCCACTCCAGAACATGTATTTTGTTCTTCTGAAACCATTCTGAAGTTACTTCTGTGTTTTGGGTCACACTTTTTGATGCCACTGTACTTGGTTGTGTTCATCTCAGACATATATACCTCAGCTTATGTTCATTGAAAGTGTGATCAAAGTTGTAGATGCCTACTTGTGAACCTTTTTTATAACATGAAAAGTCACAGAGAAAAAACATTCAAAATAATCTTGGCTTTTACATCTCATTTTGTCATCTATATTAACCTCTGATTTTAAACATCAAAACCTCAGCAGTAAAAACACATCTTATTTAACACCTGCCAGACGCAATGTGCCGGTCCAGACGCTGGTTCAATTGTCTCGTTTCTGTCGCACTGTGGGAAAACGACACAACCCATACATCACTGTGTGGGCAGTGTGAGCCCTTAAAGCCCCCAGAACTGTCTGTCATCCTTCAGTGATGGATGTGGATGAAAGCCTCCCACAGGATTATGAAGAAGTACAGTGGCTGTCAGGGGTCATACAGCATGGATGTCTCTCACAGTTATACATGTTGCTTGGTAAGTTCACATGACATTAGATCAGGGGTTCCCAAACCCCTGATCCGCGAAAACCCGCGACCCCCAATATTAGACTGCCTACGATCCGACCATTATTTAATGACTGACTTTTCATTTCTTTGTTCCTCTTTTCTTCTTCTAAATGCATGTAGCCTAAATGCAACAATTTGCAAATAATTATAACAACCAAAATTATTATTATTTAGCCTATTGTATGTATTTTTTGAATGTATTTATTTATCAATTATTTAATTTATGATTATAAAGGGGTGCACTTAAGACAGTATGTTTATCATAAAATAATGTTTTATTTAAAAAAAAAAGAGACAGTTTTTACAGTTTTAGAAATGTTTATGTACTATTCATTCTTAACATGAAGACTTGTTTTGGTGATTTTATTATACTATGCTTTTTGCCCAAAATGGACTTTGAAAATAATGATTAAATATCTTTCTCTCTTTTTTTCGACCCCCCCGGGTGGTCGCGACCCCCACTTTGGGAACTGCTGCATTAGATAATAGTCGCTTGTGTTTTCTACATGCAAACATAGTCCAAGGGATTTTGAAGTTGAACTAACACATCTGAGATATTAAAGCTGGTGGGAGTTAAATTATTATAACCAAATTTAGACCCTTCAAAAGGGGTAAAAGGCTGGTCTCCAAGTATTATCAGGAACTTTTCAGTTTTTTTACACAACTCATTTGCTACCATAGTGCTTGTCATTGAAGACAAGAGATTTATTTTTGTATAGCCCAATATCACAACAACAGTCGCCTCAAAGGGCTTAACAGACTGCACTAGACAACATCCCCTGTCCTTAGACCCTCCATCAGGGTAAGGAAAAACTCCAAAAAAACCCAGCCGGGAAAAAAGAGAAACCTCAGGGAGAACAACAGAAGGAGGGATCCACTCCCAGGACGGACAGGCCGTGCAGGAATGTGTCCAGGACAGTTGAAAAATACATAGAAATACACAAACATATTCACAAATAAAAACATTTATATTGGCAGTGTCTAGTGTCCACTCTGAGTGTGCAATAGTGGATGGGGCCGCAGCCAACATCAAGGTAGATGACAGATGGGGTGGGGCCCTCACACTGGAGCACAGGCGGGGGGGGGGCTCTCTATTCTCCCTAGGAGGAGGGAGAAAAGAGAAAAAAACAAACTGTAATAGGTAGATGTGATAATAATATGAGCGGTTTAGTGTGTACCTACAGCTACAACCAGTGTAAACGTGTATCTACAGCTACAACCAGTGTAAACGTGTATCTACAGCTACAACCAGTGTAAACGTGTACCTACAGCTACAACCAGTGTGGCGTGTACCTACAGCTACAACCAGTGTAAACGTGTATCTACAGCTACAACCAGTGTAAACGTGTACCTACAGCTACAACCAGTGTGAGCGTGTACCTACAGCTACAACCAGTGTAAACGTGTACCTACAGCTACAACCAGTGTAAATGTGTACCTACAGCTACAACCAGTGTAAATGTGTACCTACAGCTACAACCAGTGTAAACGTGTACCTACAGCTACAACCAGTGTAAACGTGTACCTACAGCTACAACCAGTGTGAGCGTGTACCTACAGCTACAACCAGTGTAAACGTGTACCTACAGCTACAACCAGTGTAGCGTGTACCTACAGCTACAACCAGTGTGAGCGTGTACCTACAGCTACAACCAGTGTAAACGTGTACCTACAGCTACAACCAGTGTAAACGTATACCTATGATCAATCAGTCTCCATACGTTTGGTGAAATAAGTATGTTTTGAGTTTGCTTTTGAAGTAAAACAAAACAAAACAAAAAAAAAGTTACCACAGATCCATTCCACCACCAAGTTATCTGTGTTTGCAACAGTACAGCAGCTGCTAACAGACAGCACAGGGCAGGTTCCAGAAAGGACAGCAAAGAGCAAAAGATTTATCACTTCAGCACTTTATATTGCACAAAAATATGCCTGAACTCATTTAAAAACTCTTCCGTAACACTACAAATGTAAGGCTTTGTTTCTTCCTTTCCAGGTTTGACTATAACATAATGTGTATCTTGACTGATTATAATTTTCTGATCACGTGATAATCTCACTGTGTGTTCCTCCTCCAATCAGCTGCAGGTTCACAGAGTATATTTGTGATTTGGAGTATTTTTGTATCAAATGAGTAGCATAAATGATGTGGAATGACTTGACATTTTTTAGCTGTGTAATTATAAAGAGTTGGCATTGGCACTTCAAGCTACCTTGGTGTTAGAGGAAAGGGGGCCAGTATAAACTGACCTTAACCAGTCTCTGTGAAAGTCTATTTGCAGGTCTTTGTGCAGATCTATAACACTATGGGCTGTATCTTGTGGTGGTGCAGGCCTGGCAGTGATCAAGACAGTGGTGCATTTGCTATCTTGTGCCAGACGCAGCTACCTTTAGCCCGTCTGCGGCTCAACCAGCACCGCAAGGGGTGGTGGTTAAAAATGCAAGGGCACAGGCGTGTAAAACAGCTAAACTTAGTCAAAGCACAGACCAATGCAGATATTAATAAATTAAATTAGGATGTGAAGTTATTGCCACGTTCATTCTTATTATTATTGTGTACATGCTCTGAAAATAGAAAAATACATTTCAATTTTTTTAATTTAAAATATGAAAGAAATTATCTGAAATATTCTCTAAATAATTTGGGCTTGACTAATCTACAGCATTTTATTTTATTTATTTTTTTACAACCACGGCTTTATGGAAGCACAAAAGCACTGGTTTTCTTTTTTTTATTATGCTACAGCCAGGCCAGAACATGGCTTAATTAATATATATATGTTTGATTGAGGCGGAGAAGAATTAAAAAATTAGCCTAAACAAGGTGAAAGTCACACAGGAAACTCACCGGGACACAGGCTGATCAGGAGCTTGAACCTGTCTTTTAGAGCAGCATAAAAATATGGTCCCAAACTCATCGGTGCTCATACTCCACATTTTTCTCTCGTGTTGATACAGAGCATGTCCAGACATGCAGCTGTAGGTTTTGTTTTGCGCAAATGATTTGCACAATTAAAATGATCACACATAAAATCCAAATTCTGCCAAAATAACGATAATAAATATATACATATAAAAACACAAGCAGAAAGTTGCTCAAATAAAAGTCTCTTCTTCTGGTTCTTGCTGCAAAATAAAAAAGTTGTATAACTTGCAGCTGTATATACTGTACGGAGGAGATGCTCTCCCACTGCTGTTCTGCATAGGCCTGAACCCCCTCAGCCAAATAATCAACAAGACTGGCTATGGATACCGACTCAGGAATGGGTCCACCATTTGTCACCTCCTCTACATGGATGACATCAAGCTTTACGCTAAGAGTGAGCGGGACATCGACTCACTGATCCACACCACCAGGATCTACAGCTCTGACATTGGGATGTCATGGGATGGGCGGCAGTAGCTCAGTGGTAGAGTGGCCGTCCTTCGACCGGCGGGTGGGCGGTTTGATCCCCGCCCGAAACATCATAACATCTCGCTTTCCCCCACATACTGTCGTTGTGTCCTTGGGCAAGACACATAACCCACCTTGCCTCCAGTGGTCAGCTGTATCACTGGTAAAGCGTTTTGAGTGCCTACTAGGTGGAAAAGTGCTCTATAAATAAATAAATAAAAAACTTTGGGCTTGTAGTCGAATTGTGACAAAGAGAGGGAAGGTAGTCCACACAGAAGGGGTCTCACTCCCAGAAGGAACAATAGCAGACATTGAGGATGGTTACAAGTACCTTGGAATACTACAGGCAAATGGCAACCTCGAAGAGAAATACAACGAGTAAGGCAAGTCCTAAGAAGTCAGCTCAATGGCAAGAACAAGGCACGGGCAAAAAACAGCTACGCCCTACCAGTGATCAGATACCCTGCGGGAATAATAAGGTGGCCAAAGGAAGAGATACAGATCACAGACGTTAAGACACGAAAGCTCCTCACCATGCATGGAGGGTTCCACCCCAAATCCAGCACCCTGAGACTGTACGCTAGCCGTAAAGAATGTGGCCGTGGACTAGTGAGTGTGAGAGCCACTATCCAGGATGAAACATCCAAGATCCACAAGTACATCAAAGATAAGGCCCAACAGATGACGTGCTCAGTGAATGTCTCAGGCAATGGGGAACAGAGGAAGAGGTGCTGAAGGAGGGACCATCATGGGAGGACAAACCCTACATGGGATGTACCACAGGAACAAAATTGAAGTGGCTGATATCAAGAAATTCTACCAATGGTTATAACGGGTCGGACTGAAGGACAGCACAGAGGCACTCATTATGGCTGCACAGGAGCAGGCCCTGCACACCAGAGCAATAGAGGCCGAGATCTACCACACCAGACAAGAGCCAAGGTGTAGGCTGTGCAAAGAGGCCCCTGAGACAATCCAGCACATAACTGCAGGGTGTAAGATGCTGGCAGGGAAAGCATAAATGGAGCGCCATAACCAAGTGGCTGGAATAGTGTACAGGAACATCTGTACGGAGTATAGACTGGAAACCCCGAGGTCAAAGTGGGAAAACACCTCCAAAGGCGGTAGAGAATGACCGAGCCAAGATCCTGTGGGACTTCCAGATTCAGACTGATAGAATGGTAATGGCAAACCAACCAGACATTGTGGTGGTGGACGAACAGCAGAGGAAGTGTAGTTGTTGTAGTTGATGTGGCAATACATAGTGATGGCAACATCAGGAAAAAGGAACACGAGAAACTAGAGAATTACCAAGGGCTCAGAGAAGAGCTGGAAAAGGCTTGGAAGGTGAATGCGACAGTGGTGCCCGTGGTCATCGGAGGACTCGGGGTAGTGACCCCCAAACTGGAAGAGTGGCTACAGCAGATCCCTTTTCTATATATATAGTGATTATATTGATAAGACAGTAGGCTTGTGTGAATGAGTAGTATTTTTCTAATATGTCTGCTCATCCAATTTAAAAAAAAAAAAAAAAAAAAAAAAGAAGGGCTTAACAATACATTAAACAATAAAAGAGAATAGTTATGCATTATAACACAGTCCAATGACTAAAATAAAAAATAAATAATAAAAGTAAGTCTCCACCAGATACCTGCATTTAGATCAGGAAGATATGACCTTGTGTTCTTTTGTAAATGCTGTAAATATCTTAACATCATTTTTAGAGGTTTATTTATTGTTTGGTCAAATACTGGCAAAGTTAATGGACACACATTTCTACCAATGATGAATGAATTGAACATTTTGCTTTAACTTTATAATGCGGGCCTTTTGCCCTTTTTATCTCCATAGTTAATTTCTCAGAAAGAAGAAATGGGAAGCAAAGAAGGGTTTACCTTAACCTGAGGCCACATATGGGGGTTTACACGAAGAACCCAACTCTGACAGGGTATCAATACAAAGCAATTTACAGGACCCCATGAAGAATCGACCATCAAGATTACAGGCAATTTCTCTGCTCTGCTGGTCACCACGGCCACAAGACCAAATCAGAGAAGCGACATCTCTGCAGCAGGGTCTGCCTGTGCATTGTTTTCACCAAGTTGTATTCAGCTCCAAACAGCATGGTTGGGAACAGCAAACCCTGATTCAACATGGTTATCTGGTTGGTGTCGGTAGTGGTGAGCTGCGTAAATTGGTTTGACCAATCAGTGTTTGAGGATAATAAAATAATGTTGCAAAAAGGGGAAAAAATGCATAAGAGAAGGGTTGGTGAACTGCCCAACTGATCCAAGAAGTGAAATCATACTGTAGGTTTATATGGTATGTCATATTGTGGGTACTACTGCTGCAATGTATCCTTCAAAAACAAAAATCCCAGAGTTGCAGGTTTCCATTATTGAATCATTATTTTGTGTCGTTAGCATTTAATGTTTGTGCAACACAGTCAACAAATGTAGGGGTTTTATGTCATAAAGCAAAGACATTAAGACACAAAACAGCAAAATGGCAACTGTGGAATACCTTCAATATGACAATTTTTGAGATAAGTTGATTTTGCACTTATGCATTCGTTTCCTCTGTGTGTTAAAATAGAAGTACTAAACATTAACAATGTTCAACTCATTTTATTGTCTGAGACAAGCTAAAGTCAGTCACTGTCAGTCAAAATATCACTGTTTTTGTTCAAACAAAATGGCTACTTTGTGTCTATTAAAACAGGTTAAGACTAATTAAGGTATTTTGATTAAACACATGTATGAGTACTGCAAAAAACCCTTATTAGAATATTAAACTTTTTGTTGTGGCCTTCACATTTCAGTATATATGTATCAATTTTGTTTTTGCGTAAGCAATATTAAGTTCCCTTACTCTCCAATTCAGTTTTTGATAAGCATACCTGTTGATTCATGCTCAGGGAATAGAAAACCCCTCACCATCTGTGAGTGTGTCAAAAAAGTACTGTGGCGTTTGGAACGCAGTTACAACTGTCTGGTTTACTTTTTAGTAATCAAAATCCTCAATGTGCATTGGTACAAAGGACCCTCTCGTGTGCTATTTACAGAAATAGACTATAGTCTTGTTTATGTTCCCTACCATATTGTCTCATCATGGGCCCCATTTTGGTTGCATCCTGACATTCTGTAAAAAAGCAGATGGGCTTCTAGCATTATATCTTACACAGTTAAATCAGTACCCGACACAAGCTTTTTCCACAATAGGGCAAAAGTAATAAATAATATAAAAAGACCACATAAAAAAGAAACCAAAAGAACAGATGGCTAATTTGCACACACAATTCTTTGTTTTTGTCACTTTTTAAGATGTAAGAAAAATTTGGAAAAATCCATCCATCCATCTTCTACCCGAGGCCGGGTCGCGGGAGCAGCAGTCTAAGCAGAGACGCTCAGACGCCCCACTCTCCAGACACTTTTTCCAGCTATTCTGGGGGGATACCGAGGCGTTCCCAGTCCAGCCGAGAGACATTATCCCTCCAGCGTATCCAAGGTCTCCTCCCGGTGGGACTCTCCCAGAACAGGAGGAGGAGCAGTGGCTCTACTCTGAGCTCCTCCTGACCAAACTCTTCACCCAACAAAAAAACAGTGAAGGAAAGACTGTTGTTGTGCAAAGATTAACCACGTAGGAAATGTGCAATAATCTTTAAAATAAGGGAAATTAGGAACAATACAACAATAAGGCAGTAAATCTACTCGTTCTGTGCCACTCCAACCTGTGCACTATTTTTAAAACTAAGCAAACCTTAGTAACCATCTGACCTAAAAATATATTCCTTTTATGCCTTATTGTTATTCCACTCAGATTTGACTAAATTTTCTAAAGCAATAGTAATAAAACGCCACAAAAATCAAACTGAAAAGAACACATGATCATTAAACTGAAATGTGTATCAGACTGAGCTAGCTGCATTGTTGTCAATGTTCACCATTTTTATGTAGGCACATTGGCTAAAGTGATGCACCCAGTCTGCAGCACCCTCTCAGAGCGCTCCTCTTCTAACAGCTGATATGGATGCGGCTCAGGAGAGGCACAATGTGGAAGCAGTGTAGGACTGAGGATAAGAGGCACAACCAGACTGAGAGAGGAGAGAAAATTAATCAGACACAGCGCAGGAAGACACACACTAAAAGAAAATGGATTCTGAAATGCAATGAATAATGCATTACAAGAAAGAACAGAGAAATCTTCCCTATAAAAACATTCTCTATACGGTCTAAAGTATGTGAAGATGCGCTCTGTCTGGATCTTGTCACAGGTCGGGTCAAAATGCTTAGTTTAAAGGAAGAAAGGCAATTACATTGAAGAATATTTAAAGTCTGCTTAAAAGTCTGAAATTTTACTTTTGTTCTAAATTGAAAGTTAAAGAAGCAATCCAAAGATCAAAGGCTATGTAGTGACACTAACATGGGAGAGCTAATACAATCTAAAATCTACAAAGCCATAGTGACATTACAAAACACATTTTGATGCAAAAAAGAGGCGCATTTCAGATGATGTATTTGTGCAAGTTCCTATTTCACAAAAATAAAAAAGTACCATGTAGTGCCACAAATTTCCAGAGAAAAGCTTTTTGTAAAGGGATCTGGCAACATCTGACTCAATTTTGAGAAAAGTTCACACACAAGTTTACCATTCTATTTTTTTTATAGTTTCAAAAGGCCTTATCATCCCTTATTCTGATTTAGTATTCCCGACATAAAGTTTAAAAAGTGTAAAAACCCAAACTCCACTGGAACACCTTCAAAAACTCTGTAAGGCTTCATTTGGAACCTTTAAAGTTTTCAGTTTGTCCTAGACATAATATCCCTTTTGTGCTGATTGTGGTTTTACGTAAGCATTTTGCAGTCTTTAAACCGTGTGTGCTGTAGAGCAGTGCTTTTCAAAGTGTAGGGCGGGCGCTGGGCAGGAGAAAGAAAAGTGCATAACTAATGTAGGTTAGCTGCCAAATCTGTGTGGAATGGATTGGTTTGTGTTAAGTAGAGACAGAGAGGAGAAAAATCTGAAGCAAGAAAACGGAGGAAGTATAACAAACTTGTGTTCAAAAGTGTGTTTATGCTTGAAAATTTAAATTAAAAAATGACCTTAAGAACAGAGGAAAATGTTCTTGCTATCCCAGCATTTTTTGTTGTTTTATAGTGTCCAAGCATACAACGTAAAAAATTATAATGCAGTAGCTTTCCACAGTCTTAGGGCCTTTCCCAATTGAATCTATACCCACTTCCCTCAAGTTCCCTCGGTGTGTAGTGACACTCGCAGCTGACTGGAGTTCCCTCGATCACAGAAATGCACTCCCCTCATTCTGCAGGAAGCAGGTCCTCTCTGTCACCACTCAAGCGCAAGTGGCAAATAATCCATAATGTTAAAAAATAAGAAGCTAAGATGTGTTAGAAAACAAAGACATTTTAATGTGCATTTTCTATGTCGATGATGCAGTGATGTTTTCACATTTACAATTAAAAGCATGTGGGTCTGGATTTTTTTCCACATCAGAAAATGAATATGTGATCCTAAAACTATTTACACTTTGCTTCATATGTACCGCTCACAGTCTTCTCCAACCACCACCAAACTCACTTCCACAATCATACACATTCATACACCAGAGCACCATACACCAGTTATATGACAACCGCTCTACAACTGAGCCACTGTGCCCCTAATAATAAGAGTAGAAATAGTTATTATAATAATAATAATAATATGCTCCAGACAGGTGAAGTTCTGCAATCATTGTGGAAGCTTACAATTCTAAAAACAGACATGTAACACTGTTATACAGACATGAAGTAAAGCATATAGTTCTCAAATATTCTGCTTTAACCTGCTTTAACATTAAAGGTGCGTTCACACTTGCCGTGTTCGGTGCAGTTGAAGTGAACTCTAGTGTGGTTGCTCTATTCGTATGGTTTACAATGAAGGTAAAACACAGCCTCCTCTTAGAGGCTTTAAAAACATATTGGTCATTGACATTTTTTTATTACCTATATAACAAATAGAGACAGAGATGGTTGACACTAGCAAGATCATATTTGAAAGAAACTATTAAATGCAACTGTTTTAATGATCAAGGATCTGGAACATGTTTTTTTGTTAATTACATTGCTGAAATAATATTTATATGAATGGATCCATGTGCAAAGCAAAATCACAACTTGCTTATATTATTAAACCATTGTGATACAGAAATGTTCTATTAATATCACATTCTCTACACTCCCCACTGAGCGTTCCCGTTTGGTGCAGACCTCAGGACCCATGTTTGTTTCTTGCTCAGCCTCTACTCTCTCAGACTTAATCCGTACCGGGCAGGCAATCTGATTTGAGAAGTGCTGCTGTTCACGAAGCTGCTTTAACAGCCTGCACTCTTCTCAGAGGGCTTTCCACCAGATTTGGAGACTTACTACAGGGATTTAATCCTGTTGAGCCACAAGAGCATTAGTGGGGGTTAGACAGACTGACCTGTGCTCGGCAACACTTCTAGATAAGTCTTGAATATCCATATTGGACTAGCTCCCACGTAGTATTCACCAAATACAAACCTGGGAATAACCTCAGCGGATAAGACCTCGAACACTTTGCCATCTATCACTACAGGCTTGGTTTGTTTCTGCAAGCTTGTAATGCTCTTTTATACTCACCAGAATCAATGTAGTTGTATGTTTCTGCAAAACACTGATATGTGCAGAAATACAACCCATGACGTTTTAAATCTGATGGAAATCCACTGTTAAAAAGGTATGGAATGGATAAGCCACAATTTATCAACTGGAGAAAAGCACATTACTATTATTATTGTTTAAAACAAAAGTGATTTCAAAATTTATAATAAATCTTTCAGTCATAATTATTATTATTACTACAGCAGTAGACATAACATCTATAAATAATAGATTTTGTTCCCAAGTCTAGTTAATTTTAAAATAGAAAGAATAACAAAACATTTTTTTGTATTCTTAATTGTATTTTGTATGCATATACTTCATACTGTACATCAAACACTCCTTTAGTTAAACTGACAACAAACAGAACCAATTGTTAACTTTCTAGCATTCTGTTGTCTAAGAACAAATTCAATAGAAACAGGTCTGATGGTGATCTCAGCAATTAAAACTAAATCTTTGTCCTAAATTAACAAGAATGTATTCAAGAGGAGGGTGGTTCTCTCGCAGTGTTAGGTTCACTGGACAGATGTAGAACAAAAGGAGAACTGTGCTGGTTCTGTGGAGCTTTAACTGTATAGTTTATAAAGTAGATGAATGTAAAGTGTAGCTTGTGTTATAACAGCAGCACACTAATAAAAACTGTTGTACTCTGCATTATTTGTTAATTCTATGTTTTATCCTAGTCCGCTAAATCTACAAAATAATAAATAACCTAACCTTTCTATATTATATGCTTCTAATTAAATTGCTTATTTTATAGTAAACCATAGATAAAAATTAAGATTATTAGAGCCAACAACAGAGAAGAATAAAAATTACACTATACAACCAACTCAAGTTTAAACGTAGAACATTAAATAGTGTATCATGTTGAGTTTAGCTTTTTATCAGGTTTGCTAACGCTTACTTTTCTAACTCGCCTTTCCGATCCTGTGTCTGATAAAGTTGGAAGTTGTTGTCTTGGCGTCTTTTATTTGTAGTCCACAGATTTGGCTTTGTATAAACTGTTCATAGACAAAACTTATTATAAACGTGCCCTCCATGGTATTTTTTTTGAGTAGTTTTGGTGGTGCAGTAGAACATGTCGACGCACTCCCGGCTCAGAGAGGAGGGGAGCGAGTAAGGAATTCTCAGAGACAGGTGTCAAGGTATGAAACAAAAAGATTTTTGCACTTCACCCTATAGAGCCTATAGTGTTAAGATAGAACCACACAAAACAGAACTGCTAAAAAGACTGAGAATGCAGGTCTACTAGTCATTTTTAGTTAGAACTTTGTTGTTTCATAAGAAACTGAACACATTTTCAGCGTTTTTCAGTTCAGATTCACATTCAGCCCGATGTCTGTCTTTAAGACATTTTTCCTTATTTTTACATTCGATACGCAATGAAGAACATTGCTTTGTCTGTCTGGTCTTCTCATTTCAGTCAAACTGCACCAGCGTTCACTTGAGCCTTACTGTATTGCCTACTTTAGGGTTGCTTTGGCCCTGGTCCCAAAGGTGTGGTCCGTTTTCCAAAGGGTAAAGCTTAATTTTGCCAGTTGAATAGACGATAGATAATCTACACATCTACACTGGACCCGTGCTGTACCACTTTTGGCTTTGGACAAAACTGAGACCTAAAAGTTTAGAGGGACCAGATATTGTGTGTTTGGTCTGTATCAGAGTTCAAAAGTGCATTTACCAAGGAACTAGACTTTAGGAGGAAACAATAAGCACTGACATCAACCAAACAGGGTTGATGTCAGTGCATCTGGAAAGCAAATTCAATCAGGGCTTTGTTCTCCTGAGTAAAAAAGAAATTGTTAAAACTCAAAAGAAGTCAGAAGATTTTTGGTCCTTGTGTGATTAGTATTACATAACACTTTTTGTCCTTTGTTGGAGTTAAACCTACGGCCAAGATCTGGACCAGTAAAAGACTAGCCTTTTGATGAATATTTTTTTCTCATCTCGTCTGAGAATGAAGCGTCCCGAGGCAGAGGTACAGATGTCAGACTGATTACGCTCGATCACTGTCTTCCTCCTCTTTGATCCTTGTCTTCCTCAGGTGTTTACTTTGTGCAGCTCTTATCTCGGTTTGTGCTTATAAACTAAAAAAAGCATGAAACACAAACAGGAGAAGCCAGGTGAATACACTATGATTTGGTAACCATGGTAACGCTCAAGGTAAGGCTGGATTGTGAATACTGCCAGGGATAAAAAAGGCATGCACATATTGTACTGTGGTCAACTGCACACAGTTTCAACTACTGCTAGTTTGACCTTTGACCTAGAGTATGAATATACTCTAATTTATGGATACACAATCATCATATGGGGTGACAGTCCATCTTCTCATATCCACAACATCAGCAACAGATATATACATATTTCTGTAGTAGTTTTGTTTAGCACTATACTTATATGTATGGATATGTAATCCAGAAATACATATGAATTAATAAGGATCAAATTAACTGCAGGAATGTCCACCAGAGCTGTTACCCGTAAATTAAATGTTTATTTCTCTATCATAAGCCGTTTCCAAAAGCGTTTCAGAGAATTTGGCACTACATTCAACCGGCCTCACAACCACAGACCACATGTAACCACACCAGCCCAGGACCTCCACATCCATCTTCACCTCCAAGATCCTCTGAGACCAGCCACCCGGTCAGCTGCTGCCACAACTCATTTGCATAACCAAAGAATCAGAAACCGTCTCAGGGAAGCTCATCTGCTTGTCGTCGTCATCAGGGTCTCGAACTGACTGCAGATCGTCATCGTAACTGACTTGAGTGGGCAAATACTCCCATTAGATGGCGCCTGGGACTTTGGAGGTGTTCTCTTTATGGATGAATCCTGGTTTTCAGTATACAGGGCAGATGGCAGACAGCGTGTATGGCGTTGTGTGGGTGAGCGGTTTGATGATGTCAATGTTGTGGATGCAGTATAATAATGCATGGCCCCATGTAGCAAGGATCTGTACACAATTCCTGGAAGCTGAAAACATATGCATGGCCAACATACTCACCAGACATGTCACCCTTTCAGCATGGTTGGGATGCTCTGGGATTGGCGTACACGACAGCGTGTTCCAGTTCCGGCCAATATCCAGCATTTTTGACCAGCCAATGAAGAGGAGTGGACAAACATTCCACAGGCCACAATCAACAACCTGATCAACTTTATGTGAAGGAGATGTGTTGCACTGTGTGAGACAAATGATAAGATAAGATTTATTTGTCGCATGCACAGTTATACATAGTAAAATGCACAATGAAATGTATTTTATAACTGCAGCCAGTAGCAAAATACAGCACACAAATGGTGGTCACACCAGATACTGACTGGTTTTTGTAGCCCCGAAAAGAGTCACGGGCAAAGCCTATATTGCCATAAAGGAAACTAAACAATGTCCTTTGAACAGCTCAATGGAAATTTAAAAAAAAAGAAAAAAAGATCTGATTTTTAGGCTACATGAACTCTCATAATTTAGGATGGTAGTTTCTTCACAAAATTGATTGGATCTTGTTCTGCGTTCAGCAGCTTTGAGGTGAGTGGATGGTACCGCCAAAAAATGACAATTGACAATCTGATACATGAGCACAAGCGTTGGGTGTTTATGTCAAGTTTCTCGGGAAGTCCAGGTGAGAGGATTAAGCATGCATGACTACTTCATGGACTGTAATGCACAGCCACAAATCTTACCACTCGCTTAATTCTCCTTTCTGAGTTACAGTGTTTTAAACTGTGCTTCCCAGTAAACACCAGGGCTGACTTTACCACAGAGAGTTGAAATGCCAAATCCCATTTTTCTAACTTAGCCCTACCCCTTGCCCCTCCAAAGGAAGGTCAGCGGCTCTACTTTAAGCTCCTCCTGAGTGACCGAGCTCCTCACCTTATCTCTAAGGGAGCGCCCTGCCACCCTGCGGAGAAAGCTCATTTCGGCAGCCTGTATCCGGGATCTTGTTCTTTAGGTCATGACCCAAAGCTCATGACCATAGGTGAGAGTAGGAACATAGATCAACCGGTAAATTGAGAACTTTGCCTTACAGCTCAGCTCCTTCTTCACCACGACAGACCGGTACATTGACTGCATCACTGCAGAAGCTGCACCAATCCGTCTGTCAATCTCACGCTCCCTCCTTCCCTCACTCGTGAACAAGACCCCAAGATACTTGAACTCCTCCACTTGAGGCAGGAGCTCTCCACTAACCTGAAGGGGACAAGCCACCCTTTTCCGACTGAGAACCATGGTCTCAGACTTAGAGGTGCAGATCCTCATCCCAGCCGCTTCACACTCGGCTGCAAACCGTCCCAGTGCACACTGAAGGTCCTGGCTTGATGGAGCCAACGGGATAACATCATCTGCAAAAAGCAGAGACAAGATCCTGTGGGCCCCAAAACGAACTCCCTCCGGTCCCTGGCTGCGCCTTGAAATCCTGTCCATAAAGATAATGAACAGGACCGGTGACAAATGGCAGCCCTGCCGGAGTCCAACATGCACCAGGAACAGGTCTGAGTTACTGCCGGCAATGCATACCAAGCTGCTTGGTATGCATTGCCGGTCGTACAGGGACCGGACAGCCATTAGCAAAGGGCTCCGGACCCCATACTACCAGAGCACCCCCCACAGGGAGCCACGAGGGACACAGTGGAATGCCTTCACCAGATCCACAAAGCACATGTGGACTGGTTGGGGAAAGGGCGTATCTAATCGACCCCTGGTGTCTTGCCACCAAGGAGCTTCCCAACTACTTCAGTGATGTCGGCTTGGGTGATGGACGAGTCCACCTCTGAGCCCTCAGCCTCTGCTTATTCAGTGGAAGACAAGTTGTTGTGGTTGAGGAGATCCTCAAAATATTCCTTCCACCGCCCAACCATATCCCCAGTTGAAGTTAGCAGACCTCCACTGTAAACAGTGTTGGCAGGGCACTGCTTCCCCCTCCTGAGGCTGACCAATAGTCCTTTTCCATGGCCTCACCAAACTCCGCCCAGACCAAGTTTTAGCCTCCACAACCATCCTGGCTGCAGTCCGCTTGGCCTGCCGGTAAGAGTCAACCAGGCTCGGTAGGTCTCCTTCTTCAGCTTGACGGCATTCCTTACTTCCGGTGTCCACCACTGAGTTCAGGGGTTGCCGCCACGACAGGCACCGGAGACTTTGTGGCCACAGCTCCGAGTAGCTGCGTTGACAATGGAGGTGGAGAACATGGTCCACTCGAACTCAATGTCTCCAGCCTTCCTCGGGATCTGGTCGAAGCTCTGCCGAGGTGGGAGTTCTTTCTGAGAGAAAGAAAGATCAGAAAGATCTAGTCACATATTGTTTATGATTTATTTATATACATCTGTGGGTACATATCATTCTTATAGGGTGTATGAAATGTTTTTTTGAGTATTTTGACTTGAGTTTTGTTCTGAACAGCATTAGCTGCCGTTTCCTCAGTCTTTATCACAGAAGTAAGACACTGAAGGATGTTATTATGGCCACAAAAAACAAAAAGACAGTTTGTTTACAACATAGCTATTGATATTGACAAAAACATTATGTTATGCAAAAAAGTTTAAAAGGTTCTGCAGATAGGAGACTATATACCTGTTGATAATAGGCTAACTTTATCAAACAGTGATTTTTACAAAACCTTTTGAGGAGGAAATGGATGGGTTCAAGATGGGTTAATGAAACATAAAACAGGACTGTTGTAATAGAAAATCTTCATTTATTTATTTTTGTTACATTCTGCACCTATCTCGGTGCCGATGAACGCACTGCATGATGGAAATTTATCTTACGTCTTCGTTTCAAGTGTGGTTCCCTAAAATCTCAGTTTGGAGGGATGTATAGCCCTTTCCCTTAATCCTTCCCCTTGATCCAAATAAGTAGTTGGACATCACTTCCCACCACTGAACGTGCAAAATAAGGTCTATGGGGTAGAATTGTGACTTGGACCAGTCCAACAACAATATTTTAAATACAGTTTTAATGTTTTGCAGATCTAAAACCAGCACTGTTTTAGACACATACGTATGAATACTTAGGTTTACATACATAACATAAAAAGGCAGGAATATTGCTACTAGTCGACAATACATCTAAATTAGAGGAGCATATTTTTATCTTGTTTATCATCTGTTTATTTGTTTTACACCCCTCATGTTCCATCTCTCCATTGGATCACTCCATCCAAATCAGCCGTCTAATCCAGTCTCCACGTACGGCTCATTAATAAGGTAAGAAGTAGAGATATTGGATTAAAGGCAGATTAAAGATGATTAACACTGCATAATGAGGACTAATCTGGTGCTCCGCTGTTCCACCCCCCACCCCCCTACCCCTCTAAGGCTGAGTCATCTTCCTCTTGGTAAACACACTGAAATATACATGAGATGTTAGTTTATGAAAATACAGAAGGGCTGTGAAGTGATTTAACTCAAATTAATGCAGTAACACTTGTGAGCATCATATTTCTAATACCACCTTTAATCATATTAATTAGGTGAGCTAAGCCCCCCCTGCCTTTAGTAATGTATGGTTAGAATATTTACATAGATGTTTATTATATGTTAATATATCTAGTGAAAGATCTTAGTAAATAATGTTTATAACTTTGATGGCATCAATAACATCCACAAAAAGATAAGCACGACGTGACCTCAGTCCCAATCATCGTCCTATTTTGGAGCCTTAATTTTAGGGAAAACACAGAGATGTACAGAAGAACAATGGCTTGGCTTTACTTTCGAGACTATGTCTGTCAGGACATAGGGGTAAGGCCAAGAGTCATATTACTATAGGCCAGCGTTTTGCAAACCTTTTTAGACCAAGGACTACTTAACCCAAAAGACAAAAACTCAAAGACCACCTAACTCTAAATAACTCCCAAAACAAAACACCAACTTTTAGAGTTAACACATTTAAAGGTCACAGTTTTAAAGTTTACAAAGAGACCGGGGCTGGGGCAGCTCAGAGCTATGTAGGGGTTAATGCTTTTAGAGCACAGAAAAGTTGGCTGTAGAAAGGAATCTGCAGCAGGTTCACACTACTTCAACAGATGTCAGATTAGTTTTGATCTTACACACTTGTTGATTTATATTGAAAACTACACACTTATGTCAATCGCAGACACTTTGAGAAACTTTCAAAACCTGATATGTTACTATGGTCCATGTCACCTTGTGGACCACTAGGGGTCGCTCATGGAGAACAACTCTTAAAGAAAGGCTACTATAGCACATATGTATACAATATGCTAAAACAATCTCTATCAGGGACATCTGTTTTTCAAAAACTTTAAAAAGGCAATTGCAAGTTTGACCAAATCTGCAGGCCTTTATTTGCATTAAACTGACACTGCATAACTTTAGGCTTTTAACCCATAGAGGGCAAAAATCTCTGAGGTTGCATATGTGACACAACTAGTCCTGATTGATTGATTGTAGTGTAATATAGTACAAACAAAGTTGGAGAAAATTATTTTGCATCCACACGTCAATCTGTATGGATCAACTTTTATTTTCCACTTTGGTAACTGGTCCTATCAAACAGTGGCCTTTTATGTTCCTGAATTGACTTGATTTGTCTATTTTAAAAAGTCCTAATACTTTCACATATGACAATAATTGCAGTACAAAGGATTTGTCGAGGCATTACTGTATAATCATAGGTTTTGTGTTCCTGAACACTTTTACAATATAGCAATAGCGATTGTGCTGTGGAGTTAAATCTGTGATAATTCCGTATCATGGATTTTGATACCGTTACATTACCCAGAATAGGAAATGCAACCACGTAATATTAAAAATCAGCAATTCTGTTAGTTATACATGAGCACCTGTGATCTAGTACTAACCACTGTACCTATGTGTTTATTTTTCAAGTTATGTTTGGTTAATGTCCTTGAATACACCACATTTTGCACCACACCATATTTTTGTGTGTGGAAAAACATGTTCGCACTGGATGTCCTTGAACGCTGCAAGGAGACAAGGAAGGTCACATATAATCATCTAAGGGTCCTTTGGGGACCAGCTACATTTGGGACGCAGCCTTTGGGAGTCCCTCTACATGTCTTCCCCCCTCCCGTTCCTTGTAAGATTTGATGATTCTCTTCCTTCCTTTTGTCTCACTGTCATCATCTCCTCTTCATCAGTATTATTGTTTCAACACCAGAATTGAACCCCCCAAATTTTGTCAAAATGAATGAGTGTTTTCAAAATGTGCCTGTGTTTTATTGGTATAACATCAAAATAGTGGCACTGACAGTGAATTTCCCCACTGGGACGATGACGTGATTAAAACATTTTTTTTCAACCAGGCATTGAGATGGGTGGTTGAGTTATGACAAAAATCATAACAAATATAGCCTTTTCACACTGACAATGTTTGTGCCGGTTATGGCTCCCAAACTTAAAAAATGGTTCACAACATGATGAATGTTTTAGGTACTTACTGTTTTGTTCACATGTAGCTAGCATAATGAAAAGCTGGGTGCTTTCTCACCTGGTAAAGCACAAAACACATAAGCAAGAGACCCAGGTCCCATTCCAGCTCGGGTCAATTTGCCTTGTGTAATTCTCTTCTCTTTCATCTTTTTTAGATAGATGGTGTACTGTTAATTTGGCCATCTAAACCAACTTAATCTGCTGCTGCAACAAAAATTAAATTGAAATAGATATCTATTAATCTATAGATAACTAACTCTATATAGTATGTACTGATCACATGCTTTGCTTTGTTTTAATAAATAATTCACATAGATGCATTTTTATGACAAAGATAGAAAAGTAAATGATAAATTATGTTCCAAAGCAATTGAACGCAGCAGGTTTATACCAGTTACACATGGAATACAAGCGCTTAACAGGCAGCTGTCTTTATTAAATGGTTAGACGTTAAACTCTCCAAGAAGAGTAATGTCAGGCTGTGTCCTTAGTAATGTTCCGGAGGACATGGAGAGATTCATGCATCCGCACCATGCTTGAATGATTATGCACATGGGGCACGAGAGGAAACACATAAAGACTGCAGTTACTTTTTTAAATTGAACTGTCCAGCCTCTGACCCCTCTTTATTTGTCTACAATCATCCACCGTCAGTCTGTTGTTGATTATTCGTGGCCTCAGACCCACACCACCTTAACCCTAGAGCTATAATGGAAAGTAAAAAGAGTAAACTTCTTAGAGCTACATAGCACAAAGACAAGCAACAGTGATAGACATCTGGATTACTGAGTATGCTTACAGTATGAATCATCTTTTCATTAGAAATATTGCTTTAAATGTGTTGGAATCTGCAAATTAATGAGTGAATAACTCTTGGCACCCTATAGACAACCCTTACCCATGGCTGTGCGCTCGCGAGGCACGGTGTGTGTAGATAGGCATAAATAGTATATTATAAACATTTCTAGGCAGAGTTGGTTTTAGACTGGATGTTATCTTTGGGAGTCACAGTCTTATAATAGCTTATAAAATTGGCTGTGGGCCAGAATTTCAGAGATGTTTGCCGAACCCTGGTGTAGAACAATGGAAGAATCCCCAACTCGACACCTCAAGACATGCAAGCCTGCTAGCCTAACTTCTTACTTTGTCATCTATTAAGCCTAGATGATTAAAAAAAAAGAAAAAAAACCTTGGGCTGCACTGCTCCCCAGAACCGAACCAGGGAATCGTGTAAAGACGCACAGTCAGTTTACACACAGATCAAATCTTTTTTTATGTCTTGCTGTCACCAATTTCATGTTGCAAACCGAGGTCTAAAACACTATCATAAAACCATCTGGTTTCAAATGCACATCTAGGAGCATGTGTATCATTATGTAGCGTCATGACAGCAATGAATATTTGTTTTTTTGCGGAAGAGTCTTGTCAAAAAAACTAGAGGAGCATCCATTTTTGCCTTTGACTGGCTGTGATGAAGACTGCTATTAGACGAAATGTGTCTTGCGCCCAGGTGCTCTTTTCTTTACATGCCGAAAGAACCGTGACTAAAAGTAATGATTCCAAATGATAGTTTTGATCAACGGAGAGCCCTTTTTTTGCTGCTCCTTTAACTGCTCTTCTTCTTTTTAAGTGCAACTTTTGAAAAACGCACTTGTCTTTGGTATATAATTGTGACTTTCCGCTGCACCCTTGCATTAATATGCCCTTTTTTATTCTATCTATTCAACTATACCCTTTGCCTTCCTTCTTTTTCTGTCTCCAAATCCCACTCCCCAAGTCCCAATTCCCCATTTCCCTCCCAATCACATTCTCCCTAAGGATCGGAGACCCTTTCCAGTCAAGTGTCTCCCATGGGATATGAGGCACAGTCATACAGATTCATATGTAGACGTACCAACTCCAATCTCGCAGCCTTATCCTTCATCACTGTTTCTTTCCCACGTGCATCCCGTCCCAGGAAAGGATCCCATTGTGCCAAAATGACACAATAAAACGGCCAGTCCTTCCTTTCCTGGTGCAGGAAACTGATGAATGTGATGGATGAGAGGAGAGCAATTAAAACCACCACATTCTGCTTTTTTGAGTCCAAATCCAGAGGGGAAAGCGGCAGACGGATTGTGTCTGGAGTGAAAAAAGACTGTCTTATCTCAATCAGAGGGAGACATTTTAAAGGGATGAGAAGCACTTTGAGCCCTATTAAAGACAAAAGACTGGCATAGGGAAAATAGGGAACATTTGCAAAATGTACCAGCTTTTAGGAGCAACAAAAGAATAGCATTGCACAAAGAATAATTTACAATATCTAATCAAATAATTACTAATTACTAATTACAAATTAAACCTAATATATACACACAAATATAAATCCAACACTTTTGTCTTTGCCCCCTTTTGTCTAAGACTTTTTTTCTATGTACATGAAAAGCTTATTTCTCTCAAATATTGTTCACAAATCTGTCCAAATCTGTGTCAATGAGCACTTCTCCTTTACCGAGATAATCCATCCACCTCACAGGTGTGGCATATAAGGACGCTGATTAGAGAGCATGATTATTTCACATGATTATTGCCTTAGGCTGGCCACAATAAAAGGCCACTCTAAAATGTTTAGTTTTATTACACAGCACAATGCCACAGGTTTTGATGGAGCATACACTTTGCATGATGACTGCAATGTCCACCAGAGCTGTTACCTGTTAACTACAGACCAAGTGTAACCACACCAGCCCAGGACCTTAACATCCAGCATCTTCACCTCCAAGATCCTCTGAGACCAGCCATTTGTAGCCAGAAGCTGATTTGCATGCTCGTCATTGGGGTCTGGACCTGACTGCAGTTTGTCATCATAACAGACTCGAGTGCTCACATTCGATGGCGTCTGGAACTTTGGAGCGGTGTTCTCTTCACGGATGATCCCAGGTTTTCACTGTACAGGGCAGATGGCAGACAGCGTGTCTGGAGCGTTTTGCTGATGTCAATGTTGTGGATGCAGTATGATAATGCACAGCCCCATGTTGCAAGGATCTGTACACAATTCCTGGAAGCTAAAAACATCCCAGTTCTTGCTTACTCACCGGACATGTCACACATTGAGCATGTTTGGGATGCTCTGGATTGGCGTATACAACAGCGTGCATATTTTAGAGTGGCCTTTTATTGTGGCCAGCCTAAGGCACACCTGTGCAAAAATAATGCTCTTTAATGAGCATCTTTACATGCCGTGTTTCTTTTCTGTCCAATGTGTCTTCACATTGAGGGTGACATAACACTAAACTACTTCTGCATTTGGTGGGTCACACTAAGCAATTCTAAATGTGTGCTTCCTATAAGCTGAATGAATAAATATACACTTAATATGTTTTCAATGTAACACAAATTGGTTTATGCTAATTCTTAAAAAGGGTACATGGAAATTCAATCATAACAGTATAAGACAAACACCTGGTATATCTTTTACTGGACTTTATTGTTTTCGGTGCATTTCATTTGTTAGCGCTCATGTGGAACAGTAAGATACGTGGGTTATTTAATGGTCAGAAGCCTATTTTATAGAGCCATCTTGTCTAGCTTTTTCACATGCCTGGTTCTTTTATTGTGCATAAGATGCCATGCATGCAATAGTTACACTGTGTTATGATGTTGTTTAAAAATGTTTGCCCTCCCAGCAAATGTCAACTTATACTATTTTTAATCAACAAGAGATTTTTTTCCCTTTAATTTTTAATTGCTCTTCTTTTTTCCCAAGTGCTACTTTGAGAAAAAAAAAATGTTGTAGGCTATCTACATTTGACTAATTCTGGACAAAAACATTTTTTTATGCCAAACACGTGACATTGAGTGAAAACACTTAAATGCCTGAAGGCTGGCTTCTGTTCAGCTGCTTATTATCCTCTTGTTGTGTGGCCCACATGGCTGCTCTGTTGTGCCTTACTTATTAGAAGAGAATTATTATTGTTATTGGAAACACCTGTGCTGTGACTGAAAATGTCTGTTGTCACCCACAGTTTCAAACACATCAGAGTTAGCGACTAGACTGGAGTTCAAACAGCAGTTGAATTGTTTTTACAATTACTTATCACTATACTACTACTATTACATACTATATTTTCACAATTTATACATATACTTTTAAAATGATAGTTGCGTATTCACATTATTTGAACATTCTAGTGTGTCTTGTTTAATCACTTCAAAAACGTTCTCTCTAATCTAGACCTTTTTTGTCTAGATTTGGAAGTAACTTATACAAAAACATTAATTTATTAAGTAGAGTAATAGCTTTCAGTTTTATTTGTGTTATGTAGTGCTTTTTTGTTCTGCCATCATCTTCCACATGATCTGTTATGGCCAATTATATGTAATATTGGACCGTTTGGACAAAATAGATAAAACGTATTGTATCTGATTAATATTTTTTCTAGTTAAGGAAAACAGTTTAAACCCCAAATAGTATATTGTAAAAGCAATCATTTGTGATTAAAAAACAGACTTTATGACGCCATCTACTATCTATTATGGGGGATTTTATAAGTAACACAGGAACGGAAACATTTTGCCAATCACATGCGTACATACCACATGCTCAAAAAATTTGTGCTCCTATTGGTCTACACTGGCTTGTGATGTGACGTTCCAGGAAGTGTAATAGCTGCCAATGAAGTGTATTGTCAACACTGAAAATGTTTTTTAACACAGAGAAACTGCTCAAAAAAGTAAAATATCAACAGAGAAAAGGAGGCAATGTAAAACACGGACAAATACTCTCAATTCAATCACGTAATGTTTAACAAGGCTGAGATAATTGCTGTCCTGATGCTTAAATTGCAGCTAAGCTTATGCTAAGCACTAAACTTCAGTTTGGTATAATTTCTTAGTATTTTGAGGAGTAAAAATCTATCTGTTTTAATTTTTTTAATAAAAGAGAAGGAGGAGAGGTCCCTAGGCTGCTATGGGGGGAGAGTGGAATCTTTAATGCAATAAATTTAACAATATGTCTCATTTTGGGAGTTTTTCTTACCCTGCTGGCCATTTAACCAACTTCTTATTTTTTCATATTGTATGGGTTCATTCATGCCCATTTTTTTTTTACATTACTTTTTTTTACATTGCTTAATAGGGAATGTCTTTTTCGGCCACATGGAAAATTTAGCTGTACCTTAAATTGCCACTGGTTGAACTGGTGACACGGCAAAGCTACATCTTTTTCTACATTTATCACATGGTCCACTTTTTTATACAGTGTATGTTTCTGACCTACATAAATACCTACCTAAATAGCACTCTAGGTCACATTAGCCAATCTTACAGTAGATACAAAATTAATAAACCAAAACTGTAACGAGCATTAGTGTGTCAGTGTAAAGTACCTCTTTTTATGAGGGCTTTCAGTGGGCATCCCTCTATTATTACAAACCGCTAAGTGAGTCTCCTTGGAGATCGGAGAATGAAAATGAGATAAGCAGATTTCCAGGAATAATAAAGCATTTATTACAGAAAAGGCCCACTAATAATTGGTTGACTACCTTTGCCGTCATGTAAAAATACAAATTCAGTCACTTTGTATCTAAAATCTTCTTTTACCACATTATCTTTAAACTCTTGAATCAGTGCAATCACCCAGCCCAACAAATACAGCAAAACTGATTAGTTTAGACAGTCTGTGTCCTACAAAGATGCTATATTATCTCCTGAAAAAATAACATTTGGTCCATTGAATGGTTTTAATCTCGCTGACAGATTCAAGGAAGCTAATAATACTTCAAGGATTTTCTTTAAGAAGTTACCAAATTTGAGTCTTTTCAGGTTCTGGTTGTTTGGTTTTGTTCACATAGATCAAAACTCCTCCTGTCAGTGCAACTGGGACTACACTCTGTGACCAATTAGTCTGCTGGGTTTTCATATATATATATATATATATATATATATATATATATATATATAGAAGCACACATGTCAAAAGGAACCATGGAATAAGACCGTAATAAATTATAATCAGATGCAACTTTTCTACACTATAAAATAAACTTTGGCATGGAGTTCAATGGGCTCTGGTGATTTGAGATGAATTTCTAATGATGAATAAATGTTGGGAATATTGACACTAAAAAGCAGAACATTGCCTGCAAACAATTAAAGTGGATTATTCAAATTTGGTTTACTGTAAGAATAGACAGCTTATGGCAATTTTATTCAGTCACAAGTTGATTAATAATATTGTTTGGAAAAAGTCTTCACAGTGGATTGTTTAAAAAGTTGGAATGCACCAGTCAGAAGACTAGACCTCAATAGAATCCTTTCAAGTTCTTTTTCCTGTTCCCGCTCAGAGGTCTAGAACATTTATGATCTAAATTCATGGGTTAAAAATGTAAAGAGAAATGTATGACTGTCAATACACTGAAATAACAAGAGCACATAAGAAATGGATTTACCAATAAAATTGATATGTGTGTCCCCAGGGGCATTCAGCCTCCAGATATTTCCTGGCTTAAAACTGAGAGTCTCATACACGGTCCAAAACATTTGTAGTAGTGTTGCTAACCAGTTTATGATTCTCTGATGTGGAAATTCAAATTGATTACAACAGAATTGGACATTAAGTTAAAAAAAAAGTTACAATGTAATGGAGGACAAGAAAACTGTCAAATGAGAAAATATCAGCCGAGGAAATACAAGAACTTGGACAAGAATCAGAATATGTTTTATCTGTACAAAGGTAATAGTCCTATATATAGGCAATCTAAAAAAATAAAGGAATACTAACATGATCCTGACTTAAAAAGATGACATAATATTTTTGCAATACCTCCCGCCTCTACATGCCATACGAAGTAAGACAAGTAACCAATGGACATAACCCTAATTTTCCATTGTGTAAAAAAAATAAACAGTTTGAACCTGTTAAATAAAAACTAAGTTCCAATAGTTTAAAATATACTTGCAGTTAGTACCAAACCTCTGACTGACTGAAAGTTCAGTCCTGGGATCCCAGCTAAGTAGTACCACTACCCCATCTGAAAACCTTCCAAAAATATATACAGAAAAGATGAGCTAATGACTCAGTTTGGTTGACTTGGTGCTCTTCTCATCTGATGAGAAAGGTCCCACCATGAGGCAGGTGAAAAGAATACCTTGTCCTCCACTACACCTTTCTCTCCTCCCCTTCTCTACACCGCTCTTCCTCACCCACCAAAAAAAATAAAAATAAGGTCTGGGCTCTCTCCCAGTGGGGGCATGGTGCCACGCTGTGATGAATAGTCAGATCTGAGGCAGGAGGACGCACAATGTAGGTCGAGCTCCGGGGGTAGACGTCTGCGTAGGGGAGTGCCTATAGCTGCTACAATTTGATATATGGAGCGTCCATACCCCCTTATGCACCTGTTCCCTATACCTCTTCTATCTTTGCCTTACACACAATGGCACACACTTACATACAGACTCCCCAACCCCCTCATCCAGCGTCTCCTGCCATAACACAAGGTGTGGATAATCAGCTCATTTGTTACGCTGCGCTTAGATTAGTTTACGAACATATGCATGATGATGAACGGGGCAGTGGCAGAGCGACAACCTTGTTCGCCCGGGATTACAAAGTGCTCAAAAGAGAAAAAGAGACAGCTTCAATAACTTTAGGGTCAAACAGAGCTGTAAAAAAAAGTCAAGGTTTGGAGGAGGTCATAGAGGCACTTATTTTCTCCAAGGATTAAGTACTGCAGGTTGCAGTATGTGGCATCTGTGGTGACCACAGCCGAAAAGCAAGACAGAAATGTATAATTATAGAGGATCAGGCAAATATAGCCATTCATTTGCAAAATCTTAAAGTATACTGGGTAATTAATGTCCTCTGAACAGTTTGAAAAATGACAGCTCTAGCATTAAAATATACATATTGAAATGACACTATGCAAGTGCTCAAATATCTACAATGTTGCCAGTTTCTCTAAGTTTGCATTTTCTTTGTAGGATTAATTTTTCACTGAAGGCAAATTTAGTTTTTTTGCCTTATCTTTGTTGCTGGATGAAAATAGAGGTGTTGGGATCTACATTATAATATTTCTTTGTCTAAGAGAAGACTTATGGAGACTGCATTAGGACAAATGTATGGTCTTGGTTACAATGTTGACCCAAGCATGCACCCAAGAGACGTAAGAGTGGCTGTAGAGTGGGATGAACTGGTCTAACAACACAAAGTCTGTTTTCTAGACAGTCTGTGGAGCGAGTGCACTGTTCATTGCAGTTGTGAGCTGGAGAGGTGGCATCACAGCTTGTGTGGCTAGTAGACGGAGCATGGCTAACTCCACTGTTGGACTGGAACTGGACAGTCTTGAGGCAGAGAAGAAGATGGTAAACAGAATCAGTACAATGAAGCAATGAAAATGCTTTAAGGTCTCTCAGTTTTGACAGTTAAATGGAAAATACATTTAATTTTTAGGATTGTTTTATATTTTCAATTTTAAATTCATACCCACTTTCTAAGCCCTCTACACAAAAACAATTCTAGGCCGCTGATAGAAACCACACATGCACCGTATCTAATCCAGTCTATTTCTTTTGTTCTTCATAATGACTCTAAGATTTAGAGACTGACATTTGATGGATTATTACCACATACATGATATTGTTGATTAATTCATCACTGTGAAAAGCATTATTAATCAGAACTTCTGACCTACCATGAGGAGCTTAATTCAGTAAGTTGTATAATTCTCACTTTGAATTTATCAAGCCTTGCAACAGTTACTAATAAAAAAAAAAATCTGTCAAAAAGAAATATCATATGTGACAAGTGACACCTTAAAGTTATTCCTTTGAGAATGATTAAAAGTACTGCAATACAAATGATTATGATTTTGAGGTTATAATTTGGGACTTTTTTTTAGGGAAGTTTGAATGGTGTGATATATAGGTGAGCCATTAATAATAGAAATCTGGCCCGTGAGCCTTGTTTTTGACACGTGATTTAAATACAAGACCTCAAATGCTTTCTCAGATTTAATCTCATAGGATCCATGTGACACTTTTTAAGGTATCCCACCTGTGTGAGGAATACATCGACAGCAGACCTTTAAGTTTGTTCAGTCCCAGATAAGCAGCAGTACCAAGTACGTAGATGGCTAGATGGATGAATAAATCTAATATTATCAGATGAAGAGACTGTGCTTTTAAGCATTAGCCCATGCTCTATCACATATCAAATCAGGCGCTGGCTTTGTTTTTCTGCTGAGAATAAAAAAGCAAACAATCTTTGCAGTGTTGTTAAAAGCTTGGAGAAAGACAAACCAATGAAAAGGGATTCTAAGGTTGCATGATTTGACTGTTTGAAATCTACAAAGACATTATTAATTGGTGTTGCTTTTGCCTGCCAACATGGCGGATGGTAAACATTGAGTCACGTGACAGTGCCATGTGATTTTGCTCGAGTGTCGTTGCAAATCCTTTAGTTGGCACAAATCCTGAAAAATGACACTGTGTTCCTTTACAGAAGTGTTGCCACAAGTCCCTTCATAAACTACCGGTTCATACAATTTCTATTTGTGTAACATTTTATCGCAGTTTGTCTCACTTTAAAGACGCAACATGTCCCTCACTCCCTGCTCCTCCCCCGTTAGATCTTCTCTGTTCTTTCTGCTCGTTCCCTCAGTGCAAGGCTGTATTGAACCAGCGGGAGTGCGCCCCTCTACGGCGTTTCATCTTCTTTCTCTCATCTGCCTCTCTTGTGTAACGACCCCAATCTGTCTGTCTCTGTTAGCGAGCGTCTGCGACAGTAATTCTCTAATGCACTCTAGCGGGAATACCTTGAAGTGGAGTTCATTCCTCCGCTCCTACAGGCTTTATTGGCAGCACTGTTTATGAGTGACAACACGACAAAGCGGAATTGTAAATGAGCGACTTGTGTACAACAGATTCGTATTAGTGTTGAAGTCAAGTCCTCATATACCAAGACTAGAGTGTAGACTTGAAGGGGTCGAGAAAGAGTCAAGAAAACATTTATTGGCCGAGGGATTGTATAATAAAATAACAAGGTTGTAAAGGCTGGGAAAAGTTAGTTACTGGACAACAGAGGTGTAAAGAGTACCTGAAAGCCATACTCGAGTAAGAGTACAGATACCTTACTGTAAAAATTACTCCACTACAAGTTACAAGTCACCAATTTAAATATGACTTGAGTAAAAGTCTTAAAGTATCCCATTTTAAAAGTACTTAAGTATTTTACTCATACTGAATGTTGGCTCAAAGATGCACTAGAACCTCAAAACAAAGAGATATTGTAGGTCAGTTAAAAAGAAGAAAGTTTATTTATGAGGTTTTACTTACTAATATAGAAAAGAAATTGAACACCTTAATATATTGACAAGGCAGAACAAAAACACAGATCAAACAAGTCTGTCCAAGTCAAACTCAAGTGCTCAAAAAAGGCATCAGTAAAACATTTTTTTAAAAAGAAGGTATTTTCAGTAAAATGGAAAAACAAAAACAAAATAAAAAAGTCAAATCATATATATATATATATATATATATATATATATATATGTGTGTGTGTGTGTGTGTGTGTGTGTGTGTGTGTGTGTGTTTAAAAAATTATAGCACAGACCTCTTATAGAGAGAGAAAGAGATGTGAGCCTGTAATTAGACCCAACAGATGTAACTTTAGCCTGTATGTCTGACAGCACAGCTAACATCAACAGCTAATGCTTAAACAAAATCTATTAATGATTCCATGGTAAACCAGACTTATTGCATAAGTTATGTTTTTCAGCTTCTAGTCATTTATTGTTCATGCTACCTTATATTTACCAGTATTTTACCTTAATAAAATTGAGATATGTCATGCATAGGATTGGTACCATAAGGTTTAACCAAAATCTAAATGTAGCTTGTAGCAACATTAACTTGTTTTCCAAATGATTGTAATTTATTGTACATGGCATGATGCCTTGTATTTTCCAGGTTTCAGCTCAGTAACTTCGGTTTTCCACATTAAGCTAGCATTAATTTAAACCCCATTTGGCTGCGAACTATATTTCCAGTGTTAGCAAACGCTAGCTACTCTGTTAACATGAATATTACAAGCCTCCAAACACAGACGTCACACTTTAAATACTACACACCATCTCCTTTTCCCTCTTTCTTTTTCTGTTTGTTGCCCCTGACAGCTTTTTTGCTTAATCCATCTTTTAAAGACAACTTGTGTGCGTACTGTGACAACTGTATGTACCTGCGCGCTCTGCGCAGTGTTGCCAACTATTTTCAAAGGAAAGTATCTAAAGCCTGGCCAAAAAGTCGCTAAATGTCCCTAGATGACGTTGTGCGTCGATTAACATATTGGTGACGTCATTACGTCATTGCGTCATCATACTAAATTGCATACTTTCTTGCGTTCTGTCTGCCTAATGTGCTTTCTTGACAAATTTGTGCTCACCTAGTCTCTTCTACTGTATTTTATTATGATATAGCTGACTGTCCCAATAAAGCTCTTCTCATTTCTTATCTCAATTAAGTGATAAGCACACGAGAAGAATGGAAATCAAAACGGTCAAACTAAATTCTTTAAAGTTAAAATTAAAGAGAAGCAGATAACCGTTTGGTCAAATAAAATGCAGCGATTTATTTTTGTGCTGTGATTTAATTCTTATTTTCGACAAAGAACATCTACATTTTCGCGTGCTGAATGTAAGCCAGGGCAAGATCCACAGCCAAGTTGCCGCACATGCGCGATTCATGTGCAGTCTGGACGTGGAGGGGTGAACAACTCCTGCTCTGACTGCAGCTGGGAGGGGCTGCTGCGCGAGGACTGGGCCGCCTGTGAGTGCTTTGGGATGGGTTTGTCGCTTTTTTGAAAATGTGTCGCTAGAGGGGTCTGAATACTCGCTAAATATAGCGACAAAGGCGCATAGTTTGCAACACTGGCTCTGCATGTTCACAGCGCCCCCGCCAGCCACGCCCACTCGCGATATTCCATTCCAATGAGGGCGCCTACTGTAGCCACGGCAGACAAAATCGACTTGACGTGCACAAACACAATGTAGCGAGTAACGCTAAGTGTCAGTTCAAATGTAGTGGAGTAAAGAGTACAAGTATTCATTAAAAAATGTAGTTGAGTAGAGAGTAAAAGTTGCTTATATTTTTGATACTCAGTACAAGTACTTAAGTACAAGTAACATACATTTTTATTTTACTTGCTATGTAACCATAAAGATTTTCCAAATGTTGTTTATTACAAAATTAAGCCATCAAATCTAATATTAAAATAGTAAATTACACTATTATCCTATGGTAAATGTAACATTTATTTTGCTTATTTACAGAATGTACACTCATTTTAGACACATTTAATCTTAATAAAATTAGATTATATGCAGTTGGAAAATACCAATCAAACACACGTCAAGATGTGAATAAATAATCTTCCAAGATTTCAGAGTTTACAAAATCCATCTTGTCACTCTCAAAGTAAACCACGGCTGAAATCAAACGAAAGGTGTGGAACTTTAAACCCTATGAAAAGATCTCACAACCTAAGACAGACTAAGGACAAGCCTACACATATACAGATAATTTTGGTGTCTGTCAGTTTAAATGGTCCTCAAGCCGTTTTCTCCTTTACACACAAAGCTTCACATGACATTCACACACATTCAAACCTGGGGTCGACAGGCTCACGGCCTTCTCTGCCCTCCACAATCAAACGCATTCATTTACATTTATTCATTTAGCTGACGCTTTTATCCAAAGCGACTTGCATTGTTCTAATGTAATCATCAGTGTTACAGTCACTGGAGGCAAGGTGGGTTAAGTGTCTTGCCCAAGGACACAACGACAGTATGAACTGTGGGGAGAGTGGGAATCGAACCGCCTACCTTCCGGTTGAAAGACGAGTCACTCTACCCACTGAGCTACTGCCGCCCCCATTCATGCACCAGAGCTGTGGCACTGGAGGCAAGGTGGGTGAAGGTTAAGGAACTCTATCCATGACCATTCCCCTTGTTCAGCATCAAACAATGTTGTACAAGGCACAAAACGGAATCGAACTGCCAACCTTTCAGTTATAGGACAACCGCTCTACCAAAAGAACCCCACAGTACACTCAACTGGATAGAAAACCCCCAATGGAACTTTCTTGTCCCACAGTGGCATATCGCAAGAGATTAATGAAACCAATACACTGGACCCTAGCAGAGTAGTTTCAGAAAACATGTTTTTTCTTCCAAACTTGCTTAAATGTCTTTACTTTAAAAAAAAGATGGCAAACGCTGACAGTGAGGTTCCTCTGCTATCTACACAGGGTTGCTTTAAAAACGTATTTTGGAGGTTTTGGTTCAGTACATTTTTGTAAATTTTAGGTACAAACAAATAAGAAATAAGTCTGTGAAGGTTCTCAGTCATCCAGGTCATATTTAAGAAAAGGTTAAAGCAAAAGCATCTAGACTGAGTTTTCAATGTTTTTGTCAACTCACACCAGTTGGTGTCAGAATTGACACCAACTGGTGTGAGTTGAGCTTACACACGTGTGTATATCTCTAGAGGAAGGGATTTGACCTGAAACTAAGGAAGTAGAAACTTTCACAGAACACATCAATGCAGTGGGCAAGAACATCAAGTGAAGATGCCATAGATAACTGCCTGGCCTTCTTAGACTGTGCAGTGGTTATTTGTGAGAACGCCTCGGGTTACTTGACTGTAACCCTGTTCCCTTAGAAAGCGGGAACGAGATGCTGCGTAGCATTACGCTATGGGGAACATTCTTTGTGTGACCGGTTGTGAAGCACGTGTGTCAAACACGCCAAGAATTGGCTTATAATACCTCTGTTGGTGACGCAGCTCATCAGTGGCAGCTGTGTGATTGCGCACCTGAACAGAGGGTATAATAACACGTGGCGCGGGCGTCCTCAGGTCAACTTTGTCTGAAGAGCGCCGGACACGCCCAGTGCGGCATTGCAGCGCAGCATCTCGTTCCGCTTTTAAGGGAACAGGGTTACAGTCAAGTAACCCGAGGCGTTCCCTGTCAAAAGCTACACTCGATGCTGCGTAGCATTACGCTATGGGGAAGCGAATACCAACGCCGCACTGTGTGTCTGGACCCCTCGGGTTGTGAAGTGTGCACAAACACAAAAGAGGTCTCAAACACAATTTTGGGATGATGACTCAAGGACATGCGAGCCCACAGTAGCATGAACATCCAAGCTATAGAATCTGATGAATGTGTGCGGAGAGGACCAGCCTGCCGCATCACAAACTTGCTGCAGAGGGGCACCTTTTGCTAGAGCTGTTGAAGCTGCAACCCTCTAGTAGAATGAGCCCTCACACCTATGGGCGAAGTTTGACCGCGCACGTCATAGCCAGGGCAATGGCATCCTCACCCAACGTGATATAGTTTGTCTGGTAGCTGCAACCCCAGCTTGCAGCCCCGTATATAAACAGCTGTTCGGACTTACGCCACTGGCTAGTGCGGTGGACATAAGTCTGGAGGGCACGTACTGGACACAGTAAGTGAAGTCTCTCCTGCTCCGGTGTTGTAAATGGCGGAGGACAGAAGGCTTCAAGAATGACCGGATTTAAGGTCGAGAATGGAACTTTTGGAAGATAGTTAGGGTGAGGATGCAAAATGGCTTTGACCAGCCCGGGAGCAAAGTCTAGGCAGGAGGCGAAACTGACAGAGCCTGCAAATCTCCAACCCTCTTGAGAGTGGTAATGGCCAGAAGAACCATTTTTAGAGTCAGAAATTTAACAGACGCTGACTCCAGTGGTTCAAAAGGAGTGCTTACTAAGCCCTCCAGCACTATAGCTAGGTCCCAGGAAGGAACTCTAGCTCTAGTTTGGGGTCTCAACCGCTTGGCACCTCGAATGAAGCGGGCAACTAGAGGATGTCTCCTATCGAGACCCGTCAATCAGGGCGTGGCAAGCCAAATGGCGGCCACGAAAACCCTGAGTGTGCTAGGATTAGTGCCCGAGGACAGTTTGTCCTGCAGAAACTCCAGCACTGAAACAATCTGGCAGTGGACTGGGTCTGCATGATGTGTAGCACACCAGGCATCAAAGACACGCCATCTGCAGGCATAGGCTCTCCTAGTAGAGGAGAGACCTAGCGCTCAGAATAGTCTCTACAACAGGGGCTGGGAGCCCGACATCTCTTAAGTGGTCCCCCTCAGGGCCAGGCGTAAGGTTCCAGAGCTCGGGCCGGGATGAAACACTGTCCCCTGTGCCTGAGAAAGGAGATCCCTCCTGGTCGGAATCGCCCATGGCGAGCCGTCGAGGAGAGATATTAGGTCTGAGAACCACACTCTGGTTGGCCAACGGGGCGCTACTAGTAAGAGGCGCAACCCGCATTGACGGACCTTCGCCAGGACTCCCGGGAGCAGAGCCACCGGGGAAATGCATAAAGCGCAGTCTGGGCCACACATGGGCCATTGCGTCCAGACCCAGGGAGCTGGAGGAGTCAGAGAGAAGTAGAGGACATTGTGCTGTCTGCTGTGAAGCAAAGAGGTCCACCTCTGCTTCGTAAAATCTTTCCCAGATTTGGCTCACTACCTCGGGGTGGAGTTTCCACTCCCCATGTGTCACAGCCTGTCTGGACAATAAATCTGCTCCCACATTCATGCGCCGGGGATATAAATCGCCCTGAGGACAGGAACTTGTCCTGAGCCCAAAGCAGCACCTGCTGCGCTAGCTTGTTCAAGCGGCACGACGCAGTCCGCCCTGACGATTTATGTAAGAGACCACCGCTGTGCTGTCTACTTGTACTAGGACATGGTAGCCCCTTAGCTGCTGGAGGAAGTATTTCAGGGCCAGAAATACAGCCTTCATCTCGAGGCAATTGATGTGCCATGCGAGAAGATGGCCTCTCCATATCCCTTGGGCTGGATGGCCATCTAAGACCGCGCCCAGCCCGTGAGGGATGCATCTGTCGTTAGCATCATGCGCGACAACATGGACCTAGGGTGGGACCCAAAGTGAGAAACTGGGGTCTGAACCACATAGATAGGGTACGAAGCCCTCGGCGCGTAACCCTTATTTGCTTCAGGGGGTTGGCCCTTGGATGAAACCCCCTGGCTCTGAGCCACAGCTGAAACGGTCTCATGTGCAGAAGGCCCAAAGGAATTACCGTGGATGCAGATGCCATGAGACCCAATATTCTTTGAATGAAGTGCACAGCCACTTCCTGGCCTAGCCTGATAGCTTTCAGGGTAGTTAGAATGGACCCGACACGTGCAGGAGACAGATGTGCCTGCATCTCGGTTGAGTCCCAAACAACCCCTAGATATGTTGTCCTTTGGGCGGCCGAGAACGCTCTTCTCGGCGTTGAGTCTCAAGCCTAGAGAGTCGAGATGAGCTAGGACGACGTCCCGATGTCGAAGCACTAGCTCCTGAGACTGAGCTAATATCAGCCAGTCGTCTATGTAATTCAAAATGCGGATGCCCTGGAGTCGCAAAGGAGCCAAGGCTGCATCCATGCATTTTGTATATGGTGACAAGGCCAGGCGAGCGGAAGAACCCGATACTGGTACGCCGCTCCCGAGCGAACCTCAGGAACTTTCTGTGCTGTGGCAGGATTTGTATGTGAAAATACGCGTCCTTTAGATCGATGGTGACAAACCAGTCGCCTAATCGGATCTGGGACACAATCATTTTTATTGTGAGCATTTTGAATTTTAATGCTTTGAGGTAGCGGTTTAACCCGAAGGTCTAAAATCGGGCGCAGCCCCCATCTTTTCGAACTAGAAAATATCGGCTGTAAAACCCGGATTGTCAGTCTGGTGGGGAACACGTTCTATGGCCCCTTTGTCCAGCAGAACCTGCAGTTCCTGTGTCAATACATGGGCTCGTTCGGTTTCACGGAAGTGGAGACCACGCCGCGTTGAAACGCGGAGGGACGATTGGCAAACTGGAGTCTGTAGCCTTTGGCCACAGTCCTTATTACCCACGGGAGATATTTGGCAGGAGCATCCATGCTGCCAATTTCTCTGAAAGGGGCAGTAGTTTTGTCACCTCGGTTCTTGGGGATGTAAGACATCCGCCGTCCTGAGCCAAGGCAGGAGACGGCCGGACACTTACAATTGCGCTGGAGACTGCTGCTCCGAACGCCAGTGGCGGCGGAGAAAAACAGCGGACTCCTGAGGGTGTCGACATGGAGTCTTTAGACTCTCTTGGATTTTGTTGCGCCCCACCCGGTGGGAGAACACCCCCGCGCCATGGGCGCCGCCAATTTCAGGGCCTCTGCTTCCTGGCGGAGATAACATTCCGCAGGTCTGTTCTCTTTTGAGCAGCGAGAGAATCCGCCCTCCAGTCCTTACGAGGGGGGGCACGATTCGCCACACTCTCCTTCTGGGCAGCCCGCTTTTCTCTGGAAGGGGCTGGACCTGGCAGGACAGGGTGGCCGACGGTCCCGGCTGCTGAGCACGGCGAGGAAGGAACCTCACAAACGCCTCCTCGTAGCGTTTAGCCTCGCGGAACTTAGTGGCGGCGGAGTCCACGCGTTGCCAAAAAGACCGGAAGGCGAGATGGGTGCATCCAGGAGGAAGGCGCGGTCCTTCTCTTTGATGCCCGTGAGGTTAAGCCACAGATGTCTTTCCGTCGCAACCAAAGCAGACATGGAAGCGGCCAATAGCGCGGGCCGTCTGCTTAGTTGCACTGAGAGAGAGGTCTGTGGCACGGCGTAGCTCAGAAAACGCGTCCTCGTCCACAGAACCCCCTGTGCTCAAATCTTTGAGCAGCTCAGCCTGGTATGCCTGCAAAACCGCCATGGTGTGCAGTGCTGCACCAGCCTGACCCGCCGCCTGGAAAGCCTTCCCCACCAGTGATGGCGTGAACCGGCATGGCTTGTTGGGGAGTGTAGGTTTTCTTAGGAGGCGATGTCCCGGGGAGAGATAGCCCGCAGCGTCTCTTCCACCTGGGGCATCGACCCATAACCCACCTGTGCGCCACGATAGTCGAATAAATCGACGCCGAAGGCACAAAAACACGGGACGAATAGGGCTTATTCCATGAGCGTGCCAGCTCCTCATGGAGGTCCCCGAAGAAGGAGAGACCGCTGTGATCCCTCCCCTGGCCACCTGACAGAAACCTGTCATCCAGTTTAGAGTATTTAGGGGCCCTGCTCCTGAGGCCACTCAATATTCAGCCTCGCCACTGCTCTTGTAACCACCTCGAGCAGCTCCTCAAACGCCGTGTCAGAGCGGAAGAGCGCTCCGAGGCTGCGGCGCCGCCAGAAGCCAGGGATGAGGCTTCATCGACGTGCTCACGGGAAGCGCCCGTGCGCGCCCGCCCGAGCACAGAGCCGGTGTCTGCCTCATCTGGTGAGGCGCGAGGGGCATAAGACTATCTGATCCCTGCGCCTCAGCCAGATCAACACGCGAACCCCACGACCGGAGTGGGGAGGCGGCTCGCTCCTCTGCAAAGAAAGCGAGCCGGGCACGTAGGATCTTGGCAGGCAAAAGATCACAGTGCTCACACTCCCCAGAAAGTCCGAGGGCTGCGTGTTCTTCCCCCAAACACTCAAAACAAAATTCATGCTGATCATCGTCAGCAATGTGCCTCTGGCAAGGAGGAACACATTTCTTTCTGAACCCAGCCATGATACTTTTGTATTTATTATTTTATATATATTCGTACTGGCACAGAGAAAGGTTTGCTCACACTTCACACAATGCGATCTGAAGACAAAGAAACCTGAGGACGCTCCCGCGTCACGTGTTATTATACCCTCTGTTCAGGTGCGCGCAATCACACAGCTGCCACTGATGAGCTGCGTCACCAACAGAGGTATTATAAGCCAATTCTTGGCGTGTTTGACACACGTGCTTCACAACCGGTCACACAAAGAATGTTCCCCATAGCGTAATGCTACGCAGCATCGAGTGTAGCTTTTGACAGGGAACAGGACACTCCAAGTTAGGGATGCACCGATACCGATACTGGTATCGGGTATCGGCCTCGATACCACATTTTCGAAAGTACTCGATCGTTAAAAGTCCCCGATACCGGGGCCGATACCACGGTCTGAGAAATGTCTATGTTTGAGCGGCGTGTAAGGGGTTAATCACAGGCGCCGAGTGCCGCCCCAGGCCCCGGCTGCAGCTCAGAGCGGGAGAACGAAGGAAAGACGAGACATGTCAGCCGTGTGGAACTATTTCAAAGTGAATGAAGACAAAACAAAACAAAGGCGGACTGCAAATGCTCAGCTAAATTGTCCAGAGGAGGCTCAAAAGGTAGCGCATTTAACACAAGTAATTTAATCAAGCACCTAAAATCCCAACACGACAACGAGTATAAAGAGTTTACCCACGCTTCTAAACCAACACAACCCACACTGCAGCAAAACTCTTGCAAGACGAGAGAAAATGTCCAGAGACAATCCACGTGCTGTGAAAATAACACAGGCAATCATCGAGTACATTGCATTGAGTGACACTTTCGGAGGTAGAAAATGTGGGATTCATGCGTCTCCTCCATGTTATGATGTCCCAAGCGCGCTACATGACTGACACGGAGCTGCCTAAACTACACGACTCCGTGAAAAAACACATCCACAGCCTACTGCAAGCCTCCTCTTCGTTTAGTTTCACCACGGATATTTGGACAAGCAGTGTTTGCCCCGTGCCTTGTTTTTTTTGTTAAATTATATGACTAAAGCTGTTACCTGTAAATTTAAATCATGTTTTTTATTAAGTACTCGGTATCGGTATCGGCGAGTACTGAAATGCAAGTACTCGTACTCGTACTCGTACTCGTTTTCCAAAAAAGTGGTATCGGTGCATCCCTACTCCAAGTAGAAGTTTATAGGAAGCCAACACACACAGATCAATATTTGCTGTTTGATTCCCACCACCCACTGCAGCACAAGCTGGGAGTCATCAGGACTCTTTAGCACAGAGCACAAGAGGTGCCCACAACCCCAGAAGACAAATGGAAAAAAGAACAACACATTCGTAAAGCCCAGATGGACTTTCAGCAAAACCAAGAGGACACAGAAACCAGAGACAAAAGGGAAGGGTGTATTAATTCCCTTATGTGTCTGGTTTATCTGAAAAACTTTAAAAGATTTTCTACAAACACAACATTCCAGTCCACTTTAAACCTGGGAACGCTGCGTCCAAAACTGGTCCATCCTAAAGACAAGATCCCCTCGCACAAACAGAGTAATGTAGTTTTGCTGTCACGTTGGCTCAGGATTCAGCCCATCCCTCTCTGGCTACTCCGGGAGATTCCTCCTCCTGTTCCCCCTCCCCTGCCGGCTCGCTGAGTGGGGACAGGTGTGCGGGAGCGACGGCAGACTCGGCCCAGCTGTTCCCAGCTCCGGTCCATCCTCCGCCTTCGCCTGTCAGTTGCTGTCCATCCCCGAAGACCAGCCAAGATCAAGTTTTTGTATAACATAAATCTACCTTTTCGTACCTGTGTCTGGTTCTTTGCCTGTACGTTTGCTTTAACCTTTATCTTCAAGATGACCTGATTGACTGAGAACCTTCACAGACATGTTCACCTTGAAAACTTGAGCCCAGATGCTTTTACTTTAACCTTTTCAAATAGGAAATAAATTCTCGGCTGGGGAGCTGGGATGATTCTAAGGGCCTATGACTGACAGGGGTCCATAAAGATATTATAAATTTGAACACTATGTTTAACTGATCTACATAAATTGAGAGTTTTGTTCATTGTTCACATATAAAACTAATGATTTAGTGTTTTTTGTTTTTTAATGCTTCGGTCCCCACCAGGCGCACAAAGTGTTTGTGTCTGCGGGCAACTTGATGCACTTATATTCACAATAATAAAGTAATTTGAAGGACTTGATTTTACAAGTTAAGTTTTGATTTGGTTTGGATTTTTAACTCATGTTGCTTGTTTTCTCTCAAAGCCTCTCCAGTTTCTCTGCTCCTTTGTTCCCCTCTCACAGCGGTGATCTGAGCCCCCGGTGTTGTGTGACAGTCAGACTGATCTCAGACCTGTTTGTACTAGACCTGCCTTCCTCGCTTTCTGATTGGATGTCTCTCTTAATACTCGCAGGCTTTGTGTTTATCGTCATAAAATAAATTCAGTATTCACCTTTTATTAATCAAATATAAGAGGTTAGTGACATGAGGCTGGAGACAGAGCACAGTCAGAATAAGACCTGGTCAGAAAAAGGATTCAGAGCCATTTACAGCAACTTTAAGGCTAATAACCCTCAGACAAATCGAGTCTAAAATGTAGAAATAATATCTGTAATAATAATAACATCACAAACTCATTTTAAAAATTATTTTGTCATCCATTAAATACAAAATGATTTCTATTACCTAATTGTACTGCCTTAAAAGCATGCTTAACTCACTCAATGTTTTAGAATGTGATAAATGTCTGTGTCCAGTGTCTGTTGAGATTCTCACTTTTAACAGCCTATCTTTAAACATGTGAGTCAATAAAACTAATAGTTCACAAAATTGTACTTGCACTATAATAATATTATAAAAGGTGTTAAAATACAGCAGAATACAGGAAATTTCACCTATTCTGTTATTACACTGGTGTATCCTTATGTGTTGACCACTGTGCTCTAAACCAAGAATCACTTCTTAGTTACAGTAAAAGTAACATTAGTACAAGTTGTGGTGGTGGGGCACAATGTGAGATCTTTTAAGGGGCCCAACATTTCTGGCAGCTTTCCTGTAGCATAACATTTTTACTACAGGTTGATTATTTTGTAGAAAGTTTTAATATTGCTCTATAAGATTATTAAATTCGTTTAATACGTTTAAACTTTTAAACAACATTTAAAAATTGTCTGCAGAAAGGGCTGTTACAATATTGCCAGCAACAAAAAAAAAAACTTTAATTAGGGACAGAGGAAGCAGGGATGGCGAGATAACACTTTGCTATTTTTTTTCCATTGGTCTTCTACCACAGAAGAGGGTCAGCTTCAAAAGAAATACATCCCGGTGCTATTTTTTTGGTAACCTCTTCTTTGACGTGCACCAAAACAGTAGGCTGTTTCCCAGCTGATTCTGGAAGAGTTTACTGAATAATTCAGCCACTTTTTGACAGTAGGAGAGGATGTGGATGTCTCTAAGTCATTTCCTGGGGAAGAAGCTGTGTTATTCTTGAGGTTGTCTCAGTCTGCAAAAAAAAAAAAAAAATATTAACAAATTGATAAATATTGTGAAATTAAGTTGAATGGAAGTAAATACAACACCTGTTCTTCTGTGGTCACTATTTCAGTGATGAGGCTGCCCTTCTTAAGTTCCTCTGCATGATTTATTCTAATGTGTTTGTAAAACATGACTGACTATCTGACATCATACAGGTAGGTGGGATGATTGGTTCAGGAGCCTGGGGGGCCTCTTCCTGGGTGAACTGGTGCAATAGTGCATCTGGCTTGACATTCCTAGACCTAGGTCAAAAAGTGAGGGAGAAGGTAAACCTGCTCAAGAATATGGACCAGCGGGCTTGGCGTGAATTAAGGCAGACATTTGAAGACTGAATGTAAGCCAGATATTTATGGTCGGTCCAGACCAAAAACGGATGTTCTGCCCCCTCCAACCAATGCCTCCATTGTTCTAGGGCTAGTTTCGCCGCCAGTAGTTCCCAATTCCCCACGTCATAATTTATCTCTGCGGAAGATTAACGGTGCAAAAACAAAGCACAGGGAAAGATATTCACTCCTGGAGGGGTTCTTTTTGGGACAGAGCTTTCCCTGCTGGTGACAGAGAAGACTGCAGACTATTGGCATGGCAAAAGGTACTCCACTCAGAAATCTTTCCACCGGACCAATCAATGACAGGGTTGTGTTTGTCTGGCCATGGATGGCCCAGAATGATAGGTTTAATGGGAGCAGAGATGACAAAAAACTGTGTATTTTCATGATGATTACCAGACACAATGGAAATGGGTTCAGTGACGTGTTACCCTAGCCAATAGTCTCACATCAATGGTTAAGGCAGTGAACGGCTTTGGCAAAAGTTCCAAAACTAGACCAGCCTGCACAGCCACTAGTTGGTGCAAAAAGTTCTACTCGGCACCAGAGTCAATAAGAGCTTGAATGGGCAAAGTTAGAGTTTTACAACAAAGAGTGGCAGCAATCTGAAGTCTAGTGTTCTTTTTATCTGGGGTAGTATTTTGGCCCATCAGTACCCCCAGACTAACTGATGAGCGTGCTGTGTTGGGCGTACTGGACAGGTGTTAATGCACAATAAACACAATTCAGCCATGAAACTTTGCCAACAAACAATAAGAAGAGTTTTTACTCACTATTCAGTTTTGTCAAAACATGCAGATAATGGACTTGGGTCTTAGAGCAGTATCACCCTGGTGTCTTTTTGAATTAAAAAAGCAGTTTTATTAAACCAATTTCATTTGTCACCATAAGTAGAACAACTTAGAAAGCTTAAATGATGTATTTGCAAGCGCACACTCTCTGAGCACTTATAGTCTGAGTTTTGAGGACAGATGTATTGGAAAAGTATCAGTTCATAAATGTATCTGTCCTTTCCCCTAAATAGAATGTGTCTTAGCATGGTATCAATGCCAGCAGCAGACTCGCAGAAGAACAAAACCAAACAAAACAGCTCAGAGCAGACCTGTGCTATCATCACCAGGCAGGCCGCCGCTCTGTCGCCGCGCTCCGTTACCTGTTGGTCCTCATATAATTACAGCAGCCACCCTCATCCATCACCACATTGTTGTGGTGTACGCACGGCCCATTCTTTCCATGGCTCAGCACAGTTACATAAAGACACAATAACAAAGTCTAACCAAGCTTCATCCTCTGAAGGAAAAAGGGCCGACACAGAGAGGACACACTACAAAAGATTATAGCACTGTAGCGCAGCCTGTTTGGGTTTGTTGTGCTTTTTTTGTCCCAGCTGGAAGTGGGTAATGACAAGTGCACCGGCGCTGTGAATTTACTTTGCCTCCTCTGCAGAGATGAAGCCCTTAGAGCTTTAATGGTTTCACCTTAATGCTTCTAACTTTATCTTGTGAGGGGCAGAGATTCCATAGAAAGACTGGTGGCAGTTGATGAAGATCTGTGCCACATGGTAGATAAGGTATCCATTCAATCAAAAAAGTTATAAATTTATCTTTCACTTTTTATTGTTTGTAGGAACTGGAGTCTATCCTAGATTTTCTGGGCGTGAGGTACATCCTGGACAATAACTTAGAAAGTCTTTTGATATGAAAGGTCAAAGCAATGGAAGCATATTACGGTACTGATTTTTAACAACAATTATATAATAAATTTTAAAGATCATCTTCTGGGGTATGGAGTGTTACAAGAGATTTAGAGGGCCGTAGTGTTAAAGCTTAATCAGCTCGTTGTTTGGACAAAACAGATGTGGTGCATCCCAAAGCTCTTAACACTGCTCAGAGGAGCGAAGAGGGAAGACCGAGGAGACTTCTGTGAGGAGACATGAGCCAGGAAACAGCGGTCTCTTTGCTCGTCTCTCGTCATTCATCTCTCTTCTCATGGCTCCTCTGATGGCTCTTCTGTGAGGGCAGGACTAAAATGTGTGCAGAGGATGCTAGTGAGTGAAATGTGGATACAAAAGGAGGGCTGTGACACGTACCCCTGGTCTTTGGTTCAACAAAAAGTGGTAGTTTTGGTCCAGACCAAGGTTTGTTTATTTTGTGGTGTTGATGGAAGTTTTTTCTCATACAGTTCTCAACCTGTCCTGACATCTTAGTTTATGGTTGAGACAGTTGTTTTGCTTGATAGAATTTAGTTCCCTATATCTCAGTGTCTTCTCTATGTCTCTCACTTTGGGGCTCCTGATTAATTCATAATAATAAATGGATTGGATAATTTTTTATTTATATACATTGATTTGACAGGGATTAAACACAAAGAACAACTGATGCTGTGTTTACACTTATATAGTCTTATAGCTACTTCTCCTGGGGCAGACTGACAGGGACGTGGCACATATTCATAGACCAAGCAAGGTGGATAAAGTATCTTTCCAATGAACACAATGACATAGGAGAGCAGGGTTTGAACCACCAAGCTTCTGGTTATAAGATGACTCTACCAACCTGACCCCCTTCACCCCACAGTGATCTAAAATGCTACTGAACACATGTCCATGTATGTAAGAGATCCATAGCTCTGTCAAAAAGCTTGATGCACCATCTTTTGGCCTCCGTGACTCTCTTCAACCAACTGCAATCAGAAAGTCCAGATAACAAAGCAAACGCAAACTTGGCTATGTTTCAAACTTTCAGACCAAATACAGAAAGTCACACACCCTCCATAGTCACAGTGAGTAAAGACTTTGCACAGGACAACTTCCCGTTTCCCAGTTCTGTAAAATCCATACCATTATCACAGTACATCTTCCAGCGCTGATAAATGAGTGTCAGCATTGGTGTGGAGTAATGTGAAAACTAAAAGTTATCAAACCAAACAGATAAAATAGAAGTAATTATTTGTTATTGGTGCTGCCTTGCCAGGTCTGAAAAACGCCTGTTCAATCCTTTTAAGTGGAGCATTTTAAACTGTTAATAATAATAATAATAATAATAATAATAATGGATTGCATTTATACAGCACTTTTCAAGGCTCTCAAAGCAGGTTACAGAATACATTATTTACTCCCTCCAGTCACACACTGGTGGCAGAGATGTGGCAGCCATTGTGCCCCGCCAAACTCTCCGACCTCCAAACACACTCACACATTCATTCACCAGTGCCACAGACACTGGAGGCAAGGTGGGTTAAATGTCTTGCCCAACTCTACAGGTTTAGATGAAGTGTTGTAGCATGAACAAGTACATTCATGCTGTTCAGATATGACACAGGTACCCCCCCGTGGTACTTACTAGGTGATGCCTTGCACTTGTTGGACTCTGGCTATATTCCCATTATGGTCATGTTGGCTAAATTAACTCAACATAGCACAGACTGGCTTTTAGATAAGGACAAGCAGTAAAGTCTCAAAGGTCACAGTCTTGTTCAGTCAGTTAACAAGGCAAACAATTTTTGAGTTGGGAACAAATGAGAATCTTTACTTGAGCTTGTTATTTGCAAATGTGTTCAAGTTCCATTTCTGATTACTTTGTAAGCCAGAGTGTATGGTTGTTAGAGGGTATTAGAAGGAATTGTTGACTGCTGTACATCATCTAGAGAATCCTGATATGAACTCGCTATTTCATTTTCAATGGCAGGAAGATGAGCAGTTCCAACCAGATACCGCAAATTAAATTTTAAACCCAAGACAGAGCACAAATCAGATGAATATGAGCCATTCAAACATCTGCAAAACATTGTCATTGTACCAACTCTCCTTGAGACACAATTGTGGTTTTTACAGTACATTAAAAAGAGCACACACAAGAAATGTTTGTGCCTCGGGATCCAGCCCACTTTAGACTAGACATTAATTACATCCCTTTCTCCTCTTGTCAACACAGATGCTGTAATTAAAAGCACTCAGACTGAGGTGAGGATGGCCATAAGAAAACAGATGAAAAATGGGACAGACGAGAGATGAGAGTTTGGAGAGAGGCGCAGAGACAAAAAAGACAATAAAAGCCAATCTGTTTTCTATTCAAAATCCATTACCTGATGCATAATCCTAGATGGACATGCTCCAACATTTTCTAAACCATTGTTAGCAGCAAGAAACAATGACACATGCCAAAATATAAAATGTCCAGTAATGAAAAAGTTCTTGTAGTTTGAAAATTGTACAAAAGCAGAGTGCAAACATTTGGCTTCATAAAAGGCACTATTTTTTTTACTGCTTGTGACACTGCAGTAACACACATAAAATATCACTGACCAAACAACTAAATCAGAACAACAAACACCGACCTTGGGTATAGGTCATTTGTTAGTCAACCGTTTCAGTAAACAACACAAAGACTAAATGATCACTTCAGTGGAAAATAAAAAGCCCCATTTGACATTTTAGCTCAATGGTGTCAGATGTGCTCGTAACGTACACATGTAAAAGTACTCAGTTTCAGACATAATTAACCTTTCTGTGGCAGCTATTTTATGTATAGGAAACAGGCTGCCATAACTCACCATTCCGAATGCTTTGTATCCAATTAGAATGTTGACCTGCTTACCCCGTGCACGCTACATAACCTTTACAACGCTTTGTGAATTTGGTTTGCCGTGTAGCTAATGAACGACCCATCAGACAGAATGAACTAACCGTTAGACAGAGGGAAGTTGGTTGAGTGTGTGTGCTGTGGTCAGATTTAGAGACCATTTCCTTTACCGCCGCATTAAACCAATATACTATACATGCATAGCTTGTATAGTAAATTTAAACACAACGCTTTGGTTTTTGCCCCCACTTTTCATTAGCTGAACTCAAAGAGCTAATACCTTTTCTATGAACATAAAAGGCCTATTTCTCTCAAATAATGTTCACAAATCTGTCCAAATCTGTGTGAGCACTTCTCCTTTGTTGAGCAAATCCATCCATCTCACAGGTGTGGCTTATCAAGTTGCTGATTAGAGAGCATGATTTTTGTACATATGTGCTTTAGGCTGGCCACAATAAAAGGCCACACTAAAATGTGCAGTTTTATCACACAGCACAATGCCACCGATGTCATAAGTTTTGAGAAAGCGTGCTATTGGCATGCTGACTACAGAAATGTCCACCAGAGCTGTTGCCTGTGAATGTTCATTTCTGTACCATCAGCCGTCTCCAAAGGCGTTTCAGAGAATTTGGCAGTACATTCAACCGGCCTCACAACCGCAGATTATGTGTAACCACATCAGCCCAGTACGTCCACATCCAACAACTTCACTCTTAAGATTCCTCTGAGACCAGCCACCCAGACAAGCCTCTCCCATGGAACCTCTAAAATGGTCCTCGTGTAAGGGCGCCGCCATACGGTGATTTTACAGCGAAATACAGCGATATACTGCCATCCACCAGATGGCAGGCTCCAAAAGTGGAAATATAAGGAGAAACCCAATGGCGACTTTACAAGAGTAAAACTCTTACTTGTAAACCAGGTTTACAGGTTTTTGATTAATATGTCCGTTTATTCTATCTAAAAAACTATTGTTTTACTATGAAGTAAAAGCCGAAAAGCCCGGATGGAACGGCCATTTTATGTCATAATGACAATATCGGTGAATAGGGGACCAATGGACGGATAACATCCACTTTATAAACAATCAATGGGCACTACAGACAAGCTGCAAGAGACCTGTTTGTAACGTTATGTTATACAAAGTTCTCTTGCTAACTTGTTACACCTAAAACCAAAAAAACAGGGTAGAGTATGACATTAGATTAATTCCTCTACCCACATCTTGAAATCACACTAGACCATTTGTTTTAGAATCATCCCAATTAGCTATTGGGAAACATATACAGCACGGGATCCGAGCATGCACTTATTTCTTACAACGATACATAATACAATAAACTCAGTCACAGAAAGTTAATCACAATGAATTATTAATATTAGATGTTTTTGTGCTATTACATTTTTGTGCTATTACTGCAAAGATGTGAACTGAAGGGTTCACTAAAGGGTTCACTGAATAGGAGACCAGTATGGGACTGACTTTTCAATCTCGGTCCGGCCCTCTCCCAAAGCCTCTCTTCCCGATTATACCCGACTCCCTCCCGATGCCAACCTCAACCCATTGGGTCCTGAGTAAGACGAGATTAACATTTAGTCATTATGTCACCAGTGTTTCAGCTGGAACACTACTGCAGGCAAGGTGGATTAAGTGTCTTAAGTTAAGTGTAAGGACACAACAACAGTATGAAGCAGGAATCAAACTGCCAACCTTCCGGTTAGAGGACGACCATTCTACCACTAAAGTCTACAGAAATGCGTCCAAGTAACTAGTTGTCTCTTTTATAGAGAATAAAGTGTCAAGTGATGTCGATGTGAACAACAAATCAATCTTAAATGAAACTATTTTTCTCCTTCCTTGTCTGAATAAAGAGCTTTGTCTGGTTCACGTCTTTATCGATGGCTTTTATAAGAGTTTATTAAAGGGTGAGTTTTGGAGTGGAGCAGAAGCAGAAAAACATGTTAAAAGTTATGGTGTTTGTTAATTATTAGGCTACAGGCTTAATTATAGTTTTTACAGCTTTTACGATTCAAACAGTGTAGTTCTGGCTATAGGACAGATATTATAGGTCCTTACCACTCTCCTCCATGCTCCGCTGCTCTTTGCTGTGTCACTCCAACTAACTCGGGGAAAAAACATGGGACCCGGTTCCACCTGCTCCCACCCGAGCCCATGTGAATCTTGCCTGATCCCCCAAGATTTGCATTGGGTGCTGCAGGTCTCTAAAGTTCAAATTTAAAATGACTCCATTCCAAGTTCTTCATTCTTCAGGAGGAAGGAAGTTCTGCATCATTAGTGCTCTGAACCAAAAGTGCAGACTGTCCAACAGATGTTTTTCTCAGAGGCACTCTGAGAAAGGCACTCAGTTCTAACGGGCAGGTTTCTGTGTGTGCGGGTCAAACTGTCCCAAAGTAAATGTGTGGGGTATAGTAGCATGTGTTCACAAATTTTTTTTTTATTTGTTTGTAAATGTTTATCACAGAAAATAAGCTAAGGCCACTGAGTTACTACTAAACGGTCAATTTGAGCCTAAAGCCAACAAGGTTTAAACATTTATACATTTATTTAAACTGACAAAACTTAAATTCTTAAGACTTCAGCTTTTGCAAAAACTGACAATAGTGTAACCCATTTTTTTTTTTTTTTTTTTTTATCCAGAATATTTATGGCTCTCTTGTAAATCCTTCTCGGTGATTTCATTGTTGTGGTTGTTGACCATGGGGTTATAACCTCATTCAATCAATTGCAGGGCCAACAGTAAGACACATACACTGACAAACATACACCTATACCAGCGCACCTATACATTGGTAATGCAGGGAGCATCTGCAGACAGACCTTTTTACTATGAGGCAGGAGTTCAAAACACTCTACACCATGTTACACCAAGTCATGCAAGCGAGTTAGTGTAAAGTAAGTGGAAAGCACAGACCTCAGAAGCCTCTTACACTCTGCAGCCTAATTAAACCTTCCTTTAGGGATAAGTTGCACATACCAGTATCAACAATGACATATTATTTGTCATCACTGTGAAGGAGTTGCCTACTTTTTTTGCTCAGCCATGAACCTCCAGATATTTGCTGCATGTTTGAAGACACCTTCCACTAGAAAAACCTTGGGATCAGAACAAGGTATTTCAACCAACATATTCCTTAAGTTATACCAGTTTATGGGTGTTTTGAGGTGCACGTGGCAGAGTGTTTAGCACTCCTGCCTCACAGCAAGAAGGTTGTGAGTTCAAAACCTGGCTGACTCAAACATTCTCGGCCGACTCCGGTCTTTCTGTGAGGAGTCTGCATGTCCTCCACGTGTTACTGTGGGTTCTCTCCGGGTACTCCGGCTTCCTCCCACCGTCCAAACACATGCATGTTTAGGTTAATTGGCAAATTTGAAGTGTCCCTTGTTCAAGATTCAAGATTCAAGATTTTTATTCGTCACATACAAAATTATATACAGCATATATAACCAGCAGTGAAATGTGAGTCAGGTCCGCTCCATGGACAGTGCAATTATTAAGGAAAACACACAGATGGAAATATACATAAATGTAGCTATGTAAGAATGAGATAAAAGTAAACAATAAAAAATATAAGAATAAAATATAAAAAATATAAAAAATGTGTAATGTGGGAATAAATCTAGATCGCAAAATAATGTACATGAATGTAAACTGTAGACTTAAAATATTAAAAAATGTACAGGGATGTACAGTGTGCATATATGCATTTAGCTGTGGTCTTAAATATTAAGATACACAGGAAGGTGCAGGAAGCAAATGTGCAAAACAGTTTGTAGCAAAACAGAGTGACACTGTCAGTGTGTCAGTGTGAGGTAGCTGGTTTAGAGTTCAAGAGCCTGATGGCCTGTGGGAAAAAACTCCTCCTGAGTCTCTCGGTTTTGCCATCAGGCTACGGTAGCGCTACCAGATGGCAGCAGAGTGAAAATATGATTACTGGGGTGGGTGGAGTCTTTGATGATTTTTGCAGCTCTGCTTCTGCAGCGTTTGTGGTAGATGTCCTGCAGAGAGGGGAGAGCAGACCCTGAAATGCGCTCAGCTAAGCGCACAACTCTTTGCAGGGCTTTGCAGTCTTGACTGGAGCTGTTCCCATACCACACTGAGATACATTGAGTCAATATACTTTCTATAGCTCCAGAATAGAAAGTTTTCAGGATTGCTGGTGAGACCCTGAATTTCCTCAGCTGTCGCAGATAGTACAGTCTTTGCCTGGCTTTATTTACCTGAGTTTGAGTGTGAGTAGTCCAAGTCAGGTCCTCAGAGATGTTTACACCAAGGTACTTGAAGCTACTCACCCTCTCTACAGGGGTCCCGCTTATTGTAAGAGGAGTGTAGTGCTGCTGCTGCGTCTTCCTGAAGTCTACAATCAGTTCTTTTGTTTTGCTCACATTCAGAGAGAGGCAGTTGTCCTGGCACCATGATGTTAATTTCTCTACCTCATCCAAGTATGCGGTCTCATTGTTGTTGTGAATGAGGCCCAGAACCACAGTATCATCAGCGAATTTGATAATGGATGTGGAGCTGTGCGAGGACACGCAGTCGTGTGTGTAGAGAGTAGAGCAGGGGACTCAGGACACAGCCCTGTGGGGCTCCTACGTTCAGTGTGATGTAGCTGGAGGTGTACTGGCCTAGTTTCACCACTTGAGGTCTGCCGGTGAGGAAATCAAGGATCCAGTTGCAGAGTGAAGGATTCAGTCCGAGGTCTATGAGTTTGGAAGCTAGCTTAATGGGGACTATAGTATTAAAAGCTGAGCTATAGTCAATAAATAGCAGTCTTACATAGTTCCTGTTATTGCTGTCAATGTGTGTAAGAGAAGAGTGCAGGATGTGAGAGATGGCATCATCTGTGGATCTGTTTGGGCGATAAGCAAACTGAAGGGGGTCCAAAGTATCCGGGATGGATTAGCAGATGACGTTTTTAACCAGTCCCTCAAAGACCTTCATGACTATTGATGCGAGGGCAACTGGACGATAGTCATTTAGACAAGAGGGTTTATTGTTTTTTGGCACAGGGATGATGGTCGATTTTTTGAATGAGGTGGGAACCACCGATGTGGCAAGAGACTCATTAAAAATGGATGTAAACAAACCAGGTGAATGAATGTGAGAATGAATGGATGTTTGTCACTGTCTGTCTCTAAGTGTCAGCCCTGCGACTAACTGGCCACTGTCCAGGGTGTACCCCGCCTCAGGCCCAAAGCTGCTGGGATAGGCTCCAGTCACCCGTGACCCTTAACGGGACAAAGCGGTAGAAGATGAATGAATACCAGTTTATTTGTTGCACTCTGTTCTGTCTAAGCTAACATTATGAGAATATTTAATGCAACAACATAACTGCCCGCGCTGGTACACATCCAACAACACAAATGGGAGAGTTGACAGTTTGATTGCACAAGTTTCACCTTCTCAACAGCCCCACACAATAATTTAAACTTGCCTGAAATGAAAGCTGGGACGAATACTGATCTCGTTGTGATTATGAGAGCAGCAAACAGAGGAGAGCAAATTTGCCTGTGATAAACGATAAGTGATAAACATCTCTATAATTGCTTAGTGTACTAGCAGCGGCCAGTGGAAATAGGTACTTGTCCCGGACGTCTTTACAGTGTTCCTAATTTCTCATTTTTATGCGCTGCAAGGGGAAATAAAATGTGTCATAATAGTTGTAAGAATGTATTTGCTTAATTTACAATGTGACCCATAAAGGTTCTACCATCACCTGTAAAAGCGGCGCTGAGTGCAACAGAGTACAGTCATCAGCTAATAAAAGCCATCAGAGTGTTTTCATTTTCAGATGAATCTCTTTGAAGCTGAGATCTTGCTGAGAAAGTTCACAGCACTAACATTTATTTTCCACGTAAAATCAGAGCAATCACAATTGAAATGTACATCTGTACAATGAACAATATTAATAAAAATAATCTGTAGAAAAGCATTGATTCAGTTCTTAGTAGATTTGTGTCTAACACCCCTGCCTGTGCCCCATCTGAACAGAAGAAAACACAGAGCAAATACATGATAGATATTAGCGTTTATTTAGCACTCTGCGTAAGTAATAAGAGCTGACTGGCAACTAGTGAGCTGTAAAACAGACATTAACAACAGTTCATTTCTACAGTCTATGATGAAAGTGTTACACGTTATTATTGACATGAATCTAAAGAGGTCTAAAGAGTCAGAATAAAGCTCAAGGAGATTGATTTATTGAAGTTTAATAACTGTGGAATTAAAATGCTTAATGAAGTCTGTTTGTTTGAGATCTACACTGATGGCTATTTCTTTTTTCGGACAGTGTACATTAAGCCAGAGCAGAGCTTGTACCAGATTATATTATTATGTTTTTGGTGGTAGGGGAAACCGGAGTACCCGGAGGAAACCTACGCAGACACAGGAAAAACATGCAAACTCCACACATAAAGTCCCTGCCCTGGATGGGAATCGAACTCTGGACCTTCTTGCTGTGAGGCCGGAGTGCTCACCACTCTGCCACTGTGCCGAACCAGAATTGGTTCTAAGTCCCTTAGACAAGAGATGTCCCTTAGACAAGAGATGAAATGTCTTGAAAACCTTGAAAACTAAATCCAGATGCCTTTGCTTGAATTTTTTTGACAAAATGCTTTATACATGTCATCTTAGTTGGGATATGCTTAGGTTACTAACTGGTAGGCAACTTCACAAAATAATGATTGAGTTATTTGTGAACAGCAGCATTAATATTCCAACTTTCCAAGCTGAAGGACATATAAAGTCAGGGAAACGACTTGTTGGAAAGTGCACTTTCAAGGAGCACATAAATGCATGAAGACATGGTCGACTAGTTTTCATTTTTTCTAAAAAAAAAAAACCCTAAAAGACATGCACCAACAACTAACAGCAGAAGTCAAACTCCAACATAAAGTGCTTTGCAGTAATCTAGACAAGATGTTTATTTTGGTTTATATAATTATTTGAATTTACATATAGAATGTACACTGAGCATCTATCTTGAACCTTTTGAAAAGTGCTTTTTAAAGAGTCAAAATTATTTTAATCATTACATTATTAGAGGCTTAGCAGACACATTTATTTTAATAAGACATTTTTGAAAACAACTCTGGGCAGATCTTGACATAATTATATTGTCCAATGTGTTCTGGATTCACTACATCTCGAGCCATATGCACAGTAGTTCTCCTCTTCCTTTCACTGCTGTGCATCCTGAGACTAATTACTGGCAGAATCTGTTGAGTTTAGTCTCTGTGATGGGATACCGGTCGAAAAAAGTATGGATCTGTGTTTCTGTTCAGCAGCAGTGCTTAATAACTCACTCTCTGCTCTCAGACAAAAACAGCACACATCTCCACAGAGTGTTGAAGCACTGGGCACATTGCACTTCTACACTCCACATCTACTGTACCACACAATAGGAGCTGTCTTTGTTCAATTATGAATGGCGTAGCAAGTCTTTCATATTTCTCCGTACATGCACTATACATTACAGCGAAGGCGAGCTGATGAGGGAATAGCTAACAGGATTACTCCAAGGTTGCAGTTTCACACTGGCTGTCAGGGGGTTCACACCAGAGCAGGCGCTGCACACTGATGTAGTCTGTACAGTTGGGCTGGAGCGGCACTGGGAAAACAGAAGAAATACTTTTAAGAAATGCATTGACGTTAAAGATACATTACGAAAAAAAAAAATCCCCCTCAGTCACTAAACTCACCCCAACAACAGCATACCAACCTTTCCAGCTTTGTTTTTATTATCAAAGCTAAAACTGAATCAATTCACAACCACAAAATAATACATAACATTAAACCAAAGATTAAAGCTGAGTGTTTTTACAGATGATTCCTATTAGAATATGTTATTAGGTGATTAAACTGTTCTTTTTTTCATAGCATTAACAAATTGCATACAAGTCACCTATGTGCAAATAAAAGAGTTAGCTGACCCTAATCATGATGAAACACTCATTTCACCGTCGGTTTGTAATAGTTTGTCCTATTTCAGTCAGATTTCCAGGTAACTACAAAATCTATGTGAAGACAGACTAGTTCTCACTTTGTCTATGGACTTTTGTAGCTATGGTCAAAATCTAAACCTCATTGTTTTGTTTGCAGAGGGACTTAACTGAGCCATGAAAACTGCTATCAGGTGAACAAGTGATAACCACTGACAGGAAAATTCTTTGATTTGCTAATAAAAATCTCTAAGCAAACAAACTCAAATATATTTAGGTTTCACAGCATGAGGGACACAGAGTTTCTCAGAGTGTGGAACAAAGGTGGGTGTGTGTTTGTCCTTCCTTTTGAGTTCTGTATCTGACATGGTGGTTCGATGACAGACATGCCAAACCTAAATATTTTTCAAAAGGAGTAAACCTAGTCTTAACCTTGGGGCAGTCTACAGTGAGCTACAAGGGTGGACAACAGGAAGGAATAGATGTGTAGCTGTCTTTTCTGTTTCTCTGCCAACCAACTTCATTTTTACCAGAATGTGGTTTAATGAATAGGGTTTTAAGGATGATTTCCCTGGGGTTAAAGGTCAAATCTACTGTGATAGTTTTAATATTTGTTTAATAAAAATCATTACCTTTGTCAAGTAGGATAGTAGTAGTTCACTCATAGCAAACAGACAAATATCTTCAGAATTGACTTTCATAAATCATGCAAGAAGTGCTTACACCATCATTAATTTAAAGCCATGCAGGTAAATATCCTTTTGCACTTCAAACAGTGCCCTCTGTATTGATTTTCTGTCATGTTGCACCCTTTGGCTAATGCCGTGCCATCATTTATAGACAAGGTGCTCGGCTTATCATGCCTCGAAGCCACTATTACATTCAAGATTAGACTATGAATGATTCAAAATGAGCCAAGGTCTGCTTATTGATCAAAATCAGGAAACTCAAAAACACTCGGCGTGGAGCTCCACATGCTTTTATAGATTCAGCTTTGTTCTGGCCCATAGGCTACATGCAGTGAGCACTAGAGCGGACCTGCAACTCCTAAAAGAACAGAGGAGATGAAAGATCTGTATCAAAGAGTGGATGAACAAAATGCAAGGCTTGACAAAACAGCAGTGTTGCTTGTTAAAAAAAAACTCCTCAGTTCTACTCAGACCGCCAAGAGAGCATCGTTCAATAAAAGATTAGTATTGCCCTATAACACTATAGAGTTTTTGCCATATACTACATAGTCCCAAAATCATTAAATTATGTTCCTTCAAAGATGTTTTAAGGGTTTCTTGACAGGAAACAGGAAAGGCACGTGTACGGGGCAGGTCAGTGCGTGTACACCTGAAGAGACCTACATGCTTTGCCTCTCTTCAGGTGTATGCTGCTGCAATGAATTGTTTATTCTCAACATTCTAAAGTTTCAATTCAGAATGCTGCAGGACTTTGGGGGAATTACCAAGGTCAGGTTCTACTCATGTTCAATACAATGAAGACAGAAGAAAGTATTTAAAAATCACAAAGTAAAAAATGGGAGACACCAACTCCATCTAAAATCTTAAAACTGACTTAACATGGCTGATTCTTTGTTGTGTGCTCCCATGGATGAATTATTAGATTATGGTCCTGAATAAATCATGGCCACCATTGACTTTTAGTTGCAGTTGATCACTGATGCACATGGCAAAAAGTTTTCAGCCTTCAGTTTTTGAGCATGTCATAAAAAATAAGATTTTTATCAGACAAAAGTCAATTATATAAAAATAGACAATATACACTACAATGTCGCAGAGCGCTGAATACCAGGTGTCTCTTTATACACTGAAGTCTACGGGAAGAATCTTTTCTGGACTGTAGAGGATTTAGGAAAGAATGTATGATGAGCTGTAATTTATCAACTTTATCAACTCCAAATAATGACTCAACACTACTGTAAAGGTGAAATGTTGAGTAATAGGTGTAAAATCTTCAAGCAAATTCTTCCAATTACAAGATAACATTCAATTTCTCTTCCCCACACAATCATCATATGAGCATGTGAGCTCATTTTCTTCCCTCTACAACTAAACTTACACATTACTTTATTAAAAGTTTGGGGTCAGACGGTCCATGGCCACAAGGGGTTTGGAGAGAAAGGATTGCAGAGAGGGAAAAAAAAAAAGCTGGAGAAATATCAACACACAAACACAACACATAGATAAAGAGCCACCCGGAACGCTCAGTGGCAGCATGCAGGGGAGTATCGAGCGGTGTATAATAAGTTTAGCATGCGGCGACCCTGCTAACTCTGTGGAGGTCCAGATGAGAAGGTCAGCCTGGAGACGCAGCAGTGGGAGAAGTACAACAAAAGAAGAAAACTAGTGGAAACACATTAGGACACCATTGAACCAAAAGGGTAAAACACTTCCTGAGAGTGAGGAGGGTTTCTTGAATAATGTGCACAAACAGTCTCCCTAGGGCTAATGTTTTACCTCAAGGTCTGACTGGATCTACAGTTCTTGGCTACCATCATGCATTTGTTTTGTTGTACTAAACTGACAAATGCATATCTTGCGGAAGATCTTAGAAGAGTGTTTATAACGAGCCCAAGTTTTGCCACCTTAATAGCAAACAATTTGGAATTATTTTTATGACTCATTTATGTTGCTTATGTTGTTCCCTCACTTGGTGGTCATCTGAGGATTTTAAATACAGACAACAACTTAAGCAACTGATAAAGATGGACTACAGTGATATAAATGTTATTTATACTAAACATATGTAGATACAAATATAGGGCTGTTCAGACTGTTTGTGTTGACTTCTCATGAGTCTCATGAGGTAATGCAAGCCTTAATACAACTTTCGAGGTAGATTTAGAACAAGGTTGTTGTGCATAACTCTTATCCCCTGCTGTGAATGGCCAACTTCTAATAAAGATATGGTAATTGGAGAAAAAGGGACAAAAACATGAGCGATGCTGTTAGGACTGGGTCAGCCTGACTTGAAAAGAGATGTAGTCCTTTCCAGCGGGGCGAGGGGACAGAAGAGAGGACCACCGCCAGTGAGTGTCTGACTAAACAGAGATAAGAACCGGGGTCATGGACGACACCTCAGCGCGAGGAAGGGGAAATGGCCACTGGGCAGACCCTGAACCTGGATCAGAGACCAAGAGCAGGGAATAAATGAAACGTGACTAATGGCGACACCGCAGGCTGACCCCAGAATGGCGGTGAGCGTAAGAGGCGAGCGGCCAGGAAGGACAGCAGCAGTGGAAGACGTGAAGTGAATGAGCTCAACCAGAATTATAAGTGAGGTGACCATGTGGAGAGAATGTTTAATGAGAGCACTACTGCTCTCAAACAAAGTTTTTTTAGGAGTACATTTTCAGAAGTGGAGTTTGGAAGTGGGTCTGACACATCAACTGACTCCTGAGACTCAAAGACATGGGACAGAATCCGATCCCTTTAGTGTGGAAATTTTTAACTTTTTTAATTCGAAGGACCAGATTTAGTAATGTGTATTGTCATTGCAAAACCCGTTTTTACCACAAATGGGAAACTTGAGATTTACTCAAGAGCCACAGTGTTACTTATTCTCCTATAACATATTTTGTGACTTGGCCTCATTGGACTTTCTGTTAAACAGCACAAAAACTGAGAAAGAGAGTTTAAATGATGAACTCCTGCCTGATTTACTAAGGAAGAAATTAAATTCTGGAACACCACAGAATTGTTTCCTTTCTATCTCTTCATTTTCTTTCTATCCTCAGCTTTGTATACGGGCGGCAGTAGCTCAGTGGGTAGAGCGGCCGTCCTTCGACCGGCGGGTGGACGGTTTGAGCCCAGCTCAAAACATCCCATAACATCCCGCTCTCCCCCACATACTGTCGTTGTGTCCTTGGGCAAGACACTTAACTTACATTACCTCCAGTGAGTGTTCTGTAACACTGGTAAATAGCTTAATCTGTGTAAAGCGCTTTGAGTGTCTACTACAGTAGGTGGAAAAGCGCTAAATAAAGATTATTATTGTATACTGTGCTGGGTTTTAACAGACTAGTTTTTGGTGCACTTATGTATTTTGCGACCTTGTGTTGTTAAAATTTCTTCCATTGTTTTTCTCATTTGTAAGTTGATTTGTTATGTAATGTTTCATTATAACTTGTTTGCAGTTGATGTCACGTCCTGGAGACTGATGGAAATATTTTGTGTTCCTCTTACTTATGGCCTAAACCATTCCTTGATATGGCGTTATGTGCCCATTGACCTACTATTAGGCTTTATTATCTCAGTCACACACTTTTAATTAAATTTTTACTGTGTTAAAATTACTTTTCTTTTCTGAGTTGTAATGTAATATTTGTAATATCTATAGTATTATATTGGATGCTTCATACATTGAAGGTATTACAGAAGATGTTTTAATGTTAATTTTTTTTTGTATTAGCTAAAACTGCCTTAACAGACATATACCAACTGTTAAATAGGTGTACTGAAAAAAAAAAGTATAATATTCATAAACTTTATACTGTGTAGGATCCAAAAAAAATCAACCAATCAAAGATGCTTGGCAACCATTATCCATTGGCCCTCTTGTCAATCACTGTTACTATGTGCATTACATTATGCATGCCTGTTCCAGTTGCTGCACATGCATAGACAGTGTGTTTCTGAGCTCCGGTGCTATCCTTAGCTTTCATGCATTGTTGCTCCACCGGTCTGACCCATGGACGATGTTGCAAAATGGCTGAGAAACAACCTGAAGCAGGTAGTGGCAAAAGAAAATCTCCTTTTGAAGAGCTCAAGAGCAAAACAAAACCAGAGTGTGTCTTGGTGATTTTTTTTTAACATGGCGTGCTCTGAAGACACAGAAAGGGCTTCCTACTGACTAGTCTGTCGCCAGAGTTCTGCTGGACATGTAACTTTTGTTAAATTTTTGGTTAAATAATTCGATTTTTGGAAGTTCGGGAAAGATACAAACTTGTATTCTGTACAGCAACAAGCAGTTTGGTAATGCTACGAGTAATAGTAGGAGTACTGTCCAGTTGTGAGTCCGACAGTCAATCCACTAAAGCAACATGCCGGTAGTAAACACACACTCATGTTTCAATGCTTAAACATTAGATTTGGGAGGCATTCACTCGAAGTGCGCATGTGCTCATTTCAAATACTCACTAACAGCCGTTGGGAATTTTTCTTATCATTTCAATACTTATTGGAAAAGAATACTTGAAACCCCTTTTGTGGATTTTAGCATAAAAATATTGTATATAAGATGTTTAATGAGCAGGGCCCAATCTTCATACAAGAACTGTTACATTTCTACAACAACCCTGGCTACTTGAGTATACAGTTTACAGGAAAATAAACTACATTCACTTTTCCTCCTCACAAGAGTCTGCAAAAAGGGACCCAATTTTTTCACAATGAAGACAGCTAGATCTCTTTTCCCAATTGTGAAAGTGACCAAGAAAAAGGACATAAAAACAAATAAAGACTGGTGGACCAACTACTTCTGGTACCCCGTTTACCTGGAGGTCCCGCACGATGATGAAGACCCTGTCTTTCCTTCTACATGTTTAGTCCAGCCAACCATCATCAACATGTCCAAACCCGGCAGCAGATTGTTCACCAAGATTAATCCTGGTTTGGTGTTCAGTGTGTGAAGATATTAAAGATATCTAAATAAAGAATAACCTTAGGTCTTTCAAATGTGGACTGTTTCAATAGGTATGTTTCCATACAGTGATTTAACTAGCATCTGTAAATATTGCATCACAATATTTTCATGCAAACCTTAAAATTGAAAATGCCACCTAATGTTCAGAAAGTGGGAATGTCTACTGTTGTAGTAAACGCCACACCCATGTTGTTTCTGCTTTCAGAGACCAATATCTGGTACTACATATTTGTGTGGGGGTGATAAAAAAACAACAAATTTCTCTGCAAATGTTGAGTTGTAGGTTTAAAAAATATATTGAAGGAAAACAGAACAAACTCTATTTAAAACCAAGGAATAAGCCAAAATAGATTATTCTGTTTGCAATGGTTGATTATGCATTTTGCATCAAATGTGCTTTTTATTTTACACTGAGCAATAAAATGTAGCCTTTTCCACTAAAATCCTCCACAATAAAAACAGCTGTATTTCCTATTTATAATTACAGCACAGTACAATATGACAGCGCTAGTTAAAATCACAAAATTCACCTTATTGTGTTTTGTCTGTCTATGTTTATGTACCTTTATTGTTTCTTTAGGAACACAACCAAGTTAAACCATGGAGTCTAAAACTCTGAGGTTAAGAAAACACTTGGCTAACTTGTGTATGTCAATCTACAAGTTAACATACTCCGGCATCCTTCCACCGTCCAAACACATGCATGTACAGGTTAATTCGCAATTCTAAAGTGTCTCTAGTAAATGAATGTAAGAGTGAATGGTTGTCTGTCTCTAAATGTTAGCCCTGCGACTAACTGGCCATTGTACAGGGTGTACCCCACCTAAGGCCCAAAGCTGCTGGGATAGGCTCCAGTCACCAGCAAGCGGTACAATATGAATTAATGCATTATTAAAATATAAACTAGTTATCTTTATGAAAACTAGTTAAAGTACTAGTTTTTATTCCAATAAAAACTAATAAAAAACAAACAAACAAAAAGAGTGCTAAATAAAAATAACATAAAATATCAAAATTATAAAATAAAACACACAACTCTCTCACTAAGTTAAAGAGTAAGAGTGGGTCTTAAGACGAGACATAAAAGTTACCACAGTGGCAACCATTTTAATGTGTGTGGGGGGGAGGTGCGGGGTAAGGCGTTCCACAGATTTTAGCTGACCACAGAGAAAGCTCGATCTCCTCTGGTTTTACGTCTCATCTTAGGAACCACAAGTTGCGAATAACCCTCAGACCTCTGTGATACAGTATAATATACAGCGGGGCCAGTCTATTTAATACAGCAAAAAGGTAGTCCAGACGAGTTGAAATAAAAACATGCATAACTTGTTCAAAATTTTCAAAAACTTGAACAAAATGTCTTAAATTTAGATAAAAGCCGAAGGTAATAAAAACCAGATTTCACAACTGTGATTATCTGCCTATTAAGTTTTAAATTGCAGTCTCTAGTGACCCCAAGGCTGGTGGCTGTAGGACGTAGATAGTGTGTTAGTGAGCCTAAGAGCTCTGCCAGCACCAAACAGTATTATTTCAGTCTTCCCCTCAATCAAGTTCAGAAAATTGTGAGCCAACCAAGCCTTGACATCACTTAAGCAAGTAGGGATGTCAGGCAGCCGCTGTTGTTTTTTTCTAAATGGAAGATAGATTTCACAGTCATCAGCGTAAAAGTGATAGGAGATGATGTTAGGGTAAGTAGAGAGGCAGAGACAACAATGCCATTGTTCAAAGTCTTTATTTTGGAACAAAAAACAGGTTGGCTTTAGAGACAGGGAGCTGTCTGATAGGCTTGTTGCACAAGCGGGCCAGAGGAGGTGAAGATCTGAGCAAGAGACAAATATGACTGTTAAATCCAAAAATAGGTGACAAACAGGAGTTGAAAATCACAAGATTTTCTTAGTGCACAAGTAATGCACAGTACCACAACCATAGAGACGGAATTGTATGGCAGAGTCTTGAGGTGAGAGCCATACCTTTGTAGGCAGGTGATTACATAACCCAGGTATGCCTCATTCTCAGTATAGAGGATCCGGCCACGCCACCTGTCATCTACAAGCACTACAGGGAAGACAAAAAGAAGACAAAAAGAACCCAAACAGATGCCATGCTTTTGAAACATCCAACCCAGAGGAAGGAGATAAAGGGCAAAGAGGATAGATAAATGTGCAAATAGATCACTTTACAGCATGGCATCTCCCTGAAAGATACGACTGTAATTATGGTAAGGCCGTGCCCCTGACACCCACACAATTGTCCAAACGAGATAAAAGAATTGTGTGGTCATCTGTGTCAAAAGCAGCAGTGAGGTCTGAAAGGTTAAGCACAGCAGGATCACCAGAGTCCTTAAAAACAGGTCATTCAAAACCTTTAAAATGGCAGATCAGTGTTGTGCAAAGCTTTATAACCTGACTGAAAAAATATCAATCAGGTTATAAAGTCAGGTAGTGCTTTGAGATTGTTTTGAGATTGATCTATAGTTTGCAATATCAGGGGGTTGAAGACAATCCATCGCTTTTCGGGGCCGGGTCGCCCAGACTTCCCACTACCCAGACACTTCCTCCAGCCAAGAGACCTAGTCCCTCCAGCGTGTCCTAGGTCTTCCCCGGGGTCTCCTCCTGGCGGGACATGCCCAGAACACCTCCCTAGGGAGGTGTCCAGGAGGCATTATAAACAGATACATTAAGGTTACCTTTACCAGTGTTACAGCTGGAACACCACTGGAGGCAAGGTGGGTTAAGTGTCTTGTAGTGATGAGTCGTTCATGAACGATTTGTTCTTTTTGAACGAGTCTTTAATATGACTCGGGAACAACGAGTCAACCCAGAGAGCAAGTTGTTCACTTTTGTGTGGACACCGCATGCGCATTGCGCAACATCTCATACAGGAAACAGAAAGGAGTCATTCATCTCCCGAGTCGTTCGTTCGTTCACCAAGTCCCAGCCCCATACAGAAAGAGTATGCAGTTACCGGAAACAGAAAGGACTCGTTCATCTCCCGAGTCTCTGAGTCGTTCATTCAAGTCCCCGTAGGCTGAACGCAAAAACAGAAGGATTCGTTCATTGCATGAGTCAGTCTTCGGGTCTAAGTCTAGTTCTTTTGTCACGTGACCACTTCTGTTCAATCTCTCGCAACATCATTACACTCGTATTATTGACTGTATTGTATTATGTTTAGGAATTATTATAAAATTATCAAAATATATCTGCAATAAACATTATCTGAAAATTAAAAAAGTTCCATTTGTTACTGTCAGTCCATTTTTAGTGTTAAATGTTAGTGCCACTTTGTTTTTTTTATTATTATTTAAACTATTATAAACTATAAAATTATTACCTAAGATTAGAATCCACTGTAAAGTCTTAATCTTTGCTTTAGCAGTGATTTCCCCGGATAAGAAAAATATAAAGATACAATTTGAGGCCAGAAACGCATCACGTAACTGTAAAAGTAAAAAAAAAAAAAAATTGTGTTTGTTTACACAGTTATGTGAAATATGTGTATGTATTAACTTATTTCTGTATCCGATGCGAGACTCAGACCTGAAGACTGACTCAAGAGATGAACGAATCCTTCTTTTTCTGCATTCATCCTACGGGGACTTGAAAGAACGACTCAGAGACTCGGGAGATGAACGATTCTTTTCTGTTTCCGGACGGACGAATGTATTAGCTACAACTACATGAGGCTGTCACAGCCCAGACCAGACATGCTGACGGAACTAATGGCTCAAAGACACGAGAGGTGAACTAAACTTTCCAGGGAACAGATGTGATTAGCAAAATATGAAGTGACAAAGGTGCTGTGGTGATCTACAAGTTAAGCGATAGTAGACATTCACCCAGAAGCGGTCCCTTTAAGGGAGCGGGTATTCAGAGTTTGGGGTGCCGGTTAAAACGTTAAAGCGTTTTGTGATACAGTTTGTTCGCTGTACAGTTGTGTGGATTTTGAAGTGTTTAGTAAAGCGGACTCGACGCATCTCCGTCTCCTGTCTCATCACTTTACACACACCACACTGCAATGAATTTATAATTTATTTTTCAAAGTTTGGCCATGGCTGCATTAGCTTATAGTTATTATATATATATATATATATATATATATTCTTATATTCCAAAGTACTAAATGTGTTGTGTGTACCAAACATGTACCGTTTTAATTAGATTCTGCTGAAATGAACGAAATGAACGAAATGACTTGAAAAAAGATTTGTTCATTTTGCTGAACGAGACTTAAAGAACTGAGTCAGTAAAATGATCTGAACTTCCCAACACTAGTGTCTTGCCCAAGGACACAACGGCAGTATGAACTGTGGAGAGCGGGAATCGAACCGACTACCTTGCGGTTTGAAGGACGACCGCTCTACCAATGAGCCACTGCCGCCCTACACATTACTGCAGAAGCTGCACCAATCCATCTGTCAATCTCATGCTCCTTCCTTCCTTCACTTGTAAACAAGACCCCAAGAAACTTGAACTCCTCCACTTCAGGTTAACCTGAAGGGGGCAAGCAACCCTTTTCGAACTTAGAACCATGGTCTCAGACTTGGAGGTGATGATCTTCATCCCAGCCGCTTCACACTCGGCTGGAAACCGTCCCAGTGCACACTGAAGGGCCTGGCTTGATGGAGCCAACAGGACAACACCATCGCAAAAAGCAGAAATTAGATCCTGTGGTCCCCAAACCAGACTCCCTCGGGCCACTGGCTGCGCCTAGAAATCCTGTCCATAAAGATAATGAACCTGTTGGAGCCCTGCTGGAGTCCAACATGCACCAGGAAAAGGTCTGACTTACTGCCGGCAATGCGAACCAAGCTCCTGCTCCGGTCGTACAGGGACCGAACAGCCCTTAGCAAACGGACCCAGACCCCATACTCCCAGAGCACCCCCCACAAGGTGCCATGAGAGACTCAGTTGAATGCCGTCTCCAGATCCACAAAGCACATGTGGACTGGTTGGGCAAACTCCCATAAACCCTCCAGCACCCTTGAGAGGGTATAAAGCTTGTCCAGTTTTCATGACTGGGACGAAAACCACATTGTTCTTCCTGAATCCGAGGTTCGACTATCGGCCGCATTCTCCTCTTCTTTATCCTGGCATAGACTTTCCCGGGGAGGCGAGTGTGATCCCTCTGTAGTTGGATCACACCTTCTTGAAAAGAGGGACCACAACCCCGGTCTGCCAGTCCAGAGGTACTGTCCCCAACCACCACACAATGTTGCAGAGGCATGTCAGCCAAGACAGTTTTTCAACATCCAGAGACTTGAGGTACTCAGGGCGTATCTCATCCACCCCCGGTGCCTTGCCACTGAGGAGCTTCCAAACTACCTCAGTGACTTTATGTTGGGTGATGGACGAGTCCACCTCTGAGCCCTCAGGCCCTGCTTCCTCAGTGGAAGACATGTCGGTGAGGTTGAGGAGATCCTCCAATTTCTTCAGCCTCCCACGGAATCTGCTTGAAGCTCGAAGTTAAAGATTTCTCTGACAGGGGTTAAAGACCAGCTTTCTTAATTAATGGTTCAACCACAGCTTGTTTACAGACAGTGAGGATAATACCTGAATTAAGGATATTAATAATAATTCTCTGGACATTAGGGACAATTGTTGCCCAGAACTTTTTTCAAAAGGTGGGGATGGATACAATCTTTGGGACAGAACAAGGGTTTCCGTTTTCTGACTGTTTTTGTAAGAAATCACAATGATGTTGGCTCAAACTGGTTAAGACAGCTGAGCAGTGTATGCTTATTGAACAATTAAATGAGGTGGGTGATATATTTGCCCTAATTGTAGCAACCTTATTGGTAGAAATGTGCAGGACTTGCCCACACACTTCAGTTTAAAAGTTTATAAGTAAATAGAAAATACTTTGATATCATACAGTACTTTCAGAAGCAACACAAAATGGTAAAACTAAACCTCTCCCTTCATTGGACTTCTTTCTGTTTTGTTTTTATTATAATAAAAGTGTACAAAATTATCATTTCACAACAAATATAAAAAAAAATTGTCTTCTGTCTCTGTGCTGTGTGTAATGCGCAGCTTGCTGGCCGGTGTGTCTGGTAGAGTGGGCGGTGCTTGGTTGAATGGCATGGTTGAGTCACGTGACGGTACAACAAACACACGGGAGGGGAATAAAGTGAGCCTGCTCTGCTCTGTGTCAGCAGCAGACAAACACAGTCAGTTTGTGTCTTAAATGAAACCGCTGCAGTAGAACAAGAGAGAAACTAAAACTTAAGTATTGATATCATTACGGTGGTATTAATCAATATCAATACCAACGTTGGCATTGATATTATTAATATTAGAATTGATCCGCCCCCCACTACTCTGGAGTGCACCACTTTTGGCAGAGCTATGGAGTCCTAAATGTTTCAACAAGTAGAGTAAAAGAGTTTTGCCAATTGATCAGTGTCTAAGGAGGCAGTGATACTAACATCAGACTGCACAGAAGTAGAACAAATTGTGGAAAACACATAGCAGTGTCTGGCTTAAGATTACGACAATAGCGTACAGGAGCGCACGGTTTCACTCAAAGAGAAATCAAACAAAACAGGACAGTGATCAAAAATACTGCATCACACAACAACACATTATCAATGGCTAAGTCAAAAGTAAAAAGGTCTAAAGTGTGGCGATGTATCTGTGTAGGTCCTCTTACATGTTGTATTAAATTAAAAGTATTGATTGATTCTAAAACATGTTTTGCTGGAGGCTTGGATGGACAGCAGACATGCGATGAAACAACCAAAAATTAAAACTCTGTCATACTTAGTCAAGATTTCAGATATGAAATCTGAGAAAGTTCTTATTGTGCTTGTCGGTTGGTAAATGACTGGGCACAAAACTGGATCATGCAGCCATAATTTAAATCAACGGTGTAAGCAACTCCTCAGTACCTCCTCCATGGCCAGTAGTTCTCAGGGTATTAATGAAAGTACAGTCAGGCAGTAACAGTTCAAAGAATGTGGTGGACTCACCCACATTTATCCCCATTTATCACCCACATATGTGTGGATGCAAAATAATTTTCTCCAAATAAACAGAAACAAGACTGAACTAATCATCTTTGGGCGACAGAAACAAAGAGAAAGTGTCAGCAGTCACCTTGGGTCTCTTTCTCTAAAATCTAAAAATCAGCTTGAAATCTAGGGGACATCATGAACTCAGACTCAGAATTTCCACAGTCACATTAAGTCAATTACATCATCTGCATTGTATCACCTTAAAAACATTTCCAAAGTCAAAGGGAGAAACTTATCCATGCTTTTATCTCTAGCAGGTTAGATTACTGTAACGGCCTGCTCACTGGTCTTTTAAAACGAGGGTTAAGACAGCTGCAGTTTATTCAGAATGCGGCTGCTCAGGTTCTAACTAAAACCAGGAAGTACAACCACATCACGCCAGTTTTAAAATCTCTGCACTTCCTGTTGCTCAGAGAATAGACTTTAAAACAGGTTTACAAGTCTCTTAATGGTTAGGCACCGGAATATATTTCTAAACAGGGCGTTTAAGTTTTATGCAGCAAAAACCTGGAACAGTCTCCCAGATAAAGTAAAACAAGCCTCAACTTTAACAATGTTCAAGGGGAGGTTAAAAACCTTCCTCTTTAGCTCCGCCTACATTACAACCTAAAGTGTATTTTTATCTGCACTCTTCTTTTTAAATGTTTTTAATTTTTCTAATGTTTCTTAATCTAAATCTTGTAAATTGTATTTTATTCCTGTAAAGCACTTTGAGTTACCTAGTGTATGAATTGTGCTATACAAATAAAATTGTTTTGTCTCTCCAGGTTTCAGTTACAAATAGTAAATCCAAATTATGTGCAGTGAAAAAACCTGTAGGATTATTGTCTTATTCATCACCAATCTTGCGTTTATAAGGTCTGGGTGACATCGGTTACATCAGCTGCAGGAACTTCCCAGCTCAGTGGCTTGAGATTACCAGGGTTCATGCCACCTGAAGCTCAGAGACAGGGCTGACAAGGGCGCAGGGAAACAAATGAATTGAATGAACTAAGTTAAGTGCAAGTCTATCTACCCTTAGAATCACTTTTTCTAAAAGGGATTTGGCTGAGACAATGCATGGACTTGCTGTCACTGTGAGGCTATTTCTCTCCAAACAAAGAATGACAGCTCAAGCAACATCAAGACCTCATCTGGACAAAACTGCAAAAGATTCTGAGAAGGAGAAGAGTTCAGTGTGGAGACACTGCTTCAGACTGGGCAGGAGGCTGCTTCAGGGCCTTAAGGTAAGCATTTATCCCAGGCTGTGCAGTTGTCAAACAAACCCAATGAAAGGTTACACTTGTTCCATCAAACGTAACAGATGAGGTTAATTTACTCCAAACATGACGACAACAAGAAACCCAAGAGTCAACCCAGAGTCAGACCAAACGTCGGCTGTGGAAGAGACTGTTCACATGGACCGTGGACCAGTAAATTTAAAACCCCACAGTGCATCTTTTTTTTTATCTTAAACAAACCCTTATAACTTCACATAAAAAAATGTACAAATGGCAGGGAGTGCTGTGTTTCCTAATTTAATTCCTATTTTTCACATAAATACACCTGTTGTTTAGTTCTGGCTCCTCACACCAGCTGGATAAGAGCCTCGACTAATTGCAATCATGGCATATCTCAAAAAACAATTGTAAAAGCTGAGCTGTTATAATGACTTTTTGAAAACAATAGACTAAAGAGGCCCGGCAGAGCTCCAACACGACAGCAGGGAGCTTCAGAATTTGGCAAATGAGCGTTTTTGAGCCATTTTATTAGCCTTAATAAAAAGCTAGAGTAACATCAGTACCATTAACCTTAATATTCCCACAGACTCCGGAAAGTGCGCTGCAGACTGAACAGAGCTGCTGCTCACTTTGCTGCAGGCAGTGTGTGCCAAGAGAGAGTGCGGTGATTGAAAGTATACGGAAATTAACTCAAATATTTGTTTCTTTGCTACTACAAGGAACAGGGAGTGTAGTTAAAAACAGCTCTCGCTCCACTTGAAAACATTCTTATAAAGGCAAACTGATTATTGCATTTAGCAGTGTTGAATTACATTATTTATTCTCCACTCCATCTTTCAGAGCATGTGAACAGCTACGGTAGCCATGCAGGTACATGCTAAACAAATCCATTGGAAATAGGTCTGATAGCACAAAATCTATTTAGTTAATTTGTAACCTAAGCATTCATGCATGAATGTGATAAAATAAAAAAAGTATGCTTTAAGAAACATGAGGTAATGGCACTACTACTGTATGTCCATGGGTCAGGCCAAGAGCATAGATAGGGCCAACTGAGGTCCAGTCATCACTGGGACATCAAATGCTGGCTGGGAGCAATCACCTGGTTCTTCTTCCTCATGGAGAGGTATAGTTTATGGAATGATAAAGTTGCCTCACTTGCTCAATAAAGTGTTTAGCATTACATTATTTTAATATTGGTTAGTAGCTAATTGATGCAACCAACAATGTTTATATTTATGCAAATAGTGGATTTTTTCAGTATAAAATGATTCTTTAAACAATTCAGCAAATATCTCCTGGACCAGGTTACAACAAACACACATTTTGTCCTATCTAACTAAACTTCATTTCACACAGACATCAGTTTAATTTGATTTCTGCAGTTTTATTTTATTTTTTGTTCCCTGTCAAAAGCTACACTCGATGCTGCGTAGCATTACGCTATGGGGAACATTCTTTGTGTGACCGGTTGTGAAGCACGTGTGTCAAACACGCCAAGAATTGGCTTATAATACCTCTGTTGGTGACGCAGCTCATCAGTGGCAGCTGTGTGATTGCGCCACCTGAACAGAGGGTATAATAACACGTGACGCGGGAGCGTCCTCAGGTTTCTTTGTCTTCAGATCGCATTGTGTGAAGTGTGAGCAAACCTTTCTCTCTGCCAGTACGAATATATATAAAATAATAAATACAAAAGTATCATGGCTGGGTTCAGAAAGAAATGTGTTCCTCCTTGCCAGAGGCACATTGCTGACGATGATCAGCATGAATTTTGTTTTGAGTGTTTGGGGAAGAACACGCAGCCCTCGGACTTTCTGGGAGTGTGAGCACTGTGATCTTTTGCCTGCCAAGATCCTACGTGCCCGGCTCGCTTTCTTTGCAGAGGAGCGAGCCGCCTCCCACTCGGTCGTGGGGTTCGCGTGTTGATCTGGCTGAGGCGCAGGGATCAGATAGTCTTATGCCCCTCGCTCTCACCAGATGAGGCAGACACCGGCTCTGTGCTCGGGCGGGCGCGCTCACGGCGCTTCCGTGAGCACGTCGATGAAGCCTCATCCCTGGCTTCTGGGCGCGCAGCCTCGAGCGCTCTTCCCGCTCTGACACAGCGTTTGAGGAGCTGCTCGAGGTGGTTACAAGAGCAGTGGCGAGGCTGAATATTGAGTGGCCTCAGGAGCAGGGCCCCCCTAAATACTCTAAACTGGATGACAGGTTTCTGTCAGGTGGCCAGGGGAGGGATCACAGCGGTGGTCTCTCCTTCTTTGGGGACCTCCATGAGGAGCTGGCACGCTCATGGAATAAGCCCTATTCGTCCCGTGTTTTGTGCCTTCGACGTCGATTTATTCGACTATCGTGGGCGCACAGGTGGGGGGCTATGGGTCGATGCCCCAGGTGGAAGAGACGCTTGCGGGCTATCTCTCCCCCGGGACATCGTCCTCCCTAAGAAAACCTACACTCCCCAACAAGCCATGCCGGTTCACGTCATCACTGGTGGGGAAGGCTTTCCAGGCGGCGGGTCAGGCTGGTGCAGCACTGCACACCATGGCGGTTTTGCAGGCATACCAGGCTGAGCTGCTCAAAGATTTGAGCACAGGGGTTCTGTGGACGAGGCGCGCGTTTTCTGAGCTCGCCGTGCCACAGACCTCTCTCTCCGTGCAACTAAGCAGGCGGCCCGCGCTATTGGCCGCTCCATGTCTGCTTTGGTTGCGACGGAAAGACATCTGTGGCTTAACCTCACGGGCATCAAAGAGAAGGACCGCGCCTTCCTCCTGGATGCACCCATCTCGCCTTCCGGTCTTTTTGGCAACGGTGGACTCCGTCGCCACTAAGTTCCGCGAGGCTAAAGCGCTACGAGGAGACGTTTGTGAGGTTCCTTCCTCGCCGTGCTCAGCAGCCGGGACCGTCGGCCACCCTGTCCCAGCCAGGTCCAGCCCCTTCCAGAGAAAAGCGGGCTGCCCAGAAGGAGAGTGTGGCGAATCGTGCCCCCTCGTAAGGACTGGAGGCGGATTCTCTCGCTGCTCAAAAGAACAGACCTGCGGAATGTTATCTCCGCCAGGAAGCAGAGGCCCTGAAATTGGCGCCCATGGCCGCGAGGGTGTTCTCCCACCGGGTGGGGCGCAACAAAATCCAAGAGAGTCTAAAGACTCCATGTCGACACCCTCAGGAGTCCGCTGTTTTTCTCCGCCGCCACTGGCGTTTCGGGAGCAGCAGTCTCAGCGCAATTGTAAGTGTCCGGCCGTCTCCTGCCTTGGCTCAGGGCGGCGGATGTCTTATCCCCAAGAACCGAGGTGACAAAACTACTGCCCCTTTCAGAGAAATTGGCAGCATGGATGCTCCTGCCAAATATCTCCCGTGGGTAATAAGGACTGTGGCCAAAGGCTACAGACTCCAGTTGCCAATCGTCCTCCGGCGTTTCAACGGCGTGGTCTCCACTTCCGTGAAACTGGGCGAGCCCATGTATTGACACAGGAACTGCAGGTTCTGCTGGACAAAGGGGCCATAGAACGTGTTCCCCGCCAGACAGACAATCCGGGTTTTACAGCCGATATTTTCTAGTTCCGAAAAAGATGGGGGCTGCGCCCGATTTTAGACCCGCGGGTTAAACCGCTACCTCAAAGCATTAAAATTCAAAATGCTCACAATAAAAATTATTGTGTCCCAGATCCGATTAGCGACTGGTTTGTCACCATCGATCTAAAGGACGCGTATTTTCACATACAAATCCTGCCACAGCACAGAAAGTTCCTGAGGTTCGCTTTGGGAGCGAGCGTACCATGATCGGGTTCTTCCGTTCGGCCTGGCCTTGTCACCCGGACATATACAAAATGCATGGATGCAGCCTTGGCTCCTTTGCGACTCCAGGGCATCCGCATTTTGAATTACATAGACGACTGGCTGATATTAGCTCAGTCTCAGGAGCTAGTGCTTCGACATCGGGCGTCGTCCTAGCTCATCTCGACTCTCTAGGCTTGAGACTCAACGCCGAGAAGAGCGTTCTCGGCCGCTCAGAGGACAACATATCTAGGGGTTGTTTGGGACTCAACCGAGATGCAGGCACATCTGTCTCCTGCACGTGTCGGGTCCATTCTAACTACCCTGAAAGCTATCAGGCTAGACCAGGAAGTGGCTGTGCACTTCATTCAAAGAATATTGGGTCTCATGGCATCTGCATCCACGGTAATTCCTTTGGGCCTTCTGCACATGAGACCGTTTCAGCTGTGGCTCAGAGCCAGGGGTTTCATCCAAGGGCCAACCCCTGAAGCAAATAAGGGTCTACGCGCCGAGGGCTTCGTACCCTATCTATGTGGTTCAGACCCCAGTTTCTCACTTTGGGTCCCACCCTAGGTCCATGTTGTCGTCGCATGATGCTAACGACAGATGCATCCCTCACGGGCTGGGCGCGGTCTTAGATGGCCGTCCAGCCCAAGGGATATGGAGAGGCCATCTTCTCGCATGGCACATCAATTGCCTCGAGATGAAGGCTGTATTTCTGGCCCTGAAATACTTCCTCCAGCAGCTAAGGGGCTACCATGTCCTAGTACAAGTAGACAGCACAGCGGTGGTCTCTTACATAAATCGTCAGGGCGGACTGCGTTCGTGCCGCTTGAACAAGCTAGCGCAGCAGGTGCTGCTTTGGGCTCAGGACAAGTTCCTGTCCCTCAGGGCGATTTATATCCCCGGCGCATGAATGTGGGAGCAGATTTATTGTCCAGACAGGCTGTGACACATGGGGAGTGGAAACTCCACCCGAGGTAGTGAGCCAAATCTGGGAAAGATTTTCTGAAGCAGAGGTGGACCTCTTTGCTTCACAGCAGACAGCACAATGTCCCCTCTACTTCTCTCTGACTCCTCCAGCTCCTGGGTCTGGACGCAATGGCCCATGTGTGGCCCAGACTGCGCCTTTATGCATTTCCCCCGGTGGCTCTGCTCCCGGGAGTCCTGGCGAAGGTCCGTCAATGCGGGTTGCGCCTCTTACTAGTAGCGCCCCGTTGGCCAACCAGAGTGTGGTTCTCAGACCTAATATCTCTCCTCGGCTCGCCATGGGCGATTCCGACCAGGAGGGATCTCCTTTCTCAGGCACAGGGGACAGTGTTTCATCCCGGCCCGAGCTCTGGAACCTTACGTCTGGCCCCTGAGGACCACTTAAGAGATGTCGGGCTCCCAGCCCCTGTTGTAGAGACTATTCTGAGCGCTAGGTCTCCCTCTACTAGGAGAGCCTATGCCTGCAGATGGCGTGTCTTTGATGCCTGGTGTGCTACACATCATGCAGACCCAGTCCACTGCCAGATTGTTTCAGTGCTGGAGTTTCTGCAGGACAAACTGTCCTCGGGCACTAATCCTAGCACACTCAGGGTTTCGTGGCCGCCATTTCGGCTTGCCACGCCCTGATTGACGGGTCTCGATAGGAGACATCCTCTAGTTGCCCGCTTCATTCGAGGTGCCAAGCGGTTGAGACCCCAAACTAGAGCTAGAGTTCCTTCCTGGGACCTAGCTATAGTGCTGGAGGGCTTAGTAAGCACTCCTTTTGAACCACTGGAGTCAGCGTCTGTTAAATTTCTGACTCTAAAAATGGTTCTTCTGGCGGCCATTACCACTCTCAAGAGGGTTGGAGATTTGCAGGCTCTGTCAGTTTCGCCCTCCTGCCTAGACTTTGCTCCTGGGCTGGTCAAAGCCATTTTGCATCCTCACCTAACTATCTTCCAAAGTTCCATTCTCGACCTTAAATCCGGTCGTTCTTGAAGCCTTCTGTCCTCCGCCATTTACAACACCGGAGCAGGAGAGACTTCACTTACTGTGTCCAGTCGTGCCCTCCAGACTTATGTCCACCGCACTAGCCAGTGGCATAAGTCCGAACAGCTGTTTATATGTTACGGGGCTGCAAGCTGGGGTTGCAGCTACCAGACAAACTATATCACGTTGGGTGAGGATGCCATTGCCCTGGCCTATGGCGTCGCGGTCAAACTTGCCCATAGGTGTGAGGGCTCATTCTACTAGAGGGGTTGCAGCTTCAACAGCTCTAGCAAAGGTGCCCCTCTGCAGCAAGTTTGTGATGCGGCAGGCTGGTCCTCTCCGCACACATTCATCAGATTCTATAGCTTGGATGTTCATGCTACTGTGGGCTCGCATGTCCTTGAGTCATCATCCCAAAATTGTGTTTGAGACCTCTTTTGTGTTTGTGCACACTTCACAACCCGAGGGTCCAGACACTTACAGTCTTGGCGGCGTTGGTATTCTCGTTCCCCATAGCGTAATGCTACGCAGCATCGAGTGTAGCTTTTGACGAGGAGCGTCTCGGGTTACTTGACTGTAACCCTGTTCCCTTAAAAAGCGGAGCGAGATGCTGCGCTGCAATGCCGCACTGGGCGTGTCGAGCGCTCTTTAGACAAAGTTGACCTGAGGGCGCTCCGCGTCACGTGTTATTATACCCTCTGTTCAGGTGCGCGCAATCACACAGCTGCCACTGATGAGCTGCGTCACCAACAGAGGTATTATAAGCCAATTCTTGGCGTGTTTGACACACGTGCTTCACAACCGGTCACACAAAGAATGTTCCCCATAGCGTAATGCTACGCGGCATCTCGTTCCGCTTTTAAGGAACAGGGTTACAGTCAAGTAACCCGAGACGTTCACTTTCAGACTCATAAGACCACAGTGAACGTTATTAAAGACCTATTTCATGTCACATCAAGGTTAATCCAGACTTTAGTGATGCCCCTGATGTGGACACATACAATATATAGCTTTTTCATGGTGGCTTTTTGTTGTAGCTTCGATGTTGACATAAAAGTGTGACTTAAATGTCTTTCAGGCTCCCTTCTTTGAAATTCAACAGGCTTTAAACAAGTGTCCAGTCAATGAAGCTTATTTGTTAAGTTATTTGTGCAATTTTCTAAAACAAAATAGTTGAGAAGCCAGTATGCTTAAATTAATTAAACAAAGTTGTAAGATAAAACTTTTAGATGCAAGTGGAAGCATGGGAGCTATTACTGTAGTACTTAAGACGACTGTGTATGTCTTGTTTTGGACAAAAAAAATATTTTTACTCTATCTGGACTATTTTTTACTCTATTCTTCTTGGACATAAATATCTTTGGATTTAAAATTAAGACAACAAACTTTGTTGACCAAGACAACAAAAAAAAAATGCTTTATTTACCAAAGTGGAACAATTACTTGCAGCAGGACTCCACATTTCCTAGTGTCTCAAAACTTGAAATGCTTTGTTTAAACTTACCATTTGCTACCCACTGTATAATAGGTTGTGTGGGGCATTGCAAGTCCAAGTCAAATCCAAGTCTTTTGGTCCCAAGTCCATGTCAAGATGGACATATGCAAAGTCTCTTTGCATGTGTAGCTTAATGAGAGTACTATCCACAAAACAATAAATAACCTTACCTTTATATTTTACTGCCTCTAATTTAATTCTTTCTTTTTTGTAAACCATAGATAGAATATCATTCAGAGTTTAGCTTATTATCAGGTTGTTTGTGAAGGTTCTCAGTCATTCAGATTATCTTTAAAAAAAAGGTTAAAGCAAAAGCATCTGGACTCAGTTTTTAAGGTGAAGACGTTTTGTCTCTAGTTCCAAGAGACTTTATCAATTCTGATCTCTTAGAATTATAGACAAACCAGAAGTTTGGCGGTTCGATTACGCTTTTCCCACAGTTCATACTGTCGTTGTCCTTGGGCAAGACACTTAACCCTCTTTGCCTCCAATGTCTGTGGCACTGCTGTATGAATGTGTAAGAATGTTTAGTGAATGTATGTAGTGATGGTCGGAGAGTCCATAGGCGTGGAATGGCTGCCACGTCTCTGTCAGTCTGCCCCAGGGCAGCTGTGGCTACAGATGTAGCTTACCACCACTAGTGTGTGACTGCTGGTGGTAAGAATAATGGGTATGTATCCCTGAAACATTTGGATATGTACCCCTGAAAAGCGCTATATAAATGTGATGTAATCATTTTAGAAAGTGTATTTTGCGATGCTTCTGGTGGAAGAGACGCTTTAGGGCTATCTCTCCCCAGGGACTTGTTGTCCCTGGAAAAAGCCTACTTTCCCCACCAAGTCGTGCAGGGTGACATTATCGCTGGTGGGGAAGGCCTTTCAGGCCGAGGGTCATGCTGGTCATGCTGGTGCTGCCCTGCACACCTTAGTGGTTTTACAGGCTGACAAGAAAGCCTTCACTCCTCACCCTCCGTGCAACCAAGCAGACAGCTCGTGCTATGGAGAGGCATCTGTGGCTGAACCTCACAGGCATCAAGAAGAAGGATCTGTCTTTCCTTCTTAATGCCCCCATGAACAACACTGTGGGTGTGTCCAGACGTTCTTTCAGACAAAGTAACTTAAAGAGGTTTCCACGTCACATGTATTTATTACCTCCAGGAGCGCTCACACCCAGCTACGTCACCAACAGAGGTTAGTTAGGCCAATTCTTGGAGTGTTGGACACACATGCTTCACAACCAGTCACACAAAGAGTGTTTCCCATAATAATAATAATCAATTTTGGACCAATTAAGTCAAATTGGATAATTTTTCGTGGCATACCTGACAATCTCTCAAGGCACACTAAAAAAATGTACAGTAAGAATTATAAATAAGAGATTCTTTTCACCCAACAAACAAGCTATTAATAAACTCTAACCTAGTACATTTAATAACTTAGTGGAATTTTAAAATAGCCCAAATAATGTTTAAAATAAGACATAAGAAATTTCCAGACTGTGTCCAAAACCTGTTTCAGATTAAATCTACTCCTTATGAGCTCCGAGTAATTAAAAAACAAGAACCAATGTCATACATAGATGTTGAGTCAAACAGACTGTGGAATAGTCTCGATGATAAACTGAAAACATGTAAAATTCATAGGTAGCTTTAAAGAAATCATTTGAAAAGAATAAGATTGAGTGATACAAAGCTGAATGAATTTTGCGTCTTCTTTTTTTCTTCTGAAGAACTGATAAACTAAACTAACTAAACTAACCTGAGGGCTTCCACAGGAAGCTCTGGTTGGGGATTGCATAAACCACCTGCCAGTAACTGCCTATCACCAGGTGATTCTATCCAATCAGAGCAACGCCATGTTGTTAAAAGTGGTAATAATAAACACAGCCATAACTGACAGTCCTGCCACACCATTGGTAAAAACATGTAGCGGGTCAACAGAAAACGCATCTAATATCATCAGTAAAGCCCCAAATCTTGCAAGAATCCAGCTGCTGTGCAAGGTAAATTTTGGCTGCCACAACCTTTGGACTGTCTACTTCATTTGTACATAATATTCTATTGACTAAATAAATATGATTTGATCTAGCCTTTGGACCCATCAATTGCTAACCCCTCCATGAGTTTAGACTTGCAGTCTTAATTTCTAGACTTGTCATGACTCGGTCTCGTTAGTGTGGTCTTGACTACCACACTAGGAGCTCTTATTCTCTCGATAAAAGTAGAATGTCATGAAGGTTTCTTTTCAGATCCATTCAGCCCCATCCACTACTTTCTTCATTCGTCGTAACGTCTTCTCAGGCCCTGCTCGACTCGTCTGAATGAAATGCCATTCTGCATTAGAGAGCTGAATTGGGGAGACTGATGGTTGCAGAGTTGTGGGAGATCGCTCGGCTGGGACTGAGAGTATGAGCGAGCGAGGCAGGGAGAGCTTGTCAGCCAGCACGGGTCATGAAAAATGCATGGAGGCTGTGGTGTCAGTTTGCTGGACCGAAAACAGTGGAGAACTGGCACAGACAGGCTTTTTCTAAAAAAAAATTCTGGCCGTCTGCTCCCTTACTCACCCAATGGGCCCGGGTCTAGCATACACTCAGGCTCTCTTCATTAGCCTGAACTTTGCGTGGACATCCCTCAGGTTTCACTACACTGATTAGAACTTTGCCTTGTCTGTATTAAAAAGAGCAGCCTGTAACGGTGGACCTAAATTGTACAAGCCTACACACTATTATCAGCAGGAAAAATGGTGGGTTTTTGCATCATGAATTATTTGTAGTGATTGAACAGTGGTGATTGAAGTGTCCGCAGAGTCTTCTCTCTGGACCTTCAAAATGATGCCCAAGTGCCTTCTCTAAAGTCTCGGTGCAATGTTAAAATTGTTACATGTCAGACTAATCAACAAACTGTCTTTGACCAGCAGTTACCCAGCCAGATTGTCTTGTGCCCTTGTGTCCTACCTTCAGTTCTAATGCCTTGTCCTGTAATCTCTGAGTTTGACCATTGCCTGCCCTTTGACCTTGAGATTGCCTGACGTCTTGGATACTTCAGTTGGTTTATTAAACTTACTTGTGAGTAGTGCATTTTGAGTCCTTGTGTCCTAACCCTAACCCATTCTTGATTCTGAAAGTAAATGTACAAATTCTTAGCAATTGTAGGAAGAGTAAATGTATGTAGGTCTTTGTCAAGCTGTGCTGCAAGACAATTCATTTAACCGTGCCATCTAAAATGTATAAAAGATGTCCAGTCTGTAACAATAACTTTAGAATTGATATTATAATCCAGCCTATATATCGAGCAGCAGAGGCTCTCAGATGATTGGTTAAGTGGCCATGGCATTAACAGTAGGGATACTAGTCTGAAATTGACTTTTAGTTGTTTGATATCAATGGAGCATTTCAGAAAACTGAATGGAATGGTGTAAACTGTTTTCAATATTCACTGAGTGCCTACTTAATGTGGGACAGTTTGGGGCTATGGTCCGACTGTCTACTGAATGCTCGATTTTAACATGATAGCATTGCCTTACATTGTGCCTAGATGCTATAAACCCTATGGGTGAGGCCAGCTGAGTTGTAAATTGTTAGGGCATGTCATTTCAATCACTGTTTTTTTCAGCCGCAATTTATCAACATCTTGTGTGCAAAAGGGGTGCACAGTTTCATTTATCCCAAATGCACTCTGGCGTTTAACCATTTTAACGTATTGTTTTTTTAGCTTATACAGTGCATTGTTTATTTTTTTTAGGCAGTGAAAGGCTAGTCCATGAAATAAAAAAATAAACAAAGGAAATACAATACTGCCAATTATATTAACATAAATTATTGAACTTAAAAAAAAAGACTCAAGCCCACCAACATATGTATGTATGTATATATATATATATATATATATATATATATATATATATATATATATATATATATATATATGACTCTATAATCAATTGTAAAAGCCTCAAAGCAAAATGCATTTTTGATTTAAGTAAGTCTAGATCCCAGAAAGTCTTGTTCAATAAGCATACTGTGATCTGTGATAAACAGAAACGAGCCTGTCAGTATTAAAATGCTTTCTCCTCATATCTGTCATTATATCTGACATTTACTTTGTTTTGCTTAGTTGTTTATTATTTGCACTTTGCACACATTAAGCATACTTTCTCCTTAACTTAGAGAAAGAACGCCAGCCAAAGAAAACAAGATCATGTTGCCGTCTGCGGAGTGTACATTAGCTTTCACGCGCTTGTTGAGGGTGTGTAGCTTAATGGACTTTGTGTGTAAAACATCATCAGTGAATGGCGCCACACAATGAATAATTAACTGTGCTGTTGTTGAATGTGCTTTTAGTCCAGTCTTCCTCACATAAACATACAGTATATAGGGCTGGTGCATGTTGAATGGGGGACTTCAAAACTTAGCCATGGGGCCATTAGCTGTCAAAATAATTGTATGCCTGTTTTATAGTTTTTCTGTTGGCTGTTGTAGTGGTCATCACTTCAATCAGTAAGTAGAGCAGGTGTGTTGTGTATTGACTGTGTTGTGGGAGGTATTTTAAAGGCGTTTTTTTGTTTTTGGTAGATTTGGTTTGTTTTCACACTGAACGTTTTAACAAATGCACCATAGGACTTTTCCCACAGTCTTATTCAGTGACGTGAGTCGTTCCTACTGTGCATGTAACCTGATTGGTTTATAAGAACAGAGTGTGTTGTCACTTCAGTAGTTTGTCAGAGGATATGTATAACACAATGACAGAAAACAGGCTTGTTATTATTTTATGGTCTAATAATCACTACTTTTTAACTTCAAATGCACCGTTATGCATTTGCTGTAAATCGCCAATAGCATCATATAATATGAATCGAGTAAAATCAATGGCCACGTGGAAAGACAGACATACAGTAGAGGCAAACAGAGCTACATAATGTTCAAAACCTTCATATCTGTGTGAGCCACAAAACCTCTGTGAGGTGTTCACCATACAGCTTGGTATGAGTGATCATTTAAACAAGTATTTGATTTTTTATATCACCTAATATATAGTAAATTACATTTTGTAATAGAAATAATTGATGAAAAAATAAAGACTTTAAGACATCATCTAGACTTTATTATCAAGGATTTCAAATTTTCAGTCTTGGACGGGAGGCTTTGGTTTATCACCACAAACAAAACGCAGTGGAGTCCGCTTGGAAGCAAAGCGACACCCACCTTTTCAGGTTCTCTCAGTATAGTTAGTCCACTCCAGAGTCCGCTGAACCACTTTCACAACGGCTCAAACCAACCAAATGTTTTTGATTAAACAAACAAAAGGTGTGACAGCACTATAAGCACTAAGTAAGCTCAGCCTGTTTAAATAGTGTATGCTGCCAGCGTACACTGTTGCCTCCAGGCATGAGGGAAACATACAGCACATCTGAGACAGTAAACATATGCATATTCTCTCGTCTTCAGTTGAAGTTTCACTCCAAAAACATAGTGTAGGTCAGGGTTTTTCAAACTTTTTGTGTGTGTGGACCACTATTTGTAATCAAAAAATTTTGCGGACCACCTCATAACACACATAATAAAATGTCTACACACAGTCTTACCTGAATTAATCCACACCTCTAAATAGGCTTACTAGCACTACTATAACTAGTCATCACATCAGTGTGCAACAGGCTTGTTAAAAGAAAGTTTACTGCACACAACGGCTGCCTCTTTTCTCTTCAGAGAACCTGTTGCTATCCACCGATCCATAACGACACTGAACTTGAACGTCACGGCCGAACACCACTGGCCTATTTTAGTAATCGCACAATAACTTGACAATTTAATGCAAATGTTATATCAATATAGGCCTACATATTCTTTAATTTTTTTTTATGGGAATTTCCTGGTAAAATGAAGGTAAAATATTATTTTATTTTGCCTTTCCACGGACCACCTGCAGTACCCTCACGGACCACTAGTGGTCCGCGGACCACAGTTTGGGAATGACTGGTGTAGGTTATGCGTTTCATATCTGTAAGAAGACTAATGAATGCATAACTGATGTGGCAGTAAAGCCCCTGTACTATTTCTGTGGATCACTTATACTGAACAACGCACTTAATGTCACACGGAATAGTCCTCTGTGGAGTGATCGAGGGTCGCACAGGGTCAAATGAAATGCCCCAGATTCAAGGTTTATTTTGACAAACATCCACACTTATTATTCATCCGGAGCAGACAAGCGCTCTTCAAGATCAGGAACATCAAACATGTCAGAAAGACATGGGCAGGGGCCCTGCAGGTCAAGAAGAGAGAATTCAAATAAGAACTTAAGGCCTAATTTCAAGACAGAAATATTCATAATTTATTAGCAATAAAAATTAACCATGTGTTATGGTATATACCTGAACAAAAAAGAACAAGAAAATAAGAGCTTGTAAACGTATGTAGAACCCAGTGCAAAGAGGGATTATTAATTACAGCCCGTAGGCAGACAAACTGAGCAATGCTGGAGAAGAAGAGCACTGAAATTTAGTTTATTGAAAAATTTAGATAAACCATAAACTATCTACTCTACAAATAAAACTATAAAAAATAAAAAAAGATTTGGCAAAGAAGATGTTTATACAGTTTGTATGGTAAAGTGTACGTTCACATACAGGCCCATGCAACTATTTACTTTGTTTAGATTTATTGTTAAAGTCCTATTAGGTACATCATCAGTATTTCTGTTCTGGAAAATTCTAATAAAGAATCCCCAAAAAACAGTGAGAATGCTGACTTTAACCTTTATAGAGAATGTAGCTTCACATTGTTTAAATAAAATGGATTGAATAACAATAATAGAGAAGTTACTTTTTTAACAGACAATTATAATGGCAAGTGTTAAAATAAAATAAAGGAAAAAAATAACAAGAACCAATGCAGTTGGGACAAGCACTAGGTTAAGTATGATTTAACTTGACTTTAGCATCTGATGTTAGTGATGTTAGTGCAGCAAGTACTGTTAGGGCTAGAGAGTATGGCAGTGTATTATTTTATTATCCAACTAACATTACGCAGACGAGCTGTTCTTATGAGAGTCTTGTGTGTGTGAATGACAGACCAGTCCATAAATCAATTTAAATGTAAAAAATATATATTTTAAATTGTTAGGGCAAAGGAAGGGGATCAAGATAAATACAAAACAGGCAACAAAAACTTTCAACAATTGATATGCAGTTGATACTTTTCTTTTAATTTCAGTAGTCTCCTTTTCAAATATCCTTTGTTTTCAGTGTCACCTAACGTTTAGTCCAAAATGTAAAGAGTGGTCTATATCCTAGAGACGGTGGGGGATAAAGGTAAAAAAGAAGATTGCTGAGTCAATTTGTTTCCACAGAATAATAGAGATGTTTGTTTCGAGCCACTCTGGATGCCGTTGTCAGCATGCCACAAATAGAGCAGGAGCCAGAATGCAGGAACTATCCCTATGCAAACCGCGTTTGCAAAAGGGCAGGGACTTTACATGAATAACTGGTCCGTGATTAGATTTATCAACTGCAGTTATCCAATCAGAGCAGCGTCATGTTGTTTTTGTTTGTAATGGTTAAACAGTCACTACATTTGCTAAAGCCAGGGTTCGTAACGTGAATACTTTGCTTGGCATAGGTCAAGCTTGATTTTAGCAAGTTTGTAAACTCACAAATCTCGTGAGAATCAAACTGCAGTGCAAGGTTAGGAGAGCGGACAAATTAGAAGGGAACAACACGTCATGTGATATGGTTTATGTTAGCCATGTCTTTGGTACTTTGATCCCCCCCATTCTCTAAAAATGGCTAATCTATTATACTTTTATTTCAACTCCCTTCCTCTCCCACCATCCTCCTGGTCTCCGCTCTCCTGCCTCTCACTTCTGGCTGCAGGCGGCTGCAACTGGAAACGGCACGGGGCTCGAGGAGTCATCTGGTGCTAAGCACAGCTAAGCCTGGCTTCCCTAAAGCATCTTAGCTCTTTGGTCTCTTAGGTTTACACAGAATATCACACGGCAGAGCAGTAAAGCCGAGCAGTTGGCCTCTGATGCCTTGAGTCAAGTTGGCTAAGATGACTAAGCTAACCAAAGTCTGATCTGAGGTGATTTTGGGAGTAAACACTAATTTAGCACAGTACACAAAGACTGCAGCAAAAGCCCTTTAAAGTTTAAAGGCCAATTCTGGAAGAGACGAGCAACTCCCTTCAATAGAATAACACTGAAAGTAGTAGGTTGTGTTTATATGAAATATTAAGTGAATTTATAGAAAAGTTTGGAAATGGTGCAAAACAAAAAATGTAAAATATTAAAATAAGAGCTCAACATAACTCTCAAACTTTTTTAACCTGAAGAACCAGCAAAACCTGCACTTGGCTGTTGCTTGCCTTGCTATTATGTAGATTTATGCTTTTTGAGGAAAATTGATTTGAAGCACATAGTCAGGGTATGAAGTCCTTGGTGCGTAACCCTTATTTGCCTCTGGGGATTGGTCCTTGGATGAAATCCCCTGGCTCTTGTGGGGAAGGTAAACACCCCTGGGGGTGACAAAAAGGAGTCCTTATTTTCCGTTGGAATTTTTTGCGGTAGGGTCCTGTGCTTGCCAGCCTCAAGACTTTTTCTTGGCAGAGCTAATGGTCCACAGGTCCGGTCTTCTAGGGGTGGATTGAGCAGTGCGACGAGCTGCCTCCTTTAAAGAGGCACGAGTCGCTACCTTCTCTTGTTGTGATTTTTAGAGTAAGTGGCTTGGCGTAGGCACAACTTCTCTTTCTCTTTTCTTTTCTTCTCTCTTTATAGCTCGTTATTTGGATATAATTTGAGGTACTAATAATTTGAGCACACACAACACAATGCGGTCCTTGAAGACAAAGACACCTGAAGAAGTTTTTGCGTCACATGTCTTTATAACCTCCAGCTGTGCTCTCACCCAGGTTGTAATCAAGCTACATCACCAACAATAGGTATTTAGACCAATTCTTGGCTTGTTTGACACACGTGCTTTACAACCAGTCATACAAAGAGTGTTCCCCCATAACGTATTTCTAGGTGGGTCATGTTTCTATAGCCTACATGGAGCGTGAACAAGTTAGGTGTTCAACTTAAGTTTCCACAGAGTTTAAACTCGAGAGTACATAGAGAACATAGAGAGTAAACCAGCTTTGTAATACTGAAAACCCAAGGTTAGCCATTAAGTTACCTTGCAACCTCCTAATCCTGCTTTGTAGTAAAGGGTCCTGTACAAACTCTGAATCTATTACACTAACTACTGTCAAATGTGTCCAGAAAAAACTGCACCAGACAAGGTCAAAGCATCAGGCTCCGAGTGTCTCATTGATTACCAGACAAGCTGTGTGTCGAAAGCTTTGCAGACGGCAAACTTCACAAATAGAGTGAGACAGGAGTAACACTTCTCAGTCCTCAGCAAACAGGTGTGGCTGTCAAGTCGTCTGGCTAAAAGACGGCGAGCATGACAGACAGTGGACAGGTAGACAATCCGCAGCGATGCAGTGAGGTAGGCAGATCTTTTGACAAGTCTTGTGGCAGACTGCACTTTACCAACTGATATGAAGAGTTTAATGACACATTGTTTGGAAATTGCCTTGGCGGGATGGGGATAATAAGACGAGCTCACCAGGCAAAAAGAGAGAACACTTACAAAGAGGTGTCATAGTGTTAGAGTGGTCTGTTGGGGAATGTGTTGTCTCTGCAGTAGTATTCTTCTAACAAACAAAAAAATGGCATTTCTGCAGACCAGTTAAATAATTTCACCACTGTTTTTGCTGTTTAGAGATGGTTTTATTCATGTCTCAGCCTCTTTTGCTCTTAACATCAGCATATCTTTATATACTATACCAGGGGTGCTCACACTTTTTCAGCACGCAAGCTACTTACAAAATGACCAAGTCAAAATGATCTACCCACTATAAAAATGCAAAACATATATTTATTTACAAATATATTAAGGATTCTTTATATGTACAATGTATGTTGATGTACCTTGCAAACCGTAATACTGCACAACACAACATAATTAACTATGTTAAATTTTTGTCATTACCTGAGTTTACGCTGATGACTTGCACTGAATTGAATCAGCCAGGGATGCATAGTCCGGACAGTAGCTGCTGACAGATGAAGCAAACGCACTTTGAAATCGTCATCGTAAAATAAGTCCTCCTCCCATTCTGTATGAAAGCGATAAGTTTTTGTCTTCTTACTTGGTCCAGCTCCCCACTCATTTTCATACACTTTCTTAAGTTTAAGAGAAAAAAAATGAGGTTTAAAAGTTGGAGATAAGTCGCTAAAGCGTTAGTTTGGCTGCACGTAGCGCAGTTGTTTGCGCATGCGCAGTGACCTAAGCGTCAGAAAAATTCAGATTTCATCTTATTGGCTGCCCTGTATGTCAATCAAGATTTTATGTCACCAAAACTATCTCGCGATCGACCAGTAGTTCGCGATCGACGTATTGAGCACCCCTGTACTATACAGTATGCTTGTTGAATTATACTAGAGGTAGCAGCATATTTACCACTATTGGACTAATGACGGGATAGCCAGACCTGTTATTCTAATACCTTTTCTATTCTATACAAATAATTAGTCTGATCTGAGTTGAATTTCAAGGGATTGGTACCAACGGACACAAAATTAACTACCATTGGATAAACATACTGCAAATAAAACAAGCATTGCACAGTTAAACAGTTACAGCTGGTCTAAGAGAATTTCTATTGAATGGAAACGGCTGTAATGTGGTAAATCTGAATTGTCCATATGGAAAGAATGTGGCTGAGATTTGTGGTCTGTAAGTGTCTTTCTCTAAGTGTTAGCCCTGCGACTTATATTATGACTTATTATTATAATATAATATAAAGCATACTTATTATGCTTTATATTATGCTTTGCCTCATGCACATAGGATCTTGGTGGTAGAAAACTCATGAACCAAAGAATGAAGTAATGAAATGTACCTTTTCTTCTTAAATTCCTGGAACAGTTGTAGCAAGAGAAGTTTACTATTCAGTTAATTATTAATATCCACATGAAATTATTGCATAAGACAATATTGGATATTCTCTGAGTGAAGAGACTTTCTCTCCAACCAGCTACATACTGTATATACATATGTACAGGGAACTGATACCACCTGATAGGTGACATCAATTCCCCTTACATATATGTTTCAGGTTGGAGAGATAATCTCAATATCTCTGTGTATGTATCTATGTATCTCTGTGTGGTATGGGAACAGCTCCAGTCAAGACTGCAAAGCCCTGCAGAGAGTTGTGCGCTTAGCTGAGCGCATTTCAGGGTCTGCTCTCCCCTCTCTGCAGGACATCTACCACAAACGCTGCAGAAGCAGAGCTGCAAAAATCACCAAAGACTCCACCCACCCCAGTAATCATATTTTCACTCTGCTGCCATCTGGTAAGCGCTACCGTAGCCTGATGGCAAAAACTGAGAGACTTAGGAGGAGTTTTTCCCACAGGCCATCAGGCTCTTGAACTCTAAACCAGCTACCTCACACTGACACACTGACAGTGTCACTCTGTTTTGCTACAAACTGTTTTGCACATTTGCTTCCTGCACCTTCCTGTGATTCTTAATATTTAAGACCACAGCTAAATGCATATATGCACACTGTACATCCCTGTACATTTTTTAATATTTTAAGTCTACAGTTTACATTCATGTACATTATTTGCGATCTAGATTTATTCCCACATTACACACTTTTTATATTTTTAGATTTTATTCTTATATTTTTTATTGTTTACTTTTATCTCATTCTTGCATAGCTACATTTATGTATATTTTCATCTGTGTGTTTTCCTAATAATTGCACTGTCCATGGAGCGGACCTGACTCACATTTCACTGCTGGTTATATATGCTGTATATAATTTTGTACGTGACGAATAAAAATCTTGAATCTTGAATCTTGAATCTTGAATAGAGAACAACCATTCAGTGCAAGGTCAGGTTAGTAAAGATGGAGCATTTAGTGTTGCCAAGCGTACAGTAACTTAATCCTTAGCACCTGTTGACTATACAACATGAACTACTATATTAAACATCAACAACCATATGTAGTAAAAAAAATATATATAATATATAAGTCCAAAAGAATATACTGTATGTTACATTCAGAGTGAGAAGTCAGGAGCACAGGGAGGTCATAAGAAGGGAGAGGGTGGAAGAGACTGGTGGTCTACAACACCTGGTTCAGTTTGTTCTCCTGTGTCATCTTCAGATCAAAGTATATGACTATCTACGAACAGAAAATGTGTGAAGATACCCCACAGGAACGGCGAGCAGCAGAGCAGGCGGGAGGCTAGGGCTGGTCAAAATAGTCTTAAGACCAACTACTAGCTGGAGTTCTACTGCTACATTTGCTTTTCTGTGGCTCCGGTGGTCTGCCATTCGGGGGCCTGCTGGAGAAGCACTCACAATCAGACTGCAAGAATTATAGGAGCTCCCTCATGGCTGCTATTCTCAAATTCATTGATCGGGCCTGGTGCAGTAAAAGTCACCGGTATCAGGGCATAGTTTGAGAAAGCATTCTTAGCCTTCTTTACAGGCAGACATGTATCGGTGCATCCCTATATTGAACTATTTCAGGCTGTTTTGCTATTAATCTTTGTATAGAATGCCTAGTTTGCCAAGTTTAAACCCTCTTTTTTTTTGTCCCAATTTTTCCTATCATATGATTTCCCCTGCTGGTCGCCATTTATTGGGGATTCATAAAAAAGACTGAGACATATTTCATCCAAGCATTATTAACCACCCACCTCCTCTGAGACCCTTCATCTCTCTGGAGAAACACTGTGGCCCTATCTGCTTCAGTCTCCAGCTGGGCGCCAATGTGACTTTGTGCTTTATTCGCTGCTGTGGCATCTATCAGGACGCTGAGTGGAGTTTGTGTCGAGAGCAGTCGGCTGATTGAATCGCCAGAAAAGCCCGGAGGCACAAAGGAGACAGAGAGAGATAGAAGGGGCAAATAGTGTGTCTGTGCGTGTGTGTCTGTGTGCGTGCGTGTGTGTCTGCATGTGTGCGTGTGTCTGCGTGTCTGTGCGTGTGTGTGTCTGTGTGTGTGTGTGTGTGTGTGTCTGTGTGTGTGCGTGTGTCTGCGTGTCTGTGCGTGTGTGTGTCTGTGTGTGTGCGTGTGTGTCTGCGTGCGTGTGTGTGTGTCTGCATGTGTGCGTGTGTGTCTGCATGTTTGTGTGTGTCTGCATGTGTGCGTGTGTGTGTCTGTGCGTGTGTGCGTGTGTGTCTGCATGTGTGTGTGTGTCTGCATGTGTGCGTGTGTGTGTCTGTGCGTGTGTGTGTGTGCGTGTCTGTGTGTGCGCGTGTGTGCGTGTGTGTCTGTGCGTGTGTGTGTGTGCGTGTGTGTGTCTGCGTGTGTGTGTGTGTGTGTCTGTGTGTGAGTGTGTGTGTCTGTGTGTGAGCGTGTGTGTGTGTCTGCATGTGTGCATGTGTGTGTGTGTCTGCATGTGTGCGTGTGTGTGTGTGTGTGTGTGCGCGTGCGTGTGTCTGCGTGCGTGTGTCTGCATGTGTGCGTGTGTGTCTGCATGTGTTCGCGTGCGTGTGTGCATGCGTGTGTTTGTCTGCGTGTGTGCGTGCGTGTGTGTGTCTGTGTGTCTGCGTGTCTGTGTGCGTGTCTGTGTGTGCGTGTGTCTGCGTGTGTGTGCGTGTCTGTGTGTGTGTCTGCGTGTCTGTGTGTGCGTGCGTGTCTGTGTGTGTGTGTCTGCGTGTCTGTGTGTGTGTGTCTGCGTGTCTGTGTGTGTGTGTCTGCGTGTCTGTGTGTGTCTGCGTGTCTGTGTGTGTGTGTGCGCGTGCGTGTGCGACTCAAGCAGTGTGCTTCTTTGTAGAGTGACAAACGCAGCAGCAGGGAATCTTTGTAATATGCAAGAGGCAAATTGGGAAGAAGCTGGGAAGACAAACGTAAAAAGTAGTTAGTAAGACTGGAATGATGGAGAGGATTTGAAAGGTCAAGGTAAACAAATCATCTTTACTTAAGAAACAGAAAAATGGATTATTGTTGTATTTATATACTAACATAAAGCTGTGATTTCACTGAAACAACAGCTGGTGCAGACCTATAAAATGTTTTTAATTTTTCTAATGTTTCTTAATCTAAATCTTGTAAATTGTCTTTAATTCCTGTAAAGCACTTTGAGTTACCCTGTGTATGAATTGGGTTATATAAATAAAATTGCCTTGCCTTGCCTATAATGTGGACTTGCCAACCCCCTGAAAGTTGTTTACATGCAGTTAAGGGCAAGTTTTAGGTGACAGTTAAAACGACAAGAAGTTAAAGTTACCTTGTAAACAACTACAGCATATAGTATATGGTATACTGGTAAAGTCAGTCTGGACCATGTCTTAAATGAATATCGGACCATTTATCTAAAACGGGGCTGGCTTTATGCCATGCTATGCTTCTTTAACTGGTTGTATGTTTTTCAAATTATGTCGGTCCAGAGGCAGTTTATTCTGCGTATGTCAGTACTGCCCCTTGAATTCTGATTGGTTGTATGCTTGTCCAAGAAGTATTTTAATCTACGTCCTGTTTCTCCAGAAAACAAACAAAGTAGTAGCCATTTAGATGTAATAACTGTACTTGTAATGTTGTAATGCCTGTTGCAGCTTGGAACTGGTAACAACACGAGGAGGATCTGCTGGAGTAAAAATCAGACAAATCAAAGACAAGCTTCTTAAGGTATCTATTTAAAAAATGAAAAAATGTGTTTACATATTACAGCTGATCTCATTTTTATTAATCTCCATATTTTGTTTTCTATAGTACAGTTGATGCTTGTTGAGTCGTTCTCTCATTGTGTACTGAAGTGAGAAAGAAAATGATCTCTTCAAGCACTTCAATGTAAGTAACACGAAGATGTACATATACACTTACAGTACATTTATTATTCTTGAAATACAAATGTACTGCTCTTAGAGGTGAAAATAACAATTATTTATCTGTCAATTATTTTGTGTTTAACCGATTAGTCTAACAAATATTTTATGGGTTCAAAATGCTACTTTAAAAAACGCAATAAATTAAAAAATATGAGTATTTAGTCAATTCTATTATCATTATATCACATTTGTAATTTTATAGAACAGAGATATAATGGTGTTTTTTTTTTAATTCAAATTTTCCCGCTCAAACGGCCATTGTAGCCATTAAAAAAATTACTCCCGTCAAAGAAAATGTGCGGGAGACATGTCCAGACCTATACCTCCCAGGGCATGTTGGTAATCACAAAATGTGAATCCTGGGGTTTACCTTACTGAGAATAATCCATGTTTCCAAATGTAAACATTCATTGAATGCAGCGTCATGTTTCAGTCACAATCAGGAAAAAAATTGGGAAATGATAACTTATTACAGTGCAGTCATGGTTTAGTCCTGGTTTAGTCCTGGTTTAGTTCTGGTTTATTCATTCATTCATATTCTACCGCTTAGTCCCGTTAGGGGTCGCGGGGGCTGGAGCCTATCCCAGCAGCTTTGGACCCGAGGCGGGGTACACCCTGGACAGTGGCCAGTTAGTCGCAGGGCTGACATTTAGAGACAGACAGTGACAAACAACAAATCACTCTTACATTCATTTTGCCAATTAACCTGTACATGCATGTGTGTGGACGGTGGGAGGAAGCCGGAGTACCTGGAGAGAACCCACAGTAACACGTGGAGGACATGCAGACTCTTCACAGAAAGACCAGAGTCGGCCGAGAATATTTGAGTCAGCCGGGTTTTGAACTCACGACCTTGCTGATTTAGTTCTGGTTTAGTTCCGGTTTAGCCCTGGTTTAGTTCTGGTCTAAGTGCAGCGTTAAGTTCTGGTTTAGTCCTGGTTTAATCTTGACCTAAGTGCAACCTGAAGTCCGCATTTTGTCCTGATCTAGCTCTGGTTTAGTCCTGATCTAGCTCTGCTTTAGTCCTGGTTTAGTTCTGGTTTAGTCCAGTTAAAAGCATTACTTATGCGTCATCACCACTCAAAAAAAACATTGCTCCAGTGTTTAGGCTCAGTTCTATGGTGCTTGTATTCAATCTTTAAAAAGTCATACAAACCCTGTATTTACACACAAAAGCTTCCTGAGCTCTGGGCTGGACTAAATTTTAAACACTTTGTCTAAATAGCACTAGGCATTCTATAGATTTCATTGATGCTCTTTAGAAAGTAGATAAAAAATTATTAACGTTTTTTTTTTTTTGATAAAGGACACTGAGAAGGTTGATAAGGTATGATTGTAAGTATTGCCATCATTGGTGATGACCATTCAGACAGCAGGACTGCTGCCATTGTCATTGAGGGAACAAAAGTAATGCAAGAAAAGAACATACCGAGGTGCTGTGCATTGCTCATGGGTCTCATCTATGCTCTGTATCTCATTTATAACAAACAACTCAAGTACACTTTTGAGGTCTAATAAAAACTAGTGCAAAGATTCTTACTCACGGATTTTCTAATATTCACACTTAGGAAACACTTAGAAAAATAAACTTAAGCAACACTTTATAAAAGGCTTAAAATATAGCTTAAATACAGTTATTTCTATTGTTAAATTCAGAGTTAAAGAGTTTAAATGCGTTTTGGAATTTGGTTTGTGAAATGTGGTAAATAAAAATCTTAAATGTCTTTGAATGTTACATTAAATTCATTACACTGTTCAAGTTTGCAAAGACTGTCAAGAAGAATGGAGTTCTACAGTTTTACTGAAAATATACAACAAAGTAAGGTGTTATACATTTGGCTCTTTGACTAGCCAAACATTGCTGTTTGTGCAAGTTAGATTTTCTAAAACTTGTTCAAGTTGAACATCCTGTAAATGCAAACTAAAACCCAGCTTGGCAAATAAGTTTTATTTATTTATTTATTTTAATGTTATTGAAAAAAAAACATGCTGTAATTGCTAAATATAAGTCAATCTAAAAATGTTTTTGCAATATCAAAGAAAATCAGTTGTTAGTGTTTGGGCAACTGAATTTTACAATCCTAGTTGAGGCAACTCAAAAAAAAGTATGCAAGCAACTTAAAAATGTATTCCAATGCACTTGATTACTGAGTAGGTCCAAAGTTAATAAAACATTTAATTGTACAGAAAATCAAGTTGGACCAACTGAAAATAATAATCTGGATTAAGACAATTGTAATCCTGTTGACACAACTCAAAAAGCCTAGCGCAGAGGGTTGCATAAATTTTTCTTGTCGGGCCAAGCCATTTCTTTTTAGAGTGTAGTTTGTCACGCACTCGTTATTACTTCATATGATTTGGATTATGAATAAAACAACCATGCTATAGATTATTAATAATTAATTCTTTTCCAGTTGCTTTTTTGGTGGCCCACTCAAATAATTCTGTGCACAGACCTATTTAGGTTATAAAAGTCTTGAGCCAATTTCACACTTGCATGTCCCCCAGACCAAATGAACAAAAATTCAGTCAATTTTCGAAGATCGTCTTCTGAGCAACCAGGCCATCTTGATGACATGTAGGAAGACATCCTTGAGACTCTAAAATTAAAAGAAAGTCTGTTAGTGATTCTCCAGACAGGGTCTTTTGTCTTATCTTGGAAATCACATGTCATTAGTAAATAAAACGTCATTAGTAAATATGCTGTTATGACCTAGAATAACCATTGGAGTGTCACAAGACTTCTTTTAAAAAAGGCTTTTTTGTGTACTAGTAAATTTACAGAATCGTTCAACTCCCAAGCTGTAAGTGCATGCAGAGACGGAAGAGAAGTGGAATAAAAACATCAGACGAGGCAAATGTACCAAAAAAACATGTTTAATCTCTCCTTGATGCATATTTACAAGTAATAAATCTGCAAAATAGGAAAGAGCAGGATATTTACACACACGGGCGTGAAACAGCCGAAACCTGTCACAGCAGCTTCAAGACTCAAACTCTTAAAAAGGTAGCAGAAATCACAAAGTATTAAAGTTTTCCTCCTCTGAGCCTCGTATTTAATCTGCGTGAAGATATTTTATGTCCCACACGCCTTCTGAGAAGTACTTTCATCAGAGCAAACTCGGCAGGTGAGGACGTGGCGGGACGGGGGAGGGGATTTGAACATGTCGGAGGAGGGGATGTATTAAGGAAGTGTGGAAGTGTGGTGGTGAGTCTATGGATCTGACGAGCTGTCACACTATAAACTCAAATAAGAACATTTAACTTAAGTCCCCTTCAGACCTTGCATTACGAAGTTCCTTAGCTCTCTGGACACATGTGGCCAGTCCAAAAACACTCCCAAGCGTTTAAACCCCTCGATCACTACATAGATCGAGTGGACTAAGTTTTAGAACATGACACATGAGTCGGGCTGGTCTCTAATTGGTTTCTTTACTCTAGGACTTTAATTCCCAATTAGAAAATTGTATAAATAAATTTAACATAACAACAAAGACAATGAATAATAATATCTCTGTTTTTTCACTGTCTTTGAATAGATAACTGCAATGGTCTTCAACAAATATATTATGATCACAATGCTAACGTTGTACAAGCTAAGGTAAGCTACTGTGTCCTAATCCTTCCCCAAATGTGTCCTCAGATCTGATCTCACAGGACAGATTGTGATCATTGAAATCTATGGCTCATCATTTAAGGCTGACCTCATTAGTTCATTCCACATTTTAGTGCCAGGTCTGAAGGGACAATAGAACTTACGGGACGTTTTAGCAGTACCACCTAGCTAGCTAACTATCTCTCTGGACATTTGGGAAACAGCTTACACTGCTTTGTCCAAAATGTCTTTTCAGTTACAATGTTCTGAGACGTATTCAGCTGTCATGCCTACATTTTTCCTTTGATACAAATAGGCCAGGTTCTAATGGATGTAGGCTATTATAAGATATAGTTCCAAATTATTTACATAGAGCATGTGCAACATAACATACTGATGCACAATGAACAATACCATATCAAACTATTTTTTTAAATTATTAAAGTGTGGTGGTGGCCAGGTTGATTCGACAAATTTTATAGGTGGTTATTTTAACTATTTTAGACAAAGACAATGTCACTGTTTCCCAAACAAGACTTTTTGAATTTACTCCAATCCTGTTTTCATCACATGGACATAATATACAGTATATATTATAATATATATATGTATATATATAAATATGTCCATTAGCATTCTTAGCATCGGTCCAGTCTGTGTTGTCATAAATATTAAAATATTAACTAAATAACTCTGTCTGTAAATCTTTTTTTGTGATAAAGATCCTGCAGGATACCCTCTGACACATTCTTTGATGAGAGGAGGCAGCCAAGGCCCAGGGAGCAGCTCTGTGTCGGACACACTGAGATCTTCCTCCTCTGGCTCCTCCTCCACTTTCCTCCTTGTAGGGCTGTCTTTTTGGATCTGGGAAAGCCATACCACACAGATGTAACAGAATGAAAAATGAAACCGTAGCAAGGCCTTCAAAGCACTTCCTCCGCCTCGCCCAAGTCTTTTTATCTTTTACCCCAACAAGTGGTGGAGCACAAAACAAGACGCAAAAAAACAAGAAACAAAAGCACACAAGACAATATATGCCTCGTCTTTTTAACTTATTTTAGTTTTTGTTTTCTTTACTCCCAAAGTAATCCTCTTTACAAGTTCTGTACAGCTATAAAAATCTTTACTGCAGTGCTTTCAGATCCTAAGACTAGAATTTTCAATTGATGTATGATTGCAATCTCTTGGCTGATGATAGATAATGAGTGATGGGCAATTTGACGTGAACTCAAGAGAAAGCTTTGGTCAGCGCCCTGTATGGAGTCATACCCTGTTAAAATCAGTGGTTCAAGTATCACAGCTACAGTACATCACATTTGTGGCATCAGACTATGAGCCTCAGAAGAAAAAAAAAATGTAACTGCAACTCAGTACCATGTAAAATTATTGTTTTGTAAATGTTTGTAGAAGTTGTATCTTTTTGTAACTTTTGGATCAGCCATAACAGTATGACCACCATGTATGATGTTTATCTACATTAAGTGGGTTTTGATAGTCTATGCCCATATATTAAGTAAATTAAATTTACACGCATTTACGTTACACACAATTGACACAATGCAGTAGACGCCAATAGATGCAAAATACAAATTCATCCCAATTGAATCTTTTTTTTTTTTTGGAAACAATAGCCATAGCTTGAAAAAAAAAAAGATTGCGCTTTCACAATAGCTCAAACAAGCAACATTGATTTGCCCAGTTTCTGCGCTTTTTTAAAAATTATTTTCTCTTAAAAACCTTTAAGAAAATGTAAAATAATTGTTAATTTTCCGCACATGCAAACAATTCTAGCAATGCAGTAGGCAGGACATTACATTGCAGAGCAAGATTTGTGCTTTCACTAACCCACAAAAATCCATCTTGTACTGCTCCAAGCAAAGTCAGTTAGTGGTGTATTTTAGGTTTGCTGATGCAGGGACAGTTGCTCTGACTGGATAAAACTGTGGTTGCCTGGAGGGTTATAGCAAATGCAAATACGCGGGAGACCCGGTTCAAGTCTCACACGGGTCGTTTGCCCAATGTCATTTCTCTCTTTCTCCCCCTGTTTCCTGTTGACCTACTGTCTACTCTCAAATAATAAAAGGCAAAAACTTTTGTTACTTTCTATGCTTAGGCGCTGCATATTTTGGATAGATTTTCTCTGGGTGCTCCAACGTCCAAACACATGCATGTATAGGTTTATTGGCAACTCTAAATTGTCCCTAGTGAATGAATGTGAGAGTGACGTGTCAGCCCTGTGACTAACTGGCCATTGTCCAGAGTGCACCCTGCCTAAGGCCCAAAGTTGCTGGGATGGGCTGCGACCCCCACCCCCCCTGCAGTTACTGAATTTAAGGTTGTCTGTGGAGGTTCTCAGTCATCCAGGTCATCTTGATGAAAAGGTTAAAGCAAAAGCATCTGGACACAGTTTTCAAGGTGAAGACGTTTTGTCTCTTATCCAAAGAGACTTTATACATTCTGAGGATATTAAAGTTTTTTTTTCTTTTATTAAAAAAACATAATGTGGTTTAATAAATTAGGCCTTCTATTGTATGGGCTATATTTAAAGGTGGGGGCAAGCAAAATAGGTAAAGCATAATAACCCAACTGTGGTCATAATGTTTTGGCTGATTTGTAGAAGTTAAAGTTGTTAAATTGTAATTCCTTACCATTTCTACTCAACTTCTTAAAATAAATACTGTTTGCATCTTTTGAAAGTCTGTGGCTGGAGTTTCTTGAGGCTGCAGTTACCAACTAAAAATTTCACAGCAATGAAATGGCTTTTAGTTCCTGATGAAACAAGGCTTGCTGTTTGGAACAAAAACACCTACTAATGGGAAGCACCGTTATGGAAGAACAAAAAGATATTTGGAGGCATTGGTAGCTGCTCAGAGAAATGCATTTGACGCTTTTTCACCTTCACTTTGTAAAAGCCTGTTAAATGAAGAGACAACCGCTTCGTCACTGCATTACCTGTCTATCTTTTCATCGTATGATCAGGCTTTTCTGAGTAGCCTTGTACCCATTTACACTCATGAGAGAGGAATGTGTTCTAATAAATCACAACAAAGCACTGCCAAAGTCATTTAAAGCAGTGCTTAACAAAAAGGAATAGAAAACATTTTAACGTTTTTTTTTTCTTTTTCTCCTTCAGATAAAAGCACAGAACAGAAAAAAGAAAGGCCTTCAATTGGTACAAACTACTCACATAAATCAAGCTACATTTCATTTTCTTTTACTTACACCACATTCACATTTTTAAAAGCAGAACCTTCAGCCATTGCCACCTTCGCTTTAGAGAAGAAAAAAAAAGTGGCCTTCGGTTTGGGAAAGAGGTAACATTGATGATTTCTGATTATGGGTTCACCAGGGTTTAGTGGTAGCCTTCAGCTACAATTCAACTCTGGTTTTTACAGACTCTGACTATGGCTGGATGCATTTGGTTACCTTAAACCAAACCCAAAAAGCGAATGGACTTTCCGAACCAAACACTGATCCTTATGAAATATAGAAGCTGTCTGTAATATATATAGAGATTTGCCTATTTTTATACTCTCACTTTCAGTCACTAAGCATGACAACATTTCATAGCACATTTCATCTAATTGAACAAAAAGTATCTTTGCACTAAACAACATTCAAAGTAAACATGGCACAGGACAACTTTTTCCTTGCGTTTTTCATAATTATCAAATCTTCTTCTCAAATGGATCTTTTGTACATTAAAATGGAAAACTTTTTTTTTTCTCTTTTCATTCATTTGAAAAAGTTTGTATTTATATATCTATATAGAGATTCATATATCCTCTTCTTCGCTTTTGATTTTTTGTGCAAATTCAGCAGTTACACCAAGTGGCACTGCACTGTGTGTCCACCTGCTGAAGTGTCTCGAAGCAAAGCACGGAATCGCAATGCACTGAATCTTTCCATGGCTCTTGTCGGTTACGACCCCAACAGAACTTCTAATCCTGGATTGTTTTTGGCTAATAGTCCGAACAAACCTTGGCCTTTTGCAGTTATATTTCAGCTGGGAGTTTTTGGTCACTACTGCTGTGAACCAGTCCTGACTGATTGGCCGAAGTACCCCACTGGTGCTCCTGCCTTTGATGAAAATAAGAGCTCTCCTGAGCCGAGGTCCGTATCCACTGAGGCTGAAGGGCAGTTTGATTTGGTTGTTTAGGGCCGCCTTGGCAATTCAGAAGAAAAAAAAAGAAAAGCCGATCCCTGTACTTTTAATCTCCGCTGTCTCATGAGTGTGCTGCTGAGCCATGGTTTTGTAGTTGTTTGTAAAAGGGACAGACTTCTAGGGTCAAAAATGTCACGGCATCACAAGGTCGTCAGGGAAGGCGTGTTGATTGGCCAGTTCTGGGCTGGCGGATATGTGATTGGCCGGTAATCAGCTGGTCATGGACATGGTGTCAATGACCTGCTCAAGTTTGCCGCGTAGCCGCTGTCTGCGCGACTGTTCGTCCTTCTGTAATGCCGTCAGGATCTGCACACAGAGACACAAGATGTCACAGTATAGTGAGGATAGTACAGGAAACTGGAGTATGTATGAAGAATGTATAGCGTACCAGAAAAAAACAATGGATGTGTTTAGTAAAATTTGCAGAATTTACCCAGATGACATGCCTACACTTAATGCATTTTGATTCTAAAATTGTCATTCAGAAATTTAGGACATTTCTAGGCCCAGACAGGTGCACAGTGGCAGAAAGTGTTATCAGTCCTCGCGCAACTTGGAGTTTCTTCAAGTCAGTAATGAAGTGTTTTTTATCTTTGAAAATAAAACCCAGGTCCCTCCATTTATGTTGTATGTGCTTGGTGAACCACTGGGGTGCACCAATAATGCATTGTTTAATTTATTTTAATCACAGTAGTGATGTAGTTTACTGACAAATCACAACAAAGTGCAGTTGCATTGAGGCCAAGGTATGCAACTAAACAACTAAACATATAATTTTGCAAAATAGGAAAATAAAATGAAATTTTAACTAGTCCTTAGGCTTCCCTGTCCCTATATCCCCTAGACAGAAAAAAATGTACGTAGTTAGTTTGACACATGGACAAAAATGAGAACATGACATACATCCACAGATGCTATTTGTTGATTGCATTTTTCAAACTTGATACTAATAAGGCCTGTAATTTACTGCTGCCCATTAACCTTTCGGGTCACCCAGATGGGGTAAGACCCTTTATTTTTTATTTTTTTCATCTACAGTGAACCCCCTCAATAGTGTATGACACAACCCTGGTCTTTATTGTTGCTAATACGGGCATTGACATTCCAAAATGATGCTGACAACATGCATGGTGTTTGCAGGGCAGGTGAGGTGAGTGGTGGAATGAGTGGGGATGTGAAATGGAATGCTAATGGCCATGGCGTTTGCATTGTTTAGCGTTATTATGTGTGACATGAACAAGGGAAGGCGGAGCCGCTACAGCGGGTACACGCTGCACTGTATTTATCTGTGTTTTTGTCTTGTTGCCAGCGCATTATAAGCCCGTCTGTGTCCGTGTTTGTGTGAGAGGTCAGGGCAGGCCTGTGCAGCTGCCTACATCTAGTATAATAGGCTGTAATAACGGGGCGCAGTTAGGTTTGAATGGTGCCAGCTGCAACCAGCCGATGTAAGTACAGTAATATTGTGGACCCGCAGGGATACATGCAGGAAGAATGGGAGGATGAATGCTTGATAAGAATGGGGATGGCAGAGACAAAGAAGACATATGGCTGCCCATCAGGACAGAATAGTGCTGGAATACTCTAAAGTGTTTTTTGGTTGGCATGCGGTCAAGTTCTCTCTTTTTACAAATAGACCCTTTTACAAGCAGCACCATTCGAAGGATACACATTTTTCCAATGCATTTAAAGGAAAGTGGAAGTTATTATTTTCAGCCCGACAAACTGGCCATTGTCCAGGGTGTACCCCGCCTCAGGCCCAAAGCTGATGGGTTAAGCTTCAGTCACCCGCGACCCCTAACGGGACTAAGTGGTAGAAAATGAATGAAATGAATGAATGAATGAATAAATGAATTAATGAATGCAAGTTATTAAGAATCATTAGCAGATAACACAAGAATGACCAAAAGGGTTTAAGTAAAAGCATCTGGACTCAGTTTTCATGCTTTTACTTAAACCCTTTTGCTACACAAGGAAGTCTTGTCTTTGCTAAAAATACCATTTCAGATTATACAAATTTATACTAACAAACACAAACACAAAGATACTAGCATTTTTTTTTCATACTTAGGTTTTCAGTTCAGTTACATTTTAAATTCATTTATTAGGCCTCTTCAAATTAGTTGACTCAGACTTCCTCTTCCATAGACTGCTTGAATGCAGATTCTTATGGCAGTTGGGAAGAAGGAGTTCTTGGCGCTCTGTCCTGCAGTTCACAGATCTCAGAAGTCCACTGGCTGTTCTGTTTTTCAAAACAACATGGACCAGAGGATGGACTATGTTGTTCAGTATAGCATCCATCCTGTTGTGTGTCTGTTGCTCTACTGCTCCAAAACAATATCTATAGTCTTGTAACAAAGCCTCTATGTGCACTTTACTGATAAAGCGCCCAATGTGGCAGTAAATAGCCTGAATCTCATCTTTAATCACAGAGTAGCAGCTTTTCCGATATGTCCCGACCTCACAACAGAAATCACATCAGTTGAATGAAGCTCCATTAGCTCTGTAATGTGCTGAGCTCATGCTTTAATGTGCATCCTAATGGTGATAATACCTCAGTCTGTGTGGTTGTATGGCAGCCGAGCGCTTATCAGTGTAATTGAATTAAAATGACCTCATGGCATTAGTCAAGATGGGTAAAGAGGGAAATGACACAGCCAGCGAGTAATGACAACATGGGAGCAGTACCTCGTCTTTGTATTTGACAATGTAGGAGTAGATCTCGTGCAGTGCTGACATGCTGTTGAACTGGCTCAGGTGGAGACGGGACTGCTCCGCTAGGTACGCACTCATGTCCTGGTCACTGATGACCGGCATACGGGAGATGTCCGAGTAGTACCTGGTCAAAACAATGAAAACAAGTACAAAGAGGGGATACAAACTTAAACATGTGTCTCATAAAAGGCAAAAGTTCAACTATAGATTGGATTGGATTTGGAAACTGTTCTTAAAACATACCTACATAATGAATTTCTCCAGCAGAATCCATGTCTAACAACAGTTTAAGCTAGAGTGCGCTATTCTCATCTTCTTTAGTGCTTGTAGCAGGTAAAAGTCATTCTTTGCACTGGAGTTGTGCTATTAACATGTAATAATGGGATAATAATGGTGAAATACAGGCAACACCCAGACCTAGCTTTATTTAGTAACTTGTTAATTAGCTTCATGAATTTTAATTTTATTGCAGTGGGTTGCTGCAGAACAACTTTTAACATAGACTACCTATTCTGTAGCTGACCCTCAATAATAAATGAATTTTTAGTTGAAACCAATAACGTCTCAAGGATATGTAGAATAATTTACGTGTCTTTGGCCACTTTATTGACTCAGACTTGCCGGCTCTATCCAAAGAGCAAAAGTCCAGTCATAAAGCCACTGAGGGAACAGTGGAGTTTATTAAGAACATATCCCTGTATTGACTTGTACCGAGACTGTTTGCAGGATCTATATCTGCACTATCTCAAAGCAGGCTGTGGTCAGACTGGCTGGAGGAGAAGTAAAACAGGTCAGGAGCAGAATAGATACAAGATTTAACTGCAAGCAATTAACCCTCACCTATAAATCCTTACTGCAGACTGCCTGTGCAGTGCTGTGTGCGAAACCATAGACCCAATTCAGAACTTGCATTTCAGGGCTTACAGGTCTTCAAGTCTTACAGTATCTGGATTGTATTCAGACTTGTTATTTACTTCTCCTTCTGAGTCCGCAGTTAGATTAGTTCAGACTTTCTCGCTTGATTTGCAGAACTGCACTGGTGTTTGATTGAACATCACTCTGCATGCCACCGGTCAGGAGCGGGTGGTTTCAATGGGGCCCTCCTGTCATGTAGGCATTTTAATGTATGGTCAGATTAGATATGTTAACATAAAATGTATAGTTTTCATGTTATTATATTTTGTGGAAGATTATAGAATTGATGGCAATAATAAATTATTAAATATATAAATATCTAAATTTCCACAAAAAGAAATAAAAAGGGCTTATTATTTCCAGCCCAAGCTCAATGACACACACAGTGACCTAAGCACCAATCATTTTCCTTAGCTTTTTTCCTCATTAGCTTTAGGAATATTTGTTCCAATTAGGATTAGAAAGGAGACCCAGAGATAGTTTTGTGCCTCAGTGGCTGGTCTAGTTCAGCATTGGTTCCTTTCTGTGTGATGTGAAGTGAGTTATTTTTGTTTCTTTTTAAATAAATTGTTTATAATTTCATTGTACAACTTATTATCATAAAAATGATCTGTCATCATTCTCTGAACTTAGTATTTTCTATTTTTCGGTGTTACTGATGTTGGAGGTCTCTGCAAACCTGGACCAATAAACACATCAACATAGATTTGAATACATCCAGTTCCCTATCAAAAGCTTCACTCAAAGCTGCCTTGCAATACGCTATAAGGAACACTCTTTGTGTGAGCAGTTGTGAAGCACGTGTGTCAAACACTGCAAGGATTGGCCTAAATAACTTCTGTTGGTGACCTAGCTTGATCACCTGCACCTACGTGTGAACGCACCTGGAGGTTATAAATACACGTGGTGAGGAAGCGTCGCAAGGTTTCTTTTTCTTCAGGGAAAGCCAAAATGTGTGTGTGTGTGTGTCAGACTGAAGCAGAGAAAAACGAAAGCAACGTGCCAGTATAGAGAATTTGACAAGCACTTACTCTAAAAGTCATATACTGTGTAAATTATTATTATTTATATATTTTCTACCGCTTAGGGGTCGCGGGTGACTGGAGCCTATCCCAGGAGCTTTGGGCCTGAGGCAATGGCCAGTTAGTCACAGGGCTGACACTTAGAGACAGACAGTGACAGAGAATACAGACAATATATATACATATACCTTGTATAATACATAAATAAATACACATGTATACCTTGTATTCATTCGTGCTTCACAACAGGTCACACAAAGAGTGTTTCCCCTATGGCGTATTTATATGCAGCATCTCGTTCCACCCTCAGGGAACAGGGTTAACAGTCAAGTAACCTGAGACAGGTCATCTCCAAATACGTCCTCATATGTGAGTGCATTTAGAACATACATTATGGCTGCATGACCACATTGGGTCTCATCACTCCAAATGTAATGCTTGGTGTGAAGTGGGCCTTACGCTTTCTGTCAGTGAGTAACATCATTTAAAGAAGGCTTTCTGACACACATAACTTCTCCTGTCTGTATTAGTTTCATCTACTCTAACTGTGAACTTTACTTCCAGGCGTCTTGCTTCTATTTCTGGCCTGACGATGTTAGACTGTGGAAGCCTCGGCATCCATGCTAGTGACTGTTGAGTAATGATGACACTTATAGCAGCATCAGTAGCAGCAAAGACGAGGAGCAGCAAAGCAAACATTGTCATGACACGCCAGGAGTCTATTAAAAGCAGCGATAGAAATCTACTTAGTTTCCCCCAAAAGGGAATACGGGACAAGCAGAGACAACATATTTTGAGTTTAGTTAAACATCCGGCTGATAAATAAAAGATGAAGGGTGAGACAGGGGCCATATTTACTGAGTGTGCTACTACATTTTTAGAGTATGTCAAGAGTTACAAAATGTTTTTTGTACATACTGTCAAGGTGGGAATATAAAATCAAGAGAATATTTTAAAGGCAATAAATGCATGTTTGTAAGTTTGACTTCAAATATAATATTAATACCAACAGGAGTATACACAAATTATTTCAAAAGCATCAACAGACAAAAAGGACCACTGCAGTTTGCATTCCTCGAACAACCTCTGATCAAAATTCATCTCTTTTATTCAGTTTCAAGGGATGCAACAGTGTAGTCAGCAAATGAGAGGGCAGCTTGTATCAGCATTTTACTACACAATGTTACTAAAATGTGAACTCACTGCTACTATAATATATATTGTATTGAACTTGCCACTGTGAATTAATAATACATAAAGTATTAATAAATAATAATTGTAATGTTTGACAATATTGGTTTAAGTTGTGTGTCTGCCACAATTGCATTATGTGGTAGCAGTAGTACTCTTTTTACTCCAACAACATTGCAGACAATGTGGTCTTACATTGACTATATTCTGATGTTATGGTATTATTGTTGGGTCTAAAAATGTTTCTTCACCCGATTACCTTCACATTTTTACATATGCGGCAGATACAGAAATTTAAACAGCCGTCTGTGCCCTCATTCAGTCCTCCCTTTTTCTCAGCCTCAGAACATGTTCATCTTTTATGTACTTAATAAACTAACTAAAGAGTGGTAGAGCGGTCGTCTTTCAACCGGAAGGTAGGCGGTTCGATTCCTGCTCTCCCCACACTTCATACTGTCGTTGTGTCCTTGGGCAAGACACTTAACAAACCTTCCACCTCCTAACACTGGTGAATGGAACCTTAAAGTTAGTCGCTTTAAAATGAGTGTCAACTAAATGTAAAAATGTAAATGTAACACTGTTGAATGTAAGTTACTTTGGATAAAAGTGTCTGCTAAATGATTAAATGCAAATACATGTGGTCCCTTTAGTCTCACAAGATCGCCAATTAGAGGGTGACATTAACATACAGTGTACTGATTATAACTATTTGGAGGAGTCTGCATGTCCTCTCCGTGGGTTCTCTCCAGGTTCTGGCTTCCTCCTACCACCCAAAGACATGCATGTGAGGGTGAATTTTTTACCCCTAGTGGAAATAATCATGAGAGTGAATGGTTGTCTGCCACTGTCTGTCTCTAAGTGTTAGCCCTGCGACTGACTGACCAGGGTGCGTACTGGCTGAAAGCTGCTGGGATAGGCTCCAGTCACCTGCCTATAACAGGTTTTAGTGGAAAAAATGGTAGGCATCAGAACTAAAGCCTTGTTGAGACTTGACAATTTTAAGTTTAAGTTTGACTATTTTCAACCATGCTATTTTTTTTCTTGCATTTGATGAATTTGAATGTCACATAACTTTACATCACTTAGCAGGTGACTATGATGAAGGCCTAAGAGCTGAAAGACATTGGCGATTACATTTTTAAAGAAATAGCCATGATCCAATAAAGGCTTTTTTAAAAAAAAGTGCCTTAATGTTCATCATTGATTCATTTTCCTTCCCTTTTTGTCACATTACATTAATTTGTCTCAGATTCTGTGGACATTATTTCACCACAGAAGTCAAGTGGAAGCTGATGCAGAATGCACTCTAGTACCCAAAATATTGTACTATTTTAAAAGAATAAACTTTTACTACCACTCACAATGACACTTCTTCAATATCCTGTTTAAAAATGCCTATGTACTGACCTCTCTACCCAGTTCTTGTAGTTGGGGATGTCTTTAGCGTAGAGCAACTTGTTGGAAGGTGAGTCTTTGCCCAATTTGTGTTCCGACGTAGAGCAGGAGTCCATGAAGGTCTGGGCCACCACGGACAGACAGGCGTCCGTGATACTGTTCTTGTGAATGTCAAAGACAAACTGGGGATTCTTGATGACATTCACCCAGAAACGCAGAGGAAGACTGCAGAAAAGAACAAAAGCACAACGAGAATGCTCTGTTAGCGACTTCTGCCTAATACAACGCTGAAAGTGATATGCCATTGAGATTTAATTTACAACCTCGCACTGATTCATTTTTAATTAGTGTCTTGTGAACAGTCTTTCTTTTTTTTAATGTAATACAGCGTTTGTATTGAGCTCCTCAGAGACTGGAGCAGCTGACTAACACATGTAAATGGAAGTTAAGTGAGGTATATTGCAGTGGGATTTCATACAATAAAATGAAAGTTCATCTGCACACAAACTATTTTAATCCTAGACAGCACCATTCTGCAGTTGTTATCTCATTGATTATATAATTTGCTTGTCTTGTGATGCTCTAAATGAAACTTGCACTGCAGAAACAAATACGTTTAAATTCTGTTTTAAACAAGCACTTGGAAGCACTAATACAACTATTATAAAACTATTGATAAATAATGTTGCATGTTGGTTTACTACAGAGGTCTTCAACTTAAACTGCATAAGGCCAGGTAATTGAACCCTTCTTCCAGTCGAGGTCTGAAATCTGTTTTCTTGTATTAGATTTAGTCTTAGTTTACTTTGTTCTGGTTTAGGTTTAAACTAGGTCTGAACTGTACAAATCTTTTAGTCTTCCCTCTCGTTTTTATAGACATCAATTCTGTAAAACCTAATCAAAGCAAGAAACCAAACCTAAAAAAATATAGAATAGGGCACATATGTTGCTAAATTTATTGAGATGTCATTCAGTAGTTAGCTTTAATAAAATCTCCAAGTGGTAAATTATTTTTTAGTGTCTCTCTGTGTTTCTCTGAGTTGAGGACAGACTCCAGCAAATAAAACTTAATAATTTACTTTGCTTGCTTTTAGATGTTCTGTAACTTTTTCTAGAAAGAGAGAAAAATGTTGTGAGAAAAGTTACCCAATTCAAAGCCAATGGAAAGTACTGGCTAGTTTTACCCAAGATAGTTTGGGTCCTGAATGCATAAATGTACTGCTTGTTGGTAATTGTTTTAGCGTAAGGGTTTCAACACTTTGACCAGACTCAATATAAGTGCTGTTGACATTAAAAATAAGTGATAAACCATTGCCTCACCAGTTGCTCTTCCAGGTGTGTCTGACATCGTAGTCGTTGATGGAATGCTTGTCGGCCTGTTCGTCCAGAAAGTCAAACATGTACTTGATGGCCAGTGGCAGAGCGCTGCCTCGATGTGCTGTGCTGAAGATGGTCTCGAACAGGTCATCAACAAACTTCTGTAGCGTACCCTGAGTTGAGAAAACCAGAAAATCTAGAGTGCCAAAAATGCAGAATCACATGCACGTGTACAATGTAATTTGAATTACCCTTGTTTCCTACACTTGGCTCTGAGTCATTCACAAACACCCAGCTTCTCGGATATGGCACATGTTTCCATCCAATAACAGCACTTCAACATAATTACATCAAATGTGGCTAAATGTATTTCACTAAACTCGTATTCGTTTCCTGACTTCTCCATCTGGCACAATCCATTACAGTATAAATGTCTGGGGAACATATTTAGTCAGCGATTGCAGAACGAAATGGATTGTGTCTCACTGCAGAAGAGGACTGAAATGTGCAGACACAGAGAAGGACTAGACGGGGCTCTCAATTACATTTGCCTCTCTGTTTTTTCATTATGCATGGCAAAATTTTCCTCGCCTCACCGAAGGACCTGTCCCCGACTGCTCCTGGATCTGCCTCATGCACTCTCAAACAAATGCATCTTGTTTTCTCTTATTATGGTTGGAAATGGAAAAGCTGGGTTGCATACACCAAATCATTCAAATGAAAACAGTTGTATGAATGAAAATGAACATGCAACCATGAGGGCGGTAGTGTTATCTGGTTCCATGAAAAAACAAAAGATAAAAAAAAGTAGTCAGATATGGAGGATGGAACCTCTCTTGGAGTCACAAATTTTATGATCAACCTGGATTTTAGAAAATGTTAAAATTAGTTCTTGAGAGTTTATAGTGGCAAATTTTAAGAAGTGAGTTTAGTGCAAACTAAAAGTATGTTGAAACCACAAAGGATTTTACTTTTCAGAGCGTTTATCTAAACTCAGTCACATTGTGTTGGAACACATTCAACCCAATTTGGTCTCTGCAAGTTTTAGTCTCTAACTCAGACTTTTCTATGTCTCTAACAAAGAGCCTGAAGGAGCTTTCTGATTGGACTTTCACTGCCTCGTTCATTGCAACAGCTATTTCTGCTGGGCAACAGGAAGCAACGTGGTAAGTCATTTTTATAAGCTCACACAATATTAGCTCACTGCGTAATTTTTAGCTAGTAGCATCACGTCATTTTAAAGTACAAAAATATACATTCCTGTATTGATTTAATGGTTCTGAGACATTTGATTGGTGGATTCAAACTTATTTCACTGACACTGATATAAATGATAATAATTCCATGCAACCAGGACACGCCCGACTGAGTCGGGATGCTAAGCAGCTCCAACACAGGGAGCAAAAATAGACCAATACACTGGACCCTAGCAGAGTTGTATTTGTACAAAATGCACTAAAATGACTCTACCATTTCAGAATACATGTATTTTTCTTCCAAACTTGATGGTTTTGGATAGTTTCCTCTTAAAAACAAACAACACAGACAGTCTGTAGCGGGATCTATGCTAATATTTACACAGTGCTGCTTTAAAACTATGAAAAAGGGAATCAAAAAATGTTTTTATTGTTTTTGTGCGCCGTGTAATAAAGTATATAAAAAAAGGTGAGGCCAAGAAAAAAGGTTTACTTATACTACTTATATGTGTTACATCTGACTGGTCCAGTTAGGCTTTGCTGTCTCTAAACCAGAATAAAAAAAGGTCTGGAGCAGGTTAGGGGAGTAGTGTAAGTTACCATGGCGATGAAACCTGCCCAAAACCAAACCACCTTCTGCAGCCAGAAAACTCAGAGTATGCTCAAACTAAACATGAACTTATCTGGTTTCAACCCCAAACCAGCTTCATGCTTTTCTTATATTGTTTAAAAGTGATTATAGGTTCTCTCCGTCCACATACTCTCCACTAACATGGCAGACTCCCTTGAATTGTCTTGGTATCCTCTTTTCTTGGCTCAATTAAAGAAGAGTTTCTTGCCTCAGCTGAATAGAGTTGACTGACAAGACGTCAAACTTTTTTACTGAACAGAAGTTGAACTGGCCTTTTGTTTTAGAAGCCTGAGTTCAGAGTATCTTCAACCTACTTTGTGAAAAAGGACCAGTGTATAGTGGTCTGTGCTCTAAGCTGTGGCTGTTGCAAATACCAGTATGGCTCAAGCTGCATTGACATCATCGTTCCCGGTTGAATAAGCACATGTTTATGGTCAATAAAAATAAGTAGAAATGACAACATGACACAAAGGGAATGAAGAATAGTTTGCAGATCCTTAATGACTCTGTTACCTCTTTCTTCTGGAAACACAGAGCCAGAATAAGTCATGGCATCATCACAAAACCTCTGTTATATTTGTGGGGGTTTCTTTTTCACATCACAGAAACTATGGAGTAGTTTATTTGTCCCTTGTGCTATAACATCCAAGCACTTTTGTTTCAGACAGTTCTTGAAAAACTGCTCAGTCATCACAGTTTCAGTAAATATGCCCCAAAATAAAACACAAATGCAAATTAGCGCCTTGAAACTTAGTAAATTTGGTGCATAGACTCTCTTCTGGCTTCTGGTTAGTCCTAAACAGCTTTTAAACATCTAACTTTTCTGACACGGCTCTATAACTCTTATTTCTCTATGTTAAACTGTAAACTGTGCCTTAAGGGGCCCATCCTGCTCAAAGAATTCCATTATTCAAAAGTTTCACTATTGGCTTTTACTGTCCCCCACAAGTTTTGTTTGAGTGATTTCACACCCTGTGTTTCCAAACTTACCTTAGTAGCGAGCAGCCTGGTCAGGTAGATCTCAGAGACCATTTTACTGCCTCGGTCCCCTTCCCTCTGGTCTGAGTGGTCGTGGTTTTTCACCAGATGCCACAGTTTGGTTCCGCTCTCCAGATCGGGGGTGATCATTGGCGTTCGGGACCGGAGACTGTCAGGACTACTGGCCGTCCGCAACATACTCTCTGCAAAACAAAAACAAGAAGTTACTAGATACATATTTTTACAAGCCTTCAACAAATCATGTTTTATTATTCTGGGTATGACATGCTATGACCTTAAGACCTTCTCTATCATTTATATCTGCTTCATAAGTGTGAGTTTCACACACTTATGTTTAGTGATGTTTAAGTTTAAGTTTAAGTGATGGAGGGACATGTAGATAAAAGAAGAAAGGGAGGAGGTGTGGAGGATTGTGGAGTCATTGAGACCACGGAGAGATGACAGGGGAAGGTGGGTAAGGGTTAAATGGACAGAAAGGTCACCTTCTCGGGGGTGAAATGGAGAGTAATGGTACAGAAAATATTTGGGTCACTGTGGCATGTAAGTGACCCCCACTGTGCTGTTTGCTGAGTTGTGATTCTATGTGCAAAATAAATTGTATTTAAAGCAAAGGTTATGATATAGATATGCTAGAATAAAGGAGTTAGTAAGTCCTCTTTGTAGCTGGAGGACCTTAGTGCATAGTAATAGAAGATTGATTGTTGTTTATGTTGTATATTCAGAGAGCTTCACAAGTTACATTATAGAAACTAGGGAGGCCACAATACTTGTTTAAATTTTAGTGGTATAACAGTAAACTCTGCGTTTACACTGCTGTGGCTGCAAAATTCCTGGTCGGCATTAAAATGGTCTGAGCAGATGAGTCGAACAAGATGCAGATACAATGCATGAACTGTTTGGCCCATGAATTATCAATACAGGCACAAAGTTACATGGTCGAGAAACACAAAAGTCCATTTTATGAGGACAATATAAAGAAGGAAAGGGCACATAGTTTAGGGCCATATGTTGTTTATTTGTTATAATTCTTTTTTTAGGCTGAAATTGGTAGGCTGAAAAATACTTTTCCCTCGCTTGCTCTATTTATACTGTCAGTACATGATGCACTCCACCTTGAACAACTTTTAATTCACTTTTTTTATTTTAAACTTTAAATTCTTGGTTTCTGGCACAGAAATGCACAAAAAAACTGCCAAACATATGCATGTAGGCCAAGAAGCAAATGTTTAGTGTAGAAAAGGCTCTGAGTCAATTGACAAACTTGAAGTAATAATTCATTGAGATCTGTAGGATTATGGATTTACTGTTTATAAGGGTTGAATGTGTATTAGTAATCCTTGTGCTTTTCTTCAATGGACAAAGAAAAGCACCTTTTAGCACTTGAATTCAAAAAGTCCATCCATTCCTGTCTCTGGCTATAGAGTCATTTATCTTCTAAATAGTTTCATTTCCCAGTGGAGTATGGGATTTTAGACTTGGGCCTCTGTCTATCACTGACTGCCAGGTGTCTGTCCAATCTGTGGCTCCCCCCCTCTCTCGAGGTGTCTCCTCTAATGCCTGTCATTTAGCGCGCTCTTGGAAATAGCCCTGGAACAGCCTTGGCCCGCGCTGATAGCACTGGATAAAAAAGAAAAAGATTGCCATTGAGTGAGAAAGAGGTAGAAAAAGAATGGCGCTTGATGATGGCCTCCATAAATAAATAAAACAGATAGAGGCGTGTGGGGAAGTGGAATAGTCGAGACTAGTATTGGTCTCATCTGAGATTTAAACCTTGGACATGTAGATGATTCAGGCTTTTAAAGCAAGACCAAAACTGGTTTATTTTTCAACATCAATCTTGTGAGATTGGATGACTATGTCATTATGTCATTCTAATTTAAAAATACCCCTATTCTTTAGAAAACACCCTAACACTGAATATATTTTGTTTAGATTTTATAACTGTTTCCTGTAATTTCTTCCACTGTGTCATACATTACTGTTTGTCTTCACTGGGTGTTACGCTAGACAAACCGCTCCGTCGTCAGTCCTGGAACACCCTATAGGGTGGTTCATTAGGCTACTGTGCTTTACAATGGAACACTTCAGGGCTTCAGCTTGCTTGGATGAGGTGGGCCACAGCCATGGAACAGATGCTCAGGTGGACGCACTTGCACGACTGTGAGCCATGTACATGATGCAACTTCTCATTCTCCATTGTACCATTGTATGAATCACTGAGCACTTTCACACTTCTCGGAGGGAAAAAAAAGCATGAGGAGTCTTATCGTCATCTGACCTGATGGCATAACCGGGCCCAGATGTTAATTGTATATGCATGTGTGAGTGCAGCTCACACACAATGGCCCGAGACCCCTCCCTAACCGAGCATGGGCACGGAACGGATCAAGGTGTGCCCTGGTGTGAGTGTGTCTTTGGTCCCTGAATGTCTAGGGGAAAGTTTACTTAACAAAAATACAGTGATTTTCTAATGATTAGCACTTGCAAAAAGAATAAAGTATAGACATTTATGAGAACTGTCAAAGAACTGGGTTGTTTGTTCATAACTATGTAAAGCAGATTTTTTTGTTTATTGTTTAATGATGACAGACAAAAAGACTTAACTATGTAGATTATTATCCTCTTCAGTTCTTGGCATGTTGAAGAATAGATAAATCCTCACTACTCCACTGAGCACTTAATCATGCTATATATAATAGGTATGGGCTGTCACATAGCAGCTCTCTGTTGCTTAAAGGCATGGCACAGTTTTGCATTGCATAACTTAGCAGTATTAAAATTAGCTGGCTGTCAGCTCAGCCTCAAACCCTGCACAGTTTTACAAAAAATGCCTCTTAAAACGGACACTTTCTACCACACATTTGCAAATTAGTGTCTTCTGCAAAATTGTGCAGCTTTGTAAATCTGGTCTTGTCTTGTTTTCAGTTGTGACTTGGTCTCAGTTTTATACGCTAAGTTAGATACCCACTTGGATATGGATGGAGCCTTCTGTCCACACTCCGCGTTCATTTGGTCCGTACTTTGGTCTGTTTTCCCAAAGCTTGCAGATGCAGAGCAATGGCTGCAGTAGCCATAGGGGACTACTCAAAATTGAAGTGGGAGACAATAATGGAAGTTTTTGTAGAGTGACTGTGCGAGTCAGAAGTATTTGACGTGACTTCACTGGCAGTAAGTTGTTAAAAGCCTGTGCAGACTTTCAGAAGCGTTAAAAATTATGGTTGTTGTCTACTTCTTGCATCAACAAAATGAGAAAAACAAATTCCCTGACCTCAAGACATGACCCATTAACAAGGCCACTCTGAACAATGCTGTTCCAGTGTAGCATTATCTGTTTTCCTATTTGATCTTTTTCTTTTTCTTTTTGCTAAAATCTTTGACTCCATCTATCGCCCCCTACAGGTTATTTAACATCAGACCAGAGTTGACGTAGATAATGCTTGCTGAGACAATAACGTTTGTAATGGACAAAACGTGAGCCTTAAGACTGGGCTTGACTTCAGCACTGTGGGGGGTGGGAAGTGGCTGTACCGTATCGGCTGAGGCTCTTGGTGAAGGTAGAGGAGTTGGAGATGTTGTAGGCAGAGTTCTGCTTTGGCACCAGAGCAATCACGGAACCGTCAGTGACCTGGGGAATACAAAATATCATGATCATTTCATTGTATTTACAACAATAGAACATAAGGCATTAACATGGTGGTGTTTTTACATGAGTCTGACTCCAGTAAAGTCAATTGTACACCTGTGTACCTGATAGTGAGCCAAGGTGTTGAGTCTCTTCCAGTCGTTGTCAATCTTTGTGGTGATGTCCTCGTCTTGCAGAATGATTCGTGCCATGCGACCTTGACGCCACTCTGCAGCAGCACAAAGCAAAAGTTAGACAGAATGAATAGTCGAATTATTACTTACTAATGAGTAGAGTGTGGCATCAAGGTCAGGTGAATCATCACCATTCAGTTCTTTGAAAGTGTAAAGCATTTTAATTCAGTCAAGCAGGTTTTTGTAATATTTCTTTTCCCCTGGTTTTCAGTTTGTGAAGTGCTAGTGCATTTGTTTGGCAGTGTTGGACTTTATGTTCTCACACAAATGTTTTTTTTTTTTTTTTAATGGCACTGATATTTCAATTAAGAGATAAAACATTTTGGGGCTGAAAAAGGTTGAACTGGTTTAGAGGGATTTGAACAGCTTTTAGATGAATGTGAACAGGTTTTAGGTGGATTTGAAAAGGTTTTATGTGGTTTTGAACAGGTTTTATTTGGATTTAAACAGGCTTTAGTTGGATTTTGATCTGTTTGTATTAAGCTGCTGATGTTGAGGCCATAAACAATACATTTTATCTCTGAATATCTGTGCAGAGGTGCCACATAAAATCTCACCTTGTGGCGGGATTGGCCCCAGGGCCAGACTTTGGACATGTCTGTCTTATATGCATTATGCATTGACCCTGTTCATAAAGTATGTCCATGAGAAGATTATTAGTCATTTCCGTCATAATAGAATTAAAAAGTTAAGACAAAAGCATCTGCACATAGTTTTTAAAATAGGTGGGAGGGATTAAATGTGTCTTGGGTATGTGTGTGCTTGTAGGAATTGTGCCTTTCTCCTCTTTTACCTTGAGAAACATTGGGAGTAAGTAAATAGTAAGTAAGTAAATTTTATTTATATAGCACCTTTCACAGATATAAATCACAAAGTGCTTTACAAAGTGCAATAAAAGAACAATAAAACTATGAGAATAAAAATTAAAACCACAAAATATTCAAAACATAAAAAGCCCAATCAACTAAAAGCTTGTTTAAATAAAAGTGTCTTCAGCTGCTTTTTAAAAGAATCAACAGAAGCGTCCACTCGCAGTGACAGGGGCACCAGAGTCTGGGGCGACTGCTTGGAAAGACCGGTCTCCCCGAGTTTTAAAACTGGTTTTGGGGACCTGAAGACCGAAGAGCGCGGGAGGAGGAGTAAGGGGTCAGCAGGTCAGTGATGCACTGGGGGGCCTGTCCATGCAGGGCTCTAAAAGTCAAGACTAAAATTTTAAAATCAATTCTGAATTTGACTGGAAGCCAATGTAATGAAGATAAAACCAGGGAAATGTGAGCCCTTCTGTTGGTTCCAGTTAAAAGCCTGGCTGCAGCATTTTACACCATTTGTAGTCGACTCAGAGACAAACAAGTTCAAACAAGTAAAAAGAGAATTACAATCAAGACAAAAAATGAAAGCATGAATAATCATCTCCAAGTCAGCTTTAGACAATAACACTCTCAATTTAGAAATGTTTCTCAAATGATAAAAACAGTTTTTGACCAACTGTCTAGAATGACTGTCCAGAGACATCGATTGGTCAAACAGAACACCAAGGTTTCTGAGGCTCGACTGGACGGAAGAACCCAGGGAACCAAGGTGTTGTTTGATTTGAGGTATTACACACTAGTCAATCGCGCTGTCAGTGTGAGTGCCCCCCCAATAACAGGCAGCTTTGTGGATCATGGGTCTATTTGGATATACTGATAAAACTGAGTGAAGTTTTCAGTTAGTTACTTACCGAGGTCCATGTCCGACGCCTTGGGCCTCTGCGAATAGGGGCTCCCTTTGTAAACAGCATCAAGTAGCTTCTCTTTGACCTGAGTGATGGTGTCACAGTTAAGAGCCTTGACGGTCACCTCCGAGGCATTCTCATTCTCTGGATTTACACAGTGCAGCGTCTGGAGCAAACAAACACAGATGAGAGTAATGAAGCTGACAGTACGCTGCCAAGTGCTGCAATAAGAGTTCTCACTGTTTCCAAAAAATATTTTTCCAGGACTTTCTAGTTGACTGTTCAGGACTGCATTTTCTCTGCTGTGTTTGAGTCATCGAATAAATCCGTTTGAAAGGATTTGACAACATTTTCTCACCTAGTTCATTTTGCAGATGTAATTCCAAACCTAGCTGATTGTATTTGTTTGGGTCTGTAATAAGGCAGCATTTACACTTGGGTGAAAACGCTGTTAACAAGTGTTTATCTGGATGTGTCCCATTCAGGCTTGAAGTGTTTTGTTTGGACATGAGGAAACCGGCCAGAGCGCATGGCCACTCCAAACCAAATCATGTTTCGAGCCAGGTTTACAGTGGATCTGGTCCCATCTCACAGCGAAACAACAGGACACCTCAGTGGATGATTAGAAGCAGATTGAAAATGAGTGCAATGTCCAGTTTAGACAGAACTGGTGTGGCATTTAACTTCAGGTATTTACATGACATCTGGAACTGTGCAAACAGTTATGTGTATATGTATATGTACACATTTTTTTTTTTTAATGCCACTCTACTGTTGTTATATTAACCAGAAATTAACTGAAAAAGTAATAGCCCTGCAATTTACATGACTATTCTTTCCCAGTGGACTTCAGTTCTACTCATGTTTGTTGGCTCCGGTGTTGTTTCCCGCAGAAAGCAGTTGACATATTTTTGCACAACTCTGAAGTTATATTTTTGTGTTATTTTAGTCCAAATGGATTTACAAAATGTCTTATGTACAGTGTATAATGGCATTTCACCTTTCTAAGCACTCAGTGGCTTTTTTGCTGCTGCTTCCTAAATGCTCAACAATACAGCAGAATTCAATATTAAACGTCTTACTAATGTTCTTGACCACTCACTAACAGCAGACACATGTAGTCAGCCGGTTGCTATTTACAATTTTGTTTATGCAGAAACACTTTTTATTGGCTAATGCCCTGTGTCTACTAAAACAAGCTTAACTTCAGGGGCTAATATTTAACAGTGTCAAACTACAATTTTGTTCTAAAAAATCATTAGCTGTAGCACATGTTGTTTTAGTGTCTTGCTGCAAAGAAATATCAATACCATTTTCTAAACAGCAAAACATATATTTTAATAACATTACAGTAATGACACTAGTAAACCCCATTAAGGCCAAAGTATGGGCTTTATAATGCAGTAATAAGCCCGTAAGTCAAGCCCCAAAAAACTATTTTTTGAATATGCAAATGGTTTGTAGAGCCTGTCTGGTACATACATATATTACAGCCTTCTTTATGGCTTGTGTAGATCCATACGCAATCGTATTATTGTTTATAAATGTCATAGGACCATCTTGTCATGGAAACAGACAGGAATTGACCCACTTCTGCAGCCCAAGACACAGGAAGTTGACTGACCAGTGTTTTGTAGTCAATCTGCTGCCGGATGAGCTTGTCCTCACTGAGCGAGTAGCGGGCCTCTCCTGTAATGGCGTCGATGGGTCCCTTCTCCATCTGCTGCTTTATGGCACAGTAGAGCATGAACAGAGGCTCCCCAGCACACTCCTGCAGAGAGGGACAGAGAAACTGGGCTAGAAGCATGACACAGGCCAGAAAACTGGTCATACTCGTGGTGTAGTCACAAAACTATTACTGCCATGTAATAAACCCGCAAGATTTTTGTCCATTTTTGTGTTTGTGGAAAGTTAGGTAATACTTGCAAACAAATTGTATCATGTTGTAATGACTACAAGAGCTCTAATCCATATTAGAGCTATGTATAGCTATAAAATAAATAAGAAACATGCAATTTTGTGAAAGGCAAATACAATAAGTGGTATCGTGAACAATGTGATCAGCTTAAATAACCTCTTTCTTTTCTTACTTTACTTCTGAAGTCAGTGTATGAATCTCCCATATTTTAAATCTTTAAGTTAATTTACATTTAAAATAACTGTTTCAATGGTTATAAAGTTTACTTTAAGGCATTTATAGTGTATTTAATCACATCAGATTATCTCTGGTGAGAAAACACAAGAAAGTAGCTAAACCCAAGAGGTCAAGTGGAGAAGCGCTTCTCTTGAGACTAACGGCTTTGACAAGACGGAGCTGAGAAGTGGAGATGACTTGACGCGATGCTGCTCACACATTTGTGTTAAACAGGGTGATAGTGTACAATCTTCTCATCATTTTGCATTTTAGTAATCAATATATAGCATATACATATTTCTAATAAAATGGCAGCTTTGCACAATCTTTACATTCACTTTTGTGCATTTCCAGTTTTTCCCATAGAATCAATACACATAAAAATACATTTTGACAATGAGTTAAAGCTAAACAGCCATAATTAGCTTTGTAATTTTTTTATATTTTATTTAACATTGTGTTCTTCACTATAACTGGTGTCTTAAAATGTGAGTGCTCCACAATGGTGTTAAAAATCTTTTCTGTCTGGAGAAGAAGCCCCCAGAGCGGTCTTACATAAATCTGTCCACTTCTCGTGTCATTGACATTTGGTGCCTTTGTGACCAGACACAGATGTTATAAATATATTTTCTCTTCCGCTTCCGTCAAAGACACTGGCCATTCAATACAGTCATTAGTCAGTTCGACTCAAGGAAAACAGTGTGCATTGAACTCACGGCGGAGTAGAGGGGACACAGCGGCCTGTACTCAACCGGGCTTAATGATGGAGCGTGTAGGGCTCAGAGAGAGAAAGTACTCATTTATCAGTCTCACCTTCAAGCACTGCTGTTCCATATCTCTCAACACACATACTGCTTTTTCCCTCCTCTGCAAAACCACTGTACTTGCCTTAACCTCAGGTCTCAATATTTTTTATCATATTTATGCATTTGTCGAATTACATAATATATTTATGAACCTTTTTCTAAGTAACGCTATCAACACTAGCTATATGCATTTTACCGTAATGTGGATTTTGCAGCTTTAGTGATGTCTATGCAAGTCTCTTCAAGCAGATCTCAGTTTAACAGCCTGCGGATTGGTTGCAACCCGCTATTAATACTGGAAGTGAAGAAAACAGTGCGTCTTATGGTGACCTAAAAATCAAAAGCGGTAGTCCTAAGCAAAAGTAACTTTAGCAGAGTAACCTTTACATGAAAATGAATAGAGCCCCTAAATCACGCATGTTACTACTATCCTCTTGACTGAGTGTGACTGGCGCTGTAAGCGGAGTGCAATGAGTGTGAAACCCTTGTACTCGCTGAAGCTTGTCTGTAATTTACTTTTCATGAATATTATTGAATTAAGGTCAGGAGAGGGTCAGGAGGCTATCAGGAAATATTCCAGAGACATACTGTATAAAGGAGGCTTAAGAGATAAAGGTTTTTAGCTAAGATTCAGAAATGTTTATTTATTTATTTATTTTTTTCTATTTGAGGGTCAGAGAAAGTCATTGGCTGCTGGGCACACAGCAAGAAGAACAAGAGTAATACATTGTTTCTGTTCTTCATAAACTTCACTATACTGCATATAGATACTTATGGCTTAAGAATTTATTAGTGCTGTTCCAGATAAGATTCAAAGTTACCTGTTTGAGTGCAGCCTTGGTCTGGCAGACATACTACAGTGTTCTCATCAGTGTATCCACAAATGCAGAATGTTTTAATTAATCTTCTAACTAGCGTTTGCGATTTCACATTGTAGGAAGCACCCATAAATGCTTTTATGAAAGGACTTAATATCAAGCCATTTACCAATGTTCTTTAACCCCTCACTGACACCACACACATGTTGTCAGGCCAATGCAACTTGCCAAAACTATTTCGTTAATGGAGAAATACTAAGCTATGGCTGTACATTAATAAACATAGGACTGGTCACATACCCTTTGTCACTCTGTCTACTTGGCAAAAATGGTTTCTCTATAAAGTGGGTCTCAAGTGAATTATCAAGGAAACAATTTAACCTCAATGTGACAGATATAACAGACACAGGAAGCACATATTTGTTCTGAGTCAGATGCAGACATGCAGAAGGGCGCATGAGGACAGCTCTAGAGCCGGTGCCCCCCACAGGGACATATGACCTTAAGGCACAGCGACTGACAGCACAATAATGACAACACCAGCTCGGCACTTGAAAGAGAGATCAGAGAGAGACGCGCCGTGTGAGCTTAGAAAACTAAATAAAGCTCAAGACGTGGCAGATACGAGACTTAGAAGAGCAGTGGGGACAGCACTAGAGATAGACACTGCTGGGGGACTCAGAGGATCTACATATAATGCAGCGCTAAGGCACAGAAAATCTTTTAATAATCGGACTGATGAATAAAAAAAGGCTGTAATAGAGGGATAAGGATCTGACCACCAATATAAATACACTTAATACGACTATTACTCAGCAGTGCACAATATAAATCCACTTTAGACCACAGTTATTCTTTTTAGAGAAGATAAAGCAGCGGATAAAAGCCGGGCTTACCTTAAGGAACTTGTACAAGAGGAAGGTAAACCAGTTGGTCAGCATTTTCTCTGCCACAGACTCCGTTCTGAAGGAAAGAGACAGAATTCAGTGTTATGATGTAGCCATGTTGTATGCATTCATTTGAGTAGTTTTAGAAATTTGTGGGCCTAAGATTGTTAAATTTTGTAGGTGCCCATTCAATTTGCGGCCAGATTTACTAAGGTTAGCAATTTTGTGTGCAATTCCTTCTTGGGAAGGAGTGGAATATTTAAGGCATTTTTACTAAAATCATGCTTAAATGTCCGTCATAGTATTTTAGCTGTGCATAGTCATACACTTGATCCAGCTAAAACCAGGCTCAAAATTAGAACTACTTTTTTATGTTACCAATTTTGGCACCATTTGCTGCTTTTGTGAGTCTCAAACTTCAGTAAATCCATCTGTACAAGTCATTTACTGTCCTCTCGAGTTTATTGGTGCTGTATAATGGAAACTTACACAAATACACTGACAATAAAACCAGTTGAAAAATCACACTTTATTATTATTTTTTTAGCACTAAACAGTGCAGCAGCTCATTATTAAATTGTAAAACTACCATTTTTGCACCAAAACAATTTGGACTATACTGTATACTGTTTAGTGCAATTCTCATGGGCAAAGATACCTAGTTGTGTTACTCTGTTGCTGCCTGACTGTGGTTGTTTTGTTAAAAATTGTGGGCCTAGCCAGGTTTACTAAGTTCTGCAATTTTGTGTGATATGCTAATTTGTCATTGCGTGGCAGGAAAGTGGCATGTTTTGTGCCATATTTACACAGATTTGAGACTTGTCAGTCACTATGTCAGTCTTGTTTTCTTGGCTTAAAATAAACACTTGTTTTTCGGGCATTACATTTTTGCGCAATATTCTGCCAAGTATTTGCGCTGTGAAAATAAATATGCAATAAGGCCCTGTTTTTTAACCTCTACACTAAAAAGTACTGTAGCCCTCTGAAATCTGAAAACTGACATTGCACCATAACCAGGTTTTGTGATGATGCGTTTTCTAAGTAAATTTGTCTCCTATGCATATCAACATCCAAGCCTTATCTGGATTATGGACAAATCCATTCTCCCAGCAGTCTGTGGGCTTATGTCTGCTGAGCCTTGGCCACCTCATATATGGAGGCAGTGGGCTTGGGAGAAATGCAATTTGGTAACAGCCGATTACAAAACATGTATTAGTATTATTTTCCCAGAAAAATGTATATCACTCTAAAAAGACAACCTTTCTCAATAGCAAAATAAGAAATTAAGTTTTGAATCTATTGCAGAATTACAACAATTTATTTGGCTTTCATTAAATTAAAGTCTAAATTAAACCATTGACAGTGTGCGACATCCCAATTTCTTTCTGCCTGAGTGGTAAATATCAATGCAGTTTTCCATCATAATTTTTCTGCCTTTTTGATGTCTTGTACAAAGTTGTGTCTCCAAATATTACTCTTAATAAGCTAGCAACGTGAGTCTAATGCAGTATATCTAGATATGAATCAAATCAGTTCATGGACATGCAGCTAATGTTCTGCATGTGTCTCGTGTCAGACCTCCGCAGCAGCAGTTTGGGGTGGTTCTTGCTCTCCAGGTTTCGGTCTATGAGGTCAGACAGTAGCTGCTTGAGGACCCCTGTGGCATACTCCATCTCGCCCTGCAGTGCCGTCATGATCAGTGACGCCACGTTTCCTCGGTCTCGCATGGAAAATGACCTGGAATCCAAATAAATACACTTTTATTAACACTCAACATGAATATTTTAGCAGTGATACAGTATTATAAACCATTATAATAACAGCTCAACACATCAATATTTAATCTTTATGCAGAGTGTTTTAATGGTTGGGATTGTAAGTCTAATTTAATTTAAATACTTTTTAGTAAAAATATGGCTGTAATATTGCATCATTTATTCAAGGAAATTATGGAAATAATATATATTTTGAGAAGAGCTTTAGTCAAGACCACAACTGATTAATTAAGTCATGCTGCAGCAGCCTCTCAGGAGCAGTGGCAGAACTGTTAAGACCAATGTTAAAGCTGACTGAGTGACCATGTCTGTTTACAATCCAAATAGTCCAGTCTTAGACCTGTGCAACCAAAATTAAACCAAGTTGTTTAATAATACCCATCAATAATAATAATGAAATGGAAAATTCAGAAATTAAACTTTTTTTTTGTTTTGAAAATTTTAATTGGATAACCAAATAAAATACGACTTGATGTTTAATATTGTGATTGTTATTTAGAAACAGAAGGGCAACACTGTCTAGAGTCTAAACTGTGACCGTGATTTAGCACCACAATTGTGTGCATGTGTTATTTTTAGAGTTTATACAGTTCACCACATTTAACCCATTCATTCCAGTGAATGTGCAGCGCCTCTGTCACAGTGCACAGCTTATATGACATGGTGGATAGACTGTGGAGTGATATGTCTGTTTACATCAGAAAATGCAGTGTGAACCTGCAGCAGGTAGGCTACAGGACTTCAGATTCAGAAAAGTTTTTAAATACCCATCAAAAACAATGGAATGGACAATCCATTCATTCAACATATACACATCCATAAAAACACACATAAGACTTTAGAAGTCCAAATAAAAAACTCTAGCTCTAATATTGTGATATGTAGCTCCGCTGCTACTCTATGCTGAGAGCTAGAGTAAACCAGTGACCATACTGCCCTACTTGTGTCCGCCCCAGCCCTGGTCTCGGTTGTCCTGATCTTGCTGTTCTGATGGCCACAGGTATTGGGTGAATGTGCCCAGTGGACTGTCACTGTAGCAACTAGAGACACAGGCTCCAGGAGAGTTGTGTGTCTGTAGCTCTGCTGGACCGAGATGACAGCAGCCACTCCTCTTCACAGCCACAGTTTACTCGAGCCACTAAACATATCACAATATTAAACATCCAGTTGTATTTCAATTTCCCATTTTAGTTTTTGAACTTCATATTTCCAATTTCAAAAACAAAAAATCTGTTTTTCCTATTTCATTGTGAATAAGGAAATACATTTTTTTTTATTGTTAATCAGAAAACAACTGTATATTATCTTTATATCAAGTTAAAAATATGTTGGCCAAAAAGGATATGAACTAATTAGCTGAAGGTTGTATATTGTCCTGGTTGGTGGAGAAAACTGGTTCTAATGTCGGAGTTGAAATCCCAAGTTTGTAGAACATGTGAGACTCCACACAGGAGAGTTGCCCATTTTTGGAAATAAACTCAGGGCCTTCTTGCTGACAGCAGACATTGCTAAACTCTTGTGCCATTGTGCCAAGTTACCAACACCAGCTTTTAACGTTTGCTTATGTTGTCTTCATTTATAGAACAAAGTTAACAGAAAGATGCAGTCATGTCTACATGTCCATGTGAACTATAAGATGTATAAAAGTCAGAGACCTTTGTGCCTCCAGGGTTCGGATGAATGTCAAAAGGAAGTGCTTCTTGGTGAGCAGCTGGCCAAACAAGGTCAGTGCCTTCTCCACATTCGCCGGGACCTAAACAAAGACATACAGAAAGAAACAGAGTAAAAAAACACATAAAACTCAATGTCAAGAGAGTACTATCAGAATTAAGTAATGGTGCAACAGCTAGAGCAAAGTGGTATAGCAAAACATGGAAGAAATGCAGGAATGATGAAGAGAAGGTATTTCACCTAAACCTTTATTGGTCAGTTTTTACGTTAACAAGATATAAATAATCGTAAAAAAATAAGACTAGGAACAAAGTAAAAAAAAGCCAGGTAGTTTCAGATGTTTATTATGCTTGTAAAAAAACACACTGTGCTATCTCATATTTACAGAGGGTAAGGCTGGAAGAAAGAAGGAAAGGGGAAGCCAGGAAGAAGACAATAAAAAGGGATATAAATAGGGAAGACAGAAAAAACATGGGAAAAAGTATACATTTAATGGAAGAATAAATAAGGTCTCATATTGGTCCAAAACTGGCCACCATGACCACTCAGTGAGAAAACAACTCTTCTTGACGGACTGTATCTTGTTTTTCTATTTTGACAGTGCTTTAAATCAGATTCTTAAAACATAATGGCAGATTGTTGGCCTTATTATAAATTCAAATACAGTTGTGCTCATAAGTTCAATTTTTTTTAAAACTTATGAGCACAACTGTAGGTTTGTTTACATAGCCACCTATCGGACCTCAAAGATCTAATATCTAATACAGATTGTAGGAATTAGGAAAATTAGACCTTTCCTATCAGAGCACTCTACACAAATTCTAGTCCAGGCTCTTGTCTTGTCCAAACTGCATTATTGCAATGCTCTACTGGCTGGACTCCCTGCCTGCACAACTAAACCTCTGCAGCTGATCCAGAATGCAGCAGCAAGAGTGGTCTTTAATGAACCGAAGAGAGCGCACGTAACTCCTCTATTCATTAGGTTATACTGGCCCCCGGTTGACGCCCGCATCAAGTTCAAAGCTATGCTCTTGGCCTACAAGACCACCACTGGTTCTGCACCCTCATATCTTCACTCACTAATACAGACCTATATTCCTACCAGATCCCTGCGCTCTGCAAATGAACAACGTCTGGTGGTACCATCCCAAAACGGTAAAAAATCACTCTCACGTACCTTCTCTGGATCCGTATTGGATCCAGCTGGATTTAAACTGACTAGTTTTTGTGCACTTATGCTTTTTGTTACATTGTGTTGTTAAAATTGCTTCCATTGTTATCCTCACTTGTAAGTCGCTTTGGATAAAAGCGTCTGCTAAATGACTAAATGTAAATGTAAATGTAGCAGGAATTTGCTACAATTGTCCTAAGGTTTTGATGTATAGTTTTGGTATGTCCTTGCCTTGTTTTGATCATTCAGACTAACTCCGTCTGTTTCCAAAACTGCAGTTTTTCATTCATGCGTATGGACTGTCACATGGTGTAATGCAAACTGTATAGTCTATAGTATTTAACCTCACTGACTCAGATACAGCTGGTGTTAAATCTATTCCAAAAAAATACTAGTAGGAATAACAGCCAGCAAGAGCCACATATGTGTTTTAGGTGTGATTCTGGACTCATGGGCTGCGAGATGAAACTGGCCCTAGAACAGCACATTCAGATTGAATACATCTTCTACTGCACTGCGTGTTATTTTACCAGACAATTTGACAGAGCATCTTCCTGACATCACACGGCGCACGGCCCAATCCTCCACTCGCAAATCAAGAGAGGGGCCTTAATCACGGAGCTTGACATTTGCCGCTGAGAGAATCCAGATGTATATTTTATCTCAGAGAAAAGTCGGCCTGTCTGTCTTTGTAGAAATCCTCAACTGAATCTTTTAATTCTGCTTCAACAGCTTCTGTCACTTGGACCATTTTTTCTGCTCAAAGGAGTTTGTGAAAGTGTCTAATGAGGCCAGTCTAAAGCGTCACAGTGTGAGAGAATTCCCTTGTCACGCCAAAAGAGGACGGAGACGGAGGGAGAAAAACATCAGGGCAGAGCGGATCCAATGTGTGCACTTGTATCAATGGCTGGCACCTGTCACTACTCATCAACAACACACTGTAAAGCCCCAAAGACAGAGATGTGTTGGCACTTATTGTCATCGGTTTAAATCATTGGTCTAACTTGCACGTATCCACCGGAGAGGGACGGTACCAGTCAGTACGGTCCGCACCTACTTTTTGAAGCATGCACTATTCCACTTTAGTCACCCGTCGCGGGAGGAGAGAGAGGTTGAAGCTCAAAGGTGGAGCTAAACACCACGGTCTGTTGACTGAAGGGAAAGTAATCCTTAGACAATGAAAAGAACGGCACAGAAAAAACAAAACAGCAAACTTTTCTCAAATAAAATCTGTCTTGTTCGTGTGATTCTTTTCAGCTTGGCATGTAACAGTTGTGAGTACACATGTCACTCTTACTTATTAATAATAAACCACAAACATAGCATTAACATACATGTCCTTATACAGACTAACACCTCAGTGTTTTAAGCTTATGCATGGTCTATTCTAACATGTTTATTTATTTATTTTATTTATTTATTCACATTTTTCGTGAAGATTAATCCCTTGAGATGAATCATCTTGTTTTCAAGGGTGTCCTCTTACTCTCATTCATTCATTAGGGACACTTTAGAGTTGCCAATTAACCTATTCATGCATGTGTTTGGACGGTGGGAGGAAGCTGGAGTACCCGGAGAGAACCCACGGTATTAGTGTCATTGTTTTAAAAGACCATACAAGTTCATTTTGGCTTTATTATCAAGGATTGTTATAGTTGAAATTGTTCAGCCCATACTTGGTCTTTGGCCCATCACAACAATTGTTTCTAGAAAATGAGCACTCCCATTGGTCTAGAAATGAGGTCAACAAGGAAATAACAGCTACCAATCAAACAGAGAAAGGGTTATTCTGGTGCTAGATACATATTTTTACACAGTAAAAATAGGAAAAGGGAAACGAGGTGAAATGGAGATAAATATTGGCAAAGCATTCAAGCAATTATTAACAAGACGGCGATTATTACAGAGAACTACAGGATTAATCCAATCTGACACTGAACTCAGAGCAAGAAGTGCATGGCAAGCTCTAAACTATAGTTTGGTGTACTGTATTAGTATTTTGTGGTGGAAAATTGTACAGTTTTACCTTTACCTTTGATAAAAGTAAAGTATTAAAGATCCTGATGCTGCTGTTGGTGAGTGGTGCGATTGAGAACAAAAAAGAAAATTGGGTTGTGGCGCTTAAAGTATTAATTTGTCTCAACTTATGTAATATACCCTAACTCAATCAAAATACTTTCACATTCCAAGATTTTTTTGGAGTTAAGAATCTCCTACTAATCTACTAAAAAGTACAGCTTCAAAATACATTTCTTCTTAAGTGAGGTCCAATATTACATCAGGTCAATACCTCCAGCCTTTTGCACAAACAAGAATTTACTCACTTATTTTTATTAGTTATTGGCATCACACCAAGAGTTTAAGTTAACTTGAAATTAATTCTTCAACGTCAAGAAAAAAACCTCAACATCATCTTCACTGTATTAAACTGTGCCATACTGACCCTGACCAATACATCTCCATGAAAACGTGACTTACACAAAAAAGTGGCACATCATTTCCCATTCTCTGTCGTTGTCCTGATGTACAAATGTAACATCTAGTACACCTCCTCGCTTTGTGCTGTAATAAAGTGTCTGGCCCTCTCTCTGAAGTGCTAAATGAGATTCGGAGGCCTCCAGGGTGGATTCTGTAAGGATGTGAATGAGAATGGTGTGTTTGAAAGACAGAAACTGAGAGAGAAAAAAAGGAGACAGAAGGAGGTGTTGCAGCTATTGCCTTCTAAAAAATATATGTCTCAATAATCAGATGACAGTAAAGTCGGCAAAGACAGAAGCTGATGAACCACCTTCATAATGAAACAAAGAAAAGGTTAATGCAAAAGCATCTGGACTCAGTTTCCAAGGTGAAGACGTTTTGTCTCGAATTCCAAGAGACTTTATCAATTCTGAGATCAACTAGTAAGAGAGCTGAGCTTACCACCCTTCTTTTGGATAACAGTCACAAACCTTCCATTCACAGAGTCAGTCAGTTTCTTGATCTGGTCAGAATCAACTTTTTGTGCAGCTGCAACCACAGCCTCCCAGACACTGTTCAGAGAGGTGTACTGTTCACTTTCACTGTAAATGTCCTGCTTAAGAAGGGCCCAAAAATTCTCAATAGGTTTTAAGTTTAAGGTGAAGAAGGAGGCTATGTCATTAGTTTTTCATCTTTAAGGACTTTACTGGCCAGCCTCGCAGTGGAGAACTTTGATGCATGTGATGGAGCGTTGTCTTGTATAAAAATCAGTCTTTAAATTAAGTCTTCTTGAAAGATGCAGACTTTTTCCTGTAACACTGCTTGAAGAAAGTGTCTTCTAAAAATTGGCAGTAGGTCTGAGAGTTGATTTTGAGTCCATTTTCAACTCGAAAAGTCCCAACTAGCTCATCTTTAATAATACCTACCCATACCAGTACCACACCTCCACTTTTTCTGAGTGGAGCTCTGTGTCCGTTACTGATCCAACCACAGGCCCATCCATCTGGTCTGTCGAGAGTCACTCTCATCTCATCAGTCCACAAAACCTTTGACAAATCTGTCTTCAGATATTTCTTGGCTCATTGTTGACATTTCAACTTATGTGTCTTGTTCAGAGGTGGTTGGGTTTCAGCCTTTCTTACCTTGGCCATGTCTCTGAGACTGAACACCTCGTACTTCTTGACACTCCAGGTAGGTTGCAGTTGTGAAATATGGCAGCACTGGAGGATAATGGGTTCCTGTTAGCTTCACGTTTGATTTTTCGCAAATCTTTGGCGGTTAATTTGCGTCTTTTCTTCTCGACACGTTTCTTGCGACCCTGTTGACTGTTTACTACAAAACATTTGATGGTTCTGTGATCACGCCCCAATATCTTAGATATTTCAAGAGTGCTGCATCTCTGTGAAAGACTTTTTACAATTTTTGACTTTTCAGAGTCAGTTAAATCTCTTTTTTGGTCCACTTTTCCTGAGGAGAAGAATCTGCCTAATAATTTTGCACACCTTGATACAGGGTGTTGATCTCCTTAGGCCACACCCTCCCTCGTTACACAAATACACACCTAATATGCATTAAATCCAATAAGGATTCAAGTTTATACAGCTTCGAGTTGGAAATTATGGATAAAAGGATGATATGGTCAAAATAATTACTTGCCTAATAATTGTGCACACAGTGTAGTTCTCTTACCAGTTGATCTCAGAGACAAACGTCTTCACCTTGAAAGCTGAGTCCAGATGCTTTTGCTTTAACCTTTTCTTCAAGATGACCTGAATGACTGAGAACCTTCATAGACATTTATAATGTAACAAACAAATGAAATCTCTGAAGGGCTGAGTATTTTTTATGAAATTCCCTTAAACCTATACTACTCTGCATTTGGAAGGATCATTTATTCAAAAGATGGATGGATTTAGGTGTTTAGTTATTTAGAAGCCTAGGACACAGCTTACGTTGATCAGATGACATTTGGCATCCAGTAAGCCTTTAAACCAAAAGCCTAGCAATTTTCTGCAATTAGTTATGACTGATATGTGCAGGAGGTAAACTCTGATGTCAAATTGCTGCTTTCACATCATCAGTGATTCAGATTATAACGGTTTTAGAAATAACTTTGCATTAATTAAAACAGTATAGGATATTGTCTGTATTTTACTTGCATAGGGAAAAATTTTGAATGGAACATGGTCAATATTATATTTTCAGAAGTGTGAAATCAATCACATCAAAAACAGGCTGCATTTGAGCACACATTCTTGCTGAGGATTTAGTTTATAAAGAGGATTTGTTTTTTTTTAGATGTGAAAGAAATATCAGACCAGTTTCCATTGCGTTTGATTTTAGACAACGGCAAAAAACTGCAGTGCTACCATAGCTGTTCACATGCTCTATAACAAATCAGTGTCCAAGTGTCGAATGGCAATCTGCAAATATGTCACCAGATGTCCCCAAAAAGGCCAAAAACCCCAACCCCACCTTGAAGCGTTTGGTTATACACTAATAGCAGAAACTAGACCAGAGTTGTGGAGCCCTAACTGTGCATATGCCACCGAGGTGACAGTCAACCGAGTTAGTGGCATATGCCTTCTCTTTCAATTCAGAAATCACAATAATTTGTCTTGAGCACAGCAGCTGGATTTTTGTAATAATAATAATAATAATAATAATAATAATAATAATAAAAGACAGTAGTCTATAATTTCTGTTATCTGATCCTTATATGGATTCTCAATAATAAATCAAAAGCAGCATAATACATTTTCCATGAGATGCAGATGCACTACAGCTTTTGTGCATGTGGTTTTGTGATTTAACTGTCATCAAGTTCCATGACCAACTTATTTAGCCAATTTGAGGGTTTTTAATCAAACAGTTTATGATAGATTTTTAGCTGCAATACTGAAAGAATAGTACGAGAAGAGGGGTGTTGCACTTTTAGTTGAAGTTTATTTAGTTATATTTTGGCTTATGGTACATTTTGTTTTGGTTGTGCTATTTCATCATAACAGTATTATGATGTAGCTTAGTGATTCAAAATGTACAGCTTGAGCCAGCATTGGGAGCCTACAGTCTGTCTCTATGATGTTCTATAATGTGTAGCACAGTGGCTGTATGGTTTAGGAGACAGAGCAGTCACACAAAGCAATAACGCCGGCGGAGGGGGTTTACACAGGCCATTGGATTACAGCACAGCTCCTGAGGGAAATCCACAAGAAGTCTAGGAGAAAGAGAGTCTAGACATAAACCTAAACTGTATAAGCACCCATCACCTCCATGATACAATCTCATATCCAGTTAGAGAAATGAAATCTGGATTGCGCCGTTTTAGCCGCTTTGTCACTAGAGGTCAGTGCAGGTGCATTGTAAATTGAATAAGGTTCTAAATTCTACTAAATGCGTTATGACATGCAGAGAGATCTCTTTCAGGGCTCTGTCAATCAATCAAGTCTAACAAAAACAAGTCTAACCAAGGTAATGGTCAGATTTGAAATGTGTGCAAAAAGTAGTACCAAGTGTTAAAATAAAAATGGCCTAAGAATCAGTGGTGGCCATCATAACTGTCAAATAAAACTGTACATATTTAGCTATAGTGGTATTGCTCATCTCTTGCTTTTTATCTTGCTTTTTACGATTGCTGCTTTTTTATAAACTCACATACTTGCTACAACAATTCTATATTCAGCAACTTCCAGCGTTTTAATTTGGCTATCTGACTAACCTAAACGTCTTCCTATTGAAAAAAAATCAATAGATTGTTTGTACCCTTCAAGTGGGAGGAGCTTCAATGTTCAGTGTGTTATAAAAGTTCCTCCTAGGAGAAAGATTAAGAAGGGTCTAGTGGGATTCATCAAGACATGTTTTAGCATTTGTAGCGCACAAAAAAAACACTTAAAAACACTTAAACTCAACACAGTGAAAGCATATTTCAAATACTCGACCAATAAAGTTAAGTGCTTTGAAATGCTCAATTCTCGAGTCACGAGGGGAGCTATAGGAGCAGGAGAGGGAGGGGGTGTGTATAGAGTGGGGGCTAGTTTACAATCATAGTTTGATTACAATATTTTGTTGCAATGTAAGTCTGCTGATATTAGGGCTGAGGTGTTTGTAAGAGAGCATTGGTAAACATTGAATTTGATTATTTTGGAACTTTTGGCAAGTCCCTGGGATGCACGGTGCAAGAGTGGTTAGCACTCCTGCCTCACAGCAAAAAGGTTGTGAGTTCAAAACCCGGCTGACTCAAACATCCTTGGCCTACTCCGGTCTTTCTGTGAGGAGTCTGCATGTCCTCCACGTGTTACCGTGGGTTCTCTCCGGGTACTCCGGCTTCCTCCCACCGTCCAAAGACATGCATGTTCAGGTTAATTGGCAACTCTAAAGTGTCCCTAGTGAATGAATGTGAGACTGAATGGTTGTCTGTCACTGTCTGTCTCTAAATGTTAGCCCTGCGACTAACTGGCCATTGTCCAGGGTGTACCTCTCCTAAGGCCCAAAGCTGCTGGGATAGGCTCCAGTCACCCGTGACCCCTCATGGGACCAAGTGGAAGATAATGAATGAATGATTGAATGAATGAATAAATGAATTCCTGACTATCTTGAAATTTGGTGTTGGTATAAAATTCTGAGACCTCTATGTCCAAGACTGAGAAAAGTCAGAGTAAAACAATACTAAAGCGTTTTCGCTCTTTTTTTCTCGCTTTTCCAGGAATATAAATCTCTTTCCGGAATAGAGTGATTAAATGAAGGCTGTAAAAGGTCAAACAAATTATTCTGCGACTCCCAAAAAGTCAGTGCTCCAATCAAAGTCAATGAAGCAGCGCTGCATTCTACATCTTAATGATACTGCTGATTATAAACTGGGCTTGGGAGCTTTGGAGGAGAGTGGTTTTTGTTGCTGTTCGATTCATTCTACTTCCTCGGGTCTCACTGGGAACGCCATGAGTTCATAAATCGCTATCTCCACTCGTTTGTGCTGCCAAGGTGAATACATGTACAGTGTAGCTGCCTCATTAATAACTAAAGACTGATGTATAATGTAAGTAACATCCAACCTAGTACCTCCCAGTGTTACTCTACTGTAGCCTAGCCTCTTGCTGTTTCAGCCTTCATCTTTTGCATCATCCTTACTGTACATGCTCAGATCTTTATATTTTTATACCCCCCTTGTGCCAAAGTTTATTTTGTGTCTTTATTTGGTATCAAGCAATTCACTCTTTTTTTTCTCAAAAAGAGTGATTCTTTCAATGATGTTATTAATATTTGAACCCCAACTATTGAGATAGACTGCTGTTTTCTGTGTTTGTGTTTGATATGTTAGGTTAGGTACTTTAACATTACAGTCTAAAGCCAAAACCACAGAGACAAGATTTGTGACGTGATGATGTAATAGTGTATTGCTATAGTGCAAATGTGTTTTTGGCAATTGTGCATAATGAGGGTAATACGGGAAGATGAAACAAGAAAGAGAGCTAGTGCTGCATTCAATTGATTTCAGAAGCATCACAAGAAATCTTTTTAAGCTTAAAATAAACATGAGCAATAACTGTTTTGAGCTATCCAAACTGATATTGCATGTCATTGATAGCAGTGAATTATTTCAATGTATATGCTTTTTTCACCAGATGGTCTATTACACAGAACCATCTGGGAGGGCTTCCATAGAAATACCTGGTTGGTGACTAAATAATCCCCCTGAGAGTAACCACAATTTGATCCAATCAGAGCTAAGCCATATTGTTAAGAATAAAATGGTTGCTTTATCCTCAAATCTTAAACATGCCCAGAACTGTTAGTAACTATCAAGGTACTGTAAATCCATTACCATCAGTGTCCCTAGATTTCCACTGAAATGGAAATCTCTTCCCATTGGTAGCGTTCATCTTCTCAATCACTACTGTTTCTACAAAGGTATTAGTTTGTGAGTATGGCTACACTGTGATTCAGTCTCAATTGCTGTATTAGTTTGTTTGAGTATTGCATTGGCCGGTGGTGTACTGACCCGTACCTCCATCTCCTTGAGCACAGGGTGGTCCTCGATGCCTGGGAACAGGACCCTCATGGCGTATGTGCGATAGTCCAGGAAGGGTATCCCGGCTCCATCCAGCTCTTGTGTCAGCTCGTGGATGTCCGTCTGCAGCTCCGCAAAAGCTACGAACAGAAATAGTGTGGAGATTGGATTTATCTGTATATTTTGGGCTTTTTGGCAATTGAGTTTCCAACACAAGGCCTTTTGAAAAGACTACAAAAACTCCAAAATGTAGCAGCAGAACACAAAATCAACTTGTTTATTCTGAGTATTCTACAGTTAGTACAATGAGTGCAGCCTTTTATTCTTACAAAAGGGCAGGTCAGTGAGGCGTAAAGTAAAGGTAAGGAACAGCCATTAATTATGACTTCAATGCAAAGTCAATACATTACAACATAATAGAAGCCTCTGAATCAACGATTTTTTTGTGATGTTAGAAGCAGGCCATTGTTGTTCAGCCAAATTTTAGCTTCAAATTGGTAATATAACAGGTTTGAAAAAGGAAGAGCATCCTGTGTGTCCTGGACTCAACCCGTCCTGGTCCAAAACAAAGGATTCAAAAGAAGGCGAAGCAGAAGACAGAAAAGTAAGTTGCTGGAAAGGAAAGTCAATTAATTGCATGAGTGGATAATTATTAATAGAGCGACGGATGAGTTTCCATGCATAATTTCCCCCAGCTGTTATTGGACGGCTGGGCCCAAAGAGAGATGGAGACGAGAGGACAGAAGATAAGGCCAGTGAATAAAAAGGATAAAGGAGAGTCAAGAGGGGCAGGAAAGGATGCAAGGACCATAAGTAAAAGCTCAGGATGACATACCAGGTAAGAAGGTAAGGTGCAAGAACTCCTGCCTCACACCAAAAGCTAACCTTGCAGGCGTTGCTTTGTGGCATGGGTCAAGTGGTCAATGTGAAGCCTCATTTCCACTGGAGCAGTACAGTACAGGTCAGTTTCATTGCCAAAAGGGGGGGTATAAGTGTCCCAACAAAGCCTACAAAATTACTTTATTATCCCTTCGGCAGTTGTTCCAACAGATTTGACAGATATTATCATATTGTACTGACTTGTACTAAGTTTACACAGAGCAACATTTTATTGCCTCTGCACAATATAGTCAAAAAATATATTTTGCAGCTAGATTAAGTTAGAATGGTAAAGCATAAATATATTAAGCATATACTTACTTGTTGTATTTTGAAATTGGGTTAAAATAGTTTTAATATTTTTGAAAATGGCTTTGTTTTGTTAATAGAGGGTTGCACCTAAATGTTCAGAAAAGAAACGGAGTCCCAAGATGAAACCAGAACCACTGCAGTATAGCATAAAATGTGCTGTAAATGTAGAATACTAGAGCAGATAGAGTTTAAAGCAGGTATAAAGTAAATGCTCAGAAGCATTTGAAAAAACAAAGTCTGTAAAAGGATGGAGCTAAAGACTGGAAAGAATCTTAGCCCAGGCAAACAGACAATGTTTTCTTAAACAAAGCTTGTCTTGTTCTTGGGAAGTGCAGTCATATTTGAACAGGAAGGAATGGTACTGTTGTATTTTTTAATTAAGCACCTTACAAATTGTAAGAATGTTATAAGAATATCTCGATATTTCTTTCACATTCTGAAGCACAGGATTGAAAAATATTCCTTTTTAGTTTGTTTTTGAAAGATAAATTTAGACCTTAATTTAACAACACCTACAACCTCATTTTTGGACAAAGCTGCCATGTTCCTTTTTTTAAACAAAGTGAAGTAATCATGTAGACACTATTGAACCACATTTGCTTATAACAGACCTATACTTTGAAAGTATTTTTTGTAAATCTTAGGATTGTTTTGTGTCAAGTGTCATTCAATGACATAGTGCCGCTTGCATTCCCCTGACTACACCTGCACTGTATAATGCACCAAATACCTGTTCAAACATACAGTAGGTTTGTTCCTGATCTAAAAGAGAAAAGCTTGCACACTCAGGTTGACACTCTGCAGAAATAACATATGCTTGCGTAACAATGTTTTCCCATCTCCCAATGCGTTTTCTCAAATATTAGCATTTCACATCACATCCATAAACATCTCATCATCGCCCGCCCCGCTCCGGAGCTGACACTTGCCAGTCAGCAGTTGTCATTTGTAATGTGCAGCTAATTACCCATGACCGCTCGAGTCTGGATCAGTGTAGAGTGTGACGTCTGCCTCTCACGGATGACTGAACCCAGCGCCCCCCATCTCTACCCTCAGGACTCCCAAAAAATGACACTTCCCAATGCGTTCACAAACACAAGCGGAGCAGCCCGCCCTCTTCATCTGTTCCCCCGCCCACACGGCCCGACCCATCTCTGTGGAGCAGCTGGGAGGGCAGCAGGCAGGGCGGGATGTTGTTGAGGAGGGATAAGGCTATGCTTCGCTTCCTGCTTAGGTTTTATAGCAATTCTGTCGCCCAAATGAATGCTGCACTCATGTTGTACTTGGTTAGTCCAAGTTAGTTTTCACTGGGGCAGATGTATGACACAGAACAATTTTTAAGAGTTTACATATTTACATAGCACATATTGTTTACACAGCCACATCATAAAAACATCATAAAAATCCATTCAATATAGCAATAAATACAATTAAAAGAGTTTAAAGTATTCACATTTAGTAGATGATTTTATCCAAAGCAACTTACATTCATCAGTGTTACTGCTGGAACACCACTGGAGGCAAGTGTCTTGCCCAAGGACACAACAACAGTATGAATTGTGGGGAGAGCAGGAATTGAACCGCCAGCCTTTCGATTATAGGACAACTGCTCTACCAATGATGATGAATAATTAGGTGAATGAGCCAGTACAAGGTGCAGATCTCAGTGGATGTGTGCCTGTGTCTTTAGCTGCCACAGGGATGGATGGACGAGTCTGCCTGAATCATCAATTTATTCAATGAATCGTTTCAGCCCTAGCATCAAGACAGACATTTGAGCACCACTTTTCAGGTATCCATTTTTGTTATGGATTGCAGCATACTGTAATTGTTCCTGTAAAAGAAATGTCTTCCCGATAAATAACATGAGCTGTGTGAACTTTTTGAATGGGCTACAATACAATTTTTATTGGACAAAAGGCCATTGGGCAGTTTATGGCCACCGACTGACATGTGTGCTGTTATTGAGTGTGTAGAAAACATTAAGGGGTGGACTTATAATTTAGCGGCTTGATATATACAAGCCATCAGGCTACACCTGCTAATGCTACAAGCAACAAGTCACTGAATGTTTAGGGAAATGTTATTCTGGGATTGTTCAGAACTCACATTTATACACAGATTATTATAGAACCTGCCCTTTCTCATCAAAAACCATTAAATGGAGATTTTCCTGACAAGATTACTATAACTATCACTTAAGGTAAAATGATGTCATTGCTAGATATTGCTCAAATACAAATATGGTTATGTTTCACAGATACAATTTAGGGGTTATAAGTCTTTTAGCATTCCTGAGTTTGATTGCACACCTTCTTTACACTCCAGGGCCACTCTGGACTCCAAGTTGTCCATCTGGAGCTGCAGCCGTTTCAGAGTCCGGTCAGCGTCCCGGGACTTCCTCTTGTAGGCGATGAGCACAGCGATGATAACCAACATGAGCAGACCACCACCCCCACCGATGCCGATGATGGCAGGCAGTGTTAGCAGGCTGTCGGAGTAGATGTGAAGCGTCCCGGGGGAGTACTCAAACCCACCTGCACGGATCTGGACCAAAGAACAACACTGGGTCAGAGCTTTGTTCACTACGCTAAAGCTTATTCATTACATGGCTATCCACAAGATAGCTTCTTGAAAAGTCATCATTCAAATGCTTGAGGCCCTAGTGCACTATTGGACAAGAGATTCTTAAGCTCCTCAATGGTCATAAAAGGAGAGGAAACAGCTACTTACTTATGTTCTCCAAACACATTTAAGTCCAGTCTAGATATTCTTGAGTCATTTCTTAAAGCTGAATGTTTGGGAATACATTAGAAGGTCTAAAGAAAGTCAGTAATCTGGTTAAATTGGTCGTCATCATTTCAAGACAAAGGGTCATAAAATGTTTAACAATTCATCTGTTTTTACTTATTTTAATTCATTTATCATCATGTCCTGTTATTGCTTAATCACATTTGGAGACAGACTCGGAGAAAGCTGCAGTGGCCATGTTTTAACACAGGGAGGACTGCTCATTTCACAACCAAAGATCATTACAGGCTGCAATGGGGATTGAACAGACAACTGTTTTGCAGGGGTGAAAAACAACATGCATCCATGTATTTTACATTACATTAACCATTATAAAAAAGGACATTTAAAACATTTCAATCTTATAAAAACTTTTGTACTGTGTGTGTCAAAACAATTAAACACTTAAAATGAAAGTTGGGCATGACTTATTTAGTATGTTTATACATGCATACATCCAAATGTTTTTATTGATTGGATGACAAGTTAACCAGCTAAGGTCTTGCATGGTCTTGATTTGAAAATCCTGAGTCCAAGACCAATACAAGACTTTTAATGACTATAAAATTAGTTAGACTCAATGAGTAGAGTACACTAACACTAACATGGGGAGTGCATTTAACAGAGAACAGACAAACAGAGGTATTCCAAACACTCACCCAACACAGCATAAGCAATCAAACAAAGTAATCACCAACTTTTAAATGTCTCCCCATGGAGTCATTCTAATTAAGAAAAGTCAAACACATGTATCCATTTTTTTTCTCCCATTACCTACAATTGCATACACACGTCCCCTTGAGACACACATCACAGTGGAATCTATCAAGCCGTCCGGGGGGAGGGGGGGTTGATACCTGATTCAAATGAGCTGTGATTATGCACTTTGCAAGTTCCTCTAAGTGCACTCTTCTACTAACATTTTCAAAGTCTGATTTCAAAAGTTAAATAGAGGAGCTGTTATATCAATATAAATGTAGTCAATACCTACTAATTAAATTTGCAATAGTAGAGTCAATTAGATGGGCTTGTTTGAGATTAGGCAACCAATTAGCAGCGCGGACATGATCAGAGTGTGAACAGAGCGGGGCCGCCGTGCAGCTCGGAGGAAATGAACTCGCACAAGAATTAGAAGCAAACTGTATAATGAGTCAAGATGAAAGGGAACTCAAATCAGATTCTCACTCACAGGCATTTTACCAGTGAACACAGGCTGACACTGACAAACTGGAGTGGAGTGACTTATTCACAGTCACATATTTTGGCGTGGGAAATTTGAGTTTTGGATCATCCAAGGAGCAACAAAAGTCAGACCAGATTGGCACAACTACACATGCATTTTCAACATCATAATTTTTGAATGTGCTCATCTACATAAACTTGAAGACTTTATGAACAAAAACTGACGTCTGAACACACAGGTGCAGGCACATGTGACACATGGAAATGTCTCAAAGAAGATTCAGAGGACTTTAGGAGAAAATGTTGGAGGAAGAAGTATACAGGGCAAAAACATTACGAAAACATCAGGATTACTTTGGTCAGCCATGTTGAACCATGTCCTCCAGAGTCTGCAGAAGCTCCAGGTCAAGTTTACCTGTTTCACTCACAAAGATTTTTCAATTGTCCCTGTAAGGAAATATGTTCTCTGTGTTTGACCCATCCATTTTCAGTGCAGCCAAAGCAACCTTTGGAAGTGGGCAACCAATGAGTGGCTTCATCTCCAGATTTAAACCCAATCCAGATTTATTGGTCATGGTCTTGACTGGTCTTGAATTAGCCTATAGTGTTAATGTTTGTCCAGATTGTTTTTCAGTGTTTTTTTCAATGTGAAAGTTTTTTTTTATGTATGTATGTTTACTTTTGCAAAAAGCAATTGTGGAATTAACACAACAGAGCATAGCATAACATAATATTACAATTCATACCATTGTATGCCACATGCAAGGAAATAAGGTCCAGATGTGTTGTGGATATAGACCTACCTATCTGTGCAAGTCAAAAAACAATATCTTCCTATTTTATAAGATTGGCACAAACTGGCCACCTACGTATAAACTAATGTCAAGCTCGTGGAATAAATTCTCTCTGTTTAGCGTCTTTATAAAGTCAAGCTCTAAAACAAAAAACATATATTTTGATAAGATATAAACAATGCTTGTCACAAGACATAAACTTTATTGATGCACAAGGGAAACTGCTTTGTCACATTGAGACTGCATAATCTTGTAAATCATCACAATGTAGATAATGCTAACTCTCCTTGTACCAATTTGTAACTGAATATGCCATCTCCTTTTGTATTACTAGAATTGTATCCTCTGATAAAAAAAGTGTTTGAGTTTGAGCACTCTGAAGATGACACATTTTGGAGGCATGTGTCTATTTTTATTCCACTGAAGGACTGATGGAAGAACTTAAAAAGCCAATGGCCAAACAACCGTCTTTGAAAACCTGAGGGAAGCTCACAGCTGCCAACACACAGCGGAGCATCAGAAGGGGACACTGAAAGACACACTCTTACAGTACGTCCCCAGAACCGGACCACCATGCCTGGGCGCCCGTCGGGGTCCCCATGATGTAGGTTGTTCAGGATGGGGCTATATCGGGCTACAGCTGTGCCCTTCTCTGCAGAACACCCAGAGAGTCTCACACAAACAAACATGAGTGTGTACAGTTACACGCAGCTGATCAGATTGAAACCGACAACTCCACCACCCCCGCCGATGCAGCGCTGCCATATTCATCATGACATTTCCCTCAAGAAAAAAAAAATACACTGAGGGGAGGATAGAGTTCAACGTCGGAGTTGGCTGATTCTGTTAAGCGCTGACATATTGAATCACATGGACGTGCTGACAGTTGCTTTCCAGGTTTACTGGTTGTAGCTGGTGGCGAGTGAATGTCATAAAGATCTGTGGAAGGACGATGGTGATAAGTTTAGTAAGAGGAGCGGTGGAAAGGGGGTTGGTCAGGGTTCAACATGGTTCCCACAAATCTATTTCCAGAACATTTTCATGACAATTACAAAGGAATTTTCTCCTTTCTCAATGGAGAAAATTGAATCACAATGGGTTTGTACATATTGAGGACTAAATTTTAAAACTGCAAAAGGCTAAGACTATTTTCTTATTTTTTTAGTTTTTATAAAGTACAACACTCTCCAAGTAATTTCCGTGACTGGAAAACTACTCAAAACTCCAGGAGTTGTGTGATGAACTTGGAGTGAAAGTTCAAAGGGAATAATTCGGAAAGGCCCTGTTTCAGTTTTAGATTAATTTAATTAGATTACACAATTTTATAGACACAAAATATACACCTACTGTTGCACCTAAAATCAGTTGAGTTTCTAATAAATTGTGCACTAAGTGTATACAGACACAATCTTGAAAATGGAAAGTGCTACAATTACAGATTTTCTGGACATTTGGACATATGAATAAACTTCACTTTACATGACAACACATCTTGTCTAAAACACAAAGATTCTGTTGTGTTTCTCACTCTAAAGATCCTTTTGAATCCAGCCTAGGTTTCCAGTTTTGTCAGGTATTACAGGATTCTTTGGACTGACCTTCCTCAGTAGAGTTGCTTCAAGAGTTATGGGGTGATTTTAAAAGTCTGCTGCAGTCAAATTGAATAAGAGTTTGGTGACAGCTGAAAACTGGATGCAGGACTCACTTGGAATCTTGACTTTTCCCTGCACTTCACCTCAACGTTACAAAAAAGTGACAGCTTCCAAGACATGGGTGGTGATAAGTCACTGACAAGAGCTTCAATAGAACGCTATATTAATGAGACCAGAATGCAACTTGAGTTTAAATGCTTTGCTATGAGTTTTTCCACATTGATGTCAGAAACATTCTTTCAGGCTCCTAGATTAGCGCTCCAAGACTTAGAATCTGCACATCAGTGGCAAGAAACTATTCTATTTTTAATACTATCTTGTATGTTTTATGTGACTGAAGGACATGTCATGGACCTAAAGTAAAGTAAAAGTTCTTGTTTTGGCATTCTCAGTGATTTTCTAACTTAACTTTGTGACTTCTAAAATGCTAGTTTAAAGAAAATCCTGACCCATCGTTCTGTAGACAGGTTTTCCCAGGTTTAAGACAAGCTATATACTGTATAGAAAGTTGGACAGATGGGAAGATTGTGGAATGAAATGGGGAAAATACCAGGTCTTTTATGAATGATTGTTCTGTTTGTATAGTGTATGCATAGTCCATGTATTCATATCAACCACAACCAGACTTTTTGGTTTATTTACTTTTCCTGATGAAGGCCAAGTGCTGAAGCGTGTCTTTGTTTGATCTGTGAATAAATCTCACGATGGCAAGTGCAGACACTTTCTTTTTTTACGTTTTGTGAGCCAAGTGCAAGCTCTCTCTTATGTGCCAAGAAACAGGTGTGCACAGTGCTTTTTTATTCTTAATTAATTGTCTGTATTAACAAATGTTAATTAATTTTACTATATGCATAGACTGAACCATTTGTAAATTTCATAAGATTCTAGTCATTGGCACTTTAAAAGTCTGTGTGAGTATGTTAATTTTATGTTCATTTATTTTTTTTTTACCTGGTGGATATCCTGATGGCTTAAGCCTTGTTTCCAATGGAGAATTACTGTGTGATAAGGTCAGTACAATTAAGTGTCTATTAACTTAAAGGGTTAAAGTGTCCATTACCAAATGGGATTAATTGTGCCAAAAAGAAAAGAAAACAAAAAGAAAACATGCTGAATGTTGTATTTTTCCTGAACACAAGCAGTACCTGTGGCCTAAAATATGGGGCAAAATGGTGGCAAAAACAAAAGTGTTGATTTAAAATTGTATTCAATGTGTATGTAGAAAAATAAAAATAAACATTGGAATTAACTGTGTGGCACAACATTGATTGTTAAAAAGATCATTTGTTGAACATAATATGCCCTCATTGTAAATATTCATTTGGCTTTGTCTTAAATAGTCCTCTTTGTAATTTTGTGATCTAAAAGCAGAACAAAGTGGCATGACAAGGTAAAGAGGAGATCCATAAAATAAATTAATGGTCCTGATAATTATCTGACAATTCACTTGAATTTAATTATGCTGTGGTTCATTTATCCCCAGAGCCGTAAAGCATCTTGTTCAGTACAAGGACTGAAATGGCAGCTTTATAGGCCAAACAGACGGCACTACATTGAGTTCCAGCAGTTACCACCACATGAAACATTATCATAGCTGTCTCTTGTTTGCAATTGGAAAATTCTTTTTATCTACAAAATTTAGCCCCTTCTCTGCTCAATTGATGTTGAAAAATATTCCTGTTCTTTTTAACATGTTGCATCATTCTAAGTGGCGTTGAGATGGCTCAAGCGTAAATGGACTGCTCCAAATCATTGATTTATTAAATGAGCAATCAATGCACAAAAACAAGATTAACAAGGTACTTTTTGGTTCATTTATGCAAATTAGCCATGTGCTTTTAGTTTCAAAATCGCATTCTGTAAACAGTCAAGACATTTATTTGCTATCAATCCATGGGATTGTTCATGTTAGATTTACCACTTTCCTTACCATACCTTGCTTTATTGTTACAGTTATCAATAAATCATGAGAGCTGTATACACCAATAACACTGCAATTCATCTGTGACAGACGAGTTTTGCAACAACAAAACAATCCTAAGGTTAAATTTAAATAGTTAACATTATTTCCAAATGATCTGTACGTATTGGTGAAGACAAATATTGCAATAATTGAAACTCTTCTGAGGAACATAAAAAATAGCAAATGAACAAAGTTATCTGTGTTACCTGCAGAGATGAACACTTCTTTAGCTGAAAGACACATGCTTTTAACCAACACGCCTGTACGTCCTCTGAGTCTGGATGCTGCAGCTTTTATGGATTAACTTCCCTTCCAACCACCTCCAAACCGCTCTATTTTAATTTCCACCACCGTTCTGCTTCTTGTGAGAGAAAAGCAAACTTTTGCTGCTTTAATTTCTGCCTGATACGCGCCAAAGGCCAGTAAAGATCAACATGTTAATGAAGCGTTCCATATTTAACAGCAGCCTCGGTGCAGACTCACTGGAGTGTGCCACAGATCTGTCGCAGGAAATTGTTTGGAAATGACACAAGGGGTTATTCTCATAAGTCCATTACGTTAGACTGACATTAGGGCCTGACCCCAGCTGACCTCAGGGTGGTCTGTTCATACACATGTGGGTTTAATGAGGTAATTAGTACGTCCTTTTAAATGAATTATTTGATACCATTTTCCAATAAGAGCCTATAGAAATGGTTTGTAAATTAACCATAATCAAACAATTTATAGAAATGAAAGCTACTGTGAACCCTCATTTTTGCTGGTCTAATGGTTTCAGTGTTAAAGTGTTAGAACCTTACCATCTTTTTTTTTTTTTTTTTTACTAGAAAACCTTTCTTGAACTTTTCTTGTACAGCAATAACCCTCTTTCTACCTGCTGCCAGTTTAATCAGAGTATGCTTATGATTCTGAGTTGTGCTAAATGAGCTGAACAAATGTACACTTGACACTAGGGGTGGGACGATGTATGATTTCTTTATCATCGGGATAATAGTTCATCCAGATAATTGGCAGCTGTTTGTTTTTTTCTCACCACAATGCCCTTTAAGGGGCCCAACCACAAGGTATATATTTTTTTATTAATTTTCTGAACTAAAAATTGAATTAAGCTTTTTGTGAAGGAATGATGTTGAAGCAGAACAGACTATTGCTAAATTTCTTTTTTTAAAGAATTGCCTTAATGATTTAATAGGCTGAATTTACAGAAGTTTTAAATTTTATTCACCTTTCTGGACAGGTAGATCTTGTGGCCAAGTGCTTAGAAAGGCTTAATTCATGTAATTTTCCCGTTCAACAAAGTGCATTAAAAATGATTGTTTAACTTCTAAAAGTATTTTAAATTGATTCCAGTATCTTTTAGTGACATTTCCAAACTGCAATTATGATTTCATAATTATTGTAATAATATTGTTAATCAACATTATTGTGGCCAGGATAATCGGAACACAAAATTCTGTCATTGTCTCATGCCAAGTTGGCACACAGTAGTGTAAACGTAAATGACATATTTCTTCAGTTTTTGCCCGTGAGCATGCCATGTTTAATCCATACACCAGTTTGCCCAAGTCTATTTGAGAAGAGGTAAGCACTGATGCACCACACACAGTTCATAAATCTGGGCTTAAAGCATCAGGGCTGATTGGCGCTGCTTGAGTGAAAGTTACTGAAATGAACTGTCTGTTGGCTGAGCTGAGCTGGTATTATATTCTGATATTTCCAAACCCCTAATAAAGCTGCCTTGTGTCCGTAAAAATGTTAACTACTGTGAATAGTCTCAACAAAGAGGAATTACTCTGAGGCAAAAACATCTTGAGGCAGCGAAAGACACAAGAAAGAAGACACTTCACTGAGCCCCAGTCACTGCAGGTCAAAAGGTCAGAGAGAAAGATAAAGTGGTTAACTGACCGTGACTTTGTGTTGTCCGGTGAGGTTAGGCCATTCACACAGCAGCTGGCTCTCGGACAGTGTCAGGACACAGGGAGTCTCTCCAATCAACACTGTGTAGTTCAGACGGTTGTTTCCAGGAGCTGCAGGGATCAGGTTACGGCCCTGAGGAACACATACAAGAGAAAATGTCAGGTATAGGACTGGCCATAATAACTCAGCATAATGAAGACCAACTGTTGTCAGTGCTGTTAAACATCATCATGGATTTGTTGGGTTATTGGTCAGGAGCACTTAGACAACACCAGCTACAGTATATACATATAAAGTAAGGAAACATACACATATGGCTTCAGGGCTCTGCAAAATATTTGATAGGTAGAGCCTATAGAGTGGAATCAGTGTTAGCAGCAAACATAACCTCTGACAAAAACAAATTGCTTCCTCCTTGGTTTCTTCCATACAAAACCGTGCCTATTCAAACATCTGTCTATTTCCCTTGCACTTTTCCATAACAATATCAACCCCACTTGTTCCAATTGGACACGCTCTCGTCTGAGAGATGGACGGGAGTCCGTTTGTGGTGTAATGAAAAGGAAACCAGCAAGAAAACAAAAAGCAGCAGGGAGAAGAACACGTACAAAGGAAAACAGGAGCATGAGATGTGGTGTGGAGAGGAAGAGAAGTGAGAAAGAAGGCGGAACGTGCAGTGAGAGGCGATAGCTGCCGTGTCCCCCGCTGCTTTAACAGTGGGACGTAGAGACACACTCCGCTTTCCAATCCAACCGTCCCGGCAGGCCGCCCAGTAAACATGCATCCCATCCCTCCAATACCACACATGCACACTCTGCGAGGCTTCAAGAGCTGTTACCACATACGCACCGCAGTCAAGAAGCATCACACCAGGACCAAAGTACACAAAAGACGACTCTGACTGAACACCGTGGCTGCACAAAGCACTCTGTTATTCCGGGGTAAGAACGCACACCTGACGCCCGAGATGGGAAATTAATTGCGTGGCGAGAATCTTCAAGAAAGGCTACCCCCGTTAATAAATTGCATTTTTTTGTCCATCTCATCAGAGCTCCCAAACAAGCCAAGCAGGAGATTTGACAATTACCCAGAAGCTCTCTGCTAATAAATGATCATTTAGGAAATAAATGGCAATGGTTACGCTGCTTTCAATCTCCCCATGGCAATAAACATGCTCCCATGCACAGGAAAATTGATTGTGTAAAATTTATACGTGCCAATAGATTTTTCAGGGCTGCTATAGATGGTTTATAAATGGTTTTGAATTTCATTAAAGCGACACTATGCACAATTTTAGCCTAAAATTATCTAATTGATTTAAAATTAAGGGGGAGAAAATATGCTTGACACGCAAATTTCAAAACCTTTACTAATAGTAACTTTTATTTTATATTTATTTATTTAGTATATATTTTTTCATTACATTGGTGGGGATTTTTCTCAGCAACATCCTGTCTTGGTCAGTCGTGTGCCTCACTCTTGCTCAACCAGCGATACAGGCGATCCAATGGCGTTTTTGATGTGGCTCATTTAGCCATACCATTGTGGCACTACTTCACATGAAAACTATGAGCTGTAACGCCAAGTACAAAATCCTATAACAGCACTTTACCATATTAGTTCACATGGCTCTTTGGTTCTGATATTGTCACATGTAATGTTGTACCCAGTGTGTGTTTTGGGACAGTTCTCCCTGACTTTATGGCACAACATATTCTAAAAATATATACGTTAAAGTTAATAAAGAAAATGGCCACTGTCCAGGGTGTACCCCGCCTCAGGCCCAAAGCTGCTGGGATAGGCTCCAGTCACCCGCGAACCAAAACGGGACTAAAGCGGAAAAAAAATAAATGAATAAATAATCAAAAATACATTTTGTAAATTCTACTATCCATTGTCTACTGTCTCTAACTAACTCCTGAACTACTGGAGATAATACATTTACAATTAGGCTGAGAAATTGCCAATTAAATTTATACTTCTGTTCAATGACTGCTAAAGAAAATAAAATAAAAAATAGAAACAGATCAAGTTGGCGCTGGCTGCCTTCACGCTGCCCTATAGCACGAGAAATTAATTAGACAAACTGAAAGGACTGTTATTTAAGAGCGCTCCAGGCTGCGCTGTACCAACTGAGTGGTTAAACAAGTTGCTGTTAGTAACTCAAGGACAAAAACTGGCCTTGGAAGGTGAAAACATTGGCTTTCAATTATAAATTTCTACTCCCCCCCCTCCCCTTCAAAGAGACCTTGTAAACACATTGAAGTGTTTTGCTCTGGTGTACTAGTATCGGCCCAGGTTTTAGTCAGTGCATGTGTACAGGGGGGCCATTATAAATACAAAATGGGTTCAATATGTTTTGAGATAGCTCATCAACATGAAAGTAAAGAAAGGTAAAGAGAAAAACAAGTGCGGTATAAGAGTTCAAATCAAATATTTTGAATGTGTCGATGCGGGTAATCCACGTGGCCAGACTACTATGCTTCATACACAGGGTTTCCTAATATCATATATAACATAAAGAATTACATATTTGTCTCTCCAAGTACCGCCTACTCTTCTGTATTTTATATCAGTGAGAAGAATATTGAAGGATATAGAGAAGTGTAAGAGAAGGCAGGTGCTAAATCTGCAATAGTTTAAAGTAGGTCAATAAGAATTGTATTTATTCTGACTGTAATCTACAGAAGTTTTGAAAACACAAAAACCTAAAATTCAAAAAACTTCTAAGACTTTCTAAGTACTTTGTCCACTTTGGACAACCACCAACCTCTACCACCAACCTCTACCACTGAGCCACTGCGCCCCCCTTGTTGTAACACTCTTTACATACACATTTAAAGCTCTATAGAGAGGAAGGGGCCGTTTTAGTTACACTACTTTCTGTCTCAACAGAGGACAAACTGAGCACTGCTGGAGGAGAAGCCCACTCGTGTCTCTTTTTGAACACACAGTCTTGCATTAGGTTTAGGTCCTTTATAATCACTACAGTGATTTTTTAAAGTGAAATCACTATTTGAACATATTCCACTGGGTTTATTCACAGACAACAGCACATCCCTGTCATAGTTGTTTACATTCTCTAATAAAGAGCAATGTGAGGTGTGGGACTGCACTTTCTTCTATTCTTAGACTGTTTTATTAAAGTATAACTAGAATGGATTCTATGCAGCACTAAGCAGCTCATAAATTTTCAGAACTTTGTCAAGACATTGACCATCTCATGCGAAGTGTATGTTTGAGTACAAAACAGCAGGTAGAGTAGACGTAGAGTGTATTAATGTGTTGATGTCTGACCTTGAGGATGAGCGGCGATGTGGGTTTGAGCTCAAGTATTCCAGACGGACTCAATGGTTCAAAAACAGGGTCTGGGTAGTAGCTGAAAGTCTCATTGACTACCACAAGAGCATTCACGTTGTCCATGTAGAAGCCGATCTCATCTGGACCTGTGCCCGTCTCGGAGAAGCCCAGCTCGGAATCGGCCACGGATGGAGCCATGCAAACCATGACGGAGTTGTTGTACACAGTGCAGTTCTATAAACAAATAAACAATAGGAAGGGTTATAAAAGCTGTGGGGTACAATAAGCTATCCTACTGTAAGTCAGTGTTCCATGAAACAACAATGCTGTTAAGAGTAGTTACAGGTAAATTGTGCTTTAAAACCCATAAGCGGGTTTGCAAAAGGTAGCTTGCTTATATTTCAAAAGCCAGTTTTGTTTAGAAAACCTAATGATTTTATGCAAACAACAAAAACATAAGTACATCTTCACGTTAGGGGACATTTTCCTCTTTCACATGTGATGTTTTTACTGTAAATTATATTCATTCATTCATTTATTCATTCAGGGTATTCCGGCCATGACTCTGATGGTTCTGTACTTTCCGCCTCCAAGCATATACACAAATATAAATTATATTTAGGTTTTAAAAACAGAATAAAACCTTTTGCCATGAAACAATGAAACAACTGTAGCAAACTGGGAAGACTTTAATAAAGACACTAAAATTATCAGTTTTGTTCAGTGAGACATACACAAGAGGTTTTTTTTTGTACGATTTTTGGGATTTTTGTCAAGAATTAACAATTGTGCCTAGTATTTTGTCCATGTCATAAAACAATAACATTTGTCTAAAACATCAAGAACCTTATCGGTTGAGATACAGGAGCTAAATGTTATGAGAGATTGTTTTTTATTTAAGGATTGAGCCAAAGTAAATATGTATATATATATATATATATATATATATATATATATAGTTTTATTTATATAGCGCTTTTACAGAGCTTTCAATATCAATTATTCATTCACTCCACAGTCACACACTGGTGGTAGTAAGCTACATCTGTAGCCACAGCTGCCCTGGGGCAGACTGGCAGAGACGTGGCAGCCATTCCGCGCCTACGGACTCTCCGACCATCACCAAATACATTCATATTCTTACGAGGCAAGGTGGGTTAAGTGTCTTGCCCAAGGACACAACGACAGTATGAACTGTGGGGAGAGCAGGAATCAAACTACCTTCCGGTTGAAGGACGGCCACTCTACCACTGAGCTACTGCTGCCCCTTATTAAGCACATTGTGGTGATATAACAGTATTATAAAGATATGCACAAGACACACATTAGTAAAGTTTATTGACATGCAACTGCTGTTGCATTGCTACTTGATGTGACACCACAGGAAAACATAAAAGAGAGCTTGATATTCTCTCTATTCTTGTCTCTCCTTTTATTTGCCTAGTCACTACAATATGATGTTGTATACTGTTACATATATTATTTGTTTACACAGCAGACACAAGTGTATGCAATGGAAATAAAAGAATATATATACAAAAGCTATGACACAGATGATTGTCCGGTGATACAGGTGCTGTGGGACAGGGCCCTACACTGTTTGAAACTGCCAAGATCTTGTAAACTAACTTAGCGACAAGTTAAGATGACCCTCAAATATTGGAAAAGCCCTGAAAGCCCCAATAAGGGAGTGGCTTAGTTTCATTATCAAAATTGTAAGAAATTATTTTGGCAAAAATATATAACAGGAGTGAAACAATACTTAAATATGGTCTATGGACTTGTTCACCCTGCACTGCCCCACCTGGTTTAAATCAATGATTGCCTAGTCTTTCCAGGGGAAATAATAAAAATCTTTATATTTATAGTTATTGTAATATAATATTATAATATTTAGAGTGAACAATTGCTGCTTAATTTTGTTTTCTATAATTTTTGTAATTTATTTATTTTTTGTTTGTCTGTTTTAAAAAAAATGGGGTTTTAAAAATGCACCTGGCTGAGTGGTTAGCACTGAGTGGTTGCCTCACAGCAAGAAGGTCGTGAGTTCAAAACCCAGCCGACCTAAACATTCTCGGCCGACTCCGGACTTTCTGTGAGGAGTCTGCATGTCCTCCACGTGTTACTGTGGGTTCTCTCCGGGTACTCCGGCTTCCTCCCACCGTCCAAACACATGCATGTACAGGTTAATTGGCAACTCTAAAGTGTCCCTAGTGAATAAATGTGAGAGTGAATGCTTGTTTGTCACTGTCTGTCTCTAAATGTCAGCCCTGCGACTAACTGGCCACTGTCCAGGGTGTACCCCGCCTCAGGCCCAAAGCTGCTGGGATAGGCTCCAGTCACCCGCGACCCCTAATGGGACAAAGCGGTAGAAAATGAATGAATGTTTTAAAAAAATAAATAAATAAATAAAAAATGCTATTGATGCATGAGCACCAGTTGTGCTAAGGGCCTATTTAAGTGTCTGAAAAATGACTTGTTTTTCATATTTGTGAAACTGTGCTATGCTGGGTTGATGCTTTGGGAAGATATGTGTAATAAAGATGTTAAAATAAAATCTGCAAAAGATGATTAGTGTGATGCCAGTCTGGGCACATATCAATAAAATTGAAGTGGCTTAGTCTTGCTCCATGCTCTGTTCGTAAGCCTCAACAGTAACAACCTTCTGTAAACGAATAAAACTCACTCAACATTTCTCACTTACTCATGTAGACACACTTTATTGCACTCTAACACTTGTGTGCAGCGCTGACATTTGAAAAGCTCTGTGGCCTGAGGTAGTGTCAGACATCTTAGACGGTCTGCCACCTTTAGTAGCATTCGGTTGGCCAAGCTGATTTTTCTTAAAGGTGCATTGTGTATGTTTTTATAGCATAAAGCTGAACTAAGCAGAACACATGAGAGGACAAACTGAGCCCAGAGCAGACGGTGGCGTGTCATTATTACTCACATGAAATGATTCTGCCTGTCCGTACTTGGCTCTGATCTTTGGCTCCCGGATGGTTGCGAGGTTGGTTCCACTCACTGTCAGCAGGGTTCCACCACTGTAGAGCAACAAGACAAGAAACACTGTCACACATATAACACAATGCATGTTATATAAATTCAAACATTGTACAGATTACAAAATTTTGACGCCTGTAGATTTCTATTCACAAACCAGATGCTATGTTTTGGATAAGCTTTTAATTCCTGGTGATTGTTATGTAAAATGTAGCTTAATAGCATTTATGTTTTAAACAAACTTTCATTTTATTTTAACATTTTTCCAAGACAGAAATTTTGTAGATTCACAGAAAATGACTGTTAACATGGCAATTTTGTAAGTTAGCCTTTAAACTGGATTGACTCAGAGAACTGGTTTGCTGCTGTATATGAGGAGCCTTTAGGGTCAGGAAAACAAAACACAGTTTCTTGAAGCAATAAAAATCTGTTTAGAAATATGACACAGTTTTATACATGTATGTTTTATAAGACAATTGTAATTACGATTAACTTGAATATTGTAGTGCATTTAACACATTCTAGTACCAATAATGTGTCTCCCGAGTCATTCATGTGAAATTAACTGCTTTGTGACCATCTTTGATTTCCAAAAACGTAGTGTATTCAATATCCATTTATACCGGAAAGCATCTGAACATAATCTGAACTCGGTATCTCTTTTAATTTAAGACATTTCTATGTTTAAAAAAGTCAAGAGTGGGTCAATGCAAAATCAGGGCCACTTGAAATTTAACAAAGCTCCAACAAAGAGCCATAACCTTCGGACAACTTTTGCCAGATTGATGACCTTTCAAGACGTTCCACACAATGTGAATTGTGCCCTGACTTTGGCTTAGTTTCTTTTAGACATAAAATTTTCACAAACTCAAAAAGATGCCAATCCTTTGAAGACGGTCAAATGGTCTTGTCCCTGCCACTTAACACTGCTCTTATACAGCTGTAAACTCCTTCTCTGACTCGTGCACACACAGAACTATAGGTAATTAACTAATTATATATGCAAAAATCACATACAACCCTACATCAAAACCCAAAGAATATTTGGAATGCACTTTGTTCCAGTCAGAAAACAAGGAAGAAAAACTCTACAATAAAAACTTGCTCCAAACTGACAACCCACATCCGACATTTTCAAGTGTTTCCAAACCTGACTGATTTTGCTGCAGCCCTTTTCCATTTTTCATTCTGCTCCTGCTTCCTCTAACAGTAGTAAAATAAAAATCCCTACTACAGAGGAGATATTACGGCAGGCTCCAGCCTCTTGTAAAAGAAACTGCTCACCACTCGACTTACATTTGATTCATAGTGTCGTCGTAAGCCTTATCTGACCTCCTGGATACCTTTCCCATTTTACCATTGTCGTTTTCCGGCTCTGTCTAGCCTCTTTGGTTATTCTGCTGGAGGATCATTGTCTTTCACTGCTCCCTCTGAAAAAAGAGTTCATAAAATCCTATATTTTTGCAATGTGCTTCCTGGTATTGTACGACTGCAGTTTAAAATAAAAAGTATTTCTTTCTAGCTCCAAACACTTGAACACTTTAGTGTCCAGGAGAGTTCAATCTTTAGTACAAAACTTTTACTAAATGCATTACACTTAATTCTTTGCAAAGAGAACTTTGCTGTGATATCCTGCCCATGCAATGTAGATATAGGGTGTGTTCACACTCGCTTAATTTAGTTTGCACCAAAACAGAAAAACGAGTCACTTAGTTTTGGTCCCTGAGCAAAAAGTCCCAGTCCACCGATCGTTCACAACTGGCATTTTTAAACTGCGACCATGCAACAAAAGCAACGCCTTTCTTAAATTAATTTGCTGATTTGTCATTTCACCTCCAGTGCCTCACGTTTGCTTTCTTTTCATTTTATTTAGTTGATGGACAACATTGTTTTGTCTGGTTTTTACCACTCTGGGGAAAGCAAAACCTTATGTGGTGGTTTCATCACCAATTTATGATGCACTTCCTGTTTGGGCTTGTCTGTGGTCCACTTGAGGTTCACATATTAATCAAATTATACCAAGGTTCAGTTTGAAGCGCTTTGAACACCTTTTTTTTTTGAAGGGGTCATGGAGCATGTTTGGTGCACACTGAGGTTCATATGCATTCACACTTATCCAAGTGAACTGCACTAATAGAGCACAGTTTGAACCACACCGAACACAGCAAGTGTGAACACACTCTTAGTCTCTGTGGAGTTTGACTATGAGACTTTGTTGATCTCCTTCACTTGACTTTACTTAGCCAATAGCTTTGAACATTAACTGAGTGGAAGAGCAAGACAATGCCAACACCTGGTTTACTACAAAGTGTACATTCATTCACTCTTTTGTTTTCTACAAAAGTAATACAACAATAATACAAGTCCAGTAATTTGCACATGCTGGCAAAAAATCTGTAAAGATAAAATCTTGGTGCTCATGTATAGTTAGTTTCTTATACGTTTGTGTGTGCTATCCTGAAGCAAACTTTTACTAAACCAGGCCCAAATCCTGGAATCCTTTTAACACACTTTCTATAAAGGAATTGAAAAAAGTACCCTTCATTTTGCCTGCAGGATTGGTGTTTGAACATCCAAACATCTTTCACTGCTGGGACATTTGTTGAGGAGGAGGTAGTCAGGTGTTTGCGGGACTTTTACTTTAACTACACACGCTCCTTTCATTGTGTCATGCTGCTTTCTTGTTTTACACTACAGCACTTGGAAACGTAAGAGACCAAATTGCATAACCGACCACAAGACACTTCTACAGAGCCGGGCTGAGTGCCATAAAACCCTGCTGCAAAAATGCTACAATTAATTTTACACAAATCAACTCTGTTCTGTGGAGAAGAGTCTAATTAATGTTAAGACAATGTAATATCGGGAAAGTTCTGCTTAAATCACAACTCTGTCTTTAGTTTTCTAATCATCTCGCCTCCAACTCTCTGAATGCAAATGAGTTGTATGCCAAAGGAAGAAATAGACACAGTTTTCTTCGATTATTAGTTTGAAAGATTCCTACTTTGCAAACTGCCATTTATCAAACGGCAGCACTTCAAATACCTCTAGACTATACATTTGCAGCTCAGAGCCTGTTGCAGCGTGGAAGAGACAGCTGATTAACAAGGGAGCCAGCAAGCGGAGGATGCGTTCAAATAAGCAGGTTTTAATTAAGGGTTTTTGTCAGCGCATCATGGGACGAGGCTGGCGTTTCTTTCAACAATGTGTTTCCTATATGCCTTCTTTCTTCCCCTTGATCCTCTGCAGCTTGATGTTGATTCGTGCTGAGGTGCCACTGAGATTTGGAAGTCTCTTCAGCACACGCTTTTGGGAAAAGACAACAAGGCAGTATCAGCTCTCGGAAACCAAAACACTATGCTCTCGTACAACCTTCGGCATCTTACTATTACGATTTTTCTCCACCTCTTCTTCCACTGTTCAGAGTACTTTTACTTTATGCAATTAAGTAACCAATTCAAAAATACATAAATGTCTTTGGACAGTGGGAAGAACATACAGGAAGGGTATAGAGACTCCACCCAGATAGGCCATGGTCTGCTGGCATGGGAATTGAGCCAACAGTCATGCCCAAGACAGCAACACACCTGAAATAGCTTATGATGCCTTTAGATGTACCAACAAAGTTGATGAGTAAAGACTTGAGGAGTCTGCTTTAGGAATAATGCACACAATTTAAAAGCTAGCACTTTTTCACACCTCTCTAAAAAGCACATGATGACATTTCCTCTGATCAAGGCTGCGATCCCCCGGCCACCTGACAGAAACCTGTCATCCAGTTTTGAGTATTTAGGGGGGCCCTGCTCCTGCGGCCACTCAATATTCAGCTGCGCCACTGCTCTTGTAACCACCTCGAGTAGCTCCTCAAACGCCACGTCAGAGCGGGTGGAGCGCTCCGAGGAGGCGACGCCCGCAGAAGCCAAGGATGAGGCATCATCGAGATGCTCGCGGGAAGCGCCGGAGCGCGCCCGCCCGAGCACAGAGCCGGTGTCCGCCTCATCTGGAGAGAGCGCGAGGGACATAGGACTCCCTGATCCCTGCGCCTCAGCCAGATCGACACAAACCCCACAACCTGAGTGGGGAGGCGGCCAATTAGATCTCTGCATTGAAGCATCTTTTGGAGACTTACTGCTTTGTTCAAGAGCACACTGGCAGATTCTTAAGTAGTTCCAAACACTGCACAAATCTGCTTTATTTACCCAACCAGTTTTGGGAAAAGATTTGAATATTTTGGTCAACAAAATTGCTTTCTTTAACCTCCACTGCTTGCACCAATCTCTTCCCTTCAGCGTCCCACATGAGCACTCTTGACATTGATTTATTTTTGAAGTGCGGTCTCCATTCGAAATGGAATATCACCAGCCAGCCACAGTGATAATGCACTTTAGTGTCTGTGTTCCTTCTTTTCCATCCGCCCCTCATGATATCATCTGCGATACACAATCATTATTCCTGGTCACTGAACGTGTCTTTGCACAAAGACCAGCAATGAGGCCAATTTGAACAATGCAACACCACATCTGTTTTCAGCATTTTTAAGAAATCTTTACTTGGACATTTCCTGGACTTTTTACGTGTGTAGCCTGGAAAAGAATTGACTATAAATAGTACAAGTGGGACTTTATGTTCACAAACTTCAGCAGCCTCTGAGGGTAGACTTCAAACTTAAATTCCCAGTGTATTCACAGAATGCATACATTTGATGTTGCATCTAAAGCCAAATTAGTTTCAAACAAAATGCACAGTGACATTTGGGAATTTAACTCTACAAAGTCCATATCCATAAAGAGCTTTTATCTTTAACAAAAAAATTAATCTAGCTCAAATTGTTACTAACTAAGAACAAACACACTTTATCCCCCACTGTTCACTACTCCACACCACTATCTTCCACTCAACTAAATCATCATTTACAGGTTTAAATAACAATCTATCACATTGATTCTTGTTATTTTGCCAATGCATTTTTGTTTGTTTCTTATAAATGTAAAGAAATGTTGCGCTTTTGGTAAGGAATATCTTGATGGATATGGGCACCTGTTATTTCTATATTCTTTAAATGTCCATGTTGGGCACCTCGCACATTTCACTGGTTACTTTGGGCCAAAACCAGAAACACTTTGTCCATCACTTCAGGCTAACTGATGAAGAGATGGAGGCCAGATTCAAAGCATTCTGGGAAAACACTGTTTGTTTTATTTTGCAGTCCTGGCTGAGCCTCCTGAGCCCCAGTTTGGAGCTGTCCCAACACACACAAATGTGGATGGTCACTGTGGGGGGGCAGGTCAGTGATTGGGGCTCAGCTGCTCGTCTGCCCGTCCTACGGAGTGAAAGGAACAGGCCAGAAATCATCAGCGCTGGCCTCTAACAAGCACTGCATCTACCATCTACTGATGAGTCACCGCACGGAACAGGCACAGGAGCGGCGCCAGGAGAGGTGAAATCAAGAAAAACAAGAAGAACAAAACTTCTTCAGAAGAGAAAAAGGAAAAAATAGAAAGGTTTGTGCTAAGAATAGTGTATAAACTTACAAAAGTAAATTGCTCTTAAACAATATTTCAAATGAAACAAGTCTAGTAAAACCAAATCTTCAATTGCAATTTCGTGCTCAAAGGTGTATGTTAAAAAAAAATTTGGGATATCATATTGTACTGATACAGTGTGATAGAATGTGCAGCGTCAATTTGCTTAACACAGCAATGTAATACTACAGTGTAATGACACAATGTAACACCCCAATGTCACTTCAGAGTATAATGTCACAATGGCACTGTAACATCGCAGCACGTCATGTAACACATTAACATCATCATGTAACACATTAACATCATTGTGTAATGGACACAATGTAACAATGGAATCTAACACCTACTACAATGTAATGGCACGTTGTACTGCCACATACTGTGATGTCCTGATGTAACACAGCAATGTTGCGTCACAGTGTAACAACATGATGAAATACTACAATTCAACACCACAATGTACCACCACAAAAATATATATATATTAAAGACGCACATTCTAACACAATGTAAACCCACAATGTAATGCAACAATGTAATAATAATAATATATTGTAATCTCTTAAAGAGATAATTATTGTAAGGTCTTAAGGCCTTCTGTGAGATCGTAGACATACATACTAGCTAGTGGTTTTGCAGTGGACAACAGAACTAGCAAAGAAAAAAAACAGACCATTTTAGCATCTCCTTAAAAGAATGGATATAGAAAACTGAGCAATAGGATCTGACCAAACTTTGCTGTATTGAGTCAACGAATAATAAATGTAACATAATATAATCATGTAACATTTTACCATTATATTGGTACAGCGTAATTTAACATCACAATCACACTGTTAAGCCACAAAGGAACTAAACAGAAATGTCAAACAAAATACGCCTGTTATGCTTATTTAATGTAAACACCCATTTGTTTGCTGATGTGTGTGTTTGTCTTGTGGGACTAGCACAGCATACAGCATGTTAAGTCTTGGTCAGAAAACATCAAATACTAGAGCCACTGTGCAGATCCCAGCAGCCATCCTCAGAGATATCCACCCACCCCTGGAGTATCCTCAGGAAAGCCATGAAACTAAGCACTAGTTCTGGAGCCTGCATCCATCAAGTGGACTAATACAGTGTACAGTGTGTGTGTCTGGCATGGCCTCCCTGCCTGTGAATTCCTTTAATGTGAAACTCTTTGGCTGTGTGTACTCCCTAGCGATGCTCCTGTCATATCCGATGTTGACTAGCGGAAGCTCTTCCTTCATTTAGCTTGGACTGCACTAAACCTTTTGACAGCATGTGGGAGGCTGGGCATGCAAACACTTAGGAAAAAACAAAGTTACATTCCATTACTGATTGAATTTTTTGCCTGCATGCCATCATCTGATAAGTCGACTCTTCAATCACAAACCTCGTTCAAACAATTAATGATCTGAGTAAAACGACAGGCTTTAAATTCCCTCGTTTCTGATTTCCTCTGCTCAAAATGAAAAATCTTCAGGGAGTACTATCAATTTAACTCCATCAAACTCCCTGTCAGAGCGCTTATCCAAGGAATTGCTGACATATTTTTACAGCAACATTAAGGAGGTAATTGGATGTGACTTCCTGTTTAAGCCATTAAAACTGCTTGGATTTTGCTTTCAAATTTGACTGGCTGTAAAACAAGACTCTATGGGTAAACACCTTTTGGTTTAGCTGTAGTTATTTCCTTTTCTTTTGCATTCTCCCTCGCAAAGCACTCACAAAACAGATGCCTTCTACAAAACACAGTGCAAAGCTATTTGTTTCAACAAATAGGAACATTCTTACAAGACAAAACTAATGTTGTGCGTGGGCTATGAAGGTATAATGATGCATTGTGAGCCTGAATGGACTGCAAATTAGAAGAAAGGTAGACAATGAAGCGGCTAAGCTAAGTGGGTCTGCACAGAGACTTACCTGGCAATGCTCCAGTCGGGCTCAATCTTCAGGACAGTGGGATCCTCTGTGTAGTTAAACTTGACCTCTGGGTTCCGGAGCTCAGCGTCGTCAATGTCCACCAGAACAGACACGCTGCCAGCGGCGAGTCCGGCGGGGGTTACACACACAATCTCACGAGCATTTCTCCTGAACAGACAGGGAGAACAGTTAAGAAAAGTCTTGGTATTGTTCAAAGTCATAACAATATAGCAATAGCTTTTAATACATTAATCTATACATTCTCAAAACAATCCATACAAAAGGCTTAAGTCCCATTTACACTGAAGGGAAGAGGACTCAAAAGCACAAAGCCTATGACTGAATAATATAAAATACACAGACTAGTTGCGCTAAAGGGGTTAATGTTTCTGCCCTTCTGTGACATTGAAGATATACATACTAGCTAAGTTGTTTTGCAGTGGACAACAGAATTAGCAAGGGAGAGAAAAAGACCATTTTAGCATCTCCTTAAAAGCACTGATATAGCAATGGGATCTGACCTAACTTCTCTGTAGTGAGTCAACATCTCTTTATGTTGTAGGCCTACAAGCCTTACCAGTTTGATGCTTTAGTGTAGTATCTATATGGTTATTTTCAAGATTTCTAGAATATGTTCAATGTCACTGATCCCCGCGTTTTGGAAGGGTTTAAGGATATTTATCTATTAAGTTTTGTAACATATAGCTCAACTGTGGAATATAGTGCTTGAAAACAGTTCACACACACTTTTACCATCATATTGTATTGTTAGACTTTAAAGTCACAGTCTACTGCAATGAAATAATGCCACAAAATAAGTCATTTAACACACCACCGTCTAACACTGTAATGTGACAGTACAATCTAATAATGAAATGTAACGTCACAATGTAACTTCACAATGTAACTTCACAATGTAACTTCAAATGTTACTTCACAAAGTAACATCACAATGTAACACTATATTGTTACACATTTGTACAAGGAGCACTGGACTTCAATAACTCAATGCTGCATATCATTATTTCAAGAGTTCATTTGCAAAAACGTTGAACTAAGGCTTGAAATATATTCTTTGCATAGCCCTGTTTTCAAAGCCTAAATCCATATTAGTGGAACCACACAAGTTTGGTTTGACTGATATCACCTTTAGCAAATAATCAAATATATAAAAAACTGAATATAATTAATAAAAACATAGTTATCTGCTTTTGCAAATGAACTCTTCATTTGATTGTCTCAAGCTCTGTACTCCAAACCCTTAGATGCTGAAATATTTTATTTACTTTGAAAAATTTTAGTTAAAGCACAATACAGCCTATGCACATTCTAGAGCTGGTGTAAAAATATACTATAGAAAATCCATTATTTAAGTGTGTGCATTTATAAATGTGTGTACTTTGATGTCCCAAAGGCAAAACAACATTTCAGTTGCAGTCTTGAGTGCAGTCCCCAGCAGCTACATTATCTAATATGTATTTAGCACAGTTGAGCGGCGGCTGCTTTTCCGGGCCATGACTTCAAACCGCTGATATGTGTTTGTAAGATTCTATTGTGCGTCTGTATATACCATAGCAGTCCCACTGGGAGTAGGAGCAAAAAAATATACACTTTCTCCTCATCCCCTCTTTTAGGCTGTTACCATAGCAACTCCATTCAAAACAACTGGAGTGCTGTAGTCTTCAGGAGATGCCGTAAACACAGTGGCATGGCGAGGGCAGAGCAAACTGCGCTGAGTTTTTGCAGCAGCTCTGGAAAAACGCAGTATGTGTTGGATTACTGTGAGCAGAAATTTGAAATGCAAAGACATCAAAGCCAGCATACATTGGCTTTAATAGAGATTAGCTACGAGAGGCTAATCCCTTCATTTGACACGCAGCACAACTGTGGCAATAGTCAGGATTTCTTTTTAATGCATGAGATTAGGGAAAGCCTGTATGGGGGCAGACAAGGAGATACAAGCACACTCCCAAATCCTTGTTGATTACCTGAGTATTTTTGAATTGTATATCAAATTGCATAATACTGAAAATTTATTTTAAAAGAGGAATTACTTACTATTTTAGTATCTAGTTGTAATTGTGTGGTTAGATCTTGTCCACCTTTATTATTATTATTGTTATGGTTTTTTGAATTGCTTTTAGGAGCTGAAAAAACATTCAAACTATTGTTACTATTTAGGACAGGTTCAGGTTTTTCTGCAATGTTTAGCTTATTTATTTCTCATGCTTCTTTCCACAAATGTTGTGGTCTTTTTGCAATTCATTACTTTTCATAAATGTTCAACTTTCAAAGTATTTAAATTATGAGCTCAGGAGATTCACCACAGTTCTCCATAGACTCCAATTCTAAAACACTTTGTCTTTTCCTCAAAAACACACAATTCTTACACATCCATTGTCCCTCACTCAATTTTTAATCAGTATGTACAGTCTTTAAACTTACTTCAACATCCTTTGTTCTGCTTTTGAACATCTTTTACCTACAATACTTTAAACTTTATTCAACATCTTCAGCTTCTTGACACAAAATTGAACAGGTTTAATTTTATACAGCTTTGTCTAGATTGTTCAGCAATGTTTTTGCAATCAGATGCTATTGCTGTATGCACATAAACACGTTTTATAGTATGCCACTTGTGTGCCTATTTCTGCAATTTAGTTTTTCATTTCATTTTCATTTTCTGCATTGTTTGTTCCTTATGTCTCTATCTTTACAAAAATGTATGTGCTGCGTCTTGTACGTCACACTAGAAGCCAGCCAGCTTTTGAGACATTGCCTTGACTTTTAGGAGAAAGTCTTATTGTAATTCCTTTTTGCTGTGATGACCCAGCTTCTCAGCAGGATGCATTAACATTTCATTGATAGAAGCATAGAATGTGTCTTACTTCTTGAAGTGGCACGGCTGTGGTCCAATACTAACAGACACGTAGCTGCCTGCATTCAGGTAGCTGCCCTCGATGGTGACACGGGTCCCTCCTGAGATGGGCCCCTGGGATGGCTGGATGCGCGTGAAGAATGGAGTCTGCATAGAACAACAGGCATACAAAGTTAGTGAAGTATGCAGATGACACAACTGTGTATCACTGACTTTATCTGCTGACCTGAGTCCGCTGAGCCTGGCGTACAGTACTTATGGTTTAGTGCTGGCTTAAATGAGGTAGAGACTGAATTTAAGCCTGGGTCTGTCCAAAGTGTGTTTTTGCTTTAGTTGTTAAATATCTCGGTCTAATGTAGTTTAGTCCAGAGTTTATTATTCTTGTATCAATGCTGGGTTTAGTCCAAAGGTTTGTCCTGTTATAGTCCCACATGTAGGTCTAATTTAATACTGGGTAGTGTATACTTTCAGTTTCTATACATTTATTATCTGTTAGTGCAAGTCAGTAGATGTCCTTTGTCCTTACCACAAAGGTGAATGGCCTGGGCGACAGAGCTCGATAGTCACTGATGCAGTCTCTAACGCACACCTCCACTTGAGCCTCCTGGACTCTGTATCCCGTCGCATCATTCAGCAGACACACTATTCTGTTGGAAAAGGGAGTGCAGAGGGTTATCAGCAAAAATACAACATATACAGCATTTAAGTACCTCCCAATATATCACAGCATGACTAATTCATAATATTGTTAAAACACACATATAGTGTATACTGTATATGGTCTATTGTTTGGTTTAGGCAAATGCCGTAATCTGTGCTCCCCTACATTTCTCATCTGCAGCCCCTTTAGTCCTCACTCCACAGTTTAGACCCAAGCAAGATGAAATCAATAGACAGTCACATGATCTTATTATATGTATTGCACACTGCAACAAAACACAATAGAATTACATACGAGTGTAATAAGAAATCCAGGCTGAAGTGGCGCAGGGGAGACACACAGAGGAACCGATGCATGTGTAATGTTTGAATAGAAATGGCTGATCCGGACGCATGCATCACTTCCCGACTAAGTGCACTACACAGACATTGTTTGATCTGTTTGAACCCAATTCCTCAGCCGTGGAAGACCCTGCAGATGAGTAAATGTCAGGAACGGCAGGGAAAGGAAATGAAGGGGAGAGCCTATGCAGGAAGTAATAATCTTTATTTTTATATAGCGCTTTTCCACCTACTGTAGTAGGCACTCAAAGCGCTTTACATACATTCAACTATTTACCAGTGTTACAGAACATCACTGGAGGCAATGTAGGTTAAGTGTCTTGCCCAAGGACACAACGACAGTATGTGGGGGAGAGCGGGATGTTATGATGTTTTGGGATGTTTCGAGCGGGGATCGAACCGACCACCCGACGGTCGAAGGACGGCCGCTCTACCCACTGCAGATGTTGTGGGCTTAAATAGCAATATGTTTGTTCCATTTATGTGACAAGAAAAGTTAAATGTAAAACCAATTTTGTTAAAATAAACTTGGGCATAGCATACATCAGACTCATGCTGTCAGCTGTTCCACTCAGAGACAGGTATCTGGTACATTATAGTTGGATGTCAAGAATATAGGATGACAAGAAATCAAAACTATTCCTCTGCTGAGTAGGTGACCTTGATTGACTGAAAGACGCTGATTTAAAACAGTGCTTATTGTTGTCTAAGTTTCCAGATGGCATTTAAAAAAAAGGAGACAAAAACCAAAAGAAAGAAAGTATTTAAGAGTTCCTCAAACAAAGCTCTCTATAAGCTCTTTCTTTTTCATCAGGCTTCTGTAAAATCCATATCAAACTTTAACATTTTACTTTGAAGAAAACCAGCCTTTGAGAAGAATCTTAGGGTTTTGCAACTTGCTCCATTCAAGAACATGCCACCCACCTCTCGGCGCTCACATACTCCTCCTCGATGGGCACACAGGGCACCTTTCCCAGTCGGACGCCCATCTGGATGTCCCTGAATTGCAGACCCAGGTTCTCCCCCAGGATGGTCACCCTGGTCCCGCCCTGACGAGGCCCAGTCTCTGGATACAACTGCAACAGTGAAAAAAGTTGAGGTCAGTGATATGATGGTATGCATTGATTAATAATTCACTTATTTTAATTTTTTATAAGGAACTCATCAATTTAATCTGGTTTTCTAAATCTCTAAAACTACTGCTGTGTTACATAACGTTAAGGACTCATTAAATAAAAAAAGCATTGTGTATTTTGTATAACTTATTGATGCAAGTAAAAATATATATCAATCCAATTTGTCTTTTACAGAAAAGAGCTGTAGGGGTCATTATTATCAAGTTATTGAAAGTAGATAATATTTAAAAATATATAAAATCATGTATATAGCTCACTTGAAAGCACAATTATGATTTAAAAGGAGCTGAGATTTAAAAAAAAAAAAAAAGATTCAGAACTGCAAAAATGGACCGATTCATTTACAATATATGTTCACAATATGTTGTATTTGACATTTTAATTGACACTGCACCACATTGTATATATATATATATATATATATATATATATATATATATATATATATATATATATATATATATATATATATATATATATATAATTGAATTTAGTCTGAAATTAGGCTTACGGATTTTTCTTGTTTTGATCCATAAATTGTCCCAAGGTTAGACCAAACGTAGTCCAAACATTATTTAAGTTTAAGAAATAAAAAATAAAAAATTGTTGGTTCTGGTTTAGGTCTAGGTTTATTCTTGTGTTACTTCTGAATTTAGATCAAATTAGTTTTAAGGCTGATTTGATCCCAGGTATATACATAGTTTGATCATAGCTAATGTTTTAAGACATGTCTAACTAGACATATCTATTTGAAAGACATTTTATAATATAATGGAAAATGTGTATCATTATTGTACTTGTAGTAACTTTCATGCAATATTAAAAACCATGCAATCTTAAAACCATGGGCCTTCAAAAACACATTTAAATTGAGACACCCACTACACACACATGATATTCAGACCAGCCCATATCAGGTGATTCAAGTTATAATGAAGAAAAATCAACCTTTCAGTTAAAAAAAAAAACAAAAAAAAACTAAACGAGACAAAAAACACCTGGGACTGACCAAGACCAGGCTACAACCTCTCAGCAGCTTAATTAAAACTTATTACGCTCCGGCATCATTGTTGCGGCTGCAGCGCTGTAACGCTCAGTTGCACCGGCGAAGCATAATGTGATTTATCTATACGGATTATGGCGCGTAACGGGGACAGGTGTGGAGTGACAAAAACAAATGCGGTGACTGATGGACGGCGGCTGTCAGACACTCACTACACGTTCATCCAGCCCCTAACAAGCATCATGAGGTAATTATGGGTAGCCTGCCCGCTGCCCTGTTCTCCTGCAGAGTCTGGTTAAACCGACCCTGTACTGTGGAAAAGCTTATTCAGGCATGGCAGCGTACGGCGATTAGTAATGACAGACTCAAGAAACATACCTTGACTAAGGACAAATGGTGATGGTGTAGACCTATAAGATTCAAAATTGATATATAATGAAGAGACTGCAGTTTTTTTATGACTTTTATTTCATAGTTTTAGTGACTAGGGCTGTGGATTATGTGTTTAAAAGGTCAACAATTTCATTTTCCACCACTTATGTTCAAAGTAACACAATCTTGCGTTGCCAGTTTGGGTGTAAATCTAGCATTATCTTTTAAGGGTCTTGGAGCTGGAGCCAGTCCTAGCTGCTTACAGAGTGAGGCGAAAATAATTACAATCCAAATTTAGCTAAATTGTCAACTTTTTCAAGCTTTATCTTGCACACTGCAAAAAAGACAACCAAAACTAGTATCAAGAGTGAGTTACCCCAAAACCCTTAAATATATATTAAACTAGGGAGAGCTTTGACAATAGGGGAGACACTGAGAAGCAATGCTGCAGTGTTAAAGGTTTCTAGATTTAGAAAGCTTCTAAGAGTGATACAATCATGTTATGTAGTATATGTTTGAACCAAATGGAACGCATCAGTCAAAACTATTTTCTTTGCCTTTGTTTACTACATTATATAAAACTCCACTGAAAACAGTAATGTTTTATAACTTGCTTTTCTAGATTGGTCAGAATACATTTTGTTTCAAAGATTTTCACTGAAATCCGCTTCTGACCTTTTTCAACTGGATTGCGTCACAGACAACATGTCCCTGCAGAGCTACCATAACTGTTCACATGCTCTAAGAAGGAGGAGTTAAATGTGTAGGCAGAAACTACAGTACACATCCAGTCGTAAAATAATATACTAACCATGACAACCAGTAGTCCTTTTTTATAAAGCATTGTTTTTTTATATGCTATATGACAATTATTTTGTTTTACAATGAAAGCACAATTATTTACTCTACGATCTCTGACATCACAGTGTTTTAGCTTATAGCCATTACATTTGTAGTTTTTGCAACATTTTATACATTTGCTTCATATTTAATGGAAACACAACATTATTGATTATCCAAAGGAAATAACAAAAGTCTATCTCCCTGTAGTTGACATGCTTCCAGAGTCATTGGCAGAGAATATGTAGTGATCCTAGGCAGAACTGAGAAGAGGCGCCCAGTCGGAGCCGGAGGCAGCAGTCTGGTTTGGGATAATGCTGTCTACTATTTGGAAGCTGACTCATGTTGGGACCTCAGGCGCCAGCAGAGCCTCAGCACTTGGGTTCCGCAAAAACACAATGGCTGGTAAACATTGACCAGAGCGAGTAGCCATCAAGCTCCAGGGCGTGATATGGACAACAGATGTCCGGCTGTGGAAATGGGCCTTTAGATGGGTTAGAAAGAATGAAACTATGATACCGCAAAACACAATCTGGGCTTGCCACCGCGCCCTGGGACATAAACACTGGCAGGAGCAGAGACAGACGGGCAGCAGAGCGAAGGGGAGAGCGTTTCTGTCGATTCTGTTCAGGGGATTAGCACCATCATCAGAGGGGTGCTGGGAAGAGAGCAATTAAGCCCCACAAACATGCAGGAGTAGACTCTACAAGAATCACGATGCACTACAGAGAACAGACATGACTGAATTTACAATAGACTCAATCTTTTTTTAGTTAAACTTGTATTTCAAAAATGCCTGTGTGATTTACGGTTAAATGTCATGGCATAAAGTGGGAGGTCCAAAGACAGGGCAAGCTGATGACGCGTATGCCATGCGGCTGGTGCTATAAGCGGACATCATGGAGCATGGAAGCCTTGCACCTTCCACAGCTTATTTAACTTTACTTTGCACTGGCTTTTTCACTGTTGCTTTCATGTTCTGTGTTGACATTAGCACATTAACCACTGTCACTGCCAAAGTGTGTCTCTTTGTCCGCCTGCTTTGTGTTATAAACATCTGCATGAACTCAAATCTTGCAGACACCCTCCAGACCTTTGGTGCATGTGTGAGAGAGAAAATCTGGAGGTTGTTATTGACATTGTTATAGTTTTAGGATAGTATACTGTATGTTAATAACCATTCAGTGTCACACTTAGTAAGGTTTAGCCACAAATAAATGGAAAAAAAACATCAGATTCCAGCTAACTGTTGTGTCAAACAGCCTGGCATCAATTTACTGACAGGAAGTGCTTTGGGCAAATGTGAAGCAATACTTTTACCCCAACGCTCAATAACATTCAGTCCCTTTGAATACTTTGCACAGAAGGAGCTATCTGTAAATAGGGCCCTAAAATGAACACTGCAAATCAAACTTGGCTGGGTTTCTAGAAAAATACATTATCTTACAACCCTAACCAATGACTTTAAGAATATGTAATTATATACTTGTGTGCGGCTAAATTATCATCACTTATTTCCAGGCTTTTGCTGTAAAGGCAGATATTACCAATACTGCGCTGGGTTTGTGGTCGCGTCAGGACTGTGAAGACATAGGAAAATTCTAACCATCGAAATGTGGGGCTGAGACCAAACACAAATACCATGAATTCTTCACAGAAAAGGGAAAATTAAGTTATGAAAACACTGGCTTTGTGACCACTGTGATATTTTGCTGAAAGTTGATCTTTGCAGTGCAGCACTGACGCCAGACCACCACACCAACAAGCTGCCATGGCTAAACAATGTAAGATTTGTGCTATAGCCGTATTTTGATGACAATAGGCTGTCAATTTATACTAATACCAAGGGAATATTTAAGTGGCCTTATGACAAGACAACCAGCGCCTAGTTAGGTTGGAAAGTTCTAGAAATGGCACCAGAGGTACCTTTGGTTTTACAGTCTCTTGAGAGTTAAGCCCTGCTGCTAGATGCCAGCTGTTTTAGAAGAAGAAAACAATAACATCTTGATGGCTCAGTGGTAAAGCGATCGTCCTGTAACCGAAAGGTTGGCGGTTCGATCTTCCCACAGTTCATACTGTCGTTGTGTCCGTGGGCAAGACACTTAACCCACCTTGCCTCCAGTGGTGTTCCAGCTGTAACACTGGTGAATGGAAGCTTAATGTAAAAAGAGCTTTGAGTGCCTACTAGGTGGAAAAGCGCTATATAAAACCAATGCCATTTGCCAAATACTGTGCAGTAAAAATACTCTAAAGCGCTTTGAGTGCCTACTACAGTAGGTAGAAAAGCGCTATATAAAAAAAAAAAAAGAATACAATGTATTTTCAATGAACAAAAGTGCATTAACCTCCAAAAATCAAATTTTACAGAAACAAGATTGCTTTAGCACCACCGACTGAATAGATGTGTGCTGTCGGTGAGTGGGTAGAGAGCATTAACAAATGGTTTGATATACAAGCATTAGGTTACACCAGGTAAAGGCTACATCAAGTCACTTGATGCTTCCGATAAGAACGAGTAAAATTGGTAACGAGCGTCTATCTATTTTTAGTACTTTAAAATGGATCAACTGTAAGATTGGCCAAGCCGAACCACATGGAAACTGGTCTGTCTTTCTGAATCTGGGTTCAAGCCAGATTCAAAAGTTCAGGTTTAACTTCAAATCACCTACTTTTTCACTGAATTGATAAATATAACTTCAGTAGTATTTATCAGTATGCTGCTAAATAAAAAAAATATATCTTTCCACCTAACAAAAGTTACACTTTTCACAATGAATAGCACAGTGTACATTTCCTAATTTAGACTATGGCTTCATTAGCTTGCACTGTAATCCCTCAATGGCGTTTGAGAAAAGAAGTCCCTATCAACATTGCGGTTCTAATTTAAAGTCCATTCATTAAAATACTTTGAAGTAAACCCTATCGTTCCATCTTTGTGACTGGACCTCTGAATACCCTACAGCTGGGACCTAATGCTGATAAAGTACAATGGTGTCTTTCTGTGGTAGTGTGGCTGAGGTATTGGCCCCTAACCCAAACCTGACCACATCCAACTCTCAGGGTTACCCCAGCGGTTTCCTGGTGCCTCTCACTCGGGATAGTTCTGTGTGAGCTCCTCAGTAACCAACAGCACATGGGAGTTACTTGGTTAGAACAGAGTGTTAGGTTTCAAAGCACAAGCACATTGCATTGAAAGCAAAGCCTGAATCAAATAATCTACACCAAATAGATGTTTTATGTTTTAATGCACTGGGAATTCTAGAGTGGGAATATGCACTAATTGTTTAAATTTGCTCATGGGGTATAAATTATTTTTTTCCATTTGATCCAATTAGGAGGTGTACCAACTGAGACATTTCTAATACCATCTACAATCGTATCAGACTTTTACAAATGTTATGTTGACATTTTGTCTGAAATAATGAAAGTTTAAGTTGAAGATAGCAGTAACGCCTTCAACGATGGCAAAATAATATACTATAGTAATAATTCCTATTAGAGCAATTCAGAAACTTTGCTAAATATTTGGATAATAAAGAGGTTTTAGGGGCTAAATACAAACTGCTTAGATGTTGTAACTGGTAGGTCTGGCACACACACAATAATGTTAAAAACCAGACATGACATTACAAAAATCATTTCTCTGACATGAACAAACATAGACAATGGGAATAGTAATGTTGTTTAACCTCAGAGACCACAGATAGACATACATTTCATAGTAATCGTTTTCAAGGATCTTTCATGGAGGGGCACTGCACATCAACACCAAGCATTGCAACTTGTGCAGAAATTAATTTTACCACCATACTACCAAATGAACCCAGCCAGCCTACAGAAGGATTGAATGTTATCCAATCAATACTTCAAAAAACTAGTTCTGGCATCACCCCACAAGAATCTTGTTTGATTTCTACAAGGTGCAGTGGAAGTGTCGTCCAGCCACTATTCACTCAAACATCACTTTCTAACATGTGTGCGACTGAAACCTCATGGAGGCCAACCTGAACAGACAAACAGTGACTTAGAAAAGCTATGAGATATTCCAAAAAAGAAACATAACCAAACAAACCTGACTTCCTCTCAAGGGGAGCGGTTTGATGTAACAGTGAGTAATAATAATAATGTGTTTCTGTGCCAAGGGCAAGCTCAAGGTCCCTGTATGCATGAGCTTTAATAGTGACACATTAAAAGGGTGCAGAGCTCATTGTGGGTGCGGGACACGTAGGGCTTTCGTGACCACGGGGGCTTCAACAAAGAGAGCTGACGCAACGGCCTATCAAGCCTCGACAGCCTCGCATCTCCACAGGTGAATCCGCACGCTTCAAAGTTTACCAGATTATGATATGCCGCTCAAAGAAGCCTCGCTGCTCCTCTTCGCAGGTGATTTCTGAACCACAGCAATGTAAGGCTTGATTAGAAGAATTTATTTAGGTTGGAGCCTACTGTGGATTCTAGCTTTGTTATTTTAAAAAGGATGTCTTGTTGATGCAACACATGCTCAGAGTTCAAAGGTTTATACTGATGAATATGTGCTGAAATAGTTCAACTTTCTAACCACACTTTTTAGGTGTTGGTTATATTTGGATTTCACAATTGACTTGTCCATAACCAGAGCTTTGAGGGTTACTTTAATAAAACATGATCTATGGGTTATATCTAAACTGCCTTTAGTTCCTCTAATCATAACAGTATTCTTCTTCTTCATGTCCTACAAGAGCATGAGGAAAACAATAACAGTATATTGTTTAAATTATTTGTGCAGAACTTGTTCTAAAGAGAAACCTGTCCTCATGTGTTTTATGGTCCTTTCATTTAGTATGTACATCCCAATTTATTTATTTATTAAAAACTATTAACTTAACTTTTCATGTTCTATAGGACATTAGGCAAAATAAGACATAATGCTTGATATTCTTCTGCCAACATTGTTCTAGTTAAACCAATTAGATTAATAAATAAATTAGAACATTCAGAAGTGTTTTTTGCCCTACTTTAGTAATCTTTGGGTGTGAACAGCGGCTGTTTCCCATGGAGGGGTGCATCCATCCAGAATCAGACAGCTGCAACGGGAGGTGGGCGTTTCCTCCACTGGTGCACTCCTGTCGGAGGGAACACTTCTTGTCCTGGACGCACCAACCACATTCGAACCTGGGGTCGGCCTTCAGGCACATGCCGCAACTGTCTCGCAGAGCTCGACACTTGTACAGGTGCGCTGGTGGGACAAACACAAGAAAGAAAAACAAAAAACGTTATAACGTTAAGCTCCTGAATTACCTTATTGGACATTCAACCCTGCTTAAAAAGTCTTTTGGATAAAGCTGTAGCAAAGTAAGGCATAGATATGCATACAATTAAATGTATGTAAAGGATGCACACATCAAAATGTAGCACAGTAGCATGGCATAATAACATAGAAAAGTGTTTGTCTCTTGTTACATCGGCAGTTGTAGCCTGAGCCTAAGTCCAAAGTGCATCACAAATCCAGTCTCAAAATGACATAAACACTTTGGAGGAGAAAAAGTAGTTTGATTGCTTCTTTAAGGCCAGACAACAGCATGGAAAAGTCTTAAAAAGTAATCAGGAGTGTATGTGTCTGTGCGTTTGCGTCTTCGCATAAATGAATGTTAATCAGCCAAATTACACCTCAAACCCTCACTCAGTGATTATTTCAACTCCCAGGCTGTGAGGACTAGAAAATAACTTTCGACTGATAAATAAAAAAATAAATAAATAACACACATGCAACATGAACAAGTGACCTGCAGGGATATTACAGAAATTATTTCAACAGGTCATATCTTCTAACGCCAAAAGGGAATTGATAATTTGTTTTGTAAAGAAAAAAAATAACATAACATTATTACCCTCGACCCTGCAGAGAGGAAAAAAAGTTATTAAAAGTAAAAAAAAAAAAAAGAATTAATTATTTTGTATGGAAATAAATAATGAAAAGCACCTGAGATGAAAGGGAGCAGAGGGGAGGGGCAGACGGGAGTTGAGCTTGTTAACAAAACGGCAACAAGAATGGAGATGAGGAGCAGCGGCTCAGAGGGGAAAGCAGAGGATTGTGGGTTTTTAGTAGAATTTAAACAACCGTTCACACACTTTTTGTTTCCAATGGGCAATTCATAAACTCATAATAAACTCCCAAGTCCAATGGGGACACGTGTGTTTCCAAATAAGCCCGGTTTCCACGGAACAGCAAGCTACAGATCGGACCGCTGCAGTGTGTGTATTAAAAATGAAAACCATCAGTTTAACTGCCACAAACACTATTTACATGTATTTCCTTTCCTTTGTATTTTCCTGAAAGCAATGTATTATCAAGTTGTAAATACCATGGACTGCACTGTAATAAACCTAGACATGTCTGTGGAGGTTCTCAGTCATCCAGGTCATCTTGAAGAAAAGATTAAAGCAAAAGCATCAAGGTGAAGATGTTTTGTCTCTAAATCCAAGAGACTTTGTCAATTCTGAGATCAACTGGTAAGAGAGCTGAGCTTTATCTCTAGAGGGAGGAGTTTGACCTGAAACTAACTCTGATTGGACCTTTATCCTTTTTATTTTCTTGTGGAAGGCTATGGTCTATGTCGACACAAATGCATTTAAAACAAATAACTTTTGCCACAAACTTGAAAAGTGCTAAAGTGTGGATAAACAAATACTTTTGTTGTCTGTTACTCATGATTATATTGAAATTTTTACACTAAAATATCTTGACAATCAGTTGAGGTTTTGCTTTATTACAAAGTACTCCATCAATCTCAAACACAAATATCGTTATATGGGGTGCATCTCTAAATATTAGTGCCTTGAAGTTTTTCTCCGTGGGCCATCCGTGGGAGGAAGAGAAAACTCTGCCAACCTCAGCTTTAATGGTTCATCTGTGAATGTTAGTGTTTGTACAACCTAAGAGAAATGTATGTGTATTTAAAATGTACCAAATATTCTTGGCAAATTTTTGATCAAATTGAATTTAATTTCTGAAGTTAATTTGAGATCCTGCTGCAGATAATGGAGACGTTTTAAGGTGGTAAGGAAAGTATCGCTTGTACATAACAGATGTTGATTTGTGCAGGGAAATCTGTTCTTTCATTTATTATAAACTTTATTAATCCACCTGACCTTTATCAGGTTAAAGGATAGCCTTTACGCTACACCCTTTTTACACACTGTCTCCAAAAGCTACTGTTCAATCAGGATTGAGTGCAGCAGACTCACATCCTCATTACTCCAAACATGTTTTATTTAATTATATGTATTATTATTTTTAAATATGCACATTTTTCCCGACAATAGCCCACCTGCAAACAGCTTTACACTGCTCTATGTATTATTGTAAACACACTTTTTTTAATTGGTGTCACATTGGGAATGTACTGTAGGAGCCAGTCTAATTTTGCATTTAGTTGTGCTGAATGAGGAGGGTCAAAGAGTCGCAGAGTGCCTGATGTGATTACTTACAATATTTAAGGCTTGAGACAGATGACTACATTTGTAAATGTTTTCAGATGCTGCAGCTTAAAACCTGTTGTCGTCTTTGAGTGAACAAACAAGCAGAGCATGAGAGTCTGCCTCACTGCTTCCTCCTCCTCTTCCTCAGCGCAGACTCAGGCGGCGGCTGGACTTCAAAGCCATCTCCATCTGTCCGCTGCGACCCGCGCTCGACTTAATCTGATTAGCCACGGCTCGGCTTAAAAGTAGCGCAGTGCTAATTAATCTGAAGCAAATGAATGATTTAATTAACATTAACATCTCAACTTTAAACCAGAGCAAAGCCGGGCCGAGCCGCTCAGACTCAGACGCATAAAGCACTTCAGAGAGAAAAAGAAAACGGCATGAAAGGGGAAGGATTAACACTTGAAGCAGAAAAAGAGGAGGAGACGAGCAGGGCAAGGCCTTTATGACATTTATATGAGCAATAATGGTACAGTATAATTTACATATCTACAGCTACATAATATATTAGCAAGCCAATCTTCTGAATCAAATGTATCTATGTAACATTTTTACAGAATAACAATAAGTCCTTATACAGTATTGTGCATACTTTTTAGGTTTTTAACATCATGTTCACATGGATAACAATCGGTTGTCACCGTGTTTAATATCAGAAATAACATTAAAAGACTTTTGGTAAAGTGCCTAAAATTAAGATAAAAATGAAGTATGGCATTACTGCAACAACTCTGTCTTTGAACCAACAACAAATTATCTAGTCTCGGGATTATCTCTGGTCTGTGGTTTGTTCTTTATGAGTAGAGCATTGTGCATGTTAACTTTTAAGTTAACATATCTCTCTCCTTTGGGTGTCATTAGTCGTTTAGTCCCAAACTGCCTGTTTTACATGAACTCGCTCACAACTCCACTGACCATGGACACCTTATCCATGGTCAGTGGGCCATGGACTGACCATGGCCCAGGTAAAGATCTAGTTTAGTCCTGATTTATTACTTGGGTTAAGGTTAGGGATTTGTCTTGGATTAGTTTAGCACAAATAGTTTGGAGTGCTATATTGATGTACGTTAATTAACCATTTGCTTTCGATCAACGCATTGTTTTCATTCCTGTTGCACCCCTTTATTACTTTATGTGACATATGGAAGTATCAGTGTTTCCCAAACATTGATGAATCTTTGGTGGCCCATCATAAACTAATTTTCCATAGACTCATAGAGCCATGGAATCCACGTAAACCAAAACGTCCCAACCAAAGGACAAAATGAGTATTCAAATGTAGAAGGTCCACATATTCAGTGTTAGAGAAACACAATATCCCAGTGATAATTCACAGAGATTTGGTTCTGAGGAGTGGCTGACATGATTCACACAAAGGCCCAGCTGCTCACATTCTGTCACGTCTGAGCTGCCAATCACACACTTCTTCACAGTCACAACAGGAGAAACAAAACTGTCAAAAGAAATCTGCTATTTTTTTTCTTTTAACAGCATCAATTCTACACTGCCACACATCAGTGCTGTCACATATAAGCGCTCACATCCCTAAAGGCCTGCTTCCAAAGGCCTACAGCCGACTATAGGCGAAAATCTCACATTTCAAACAAGAACTGTTCCCTTGGTTCTAAAATGAGAGCGGCACATAACCCTGCAAAATTCCAGATTTTGTACTCACCCATGCTTTAAAAACTTTCTCCTTTTCTAACTACCTGTACTACATAAATTCCTTAAAACGGTTCTATTCAAAAACAACCACACTTTTTTATGTACCAATTCTCTCGGTTGCATCTTATCTCTCACCACAGTTCATACTGTCGTTGTGTCCTTGGGCAAGACACTTAACCCACCTTGCCTCGTATGAATGTGTTAGAATGTTGATGGTGATGGTCGGAGAGGCCGTAGGCGCGGAATGGCTGCCACGTCTCTGTCAGTCTGCCCCAGGGCAGCTGTGGCTACAGATGTAGCTTACTACCACCAGTGTGTGACTGTGGAGTGAATGAATAATTGATATGTAAAGCGTCCTTGAGCTCTGGAAAGGCGCTATATAAATATAACTATAATAATAAATAATAATAATAATATCTACAGCCTTAGTTGGGATGTGTTTCAAATGTGCATTGAGAAAGGTTTTTGTGGCTTTAAGTTCAAAATCCTCCAATTTCATCTTTCTGACACTGCATGTTAAGCAGAAGGGCCTGAGCATTGCAAATAAATACCGTTTTGCAGCCTCCATGTCTGACTTTACTCTACCTCTAAAAAAAGTCCTAATAACAGGTTTACATCTACACCCACCTGTACTGGCCCAACTAGACTGCTTCAGTGAAAACAAGGCTATAGTAACTCTATAAAAGCCCTCTGCACTAATGCTACTGCTACTACTACTACAAACTAATGCCCTCCTTTCCTCCACATTCCTTTGAGCTTATTGTATTAGGTGAGTTTGTAGTATGTTCTAGCCAAACTCAGAATCTGTGTTTAGTTGTAGCTATTCGCTGTGGATCCTAAGGAAATAAAGGGATTTGAAGGGGCTTTTGTACTGATGCCACAAGGACATTTTAGCTTCACAGAGTGTTTCTCATTATGTGGGTGGCAGGCAAGTGGAGACTATCCAAACCAAAGGAACATGTCTCCAGAAACAGTAGGGTCATTTTAGTTTGTTTTATTAAGTTACATTGGAGATTTGTGTCTAGGTGATGCTACTGTGTCAGTGTGATTCTACTGATCTCATGTCTAAGAACAAAATCAAAATGATTTTGAGAATATATATAAAGTTACACAGTGTTTTAAACTATAGTTTTAGATCTAGTGTCTGGTAAGATCTCACAAAACAATAATAGTTAAGCAGCATTACTTGCTGCCTATTACTGTGAATTACCTTTTTGTTATAAAATAATGGGTTTGGGCTGGGACTTGAGCGTTCCATGGGTAAAGTGGGAACCCCAAAAAAGACTTAACAATGTCATCTCGACGTTTAAGAATTTGGGTGTGCTCTTCTACTTAGTCCACTTTTCAGACACTACAAAAACTATCTTTAAGAAGATCAAGTGAGAGAAAGTTATCTAGTGTTTTTTCTAGTGTCTGCAGAACACTATGGAGATTTTTCCTGCTCCTCAAACACACTGGACAGCACATTGGCCAGAGATTTACTGCTATGACTGAAATTAAATTCCTCCGTAACCCAGCCACCTCACCATCATAATTAAACTGACAATGATACACAGATAGATATTCATATATGGGTCATGTTTACTGCTACCAGAATGGCACCAAGTTGCTAATTTAGTCCTGACTTGAACAGCAGCTGACGACACGTGCCAAAGCGAGGACTTCTAATCCCCCGACGAGCCTTTTATTTCATTTTCTCTGCACCAGAAAACCTTCAAGGAGCACTTTTTAAATAAAATAACACAGGAAGGAGAAATAGGTCACAACCGATAAGCAGCTAATTTTCAACTAATCTGCCAAATGAACTCGATGTCTGACATTTATCGAAATGAGGTCAGATAGAAGACAAAGGAGGTGTGATTAAAACGCCGCGGAAATAAAGAGTAGTTGGTGTTAATCTAGTTCCACGCATGCAAATTTGTAGCAAAAGCCAGTAAGAGCAGGACTTATATTATCTGGTGTAATGGGACGTCAAAAATCATTAGCCTCCGCCACCCATTTTATTACACTTGATAAAGAATTTGGAGTTGGTAATTGTTTTCCACTTCATGCACAAACAGTGATTAAAATAATAAATGCCATCCTTCCGTGTTTTGCTATATCAGTCCCTTCATTCACTCCTAACTCCAGTCATTACACACTGCATTTATCAAACTGTCAACTCTCCATTCTTTCTTTCTGCCAATCTTTGTCCTCCCCTTGTTTATCGGCCCATCTAACATCTATTCATTTTTGTTTTGGTTATATTTGTTTGCTATCATTGCAATCCATCCATCAGTCACTGTTCCACGCTTCAGACAACAATAGTGTTTCGTCAAATGGATGCTACACTTTCACCTTTTTTTTCCCTGATACCTGTCAAAAACACAATTACACATTTCTAGTGAAGGGTGGCAAAATGCACAAAGAATGGATAATCAGAAAGGACAATAGAGTTTATGCTTGCAACACCAGGAAAATTAATACATGACAAAAGAGGAGAGGAGTGGAAGGTGTACCTTGAATGTCGAAGGGGTTGTCGATGACAAAGTTTCCGTTCCAGACAACAGAGAGGTCGACAGGGAGGTCGCTGATGTCACTGCCCTCGTAGTCGTACTAAGATAGAGAACAAGACAAAGAAGAATGTGTCAAGTACTGTTTCATGTTCCATGGACTGAAATATGTGCCAAATGTATGTAACGTATGCTCAGAGTGTGCGCTCCAGCCTTCATCAGAGTAAACCATGTACATGCAGCAATAGTCCAACAATTACACACATTATTCAGGTGTGAACAGAACCCCCACTCAGAGTAAGGTGGTACAAACCTCTTTAAAATTCCAGTTCTAATCGGACTAAGGCAAAAATTGTCATTGTGTGAAAACGAGTGAGGGTGTCTAGCTCAGATATGATTCTTTTGCAAATTTCTGACCTCCCATCTGTAGATTATTCAAGAGTAAGAAAGAGCCATTACAACTGCTTGAGACATTTTAACACATCAGAATGATTGACAGGTGTGATTGATGTCTCCTCAGAACACAAGCTGAAAATGTATACTGGAAGCTTTTTTAAACAGCTCAAATCATTCTAATAACAAAGTACTCTATTCCCTTAAAACATTAAGTCAATTTAAAGCAAATCTTTGAGATGTCACAAACAGAGAAATATGAATCAGGTGAGATTCCATGAACGGCCGAGAAGCAAATAAAGACTGTAAAAAGCAAAGCTTTGTGGCAGCTGGAAGACCAAACTACAACTTCCTTTCAAGTCTTTGCATTTTGGTGAAATAGGTTCTGGTTTATTTGAGTATTTGAGTAAAGTATTTTCTACAAACACAACTTTCCAGTCCACTTTAAACCTGGAAACATGCAGCGTCAAAAACTGGTCCATCCTAAAGACAAGATCCTTTGCACAAACAGAGTAATGTAGTTTATGCAGTTCAGTGAAGAGTCCAGTGACAGTTATGTATAAAGTAAGCAAGTAAGCAATTTGTGGCCAGTGTTTAAGACCATACATTTACTACTGAACAGAGCATCAGATTCATGTTGCCTAGTATTTACAACAGTGTTTTGAAACCTAAATCAAAACAGTTTCACTCTAGAACAACAACAACACCTGACAGTGGTATATTCAACATTCAATATTTAAGAGCTATTCCAGACACCTCATCAGCGGAACTGTTTCCAGGAACAGTTGTTTCGTTTGCCAACTTAGTGTTTGTTAACGTTCCTTTTATTTGCAGATTAACTTTGCAAAAACTGTTACTGTTGCAGTTTGTTCTTCATATCAGCCAGACTCTGGTTACGATATTAATTGTTGCAATGATAGGCCTCCTGGAAACCCTGTAGTCTCTCAACTTCCATTACCTTATAGAACCAAAAGAAAGACATTGAAAGACATTCTAAGGCTTTTGACACCACACCAATGCACTTGCACACAATTAACAGCAAAACTAATCCATATTCACCAAAACCATCTTTAATAAACACCTGGAGCAGTAGCAGATGGGTTACACTTGAGTAAGCTCTAATAAGTGGAAAAGAAGTTGGAAGAGGGCTGGCCAGTGGAGTGAAAGAGGGATCGGACACTGGCAGATGTGTGAAAGGACCTTATTCATTTACTCTTAAGCTAAGTGATGGGATGAGGCAAAGGAAAAGATAAGATATGGGCCAGAGCAAAGTGAAATTGGCATTTCCAATTTGCTCCCTGACACTCTGGATTTGGTGGATGGGGCTCCACCATCCCGTGTGGGCAATGGGCCTTCAAAAAAAAACACTCAGAAAGTTTTCTTTAGCTTAGCCTTGACTTGGTGCTCAGAATCAAATACTAAAAATGTAGCAGAAGTAAACAGGTGGAGAATCGATAATAATCGATGCTGTTGTGAAGACGCATTTAATTTGAGGTGTTTTTGAGCAGCATATTGCACAAACACTATCAGGTATGGTGTCTAGTATGTCTGGCTGGATTGCAGTTATTGGCAAGATTTGGTTACTAATCCAGAAAGTTGATGTTTTTCTGCTCAGTATAAATGAGAGCCAGTTTGGGTATGAGTAGACATACAAAATACAGAAATACAGGACCTAATAACACATTAAGGTAAAAAAAAAAATACTATTGTACTATTTCTGAGTTTGGAACCTAACTTCAACTGAACTGAACCAGCTGAGGAATTATGTCACGCTCATGCCAATGTGTGAAAGCGTTAGCATAATAATAGTACTATTAATGTGTGTTGCTATCATTAGCATAGCAAAAGATCAAAAAATCTCTTCTAATCACTTCACTTTTAAACAAAGTGCCACTCTGGGCCTGGTAGACATACTGCAACATTCTGAACAGCTTAGAATATCTGTGTGAATGCAGACCGTGTGATTATGGAACTGGCCAACATTCGTAATTTGTTGTTGTGTAAACAGCCCCAAAGTTAATAGTACTCCAGGCCTCACAGCAAGAAGGTCATTGGTACACCGCCTGGCAACAGCCTAACTAAGTCTGCATGTCCTCGCTGTTCAAGGTGCATTGGTGCAAGGCCTTTGATTAATTGATTGTCCAGGATTGCAAAAGGACAATAAAAAATAATAAAAACTGCTTAAAAAGGAAAAAGGTGCCCAGATTCCAACTTGTGAAATTTGATTTGATTTGGCTTGCTATTTAACTGCATGAACACAGGACGTGTACAACACATGGTGGAGAAGCTTCTTTATGTTTCATTCATCACCTTGAAATGTATTCATGTAAGGGAATATTTTAAGGAAAAAAAAACAGTGGGCTCCTTCTCTGTGGAGAGGTTAGTGTATAAGTATAAGCGGCAAACCCAAATGAAAGAGAAGGATTGTGGGAGGTCAGTCGGTTAATGCCGGCCCAGCTCCAGAAGAGAGGGCCCTAACCACAACACTCTTCACAGCCACAATACAAAGACGGAGTGGTCCGATTTACTTCCCACCAGTTCAGTGTGACCCCTCACATGAGCTACACTGTGGACTCCATTAGCATCCCCATTACATCCCACTGCTTAGAGCCACAAGCACCGGTCAAACCACACCAAACATACTACCCTCTCTCTGCGGTGTGCCCCCCATTAAACTTTAAGGCTCTTGACTTGTCTGCCGTCACCAGAACACTGGCTGAGTTTGTTCTCTTGTCACTGGCTGCCCACCCTGCTGCCCGCCACTTCATGCTTTATTCATACTGTCACAGGGTTTGGACACAAAGTGCTCTGAGCCACGGCAGCACTGTGCCACCCAGTCACAGCGAGCATCACCCGCCGTTTGACGTGCTTCTCGTGGGACAGTGGGGACTGGATTTAAGCGGATTTAGGGCTGCAAAAATAGAATAGGGGAGGACACAGAAGGAGTACAGAATAAATTATATGACAATGTTAGGTGCTATGGGATGACTCTTTTTTGTAGTGGTGTCCCAGAATGCATTGTGATTTTTCTGTAATTGCCTAGAGTGTCGTACATTCAACCACAACAAACACATTTTACCATTAGTGTTGAAACTGGTAATCAACCTATGCCTACAAGATAAACAAATACCTGCAACTTCTCATCATCAATCATCAACATACTGATAATGATCTGAAATTTGAATGCATGCAGTGTCCTCTGACTTTATCAAGACTTTTTCAGAAGCACCTGAAGATGAAGAGTTCATTTGCAAAAACAGATAAACGCCACTTTGCAAAAAAAAACTGAAGCTTGTATTTTATTCTTTGCGTAGTGCTGTTTTCAAAGCCCATATTTTGACTATAGGTTCTACTGATATCACCTTTAGCAAAAATAAAGTACTGGAAACACATACGACCTGCACCATACTGCTCCAGTGAAAACAAGGATTAGTACAATCTCCGGAGAGCTGTAACATGTGAACAATGTCAGAATATGATCCAGAGAATGCGTGATCATGAGCTGATGGCATGTATGCTGTGTGTCTGGCAATGTGTGCCCATCCCCTGTGGCTCAGTAAAACCTCCAGACTTTCTCTGACATGTATGGAAGAATATCCAGTGGACATTCTCCTTTCAATTTTTAATTTCAAAACAACTTTCACAACAGTTGTTACGTAGAAGAAATTTGATCACCATAGTATGTTCTTTATCTACTACAACTCAAACATAAAATAATGTGTCAAAATGCTAAAAACTCACAATATGAAAACATCTTACTCGTCAAGCATCTGACGTCGCACAGAACCATAAAGTGACTCATATGACCTTTGACCTATCAGTCTGGAATAGTGTAGTGATAGAAGGCTGGAGGTGAAAGTGTTGTCCCCGCTGTGAGGCCTGCGTGCTGGCCCGCCGTCCCGTCTGCTCCCCCCCTGAGCGCCCTGAGCTGCTGGAGATGAGTAATCAGACTCATTACAGCAGCCTCTGGCCAGATCCTCACTGCCACTGCATGTAATTAATCTACCTGAGCCGGGACTCAGAGTGCGGCTGTCCCCAGGGACCGAGTGACGAGGGAGAGAGGAGAGGGAGGCAAGGATGGGACAGAGTAAGGGAGTAGGAGTTGAGGCTAATGCAGGCCTGCTTTATGGGAAAACATATCCGTCTGTTTCAAGCATTTGGCTCACAGCTAACAAACAATACAACCACAAGAGCTCTAAACCCAGCTAATGCTCACTTTTCATCTTCTGTGTTCTCAGTTTTTCTTATACCTATCCTCATCCTAAAAAAGTGCTTTGTTGTAAAGTGGCCCCATTTTTTACTCACAAAAGGTAGTGACATTGGTGCGACAGTTATTAATTAAAGTTAATTATTGACATATTAGATGTGCAAATACAAGGGTGGCTTGCCTTTTTTCTTTTCTCGCTTGTTTGACATAAAAAGGGCACAACCTTAACACTTATTATCAGATTAATTGATTATATTTGAATAAATATTTTTAAATATTTGAAATATATTGGCAAACTACCAGTCTACTTCCACAGCACATAACATTCTAATGCTAAGCTATTCATTTAAGTGGTGCTGTGTAAATTCAGATGCCCTTGTAGGTCAGGTAGGAAGGTACGTCCTGTAAAATCACTTTTTTTGCATTAAAACTACGTGAATAATAATAAAATTTATGTAAAAACTGTAACCTATAATTTTCTTGTTATGCCCATGAACAAAAATGGTCTTGGGTGGAAAAAAATATTGGCCATCCTTGGGTTATACTATATTTAAGCCTATTTAACCAATCCATAAAAAGGAAGTTTCAACTTGAATTTTAAACTTCAATCCTCAGAGACCAGGCAAAGTCTTTGTACAGACTTGAAAATCTGACCACAACTTAATCAACATTTACTTTCACTCTTGTTGGGACATAGAACATGAGCTTTGAGATGTAATTTTGGAAAGCTGAAGAAAGGCATAGAAGGACATCAGTGGAATTGGGATTAAATGACAAAATGAGGAAACAGGAAAACAGGGAACAGACGAGGCTTAAATTAAACAAAAAGTGCAGGACAATGGAAAAAGGGAGGCTTAAACATGGAGACAATAAGAGAGAGGAAACCTACAGAGGGAGGAGGGCGCTATGAAAGGGGACAAGGGGACGAGCGCTGGAGGAAGGGGAGGAGGGAGTGTAAAAGTACAAGGTGAGCACAAAGCCGTCCCTGGCCTCATTACAGTAACACAGCAGCCCCGGCTTGGCTTCATTCGTTATCTGCTCCCGCACTCGTTTATTCTCCTCTACACGAGTCGTCTCCACGGACCACTCGTCTCCACGGGCCGCGGGAATAGATACGGCCAGTGTGAGGAGAGAGAAAGAAAAGTGCCGATGCTAACAAAAGTGAGCAGCTGGTGGAGGTAGGGAAAGGTGGGTGAGGTGTGTGTTCATGTATGTGCGCCCGCATGCAGGTCACTCTCCTGTAATTAGTCATGTTGAAGGATACATACACCCGGGTGCGAGTTAAAAATACTGTTGACGAGCATGCACATATATAAAGCCCAAGTACAATTCAACTCAGTTCACTTTGAGGAGGAGCTGAAAACTATGGAGGTTTGTGTTTCAGACAAGACCTATTTCTCTCAAATATTGTTCACAAATTGCCATGCTGACTCCAAGAATGTCCACCAGAGCTTTTGCCCATGAATTGAATGTTTATTTCTCTACCATAAGCCATCTCCAAAGGTGTTTCAGAGAATTTGTCAGTACATATAACCGGCCTTACAACCACAGACCACGTGTAACCACATCAACCCAGAACCTTCACATCCAGCATCTTCACCTCGGTTTGCACCTGACTGCAGTTCGTCATCGTAATCGACTTGAGTGGGCAAATGCTCACAGGGCAGATGGCAGACAGCGTGTATGGTGTCATGTGGGTGAGCGGTTTGCTAATGTCAACGTTGTGGATCAAGTGGTATGGGCAGGTGCATGTTATGGACAACAAACACAGATGCATTTTATTGATGGCATACATTATTTGAATGTATGAGATACCGTGACAAGATCCCGAGGCCCATTGTTGTGCCATTCATCCACAACCATCACCTCATGTTGCAGCATGATAATGCACCGCCCCATGTTGCAAGGATCTGAACACAATTCCTGGAAGCTGAAAATATATCAGTTCTTGCATGGCCAGCATACTCACCGGCAGTGTTGCCACAGTTACTTTGAAAAAGTAACTTAGTTACGTTACAGATTACTTGATTTAAAAAGTAACTTAGTTACTATACAGATTACTTGATTTTAAAAGTAACTAAGTTACTTTACAAGTTACTTTATTAGTTACATTCAGCAGCTGTCGACAACATAAAAATGACAACTGGTTTTACCAACAATCACTTTATTTATAGTGTTTTTTTACAGTAACATCAACAATCTATCTCCTGACAATTAAAGTTGAATTTAAAAACTATTTCCTGAAAAAATACATGTTTTTTACAATAAATAAAGGCAGTCTCTCTTGACTTAACATAAATACTTGTTTTAATAAAAAATAAAGGCAGTCTTCCTTTGTAACTAACTCTAAGGGAAAAGTAAATAAGTAATAATTTATTTTGTACTTTATTGTATTTGTCTCCTCTGTATGTAAATGTAATGAGCCTTCGAGTCTAGAAAAGGGGGGGACTGGTTAGCGACGCACATGCGGAAGTCAGGAGGAAGTAATCTCATCAAATCATTAAGTTCTAAAGGAAAGGAGTGGATAATTAAGCACCTAGCTAGAACGGGAACAAGGTATGTCTTTCTTGACAAAAAATGACAAAATAAACGCACAGTGACTTGGTTAAGTAACTTTAGTCTGATTACTGGTTTGGAAATAGTAATGCGTTAGATTACTCGTTACTGAAAAATGTGGTCAGAATAGAGTAATGCGTTACTAAGTAGCGCGTTACTGGCATCACTGCTCACCGGACATGTCACCCATTGAGCATGTTTGGGATGCTCTGGATTGGCGTATACGACAGCGTGTTCCAGTTCCTGCCAATATCCAGCAACTTTGCACAGCCATTGAAAAGAATTTGACTAGTCGATATGTGTAGTGTGAAACTTCACTCGTATACTCAGTGAGTAAGTGTTTCCTGCGTCAGACCCTTTTTTGATTTTCTTTGACGGTGCTTTTGTATCAGAAAGATTTTCTACCAATTTCTTGTCAAAGAATCATCAAAATGATTTTGAGAATATATATAGCTTTGAGCTAAAGGTTACGCAGAGAGTCATGACAGAGAGGACAAGATCTTGGATACAAAGCCCTCAATATCTGCTAACATCTTCAACTGTGCAATAAAGGCTAACGTTTATCTAGTTTGTTTAAAAATGTGAAAACTCAAACAATTCTAACTGACATTATTTAAATCGCAGAATATCCTCTAGTTTCTCTCTAAAATGTGAAGTGTACCCAGTGCAAAGCCTTTTCTAACATTTAAAGAACGTACCAAGTGTTCAATTTGTATACTCCAGAACAGATTTTAATATCTAAAGAATATAAAACATGTTTTTTTTTTTTATTTTGCCTGCATATTTTGTTCCAACTTTAATAATAGTGTGTATACTTTTGTACAATTTCTATTTTGTAAATACTTAAAACAAATGAATAACATGTAATTAGGCTTAACTAAATAACTTTCAGAAGCATTTACAAGAAATTGCTACAAACAACAAATTTTAACTAACTAAAATTATAAATTAAATTATATTAGCAGAATTAGAGGCATCCTACTTTACATGATGTGAAAATTAAATTAACTGAGTGGCATGTATAATAACGTGGCAAATGCTGATAACTCACATTACGAAGTGTGCTTACAATTGCAATTTTTACATTTAATCCCTTGAGTAGTTTAAGCAAATAAAGTGGACAACGCAATAATGATATGCAAAAAAAAAGGCATGTTTAAGCATAAGGCAGAATATTTTTTGTCAGTGCATTTGTAAAACCCAGTCTAGACCAATTTGTGGAAGCAGAATCGGTCGAGCCAGATGCTTGGACCGGGAGTGTATGAAAGCGTACGTGCGTCGGCGTCATAAATCATGTAAAGCAAGTTGCTGGTTGTTGCTGATGCGACACTCTCCGTCTGCTCCACATGATTAGGGAGAGGCTCATGTGGAGAATCCCCATATGTCTGCTTCATGTTGGGCTCTTGAACCCCTGGGGAGGGCGTGGGTTTGTCCCGGAAACAAAGCAGTAGGTATCCCGTCCTGCAGCGCTGTGTGTTCTCCTACGATGTCTTGCGTATGGTTGCTCCCTGGTGTATTCAGAGTGTGTTTTTGAAATGGCTGAATAATGCAGACAGACAGTAAGATGAAATGGATGAGTGTGAATCTACTGCAGGCTAATTTTCCTGTTGATTTATGGCGTTGTACTGGCCCAGTGAGTGCTAGCTGTGATACATGTACACACAACTGGGCTACTATGAATAGACATGGCTAGGCTCTCAATCATCACTGGACTTTTGTGTTTACTATTAACTACTGCATTCCTGTGATTCTGTTACTAATTTTAATACTGGAGAATTTGGATGTTTTTTTTTTAGATAACAATCCATTTACATGAAGAAAAGAAGAGGGTAATGAAACTTTTCTCAGACCAAGCCAAATTACTCATCCAGAAGCGGTAGTTACATGCAAGGCTTTCACCTGTCCTCTTACCAGAAGCAGTGTTGGCTGAGTGGATTCAGTTTTAGCAAAGATTGGTCCAGAGGTGCATGCAGGAGAGAAGTAATAATTTGGGATGCACTGCATTGCTTTTTGCAGGAATATCCAATGCTTAATTATAGGCTGTGCAAACAGGCCCCTGAGACAATCCAACACTTAACTGCAGGGTGTAAGATGCTGGCAGGGAAAGCATACATGGAGCACCATGACCAAGTGGCTGGCATAGTGTACAGGAACATCTGTACGGAGTATGGACTGGAAACCCCGAGGTCAAAGTGGGAAACACCTCCAAAGGTGGTAGAGAATGACCAAGCCAAGATCCTGTGGGACTTCCAGATTCAGATTGACAGAATGGTAATGGCAAACCAACCAGACATTGTGGTGGTGGACAAACAGCAGAGGAAGGCCGTTGTGGTTGATGTTCCAAGTGATTGCAACATCAGGAAAAAGGAACATGAGAAACTAGAGAAATACCAAGGCCTCAGAGAAGAGCTGGAAAAGGCTTGGAAGGTGAAGGCGACAGTGGTGCCTGTGGTCATCGGAGCACTCAAGGCAGTAACCCCCAAACTGGAAGAGTGGCTACAGCAGATCCCTGGAAGAACACCAGACATCTCGGTCCAGAAAAGTGCAGCACTAGGATACTGCGCAGAACCCTCAAGCTCCCAGGCCTCTGGTAGAGGACCCGAGCTCGAAGGAAGAGACCATCCGCGGAGGGTGAAGGACAAAGTTTTTTTTTATATGTTTAAAATATGTATGTATAAATAATTTCAGAACCACTTGGTCATATACACTTTATTAAAGAAAATGCACTCCACACAAATCATCATTCTTCCTCCTTCTTCACTTCTTCGATCATGTTGTGCACTCCATTCCAACCCGCTGCTTTTCTCCCGTCTCTTCTTCCTAAAGCTCCTCTCTGTGGCATCGTCACTGTCCTTAATTCCCTCACCGGCTCTCCTCCCACTTTTTTCTTTGTCTCTTTTCTTCTTTTTGGCTGTTTCCCAGGTGTGTGTTTGTCTGTCAGTCTCCTACACCTGAGCAATTCATCATCATTTTATCTACAGCTCCCTTAATTGGATCCTATCACAGTCCCACCTGACGAGAGGCGCACACACATTCAGCCTCGCACACAGCTGCAAAAGACGCGTGTATTTACCTTCTTTCTTGCCTCCCGCGGAGAGGAAATTTGGATTTTTAGAACAACACAGTGAGGAGTGGACTAATGGGTAAGCACTGGATGAGTTGGTGAATGGGAGTTTTTTTGCAGTTGTAGTGGAGGTGAAGTCATGCGATTGGAATGCAAACTGTACTTAGAGTTCCCCAAATGGCAGGTTGCAGATTTAATCTGGACCCAGCTAACGAATGCATTGTTATATTTTGGTCTTGCTTTTATAGCTTGTAACATCAGACTGTGGTTATATGAGAGATTTGCGATAACACAAAGGGCCATATTTTCCTGATTAAAATGCAAGTATCTGGCTGGAAAAGAAGGGGCGTGTCCAAAGACGATTATACAAATAGGCAAGACTTGAGCCGGCGCAAGTATTAAGAGGAAGGATTAATGTGTGACATGTGTTTTGCTTTTAACCAATCACAGGGCTTTCCTCCAGTGCAGCACTGATTATTATTTTCATTAAATTATATTCCCATCTATCTTCTACCACTTCCTCCAGCTCTTCCGGGGGGATACCAAGGCGTTCCCAGGCCAACCGAGAGACATAGTCCCTTCAGTGTGTCCTAGGTCTTCCCCGGGGTCTCCTCCCGGTGGGACATGCCCGAAACACCTCCCTAGAGAGGCATCCAGGAGGCATCCGAAACAGATGCCCGAGCCACCTCAGCTGGTTCCTCTCTATTATATTTCTAATTTTTAACTTTAGTCATTGGACAGTGTTATAATGCATAACTATTCTCTTTTATTGTTTAATCTATTGTTTAAGCCCTTCTTTTTTAAAATCGAATGAGCAGACTGTTAGAAAAATACTAATCGTTCAGACAAGCCTAAACTTTCTTATCAATTTTTTTTTTTTTATAATCAAAGGCACTTACATTCAGATAAAAATATATTTTATAATTTTTTTGGCTGAATTGGGATTTTTATGTCAGGTTTTGGTTTAATCTGTGATCATTTTATTTGTGCAAATCTTCTGTGTTACATAATTGGACATGTTCTGTATCAACACTAGAGAAAAAAGTGGAATATTTTATACAAATGGCCGTGTTTTAGACTTTTATATTTTAATTTGGTAGTGGACTAAAGACAGAATAAACCATACAGGGATTTTTATTTTACTCACGTCCTCGTTGTTTTATGCGGGTAGTTAATTGGTCTCAATCACATGGACATGTGACACAATGATCAGTTGAGCTTCAAAACAAGCTGTGGAGCATCGTTATGCGTGGAAAGCAGCGTGGATCTCAGACAGCCCAGACAGGTGTCACACCTGTCTGGGCTTGGTCCAGGCCCAGGAAGAGATAAGTAATGTTGATGATAGCAGCACCAATGAGTTTGGGACTGTATTTTTTATGATGCTCCAAAACCTGGATTCAAGCTCCTGATCAGCCTGCGTTTTAAGTAGCATCATATAACTTTTCATTTACATTTACATTTATTCATTTAGCTGACACTTTTATTCAAAGCGACTTACATTGTTCTAATGTAATTACCAGTGTTACAGCCACTGGAGGCAAGGTGGGTTAATTGTCTTGCCCAAGGACACAACGACAGTATGAACTGTGGGGAGAGCGGGATTCGAACCGCCTACCTTCCGGTTGAAGGATGACCGCTTTACCACTGAGCTACTGCCGCCCCTTTTCACCATTAGAGGGCGGAGATCCCACTCTGTAAAACTGGACAGTAAAACTAAAACAGGATCTACAGCAATGACATTGGAATGTCATTCCAACTTGAGAAGTGTGGTCGGATGGTGACTAAGAGAGAGAAGGTAGTCCATACTGAAGGGGTCTTACTCCCAGAAGGCACAATAGCAGACAGTGGTCCTCACTGTTCCTTGGAATCCCACAAGCAAATGGCAACCTTGAAGAGGCCACAAGAAACGCAACAGCAACCAAATACCTACAATGAGTAAGGCCTGGAAAGTGAAGGCAACAGTGGTGCACGTGGTCATCAAAGCACTTGGGGCAGTATCCCCCAAACTGGAGATCAAAGTCCAGAAGAGCGCAGTCCTAGGAAAAGCCATGATATTGTGCAGAACCCTCAAGCTCCCAGGCCTCTGGTAGAGGACCCGAGGATGGATGAGACCACCCGCGGAGAGTGAGGTGGGAGTTTTTATTTTTTGATATACTGTATATCTTTAGAAGAAAAAAAGCTAAATGTTGTACTTTATGACTGTCCCTTTGTGATTTAAAACATTGAATTTAAATGTCAATGTTGCATTAAACACAAGCAGAACATTAAACTGTGAGGCCCCAGGTTGCCTCATGGTTAACCTGGTAGATCGCATACCCCAAAACAGAGGGACTCTCCCTCTTACATTTCTGCTTCCTGTCTAGCAATCTCAACTGCCCAATAAAGTCTGCAAATGGAGCTTATTAAACCGGGTCCTTGCATGCGAGTAGACACAACTGAAATCTGTAGAAGCGTTGGTGCATGGTCAAAGTACAAGGGGTGCCTGGAATGAATAAATTTTATCTCGCAATGATATGAAGGGGGGTGATTGTGTGTGGGCGAAATGCAGGCTAGCTACAAAGAGGTTTTTGTTAGCAATTTTTAATTCCTTGAAAGTCTGATATATTTGCTCAGAACAAACAGACCTCTATTGGAAGGTACTAACTAAACTCAACAAAAGAGTTGAAATGAAAATGGTGAGTCCACAATACAAATTAATGTGTAATGTAAAATCACAAGTGTCCTGACTTTATTTGGCTATTTTCTAGTCTTTCTGGGGGTAATTGTACAGCTCTTTGTTGCCCTTCATTCAATGTGCTACAAGTCATTGGTCACTGACAAGACGAGTCTAGAAAGCTATTATTATACATGAAAATGTCTTTTGCATGTGAACCAATTACAGAGACGCCAAATATGTGCAAATTACCTTTCCAAAAACTCCACAAAAGCACAGTAGGAGCCATCATTATGAGGCAGACCAAGCTCTAATAATGTGCCCTCAAAACTATTTTAATGTCACCGTCAAAGAGAGTTTCCTGAATCACTGGACTTTTCTTTGTTGCGACTGGGTAGTATTTTATTAAAGGAAACAATGTGGCAGTTAAGTCGTGATTTGGGTTGGTACAGCAGAAACACAATAGTTAAGATGCACCATCTCCACACAGTAAGACCACAGATACAGAATAAAATGGAAGGTAAACCTCAAAAGCTATTTGAAAGGACAGTCAGTCTGTTTATGCATTGTATTTCCTGTGTCTTATTGTGAAGTGCCATACCCTTGTCTGTCTTTCAGATTGACTTCCTGCCCTTGTGTCTTGTGTTGTGATTACCTTGTGATTACCTGCTTCCACCTGTGCCTCGTTGTGTGCCCTTTATAGTCTGTGTGTGTTCCCCTGTTCAGGGCCAGGTGTGAGGTCACTGGTCATTTTCCTTGTGTTAGTTGTTTTGGACTTATAGTGTAGTCCTCGTGTTTATTGTATTGAATGAATAGTGTATTCCTCGTATTTAGTGTAGTGGACTTATAGTGTGTTCTGACCTTAGCCTTGTTTCGACCTCATCTTATGGATTGTGATTTTGTACTTTTGCCTTGGAACTAAATCCTTTTGAAACATCTGCCTTTTGTGGGGTCTGCATCGCGAGTCCTTTTGCGCTGTTCCTGACAATTGGTCCTGACATTAACCAGTTCATTGTGATTGATGGGTTGTGTGACTGCTTTTGATTTAAAAAAAAATAAATTTACGAGTTCTGACTGTTTAATGCAACATAGACAGTAAATGCAATATTTTAATTCAGTGTGCAAAAGCAAGAAGTCCAATCAATCTAAACTTGTAAATAGCTGTTATTAAACACACGCTTTATTGTAACAAAGTACAACATTTAGCATTAAAAATGTGACTACTAAAAACATTGTCATTTTTTCTTTCCCTTTTGATATTTTTCACCCAAATAGGGGTTCTCTTTTGCAGACTTAACAGACTGCTTAGTGTTTAGTTCTGTCTTTTCATAGCTGACACAGTACTCCTATTTGGGATGCTTTTTACTCTTTTTGACAATGGAACCGATTCTAAAAATGTGCCAATCCAACCTAGCTTGTACAACTCCATTACAAGTGTGCCCTAAATGACCCCACTCTTCTGACGAGTGAATGACAGCCTAAAGAAGAGCAGCCACTCTGCCACCCGCTGCTGACTGTGAACTCTACTCTCCTGGAGCTATCGATGTGATCCATGCGCAACACTGCTGCATGTTAATCATACGTCTCGTTAGGTAAGTCATAATTGGTGCTGTTAAAGCGCCTTCCTTGTGCCTTGAGTTGAGGAAATCAACATCGATGAAACGGTCGCCCCCTATTAGCGCTGGCACTTTGACTGAGGGCTAAAAGGCAGAAATTAAGTGAGAATAGCTCAGAGATAGTTCCTGTCATCATTTGCCTTTGTTTAAAGACTTAAGCTGCTAGAAACCAACCATTAGTAATGGTTTTGTGACTGCTGTCCTGTGCATGTAAAATCACTCTCATCAGTTCAGACAGATGATAGAAAAATGAGTTAAGGGAGATTGTAAAGGGTACTTGAGGATAATTGTCTACTACTTCTTTAGTCAGTGTAGCTGCAAGAGAGAGATAAGCACATCTTTACACAAGTATACCTGAATGCTTGCTTTTAATGTCTCATATTGACCATTTGATGCTGGCACATCTTAACCAATTCATGTCATTAATAATTTACGTTAACCACCCCTGGAGGAAAAAGGCTGCAGTATATTGTTCTCCCACCAGAAAGTTGGCTCCAGGTTCCCCAGTCAACAAGACTACATTGGAAGGGATCTGGGAAACAAGTTATAAAATCCAAACTTGTGAAGATGTTTGGCAAAAACGTTTTTTATCCAATTGCAAGAACAATAAACCTCCGGTGGAACCACCACCTGCGGGAGGAACCATAAGGGGCCGGTGCAAAGTGGATTGGGTGGCAGTCGAAGGCGGAGGCCTTGACGACCCAATCCCCAGACACGGAATCTGGTACTAGGGACATGGAATGTCACGTCGCTGGCGGGGAAAGAGCCTGAGCTTGTGCGGGAGGTTGAGAGATACCGACTAGAGATAGTCGGGTTCACCTCCACGCACAGCTTGGGCTCCGGAACCCAAATCCTCGAGAGAGGCTGGACTCTCCACTACTCTGGAGTTGCCAGCGGTGAGAGTCGGCGGGCTGATGTGGGCTTGCTCATAGCCCCCCAGCTCAGCCGCCATGTGTTGGAGTTCACCCCGGCGAACGAGAGGGTCGCTTCCCTGCGCCTTTGGGTCGGGGATAGGTCTCTCACTGTTGTTTGTGTTTACGGGCGAAATGGCAGTGCAGAGTACCCGGCCTTCTTGGAGTCTCTGGGAGGGGTGCTGGAAAGTGCTCCGACTGGGGACTCCGTCGTTCTACTGGGGGACTTCAACGCTCACGTGGGCAGCGACAGTGACACCTGGGGCGTGATTGGGAGAGCAGCCCAGATCTGAAACCGAGTGGTGTTCTGTTATTGGACTTCTGTGCTAGCAACAGTTTGTCCATAACGAACACCATGTTTAAGCATAAGGGTGTCCATCAGTGCACGTTGCACCAGGACACCCTAGGCCGGTCGACTTTGATCGACTTTGTAGTTGTTTCATCTGACCACCGGCCGTATGTCTTGGACACTCGGGTGAAGAGAGGGGCGGAGCTGTCAACTGATCACCACCTGGTGGTGAGTTGGATCTGATGGCGGGGGAGAAAGCTGGACAGACTCAGCAGGCCCAAACATACTGTGAGGGTCTGTTGGGAACGTTTGCCTGTACGACCGGAGCAGGAGCTTGGTTCGCATTGCCGGCAGTAAGTCAGACCTGTTCCCAGTGCATGTTGGACTCCGGCAGGGCTGCCCTTTGTCACCGGTCCTGTTCATTATCTTTATGGACAGGATTTCTAGGCGCAGCCAGGGGCCGGAGGGAGTCTGGTTTGGGGACCACAGGATCTCGTCTCTGCTTTTTGCAGATGATGTTGTCCTGTTGGCTCCATCAAGCCAGGACCTTCAGTGCACTGGGATGGTTTGCAGCCGAGTGTGAAGCAGCTTTGATGAGGATCAGCACCTCCAAGTCTGAGACCATGGTTCTCAGTCAGAAAGGGGTGGCTTGTCCCCTTCAGGTTGGTGAAGAGATCCTGCCTCAAGTGGAGGAGTTCAAGTATCTTGGGGTCTTGTTCACGAGTGAGGGAAGGAGGGAACGTGAGATTGACAGACAGATCGGTGCAGCTTCTGCAGTGATGTGGTCGATGTACTGGTCTGTCGTGGTGAAGAAGAAGCTGAGCTGTAAGGCAAAGCTCTCGATTTACCGGTCAATCTACGTTCCTACTCTCACCTATGGTCATGAGCTTTGGGTCATGACCGAAAGAACAAGATCCCGGATACAATCGGCCGAAATGAGCTTTCTCCGCAGGGTGGCAGGGCACTCCCTTAGAGATAAGGAGCTCAGTCAGTCGGGAGGAGCTCAAAGTAGAGCCGCTGCTCCTCCACATCGAGAGGAGCCAGCTGAGGTGGCTCGGGCATCTGTTTCGGATGCCTCCTGGATGCCTAGGGGAAGACCTAGGACATGCTGGAGGGACTATGTCTCCCGGCTGGCCTGGGAACGCCTCGGTATCCCCCCGGAAGAGCTGGAGGAAGTGTCTGGGAGGGGAAGTCTGGCCGTCTCTGCTTAGACTGCTGCCCCCGCGACCCGGCCCCGGATAAGCGGTAGAAGATGGATGGATGGATGGATGGATGGATGGATGGATGGATGGATGGCAAGAACAATATAGACAAATAACTAGTTGTGGTACTTGCAAGAACAAGGGAAACGTTGGGCCTTAAGTTGTTGACTACTGTTTCCACTGTTAAAACTCTGATGTACTGTATCTGACAAATGACACTGACATGTCTGAAGATAACATGCCCAGTGTTAGGCCAGTCACATTATATTGGTGTGCTGATATTATAAAAATGATAAAAAGTTTAACTGTTCCTGTCAGAGGACATGTACCCTTGGAGTAATTATATAGTTTAGGCTCAAAGTTCTTTTAAGCCTGAAAAAACATCCTAAGTTTTTTTTTTTTTTTCTGATCAATGATATTGATTGATTGGAGTTGGATTTTCAAGGGGTGGAACAAACAGACACAGATCCAAATACCTCTAGGGGCAACTGGATAGACAAACAACCAATCAGAATTTAGGAGCAGTACCAAAATATGCAGAGAATAAAGTGCCTCTGGACCAAAAAAGCACACAATCGACCAGAGAAACATAGAATTGCATAAAGACCGTTCTGTTTTAGAACCATCTAACCACCATTTAAAAATAACAAAATGTAGATCAATCTAAGTCCCTGGTAGAATTAAAATTGCACACAGGTTGACACAAACAGGTTTAAATGGCTACTAAAGGTAACCATCCTCACCTGTGATCTGTTTGATTGTAATCAGTTTGTGTGTTTATAAAAGGTCAGTGAGTTTCTGGGCTCCTGACAGACCCTTGCATCCAGTGCAGCACTGACGTTTCTCTATTCTGAGTCATGGAAAAGCAAAAGAATTGTCAAAGGATCTGTGGGAAAAGGTAATTGAACTGTATTAAACAGGAAAGGGATATAAAAAGATATTGAGAGTGTTCTAATAAAGAAGTGGAAAATGAGAGATTCTGTTGAAACCTAACCAAGGTAGACCAACAAAAATTTCAGCCACAAATGCCAGGAAAATTGTTTGAGATGCAAAGAAAAAAACACAATTAACTTCAGCTGAAAAACAGGAGTCTCTGGAAAAAAAAGTGCACAATTAGGAGGCATTTGAAGAAAAACAGCCCAGAGACACTTCTGGAACAAAGTAATTTGATGAGACCAAAATTTTACTTTTTGGCCACAGCCATAAACGTTACATTTGGAGAAAAGTTAACAAGGCCTATGATGAAAGATACAGCATTCTTATTGTGAAACATGGAGGTGGATCTGATGTTTTGGGGATGTGTGAGCTACAAAGGCACAGGAAAAGATAAACGTTATCAGAAAATACTGGAGGAAAATTTGCACTCATCAACTGCGCATGGGACGTACTTGGACGTTCTAACTTGACAACAATCCAAAGCACAATTCCAAGTTGACCTGTCATTGGCTACAGCAGCATAAAGTGAAGGTTCTAGACTGTCCAGCTCAGTCCCCTGACCTCAATATCATTGAGCTGCTCTGGGGAGATCTCAAATATACAGTTCATGAAGAAGAATGGCCATCTTTACCATCTGAGAAAATAAAGAGCCACATCCACAACTACCACAAAAGACTTCAAGCTGTCATTGATGTTAAAGGTGGTAATACATGGTTTTAAGAACTGGGGCATGTAAACTTTTGATCAGGGTCATTTGTGTAGTTTCTGTTGTCGATATTATTTAAAAAGAGTAAACACAATAGTTTGACAATGAATGGCTTCACCCAACCATTGACTATGAGTGGAAAAAAAGGTTTTTGTGTGTCTCTGAAAAATGGCCACAATCACAATTCTAAAGTATGTAAACTTATGAGCACAACTGTATAAGCACAAACCTCTCCTAAAACCCAACTTACAACTTTATAGGCTGTGTACTTTGAGTTAAGCAGTCCTACCATGGTTTTCTGACACTGGATGCTGCTGCTGTTGAAGCGGAGTGCCGGGACACTGTGCGTGTTGCCCTGAATGTGGAAGATGCACTCATAGTTCCTCTGTCCAGACTGAGGCTGGGGCAGGTTCTGGGCCAGCAGCGTGATGGGACGCATGACTCCCGCTGGGATGTAGATCTGTGTCGAGGGAAGGATCTGAGGGCACTCCTGCAAATGACACACACAACAGTTCAGGATTTGAGCCGAAATGAGGATCCACATTTTCTTCCAATACAAATACAAACCACTCCTAACACAATGCATATTAATTCTAACTGAGTTGTAATTGTAAATAGGAAACCATTGTAAATACAACATGGGAGCACTTTTGGCATCAAGGCCTTAGAGTAATCCATTATATCCTTTTATCCCTGCTGCTAAGAGCATCCCACCACATTAAACGCTATCCCAGAAGCATTCCAGGCTCCTTTGTTCTTGTTATATGTTTGAAGATCCAACCAGACAAACACGTTCTCCTGCAAATTATCTTGTCCTATTTATAAAACACTACATATTAAAAACTGCACTGACTTGTCAAAATGCATCCCTGGCATTTCTGAATGAAATCCTTTGGGTATTAATGAGGCGTTTATGGATATTAGGCCTGGTTCTGTCTGAATGAGAACATAGCGTATTGGTATTCTGTTGGCTTGGACAAAAATGATGGCCTGGGGCAGTGTCTCATGGATGTGGAGAGTGTTATTTCAATAACATTGTTACCTACTGTACTGAATGAAGCTTCTGTCATTAAACCTTTTTTAAATTTAACTCAACATCTTAGTATCTACCATTTTCACCATTTGTTATTTGGTAGTTCTGCTAATATTTATTTATTTATTTGATAGTCAGTAGGACAGGAGCTTCCCCCACTGAGACTTGCTCTTGCCTATAAACAAACCCAGTAAAAATAGGTATTTGTTTATAGGCAACACATTTAGGGCTTTTCATTTTTCAATTTGTTCTCATATGGGCAGTTTAGTGACTTTTTAAATATATTTTTAATTATGATCCAGTGACCTAAAGGGCCTTAAAGAAGAACTTTGTGGTGGATGGGGTCTGTCCCAACCCCCTCTAGCGCATCTTAGCAGAAAAAAAGAGCATTGCAAGAATTGGCCGAAGACCAGCCAGCAGCCCGCTGTCCCTTCGAGTCAAGAAGTCTTCAAGAGACTCGGGTCTGACGAGAAACACATTGATTAACGACACTACACACACAAAGACTCGCCCCAGTCAATCTCAGACATTCATTGTGGCAGAGAAAACCGTTGCTCATGGTCAACAAGGGGGGCAGGGTGACGCTTATCACCAGTGAGTTTTTACAACAGTGTTTTTTAACATTACACCAAAACTGTAGGGGGAGCTCGGTAGGAAAAATTCCAAAAGAAAACAGCGAAGAAACTGCCAGATCTGCAAAGTGCCGCTTTAAAAAGAAAAGTGTGTGTTTTTTTTTTTTTTAAAGGGGCACTGAGGGTTTAACAAAAAAAATTTTTTAAATAATAATAATTGGATAATAATCAAAATATAATAAAGAAAATGGCCCAAACTTTGCAAGAATATGTGTTCAGAAAGAAATATAAATGTGCTTTAATTCTGGCTGTGCTTAGTGGAAAGGGTTTAGAAACAGAAAAAGAGGCAGTGACTCCGCTGGGTTCTACGGAGCTTTAAATCTCTGTTTTCAAGATGGACAAAAGCCAAGAGGGTTTATTGATAACATATTGAAAACATTCTAGATTCAGATTTGACTGATGTGAACTTTACATGTATAACAATAAAAGCATGTTTATGTCATGCAGATGGTAGTTCGTCTTCCTACAAGGTCTTCCTACATCTACCTTTCATAGCCATTTAAGGACTTCCTGATTGCACTGCGTAGGGATTAGTGACATCTAGTAGTGAGGTACAACAGTGAAGTCAATGAAGTACACTACCTGACTCAAATGTCCAATTTTTCACAATTTCTAAACTTACAGTTAGCACTCAACCACATCCCTTTTGAGATGGTAAATGGTAAATGGCATGCATTTATATAGCGCTTTTTTGCACCCTTCTCGGGCACCCAAAGCGCTTTACATCGTGCTTCCACTCACCCCATTCACACACATTCACACCTGGGGCAGACAGAGATGGGGGCTGCCATACACACGGCGCTCAACCTTCTCCGACCACCACCAAACACACCTCTACAATCACACTCATTCATACACCAGTGCTACGGACACTGGAGGCAAGGTGGGTTAAGTGTCTTGCCCAAGGACACAACGACAGAATGAACAGGGCAGAGCGGGAATCGAACCGCCAACCTTATGGTTATAAGACGACTGCTCTACCACTGAGCCACTCCGAGATAATGCTTTCTTTATAATGTACATCGGTAAATACAAAAAGCTTATGCTAATGCGGCACCTCTAAACACAATAGATCTTATTTTCTAAGTTGTATTAAATAATGAAGAGCTGAATTATGAATATTGCATGTGTGCAAATAGACTGGCTTTCCTCCTACACAGTGCAAACATTACTTTTAATAGAGAGCTGAAAGCTAAATGAGCTCTTTGATAAAAAAAACAAGAAGCTTAAATTCATTTTGTTTGTATAATTATGTATTCTAATAAAGCTGATAAAAGACTACAATTTGTTGAAGCCTTTTTTGCAGACTAAGTGGATAAAAAGTCTCTGTGTTATAATAAAGACTGAAATTACAACAGCATTGGCTATATGCTCTAATGAGTGCTTAGTACTCATCTGGAGCCAAGGTAAACAATCAAAGGCCAAACAAATACCGAACCGGAATTGAGAAATTAAATTGCATTCCGCTTTATGCCCGGTTAAACAAGCTATCATTTCTGCATTAGGATAGCAACCGTCTGCATCCGCCGTGATAAATCGGAGGAAAGGTGCACGGTAGCTAAAGTCAAAGGCATCGCCGCAGCTCTCATTCTCTGCAGAGTAATCTCAATATGTGGTTTGCAGCGTGCCGAGATGCTATCTAATGGAGCAGCGGTAATGACTTTGAGATTGGTCATAGAAAAGGACGGGAGGGACAATGTTGAACCTCAAGCTACCAAAAACACACCTTCTCTTGCCTTGTGACAATGTAGGAAGTGCCAAAAGACAAAGTGATAGGTATGTACTTTGAACATTGCAAAACTAAGAGATAAGTTGGAATTATTCTGGCTGTAGAGCACATTCATTGATTCATGTTCCACCGATTATCTTTAACTGGTTGTCTGGGACTAGAGCTGCTTTGTGCACAAGACAAGTTACATTCTGGACAGCTGACAGTTAATTGCAGGGCTAATATCCTGTACCTAGATTGTAACTTAGTACATATACCCTCATTTATTGACTAGATTTAAGTTGTCACACAAATGTGTTGGTTTCTCCTTGTCATTACTGCAGCTCAACCCCCAAACTATTTACTGGGTTAGGGTTAGGGTTAGGGTTAGGACGGAGGACGGAGTGGCTCAGTGGTAGAGCAGTCGTCTTATAACCGGAAGGTTGGCGGTTCGATTCCCGCTCTGCCCTGTTCATACTTTCGTTGTGTCCTTGGGCAAGACACTTAACCCACCTTGCCTCCAGTGTCTGTAGCACTGGTGTATGAATGTGTGTGACTGTAGAGGTGTGTTTGGTGGTGGTCGGAGAAGGTTGAGCGCTGTTTGTATGGCAGCCCCCATCTCTGTCTGCCCCAGGTGTGAATGTGTGTGAATGGGGTGAGTGGAAGCACGATGTAAAGTGCTTTGGGTGCCTGAGATGGGTGCAAAAAAGCGCTATATAAATGTATGCCATTTACCATTTTACCATTTACTGCTCAATGAAGTGCAATACTTTCACACTGTGTTGAGTGTTCAACTGTCTCTGGGTCTCATACTGATGGTAAATACACTTCTCCTGCCTAAGATTATCCAGAGAGTCTCCAGTCTTTTTAATGTGACTCCTCTTTGCTCTGAGGGCAGCTCAATATTCTCCAGCTATGATGAAAGAATATACCGTTTCCTTAATCTCACCTCATTTTCTCCTTTAGTGGGTGGGACTTTTTTAGTTGCCAACAAACGACTTATTACTTGTGGCAAAATCTCACGTTTTGACTGTGCCTGTCGAGTCTCCCAATAAGCTATAAATGAATGTTTTGTAACCTTTTTAGTGCCCAAAGAGAAACCACAGTAGCACCGCCACACAGCCCTCTTGCTGTAAGGTAGGTCCAGTGTCCAGTAATAATGACACACCAATACTAGTACTAAATTCAACACTTTGAGATTTGTTTGGATCTTTCATGCTACACAACTGATTTCTCTTTTGGTGCAACAGTAACTAATCATCTTTAGTCTAGCCATTAAAAGTAGCTGTGCCTGTCAAATCCATGACACAAACTTACACGTAAAGATAGACATAAGACGTGCAGCCGGGAGCTTGAGTTCACAGTGAACGGGACATGAAGGGAATAAGGAAGGAAACAAAGGAAAAGAGACAGAAAAGAGATGGGATCAATGCCACCGAGCCCAGTGAAGCAGACTGTCAATTAGTGAAGCTGACAGTAAAAGTTTAAAGTATTCACGGACGGCGATAGAGCACTAATGGCCTGCTCTGAGCCTCCAATAAGATGGATGACAGAACTAAAGGAGCCGAGAAAGTAAAGTGGGCATGTGTTTAGGCTCTTTTTGGTGCAAAGGCAGATCACTTTGTCAGTCTGGATAAAAGCTTTTCAAGGCCTAATGTCAATTAAGCTCAAAGGAACATTTCTATTGAATGGGTAAGATGTGTGTTGGTACGGCACGAGTTTTTGAATTGTCAAATGTTGTACGTAACTTGTCATAATAAGCATATTTAACCGTATGTCTGTGGAAACCCCTCTGCTATCCAGTTTTCAAATGTATGAATGGCAAGACAACGGGTGTAGTGTATAATAAGAGCTGGATATGGCACCGCCCCCTTTCTCCTGCCACCAATTTGGTTGGTGGCCACTTGAGGTATTGCAACAAAATAAATCCAATGTGGCCTAGAAAATAATTTTTCTCAATTTGAAAAAAAAAACACCTCATATTCAGCTGACAGGACACCTACAACTACAAAAATGGTTGGATTTTTGCAGTGTTTTTTTATCTATTAATAATCCCTAAATTCTTTAAAACAAACAAACTTTTATTGGTTTATGGCGACACAGCTCAATCCCCACCGGCTCGATTCACCCATTGGTCAGAACTAGTCACATGGATCCCGACGCTGGGTAAAACAGAAGGCTGCATCCGCGAGGGCCATATCCACTTTCATAGTGTTCACAGCAATATATACGCTGTGAACACTATGGCTGCTAACACTATGACTGCTAACACTATGGCTGCTAACACAACAGTGATTACCCACAAAGAAGTTCACTCTAAAACAAACACCTTTTGAAATTCTGCATTTTCTGTGTCTGCTCTAACAAAGCACTTGTGTTTGATGTGTTGTTGGGGTAAACTTTGTCATTTCAAGGTCCAAAATTGTTCCTGGCATAAATAACAAAAAAGAGTTGATAATTCTGAAATAAGAACATTGCTTTATATAAACAACCCTTAATAAGTGGAAGTCACTGTTCATGCTGAAGATGGAATAAGCCGCCCGGCTGCATCCCACTTGGAGTAAGCTCGACCACTTCTCATTTTTTTGCCTCCCATTCTGCTCCCTACTGGTTTCAACCCTATACATGCACACATACATATGCACAGCCACTGCCAAGGTCTGCTCCTCATTACGGATGCAGCAGAGTGAGGATAAAAAGCTGCGTCACATCTCTCTAAGGATCCTTGTAATACGCACGCGGCACACCCATATGGATGAACACACTGCCTTAGCCTCTCTGTACTGTACAAAGGCTTAATTGCGCCGACACAAAGTGGGAAGGGAACAAAAGGCTCAGGAGCAAAGGATTGTGGGAGCCGTTTCATTAGGAGTGGTGACAGGTGTTGGAGCGGAGTCTGTATCAGATAAAGTGGCGCTCTGACACAATGGGATGCAACAGTCTGTTCACCTGGGGATTCCTCTAATCCCCTGAGTTCTCTTCTGCCTTCACTTGATCTTTTTTCAGTCCTTTGTATAGCTTTTCTTCTTTAAGTAATTATTTCTCTGTTAACTTATGACTGACCTGCTTAAAGCTATAGAATTTGACAGTTACAACTACGGATGTCCAAATACCAGTAGGTGCAGTATTCTTAAATTTATTTCTTTACATTTTCCAACAGTGATATGAGGAAACTAACGGTTATTGGATTGCGTTAGAACCCTAGTACTGGTATTGTTTTTGGGAGAAAGACAATACTCATCCATCTCACTCTTTGATCTCACTGAATAATCAAATATATAGCTTTGACAGACAAGTCCAAGTCCAAACAAGTCTATTTTTAATTATTCCAGGTGATACATTTTGCTGTGTTTCAGGTATTTAGTTTTAAGCCTTTTACTGCAAAAATAAACTGAATTTTTTATGTTGCTGCACCATTTTCTTACACTGAGGGCTTAGGTAAAAGTAAGTTTCTTTCAAGTTGCTCCCTTCAGAGGTCAGCGAAGTGATATGCATGTATAGTAGATGTATGGTTTGTACGCCGTATGCCCTTCTTCATTTATTTTTGGGACAGACACCATACGACCCATTGTGGCTGGAGATGCTCCTTAGGGGATTCGAACCTAACCACTTTACCAACAAGAGTGGGGACACCTAGGGCTTAGAAAATGACATTAAATGACCAAACAAGTCACTTCTCCAGCCATCACTTCCACTATTAGAAAAAAAAGCATGCTTGTGATACTCTATGTGCATTGTATTATGTAAGAAATGTTTTAATAGAATATTTTTGAATGAGGTGGTTGGTCCACTTTACCATCTGGTTAGTTTGGGGTAAATGTGCAAAAAAACTCTGGTGCGGACCAAAAATTTTAACGTAAGAAGTGAACCAAAACACTGCTCATTGACAACAAAAAACATAAGTGTGAAAATGAACCCTACCCACAGACAAGATAAAAGTCAAAAAGGTTCGTCAGCTGTAAATATGCCATACTGTATGTATATTTATACTTGCAACTGGACACTGGCCAAAACAACGCAGATTTCAAAATCATCACCAGAGAATGACCTCAGTTGAATTTAAACTATATTGTTATTTTAAACTCAGTCTGCTGGCAGTCTGCTGTATAATAATATTGGTATATATTCAGTTAAAGGGGCAAACTTCAGACAAATGGACAAGGGAAGTTTCTTCTTTTCCTTTTTTTGTTTTGGCCCTCTTTTTGAAATTTTAATCCCTCAAATACTAGGTATGAAAACAACTTGCTTGGGCCAGATTATGTGCAGTAATCATGTCTGTTGGGTTAAACAAATGTTATTTATTTAGTATTTTAAAATGTAAATCTCTACAAGGACAAGTTGTTCTACGGCTTGGATCTTCACCAGTGACCTTCTTATTCCACCACTTCTTGTTCGCTTCAAAATTTACAGCAGTATGAAGAGCAGAGAAAGAGAAGTGATAAAGCATTGGACAGGCAAGGGTTGAGAGAAGGTGAGGCGGTAAGGGAGAAAAGGACGGCTGAGGAGGTGAGGTTTTGGGAGCCGTACGATCGTTTATTAAAGTGGAGGAGTCAAGTCAAGGAGGTCAGGATCCCAACAGTGCGAGGCAGAGGTGGAGCGCTGCAACACGAGAGTCGTATACATCCGTCCAGGCAAAACAAACTCTGCACAGCTCTAACGACACACACCATCCATCCAGATTTATTTGGATTTGGTAGCACACACACCTAGATCCAAATCCTGCCCCGTGGCTCTGCGCAGTGAGCTCGAGCGGCGCTAGGCCTGTGGAGTGTTGTACAGTAGCCTAGGGGCCAAATACACACCCGCTGTGATCAAACGGTGGAAGGTAAGCCTACAGCAGAACAGGTTCTGAGTTTACTCCCAAATCCAAATCTTTATTACTCTCCAGTCTGCAGCCTTGAGGCTTCTGTGCAGTTTCCAACCAAAAACCCTAAGGCGCCATGTTTCACGACCTGTTTGATTTCTCTATGAATTTGTTCATGGGATAGTAATTTCAAATAAAAATATATGGACCACAATAGAAAGTGTAATAGGAAGTTGGTTCTCATTAACATAGCACTAACATTATTATTTGTAATACCCCACCAATGCCCATACAGTATACAAGCACAGTAAAACAATATTCTAGTATTCTAGTATTATAAAACAGGGTTCAATTCAGGGTTGTGGGGTGTGTACCAGTGCTTTTTCTTTGGAAGACCTTTTTTTCAGTTTAATGCCAAAAATCTTCAAAATCTTTGTAGGAAGCCTTGGGAATCAGGCTCATGGCTAAAGCCAGTCATTTTATTCATAACACAACAATAGAACTTGAGCGCACAAATACATTGTTTTTCTTAGTTGCTTTCAATTGTTTGGATGACATTCACAGGACAGTTTAAAGTTCTAATCCCTTGCTACTACCCTGATCCGGCTTGTAACTGCATTATGTCTGTAAAATTTGTGTGATAAAAGTAGAGAAACAGACATTTGATTCTGGATTTGGTCTGTATAACAGCATCACATTAACCTTGGTTCAGATGCATTGGTGTGGAAAACATATAAAGATGTAGTGCAATAACTAAATACTGTATATCCACACTTTAATCATCCTCCAGCTGTATTGTTAGCACCACTGCTGCGCTCCGTGACAAAGAGAGCAGTATATGAGGCATAACGTGACATTTACTTTACTTCCCATCCACCTCTGCCACTCCTGCCGTAGATATGATTACATTATGGGCTTTGTCTTCCTCACATTTAATTACTTCCTATAAGACTGGAGCCGGCCCGTCTCCGCTGATGTCACAGACGAGACAAAGGCCCCTGATTGGCTGCGTGCTGTCACCCATGAGGCCGGCTCACTGCGGCGCTGACAGGCTCCAAGTATGATGGATGAGGGAGGCCGTGTGTGTTTTTCGGAGTGCGTTAGTGTCAGGGGGGTCACGGCGGTGGAGAGGGTCCCAGCGGATTAGCGATACAGTCCAATGAAGCGCTTCAGAGAGGAAAAGGGCCGAGACCCCATCGACCGGCAGCGTTAGCCGCACATAAAAACACACAGGGATGATATGATGACTGTATGTCCCATGAGAGACACTCAGGAAGAGTCATGTAGAGAAATGTCTGCTTTTAGACAATAATATCTCATGCCATCAGGGAATATGGCTGCAGATTTTAAACCTTTCTATCTGGATTGATAGTGTAATTCTTTGCTAAAATAACAAAACAACTTCAATAAAGACTGACATTACTATTATAAATAGCATGAATATAATTATTTTTGGTTGAAGTTTGGAGGTCTCTTTTACAATGATAAGAAGAAAAGTAGCATCACCTTGGTGGCTGTGATTGATTACTTTGAAATATTATAAAGAAGGACAAAATAAAAAGACCACCAATTTAAAAAGCCATTAAAACACATAACATCAGTTATGCTATGTTTATTTTTTTTGTTTAAATTTTGTTTGGACTACACACTTTTGGGTCACAACCCACCACTTGCAGAGTATGAAAATGTAATATTTGGTCATTATGATCTGGCTGATTATTTCTCTCCATTTGACAGTCCAGCTTAAGTTATTTCTCGTTCAAAATGGCTGAAGACAGGAATTTAAGTTAAGTTTGGCAAGACATGACTTAATTGCCACATTTCATTTTGTCTCTGGACATACAGCAGAACCCCTAAAGTATTTTTATTGTTTTATCTTGTTTAAGTTATTTTCATGTGGTGCAACTTTCATTGCTTTTGTCTACTTAGAAGATTCAGGCTGAATATATACGTTTATATATGTGCATTTAGGCTACACCAACTGAAGGTTACAAACTTAAAGTCACCAAATACTTATAATTATATAATATACTATATAATATTCTGCTAGACTTTCTGGACAGAATGCAAATTCCCAGAAGATATTAGCACACACATTGCTAAAACTATTACAGACAGACCTTATAGAAATAAATATGAGTAGGTATTAGTAGTTATCATTTTGTTTAAACAATTTATCATCTTGCGCAAACAAAATATCTGTGCTAATAAAATGTTATCTCTGTGAATAAACTATTATTGTGCATGTAACAAGCACAAGTAATTGTATTGCGCAAAATAAAATAGGTATATTTTATTATTCTCTTGTGTGCCCAGTTATATTATTTCTGCATTTTTACTTTGGCAGTGAATAGCATCACCAACATAACATATAGGGGTTAATCAAGTAGATGTCCTTATACCATAGTCAATTGCAATGATACAGTACATAATATATTTGATGATACACTGTTTGTTGTTGTTCCATTGTGCTATGGTTACAAGACCATTACAAAAGGTGATTAGTAGCTAAATTGTCATATTGTGTAGATAATAAACATCTTATCCTTGTGCCTGAATGAAATGACTTTGGGCTGCATGGTGTGGTTTGTAATCTTGTTTGTCCTTTATGTACTGTATACATGTCTATGATCCACATGAAATGAATTTCCCCTTGGGGATCAATAAAGTTCTTCTAATCTAATCTAATCTAATCTAATTTGCACAATATACTGTATAATAAATAATCTTGTTTGCACAAAGTACTGCCATTTTGGCTAATTATCTTCAAGATTTATTTTTTACTTTTCTATTGGGATTTTAACGCACTGTAAGAAAGTTGTAGGTGTAAGTAAACAATGTACTCATGTCATCACTAGCAACTGGATAGGAATTACTCCCCTTTTACACAATGGAGCAATGTCTTTTGACCTCATGTGCTTCCAGTAGTTGCCCTACAGGGGAGACTAACTTTAAGCCAACCTACAGTGGACTAATCCCAACAGACTACTCCATTCAATCAACTCCACACAGACTTTACAGAGCTCCTCCAATGTTTTCTCCCTCGGCTCGCTCGCATCCATCTTCACCTCCTCAGCCTCTTTCTTTTCATTAACACACTCTTCTTTCTCTCTTCCTACTGTCTATCTCTCACAAACTTTGAAAAAAAAAACATGACAAGTCAAAGCAGAAAACGTTTTACTACATATATCACTACAAGCAGCCATTTGTACACCAGAACAGAAAGTACATAACGGCTGCCTCCCCAGGGCCGCCTGAGCACTCGTTGGTGTAGATTTATGTAGAAACCCAAGTAAGGAGGTCAGACAAAGGCCAGACATAAACCGATATTCATCAGTGCATTAGCCAGGCCATGTAGTTGCTGGTTTCTCTGCAGAGTAATAATGCTACAGTATGTGGATTGTGTATGGCTTGTGGAGTGTTCGGATGAGCATCTTTAAATTGTGGGCATTGTGGGCAGTGTTCCACTTCTTGGATCTAACCGCTGTATACTAAAGATTTATCTAGTCTTCCTCATCCTCTATATTAGGAATGTTTTATGTTGCTTACTTAGAACATTCAAGCACACTCATCATCATCACAAATGTCTGTATATGTGTGAGCAATCTAGCAATGAACGTGAAACATACTGCAATATATTTTTATTGGATGAAAAGGCATTTGCTAGCAAAATCACAATTAACAAGATAATTCTGAAAAAAAAAAATACTGTCATTAGACATTCTCTATATACTTTGTATAAGTATTTAGGCTACACAGAATGGAAGCTTCAAGCTGCAAGTCACTGGATGAGTACTTGCTGGACAAATTGATGAGTACTGCAGTGCCAAATTCCTGACAATATTAGCATACACATTGCCTTAAACCGCATAACCTCAGGTAAAAAGCAAGTCACCATTAAAGAGATTATAAAAATACACATTAGCACAGTTAGTAGAAGTACTGTAGTAGTAAGTAGTAGTAATAACTTGGACTATGCACAAATATACAAAGTCTATAGCTCTTGAGCAAAATCTCCATCTACTACAACAAAGTGGTCAACATTTTGTGACTAGTCATAGAGAATACTTTATACATTCACCAGTGTTACAGCTGGAACTCAAGGTGGGTTAAGTGTCTTGCTCAAGGACACAACAACAGTATGAACTGTGGGGAGAGCGGGAATCGAACCGCCTACCTTCCGGTTGAAGGACGACCGCTCTACCACTGAGCCACTGCCGCCCCAATTTATCCGCCAAGAAACCATGTATGACAGTTTAAAAGTCGAAAAAGTCAAAGAAACTGTTGGTTATTGCTGCTAAAGGTGGCGCATCAAATTCAGCTCCTTGAATATACTGTCCACTGCCGCTACAGACTGCTTCATCAAAAGGTTCATTAGAATAGCATTGCCCTGAGCGCTATCTCTGATGACCAAGTGAGATTGTGTGTCGATCGGGATGCTATCAGGTCCGAACGGTCAAAGAGTAGGATGTAGGTGATAAGCATCAGTCGGACAATCGATAGAAACCTCTACAAATACGCCATCAGGACCAAGAATATACGTTTGGGAGGCTGACACACAAGATACATGACCGATAAACTAGAAGCTATGAGGAGACACTTGATCAAAATGCAGCTGCTGTTCTCATTTCTAAAGCCCAGAATGGAGATTTGATCAATTCAGTTTGCCAGAAGTGCTCGTGCCATAGGGAACTACCAAAAACAGACTTGCAACCCATTTTAAAGCCCATGACCCAATGAATAATAATAGATTTCTGTGACCCAACTAAGAATCAGCCAAGCCTTCGAGGGCAATGTAAATAGCCCAAACTTTAAAAAGTACTTTCTTGATTCCAACGTTCTGGGTTAGGAAAATGTAACCAATGTTGCACGGTTCTAATTTATGACAGGATGTAGCCTATAGAGCAGCCTTACCAGGACTGTGTGAGTTTTGTGGTTGATGTAACAGCCAGCACTTTTCAATCAGTGCTGTTGCTTAATGTACACACGCAAGTAACCACGAGGAGCTTTGGGATCGGAAGAGTACAAATAATAACGTCTGCACAGAGGAGAACCTTGAAAATATGTGTAGCATCTATTCTACAATGAGTAAAGTGAGTCTATTTCATTCATGGTACTCATTTAGCACAAATCAGGATCACAAAACCAAGATGTCCAGTGAAAATGGTAAGGTCTTTTAAGACTTTATAAAACCATTAAATCCTTGCTTGAGTAATGTATCTATGTTGTGAACTCATTTGATAATTTCACAAATGTATTTTGAGCAGCAACTTTTGACAATATCTTTTTTTGCTCTGTTACAAACGTTATTATCAGTTTTAACAAATAACATGCTTTAGTCTATTGGTGACGTCTGGAGTTGTAACCCTGATTCACCTTGAGCCATGTGTTTGTTTGTTTTTTACGTTGGTGCTATTCACCTTAAGCCATACAAAACCACAACTGACTTCTCGTTTAGATAGTCTTCTCTCCACCTTTGTACTGAGAAACAGGAAATGCCACAATTAGATCTCACTCCACAAAATCTGGCCCAAAACTTGCACCTTGTCTTACTCTACAGCCTTATGCATAAGGGTGCATTCCAAACTAAGTGTCCTAGATTCACATTTGTTCTGTCTTTTTTTTTTCTCACTTCATTTCATGTACATCTTCCCTGTCACTATCTAATAAAAGGTCAAATAACAGAATAGAATATATCTTCATAAAAACAGATATCACAGTACCAAGTATGCACAGTCACACTGGGGCAGAACTTTTGAGAGGTGTCTTGTCTTTTTCATCTTTCATTCTAAATATACCACTCATCCCTGGTGCTCTATCTCAACACGGAAACTTTTCATCTATTTTGTTCAAATGAGCCGAGTTTCTGAGTCGCGGTCTCAGGTGGAGAAGGCCGAGCGCCCCATGGCACCACACTAGGAGCTCTTCTGTTCCATAAAAGACACTTTGAACTGTGTTAGAAGCCTTTTGGAGTGTCCACCCACTCCTCACCATCATTTTTCCACCAGGGAGATGGAGCGAGAAGGGTGAGATAAAATGCAAGAGAGAGTTCACTGTGGTATAAAATAATGGTACAACTGAAGTGTAATGCCTGTTGTCACAGTCCTTTTGTACTGTTCAACTTCAGTTAAAGAGGTTTCATGAGCTCAAAACTTAAAAACTACTGCAACATAATTAACAGAACTAAACCACAACCTATTGCCAGGTATTTCCAATTCATTTATGAGAGCATGAAAGTAAAAAATAAGAAAGACAGTGAAAAATGTAAATGTAGTCTTATTTGTGTCACATTCTACAGATGGACATCTACTCAAGTATGTAAACTGCTGGGCTGCTTACAATGACTTGATGAAGCTGGAATGCCCCATAATCATAGTTTTTGCATTGTTTTGAAGCTGTATGCCTGGGAAGTTAATATGCATTTGTGTAAAGTCTTTGTGTGTGACATGCATTTAACCTTATTTGTTTCTTTATCTTATATGGTTTGCAAATAATTTAACCATGTTCAAATGTTTTCTATGATGAACAATTGAAGACAAGTATGGCTTGAATTGGACATTTAGCATTATAATGTTTACTATACACTTTGGCCTCTCGTGGTGTTTATACAAACCCATGCATATCATTGTACAACGCATCCGGACTCGTAGCTTTTTGCTTTAGCTGCTATTGTCTAGAACCGCTGGACATCAAGCCACTTGCTAATGTTCTCCAGCGACTCACATGTTCTGTTTCCACGAGACAAATCATTTTCCAAAGAACGCATGCAACCGATGTTTTTGCAAACTAAGGCTCTATTCCCAAAACGGTATATTTTTCTTGTAGTGTTCTTGATCTACCAAAATATTTTTTTAGAAGAATAAGCAATTCATTGATATCAAGCCATCAAACAATTACAATCCCCAATACCAGCTTGTAACATCCAGTACTCAAAATATCAGTTTAAATAGTTCATTACGTGCTTCAAAGCTGTCACATTTGTTACATATACCATCTATTCTCATAGCTAAAATGCTTAAATGTAGAAATATAGATGAAGATTATACTGAGATTATACTATCGACTATTTTGACTTGAAACGCAGGCTCAATCTTTCTCCCAAGTAATGGACAGGTTTGGCTTGTGATTATTACCTTTGGCACAAGAACATCAAAGTGAAGCGCACCAATCCCATGTAGTTTCCTCAAACTCTGCTCCTCAGTGTACTATTCCAGCATTTGATGGCCATTAACACTATCCACAGAGACGGCAAGTACTATCGAAACGCGCTTAGAACAAATTTTCCACATATGATTACTTGTGTGCCTTCAGAGCCCCACTGCAATGAGGTATATTAAGTCTGGTGGAAGAAGTGGGGTCAATGAGAGTGAATATCATTTGGATTAAAAAAACAAGGCATTTAGTAAAAGAGTCTCACTAGACCACTCAGTGTGGAGTTACCAGACTTGGTTTATTACACAGGAATATTACAAGATGCACATATGGTGCCATATGGATGGGACACTCTACCTTGGAGAAAGCAGGGCACGTAAAAAAGCAAATGAAAAAGAATTATTAAAAAGATGATAAGGAGACATTTAGAACAGGAAGTGTCATGAACCACAAGTATGTTTTCATTTGCTGAATGATTAAACATCTTACCCAGTTCTTACGTTTACGCCTTACAGTTATGGGATGTTTGAATAGATGTCCTCCATCTCTAAGAGCCATGTTGACCAAGCTGCAAAGTCCAATTTATTTCAACAGGTATTCAATTTCAAATTTCTCCTTAAGCAAGCCCTTGTCTTCTTCCAGTAGATGCACGCAGACACGCTTTAGTGATAGATATAGCCTACTGCTGAAGTTAGGTTTATACTGCTCATAAATGAAGTAGAAATTATATATTAATGGGTGTTAAACTTAAGTTATTATTAAGTACAGAGGTCAATCCTGAGTGAGAGTTAGCTACCCTATAGCTTGCAAATTAGCATTAGCATCAAAACACATTGGATTATTGTCACATATTGCAAAGTATTCCCATCTTCTGCATTTAATTAATGACTAGTTGACTCAAGGCCTCAATTTTTACTGCCAACTCTAAACCAAATAAAGCTGAAATAAAACTGATGCAATACATACTAATGGGCCTTAATATTTCTATAGAACCTTTAATTTCAATGCCAAAGGACTTCCTGTTAGTTCTTCTCTTCCAACCCTCACTGCTACACCCTTCTCTTGTACCTCTTCATCAAGGCTCCACCTTTCACTTCTCATCAGTCTCTGCCAATTAAAAGCACAAGCCCATCAGAGCGGCATCTGGAGTTGCATCTTAAAGCTTTAATACATTCTGAATAATTAAGACCTTCTCTGCTCAGTATATGGCTCAAACTGACACACAGCCGCAGACCCAGAGGGGGGACGGGACACCAGCGCCGTGCAGTCGACTCTGAGGCAGAGAGTATAGCCTCAACATTCAGAGCAGGGAACTCTGGGAGGATGAGTTAACAGGCCGGGTTGTGGCTTATGGAATGTGCATAAATATGATTATATTAACCCAGAAGCTGGCTTCAGTGGGATAAGATCTGACAGAAATATAGGGCATGTAGCTGATTCACATATTTATATTCACCTTTAGTCATCTGGTGACTAACCCAGCGCCTAATGATTATCAATGACACTAGGCTAAAGCAGCTACTGGACCAAGTGTAATGCATCATGGAGCTACTGACAATATAAGGAGGTCAGGAAGGAGAGAGAAGCAAAATAAAAATAAAAAGAGGAACTGTGGCTAGATGTGTCCAAAATTACTCACAACTCATTGGTTTGTTGTTATCCACATGATGGGCAACCATACTGTCCGCCTTATCTGGGAGTGACACATTTTAACCAATTGGGAAAACGAAAGATGTTCTAGCTATTGATTTACCTGTACACTGTCAATCATAGTCTCATGGCTACAACAATTGTATTAAAACACATCAACAATTCTGTGCAAGTCTATTAGTCAAAATATGGCACTTGTGATGTTATTGCTAATCTTGTCATCCCACCTAATCACACCTTTTTAAGAGCTCTACCAACAAAACAACTTCCTCAGAAAAGATCTAAATGAGGATTTTGTTCTTCATTGCCAATAATTACATTATTTTTGTAATTAACTCAAAGCTTTAGTTTTGGTTTATTCGACACCAAGTAATTCTAAGTAAATAAAATGTTGATTGTTGAATGTTTATAATGTATAAGACACCTCATAATGTGGTTGGTGTGCTTTCTCAAAACCTGTAGCATCTGTTGCATTGTGTTGCATCAAAGAAGTGCACTTTTGGGAATGTCCTTTTATTGTAACCAAGTCAGGGCACACCTGTGCAGTAGTCCTGCTATTTATCATCATCTTAAGATGTCTCATCCAGATGGCTGGATGGTAGTTTCAAAGGCCCAAGTGTCCGCATATATGTTTAAACAAAAGTGTAAAACAAAGAAAGCAGACCTTTTGTTTTCAAAGAGGAAACTTTTACTTCAAAGGAAAATAAAAGTGGTCAGAAAAAAGTGGCTATATAAAAAATATTATTATTTAGCCCAATGTCTACTGACAATAGTCAAAAATTAATGGGCAAGGATATTGTGTCACCAATGCTGCCAAGAAGGACATCAGCTAAAAATGGGACTATAGGTCACAAGGTAAATAAGAGTGCAAGAAAATCTATTTTATTTCTGTTCACAAACAGAAATGAATGAGCCAATGACAGACAAGACAAATGAAACAACAGAAGGACAAATGACTTAAAACTATTAGAAAACTAGTTGTGGGAGGAAAATCGTGCAGAGGAAAATATAGCAGAACATGAGTCACAACTGGGTGGCGTTTCACAGTGAAAAGGTCAGCAGCTGATAGTAAAATAAACAGTATGAGAAAAGCTAATGCAGAATAAGGCCAGGCTTATAATGACTGCATTATGGCAGCGGCTTAATGAATACATCAGGCAAACATTAATACACACTCCTCTGTGCATCGTGTAGCAGTATATTTAATAATTCAATCATTTGATGAAGAGAAACTTGGTATTTTAGTAGTTTTATACTTTGAGACAACAACACACGTGATACAACCGAGGGTCTGAGCCACTAGCCTGCTGAGTAAATGTGTGTTGTATTTTAAAGTGGGCCAAGTCATTCTACTCCCTTTTTGCTACACATTCAGCACAACTCAAAATCACAAACATGCTACGTGAACCTGCAGCGGGATGAGGGGCAAGAGCGCACCATTCATAAAAGTATATTCAGTCTATGGTTTGCCCCACACAAAAATAAGGATGAAGTTTGGATGTGACCTCCTCAAGAGGACATAGGGGAAAAAGTCTTTACTGTGCGCATGTCCTATTATTATTTGAAACCTAGTGAAAAGATAAAGGTCAAGTAAGACCAGATAGACCACAACAACCCAGAAATACTCCATCCATCTATTCAAATGCTTAGCACTTCAGAGTAGCTGCTAATCTGAGCTGTGAAATGTTATGTCCCACTTAGTGCTTTCACTTGTGCACTTAATGGCCATTAAAATGTGTCCTCTTGTGTGTTTACCATCTTTTATCTGTATTCTTTTGTTTTGCCTTATTAACCAGAGACTGGCTCGTATGCAAGAATGAGCTTAAATTGTAGTCTTTAACACCCAAATGCACAAAAGAGAAGAGGAAAAAGCCACTTCACTTGCTGTCAAACCTCCCATCTGGGCCCATTACTTGCTGCTGCCTGTCAGTCATTTCCTCCATTAATTCATTTTTGGGACATGAAATACTCTTAGTAAGAGCAATGCCATGCAAAATGAATGAATGGCTTAATTAGCAGACGGTGGACCTACTGTCAGCGAATGAAAAGACAACAGCACTGACAGGACTCAAATGAAAACAAATCTGTTCTATCACTAGTGCTTTTGACTTGTGTTAGACTCCTATTTGTCCTATCTTCTGTAAATGTAAATGAAGAGATTTTGGTAGACCCTGAGGTTCCAGTGCCGGCCCAGTCCACTCTAAACCAGACCAATGCTGGGATTCATCGGAGCGAGGCAGATTTGTTTGTCGTTGTATTTGTTTGTGGCGCGGATTTGTTTCTCTCATTGTTTGAGTTTATGCACATTTCCGTTGATGGCCTTCTCGAGGGTTCCTCCGACTCGGGCAATTTTCTGCCTGGACGAGTCTAATGTGCATCTCTGTTTATCTGCTGTCACAACACAACTGATTTATAGATATTTACACATGCAGCGAGTGACAGCGCTGTATTAGATTTACTTAAACACGAGACGAATTGCACATTAGTTATTACACTGTCTGGACAAAAAAGTCACCACCTGGATTTGTCTATGTAAGCAGATAGGGAGGAGGTTTCCACTGGACAATTATTTCAGTGATTAATGACAATCTACAGCAATACCTAGGTATTAACCTTGACTGATTCTAAAGACACCAAGAACTAAGTCATTAAACTGACTATAATGGACAATAAAAACAGTTGGCAACTATTTCAGTCATTGATTAGCTGGTTATGATTCATTTGAAACAAGAATGTAATGTAATAACTGGATGATGAACTGTCCCCTGTAACTACAAGTAGCACCAAAGAAATCGCTACGGGTGTGTTCACACTTGAACTTGTATTAAAATAACAGAACCAATTCCTTAAAGGAAACAGGAAATGGCTATGTAGTCCTTTGTGTTTTCTTGTTTGTGCATTTCACAATTTATTTTTGCATTTTCTAATTTGTTTTTGTATTTTGAGATTTGTTTTTGCATGCCATGATTTTGTTTTTTGCTATTTGTTGTTGTGACTTGTCCTTCAGTTCCACAATATTTTTCTTTCCTGACCAGATCCTACCGCCACTAAAAGTATCTGTGAGAAATTATACAACTAAAGAATTACTCCTGCATTTGAAAATAGCCCCTCAATCTCAGCACACACCTGTCGGTTTATCAATTTCAATGTATTTTCACACATTTGTTTGAAATCAGTGCCATAAGGGCGGGTCACTTTTCTTGTCGGCTCAGTGCACCTGTTTACATTGCAGAGTAAAGTTTGTTTTGGATCCCCATTAATGCTGTGAATGTGATCAGATATGAAGTGAAGTCAGCTTGAGGAAATATGACAAATGCCTTTGGGAAGATAACCAGTGTAGTGTGAATTCAATCACTTCAAGCAGCGGAGATGGGCAATATTGCTTTCAGCAGGGGCTACGAACTGGCAAATTGGAACAAAATCAAGGCTGGAAGAGATAAATGCGTGATGAGAAAGAGAATCCAGATGCCTTGCTGTAAAACGTCACCTGTGCATTGACAAAGATGGAAGATGCCTATATGCTATATGCTGTAATATTCTATAATCCTCAATGTAAGGATGCGGCATGTCTCTATCAAAATGCAGCGTAAACAGGCTGACATTCAAAGAGGAGTGGTAACCATGGCAATGGCGCGGCCACAAAGGAAGCATGGAAGGAAAAGAGGGTAGAACAAAATGAATAAAAGGCTGGATCGGCGTGTGGCTTTGGAAACGAGATGAGGATGGATGTCAGGCAGCTGTGTTTAGAGCCGAGTGTAACGTGATGACAGGCTGCGTTCACTTCATGTACTACTCCCATCTGCACAATGTACAGCATAAATCTGACTAAGGCTTTTTTCTGACATTTTTTGCAAGCTTCTCCTAAATATTCCTCCATACATCTGCTCTTAGTACACTTACTGTATCTAAATAAACAAACTATTGCACCAAAATGAAAGAAAATTGATATATCTGGAATGACAATAAAATGTGTTATATATATGGAATGCTTTTCAAAAACAAAGCAACACATATATTATTAAAGGAGCACCACGTAACTTTTAGCCCAATAATCTATATTATCAAAATAATTTTGATGGTTCTTAGAAATGAGTTTGGTAGAATAATGTTTATCTCACTGACACAGTATCCTTAGCTGGACAGAAACCTCTTGTAACTTTCCTGTCCTGGGACGGGGACACATCGCAACACTTTGGGTGCAGAAATAGGCCAATAAATATACCGTCAAGATTTATATTAAGGTATATTAATATTCATTTATATGGTCCTATATTAGGTTAATTTAAAATATGAACTTTTCCTGGGACCAGTGTATTGCAGATCTTCGCAGCATGAATAATTCTGTGATTACACCAACATGTACAGAGGCAGAAGAGGTCAAAATCATTCAAGGAATGAGATACGAAGAAGCAGAGCTGCTGCACAGGTTCAACCCACTGTAAACCAGAAACCTCCACAAATAAGAATACTCTGGACGAACAAACCTCTGCACTTCCAATCCTCAGCTCAATGAGAACAAAGAAAATGGAGATGAGTGAGTCACCAAAGGCTGAACATGTTTCTTTTGAAGTTGCAGCTGCCCAGAAGCCAGCTCCTAAGAACACTGAAGTGAAGAATGTAGCGCCATATGTGACTTGGCGTGGTGGCTCAGGAGACAGTGGATTCTAGAGGAACGAACCATGCACTTGCCACAATACCCAGCTCTTCACTGAGAAAAAAATAATAAGGCAGCCCAGAAGGCAGCTGTGAGACTGTAACACCTAATGTGGCAATAGGGTTAGGGTTAAGCATTTGGGTTAGGGATTAGAGTTAGAGACTTCAGGAGACTGTGGACTCAATAGAGGACACAAGAAAATGAAAAAACAGAAGTGCAGAAAGATGCCATTGTTGAGAACAAGATCAGTGACAATGATGAGAATGTCATGCAAGTTACACTTACATATTTCTATACTGAAGAATTTTTTTTTACGCAACACTTTTGTTTTTGCCCCCATTTTTCACAAGCTGAACTCAAAGATCTAAGACTTTTTCTACAAACACAAAAGGCCTATTTCTCTCAAATATTGTTCACAGATCTGTCCAAATCTGTGTTAATGAGTACTTCTCCTTTGTCGAGCTAATCCATCCACCTCTCAGGTGTGGCATATCAGGACGCTGATTAGATAGAAGGATAATTGCACAGGTGTGCCTTAGGCTTGCCTCAATAAAAGTCCACTCTAAAATGTGCAGTTTTACAAAAACCAGTCAGTATCTGGTGTGACCACCATTTGCTCATAATACGCAACATGCACGCAAACACTGAGCTTGTGTATAGAAGAGCGTATTTATGCAAATATAACATTTAAGATTGAACACCCACTGCTATTTACAAACTCATTCTTAGACTCAGACTTGTTTCTTCATGAATAAATGTACTGTTTGGCCTTGCTCAGTGGCACTCCCTCCCACACTCTCAGTGGTTTACAGGTCACAGCTACACCCGTCATAAGATCTTACACATGTGGGCTTACCTATGCTGCATAGGATGTATTAACATGAGTTTTTGGCCTACCTCAGAGGTGTTGACCCGTCCCTCTTGAAAGGAGCAGTCGCTGGCGTCCTGTGTGCACATATGGCGGTATTTGCACCAGTGGCAGGGGAAGTTCCCGTTCACACAGGACAGACATCTGCAGCGAGACAAAATACAAGACAAGGGGAAGAAAAAGATTAGGGTTTGCTTTCACACAATCGACAGAACCAGAAAGGTTATTTAATTGCATGCTTATTTGAAATTTTAAAACAATCAAGATGCATTCTCAGTTAAGCTAGTTACTCCATTCCTAATTGGACTAATTAAGCTTACTTTTGAGCTACAAGACATTTTAGCAGTCAAAATTGATATATTAACTGTATTAATACCAAATAACATTAATTCTAAAAGTATATAAAAACTGCAATAGATGTTTACAATTTATGTAAAACACTGCATTTTAATCTTAAAAGGCTTTTCAGTCTGATCTCCAAATGTTCAATGATTGACAGCAAAAAGCCCTGAAATCCCAAATAACCATGTACCTATGCATACAGTATTAAAGTGGTATATTGGAATTTCTGAAGTAGGGCCATAGCCATAAATCCCCCCATGGATCGCACCATAGTTTTGGAAGTAACTTTCTATTGGACAGTCATACAAAAACGCCTTATGTAGTATGATACCACTTGTTTACAGAAATCTTACTTTAATATGTTTTTCTGCCTCTCATCAGTGCAACAAGTAGAAGGCCACCCTTGTGCTTTACAAATGTTGCATCTGTCAGTAAGGACAGGAAAGAATCCTTAGTGATCCACTCCTCTTACGTATTCGCCCATGCTCTGAGGCTTAGAGTAAAGAAAGCTGGCACTCCAAGATAAGCTGGGTTTGTGTAACACTGCTCTTTCATCAAAGTTTGGCTTGTACAATTGATTTTCTTTGTAGGTTAAATCAACAGACTGAAGCATTTTTTTTTTTCTGGAAAGCTGCATAAGAACCTGTATAGTTAGTGGTTAATGACACTAATGAAACAAAGTCAAGGTCTTCAGTGTATCGAAAACATGATGGAAACCTTATTCACTGGAAGCTTTGATAAGTGAAACATACCCAGCAGGTATGCCTCTGTTTCAGCAGCTCTTTCTCATAAGTGAGCAGTAATTACACACTAATCAGTCCTCCATCACACAGTCAGTATCACGCTCTGAACAACTCAACCTTACACCTACAATAGTCACTCCAGCCCACTTACAACATACAGCACTCACTGTAAGCCCATTGGGACTCACAGTTCATATATGATGGGAGGTGTTGGTCATAAAATTCATAACTCACTTTAAGACAAACCCTGCAGACCCCTCTCCAGACTGTCTGTGTTGTTTCAACAGAGGCCGCCATTGTACAACCAAAGCAGCAAATTAGGAAGAAGAAAAATGTGTCTTCTGAAAGGGTAGCTCATTTTGGAGTATTTTGTACAAATACGACTCTTCCAGGGTTCAATGTAAGAAAGGTTTCTGTCCAGCTGAGGGTAGTGTGTCAGTGAGATAGACATGATTTTACAGCTCTCATGTCAAAGAACAATCAGAATGATATGGAAAGTATACAGTATATGTTTGGGCTCTAAAATGCTGTTTCCCAGACATCTATTTTCAGCTGTTCTAATGCAGATCTGTTGCTGTGCTTTGGATCATTGTCCAGTTGCATTTTCAATTATTTATTTCTCTTATGGTGCACTTAATTATGTCATTTGTTGTTGCTCATCTGAGGTTGTATATACAGTACCTCACACTGAGACCTGCTCAGTAACATAAGCTAGAATCTCTTTTTGAAAAGGCCTACTGTCTCTTTAGCCACTCAAGGGCTCTTCCAGCAAAACTGAAGGAAACAACTCACAAACTCTCAAAGCACTGTTGGAGAGATTTTGGGAAAATTGGACGCTAATCCATGCTATGACTTTGTCCTGGTGTCCTTGGTTTACGTTCTCTGTAGAGTCTGGAGTGCCTCTAATCTAATGCTAACAGTCCCAATGTTTGTTAGTGAAGCTAGTGAGCCAGTTCCTCTTCATTATTAACCCCAGGGTTTATGCTATAGAAATAATACAAACTAGCCTTCACCTGTGTTGACCTGCCAGCGCTCCCTCTGGGTCACCTGGGCCAGTGGAGACTTGACTTACAGGAGACTTGTCAATGCCAGAGAAACAATAGCTCAACAATTCTCTCCACAGTGTAATCCAAAGAAGGAAGGAATTCCAGTTCAACTCAATAGTTATTCAAAGTCAATCTGAAATTAATTTTGAAGTTGTAACTCAGTAATATAAGTTCAAGGTGATTCAGAGTTTGTCCAAAAAAATAATAAAATATAATTGTAAGAATGGCTACATACTTTTGTATGTTTAGTTACTGCTTCTAAAGTCTATAATGTTATTTGCATATTTAACCCCTCTTACATCTCTGAAATACCTGTGCATTATTGGGCAGTAGATAAATGTTATTTATAAACACTTTTGTGGATCTGTTTAAGTGATGTGCTTTATCTATAAATAGCCACTTTTGTGTTCTAGCTAATAAAGCTGCAAAGTGAGGAGCAATAAGATGGAAATGCATACATCATTAAGTTATACAACACAGCCACTAAGTTCCTGAGAGGATTAAAAGTGCAGTGTGTTTTCATTAAAGTAAAGAGTGATTGTGTATATATTTATATATAGGCAGACAGAGCGATAGATAGATAGATAGATAGATAGATAGATAGATAGATAGATAGATAGATAGATAGATAGATAGATAGATAGATAGATAGATAGATAGATAGATAGATAGATAGATAGATAGATAGATAGATAGATAGATAGATAGATAGATAGATAGATCAAACCAATTTAACATTACAACTGAGCCTTAATGATCTAACCTTTGTAACCTTACACTCTGTTAAAGCCCTCTTCCGTTTAATTGGGAAGATTTTCATTCGGGAAATGGCTTTAAATATGACCAGCGCTAGATTAAATGTATCTGCTGGTCAACTTTTACGGCCAATGAAGTGAAAAATTGCCAAATAAAACAGCCTGTCTTTAGTTCCTACAGTAAGCCTGTAATTGAAATAACATTGTAGATGCCTTGTTGGCCCACACAAAGATGATTTATTTATTTATTTTTTCTATTTTGTGTAATTCTACAATACTCTGGGCTGGGAAAGTTACATCCACAGTGCATTCAAAGTTATAATGACCTTTTCAACATTTGCCCAATATAAGACACATGGCTCAGGTCACAACCTGATTACACAGATTTAATGACGTTAATTTTGGAACTCAAAGAACTTCCATTCAGCCTGAAGAAATGCTCATTCTTCAAGCGTGAGACTTGATAGCGAGATAATAATAATAATATTAATGGTTATTACCTTTCTCCATTTTGATAGAAGAAACAGCTACAAACCAACAATGAGCCAGTAAAAATAATATTGAATTGAATATTAAATTTGAAAATCCTCAATAAATCCACTGAAATAATCACAGCTTCAATGACAATACTAAAGGTCAAATTAACTTGATATTTAACTTAGAGCACTTTACCATTTCAAACAAAGTTTTGAAGGATGTAACCATGAAGCTGGAATGAGCCTGGAAATGAGAGCCCTTCTCAATGCTGAGTGCGGATTGCTCTGTCCCTGGAGTGTTCCTTTTCACAGCATTGATTGGAGCCTTTTCATATTGTTTTAGGCTGTGTGGGTTGCACTATTTCAGCTCTTTTTGACTTAATTTAGTCCTTCCCCAGCTCTTTTTAATGCTAATTCTCAATATTGCAACAGTGTATGTAAATAGCCTGGAGTGTATTCGCAGTGCCAAGTCTGTGCCGTCTGTCTTTGTGTGATCTTCAGACTGAGACCTGCACCTGCTACTGTATTTTTTCCCTCTCAATTTCTTTCGCCGCTCAGCTGGTTCTTCAGCGAGCGTGTGGTACTAGGTTGACACAAACCGGACGACAGAGGGGTGTGGAATATAATATGGGGGGTTATGCTACAGCAGTGCCCATAATAACTACACTTTAGTTAAACTGACCTGTGGAGTCCAGAGGGGCCAGCACAGACAACAGCAAAGTCTTAAAACAGCAGTGTAGCAAGAGAGTCAGGCTGATACATAAGTCTAAAATGTCTCACTGAACATATAGAGCACTTTAAACTGTAGCTATTACATTATTTGATGGCAGTGTTTAAGCAGCAACTTATTATGTGTCAATTTACTGGTTTGAAATGAGCAAACCAGCACACTGAAATAATATATAACGTGGAAGGCTATGGTAGCACTTCTTTTGAGCTTTTGAACTGAGAAACACAGAAGTCCACATGCACTTTGACAAAAATATTCAAGCCATTGAAGTGGGCCTGCAGGCTTTGAGAAGTGGTCCAGGTGAGCTCTCTTCACAAGGCCCACTCCATTAAGACCATCTCCACACAGGCTATGGCTCCAGCTAATTAAAGGCCTATTACTATGCAGATATATGCGCGGCCGAGAGCACTGCAGAGGCGCAGCAGGCGAATGTAACAGGCTGGATGAGGAGGAGCTTGGTTGGGCGAAGGTGGGGGGGGGCACCACGAAATGAAAGGGAACAAGAGACATACAAGTGCACTCCACTGTCTGCTGCTTTGTTAGAGGCATGTCATTACTAATACAGGAATTAGAAGACAGTGGAGTCCGAGGAGTTTTGTTTAATACCATATAGTACAACTCAGAACTGCAAATAAGGCTTGCCTGTTCACATGCGCTATGAGATGGAGAGTGGTGTCTGCTACGTAAAGACTGATTATACAAGTAACAAGTTGGGTTTCAAAATAAGATACAGTATTAATTGTCCTAATCAAACTAAACTATAATAATTTGTGGTTTATTTCCAGATTTCTGAACTTGAAATTGAGAGCTATGCCTACTCTATCCAAAACCAGTTCAGCAGCTGCAATTCAATGCTAACTTTGTTTTTGAAAAATAACTTTTTTTTCCTCAGGAACATTGCATATTTGTGTTTTCTTTGCTTGTTTAATTGTCCTTAAATACAGATTAAATAACACTAAAGATTGACTATGATTATTGTAAGACCTAAATCACTCTCATTTCCCTGAACTATACCGTAAATAGTAAAACTATATTTTCTGATTATACTGGATAACAATATTATACAGTATATAGCTCTAATATGCCACAGATGTCGTGGATCAGATCAAATGTGTGTCAGGTGGACCGAGGAGAACATTCAGCTCTGCAGAGCAGCAGCCAAGACTCATTTAGCCAATGACTTTTTATTTATTTTCATTTAACCTTTATTTAACAAGGCAAGTCAATTAAGAACACACTCTTCATTAATTATTATCTTTTCTTTCTAGTCCTCTCCAGGTCTGAAAACGCTCTACAGCTCTCCTTTGACATCATTTCAGCTTTGAAAACAATGTTTTTTAACATCAACCCTCTCATGCTTGGTATGGTTGATTGTCAACTAGACAAATAATCTGATGATCTGGGTAAGAATCTCCACAAGCCTCTGTTTTGTAAAACTTATTCCAAATAACAGGAATTTCTGTAATGTAACACGATTAATTGATTTATTTATTTAAATATGTAACATTGATAGAATTATATTTCTTACAGATATCTTTAATAATATTAGATCAATATTTCTTCCCCTCCCATTATCTCTCATTATCTCAGGAAAACAACAGAATTAACTCATTATAACAAGATAATGAGTTGAAAAAAATATGTTATTCATCCATAGCTGCATGTGATTTGCGTAATTTGTTAGGCTTAAACTACAGTTAGCATTAGCATATTCTTGAATCTAGAAGCTTCTGCAAATAGTCTATGCACTGTTCCCATTAGCAGTTGAAAATGTATAAACAAACAAATAAGGAGTTCACTATTTTAAATCCGTCTAAAAATAATAAACAGTAAAAATCCTCCCAATTTTTTTCTATGAGAACAGACCAAACATTTATAATCCCTAGAAGCAGCGCTGAAAAGTGGAGTCATATTAGCGTCGTTAAATCAGGGATAATTCATTTCCCAGAAACAAGATGGATGTGTTTTAGTCTCCCAGACTTGGCTGCTCTTCCACGTCCTGCATGGTTAGCATTCAATTTATTATTTCACTCACCAGTAGTCCCTTCATTGCTTGAGATTTAATTAACTAATTGATTTGTAAAAAAAAAAAAAAAACTTAAATACATTGAATAATGAATTAGCAGAGGTCACACAACTGTTCTCTCCATTTTCCATTACGGGAGTTCTGTGCCAGCCAATATTTTAGCACTACTGCTCTCTGTAAGGAACCACAATTGCTCTGATATTGATTTGTAATTTCTACAGTGTGCTGTGAAGATCATGATTCAGCATTTAGACTGTTTAACACTTGAAAGAGAAAATTATTAGAAGCAATGATTCGTAATTCTCCCACTTACGACTGGTGGACGCTGCAGTTGTAGAAGACAAAGTCCACACTGGCAAATTTCTTCCCGGTTTCCTTGGACTTTAGGAAGAGCTTTATGATACGCTGGTCACCTGCAAAATAAAAAAAAAAAAATAATTAAGAAATTATCAAACGTTATACTTTATTATCATGTCTTTGTTTTTATTAAAAAATTGGTCAAGGTAGTTTTTATTTTTTGTCTTTTTAAAGAGAAGATAGCCAATATTAAAATTACAAACCATAACTGTTGTACTATTTATGTCAGATAAATGAAATTTGCAGGCACTGTTTAAGTACTGTTTAATGTGAAGTCTTGAAACTGTAGAACGTGTGGCCCTCATTTATATGTGTTCCAAGGTATGGCTTTCCAGAATGTAACATAAATGTAAAAAGTTGGGCTTTTTGTAGAATTACTCAAATCCAAAATATGATCTAAATGGGAAGAATGCACATAACCAGGAAATTTGAATCCATGTAGAATAATTCAAACTAAATATTTCCCAACTTTAAGGCCAGTACATACTCCACAAGAACAGAAAACTCTGTTCTCTCCCATATGTTTTTCTCACAGCCCTGGTTTTGGTGTTTTCACAGCTTGTTCCTGACACATCATCTGGGCAGAACCTTTTTTCTTGTGTGCTGTCTGACAACTATTGTGTGATTAGTCAGGAATCTGAAGTGGGTGTGACACTTGAGTTTGTCATAAAGTTTAAAATGTCCTGGTGAGCACTAACTTAGTTATTGGTCTTGCCCCCTCGAGAAAACAAACTAAGTTCTATGTTCTTGCGGTGTATTCAGCTTCAGCCTCGCAACATATGTGGAAATGTTAACAGCCTCATTTTAACAGTTTCAACCATTATGTGGATGACATTTTGAAGCTGTATTGTTTTGCCTCTAGAATCAGAAGAAAAGACTATGGGCATGGGCTTTGTGCTGGAGATTTCCACATCACTGCTCAGTATTTGTGTACTCACAAAAACATTTTACAGTTTAAGTAAAATACTAAATGAAGCATAAATTATCTTTTGCAAACAAAACTGATGATCCACAAAGCTCGAGGTGGAAAACACAGTTGGGCTCACTCTGAACAAAACATTTGATTTTAAATGTCAGCAATAAAGAACATTTTTACTATTCATAAGAGAATGTGAAAGTTTATAAATGGCTTGGATGGATGTTGTACCTTGGTCACGTGTGATGGGCGCTACATATTTTGTAGCTGGAGACAGACATCCACGTAGTCCTCAAATGAGCAGTTCACTCCGGCAGACAGGCTGGGCACGTTCTGGGTTTGGAGAACCAGCTGGAACACAAAGGAAAAATAATTGTATTTAATTTTAATGTCTGTTGATTGGAATCAACCTTGGCCTGTTGCTCCACCTAAATGTGGACATTTTTGATGTCCAAGTTTTTTGGTTAGGTTCATTGCACCATTGAACTGGCCCTGTTTTACAGAAAGGTAAATTTTGCACACCTGAATAATCTTAAATCTATTTGTTTTATATAAAGTGCTTTCGATATAGTGCTTTACAAAGTCCATAATTCATTCACTCCACAGTCAAACACTGGTGGTGGGCACATGGAAGCCATTTTTGTGACTACAGCCCCTCCAGGTACCACCAAACATACTCACACATAAAGTGGTGACAAAAAGTTTTCGGACACCCCAAATATTGCATTAAATCACTAAAAATGTGTTTATTTTTTTGTTCAGTTTTGAACACATTCTCTGTTATTTGTTGACTTTGACACCAACAATGTTGAGAACTGACAAATTGAAACTGTCAAGAATTTACTTTTGTTTGTTCTTCTGTCTGTGAAGGTTCTCGGTCATCCAGGTCATCTTGAAGAAAAGGTTAAAGCAAAAGCATCTGGACTCAGTTTCAAGGGGAATATGTTTTGTTTCTAATTCCAAGAGACTTTTTTCAATTCTTCGTTCAACTGATAAGAGAGCCTAGCTTAGGGTTTGGGAGACTGAATCCGCTATTTTTGAAACCGGGTTCTAAAGTGGATAAATCTGAAAACGACACCCTTGCGGTTTCGTGTGTACGTAACAGCAACAACAATAATGGCGGACTACATGATTGAGTTCGTGCTGCAGAAGCTACTAAGCCTACTAGCTTTATTACAGCAAAATCTATTGCTTCTATGCAATTGTGGTGCAGGAGAGCATGTCCAAAGCATCTCTCTCGCCCTGAGCGAGGAACTCAGTCCGTATATTGAAGAGCAAACAACAAAACATGAGGGCACCAATTACTACACTCAAAATAAATGACTGCAACAATTTGAGAACTTGTTTTTATTAGAAAATAAATATTTAAGTGTTCGTCTTCTTCTGCAGCGCAAGGTTATCGCATGCTCAAAGTCTTCTTCTCCATGTATAGTGTATATCTGTGGCAGAATTACAGCGCCCCATACTGGTCTGGCATATATTGATATTTCTTACTTTGATTGGACCAGGCTATTATGGTCTCACAGTTGTTAGCTATGAAAGGAGTGTCATTGTTCCACAACACCTATTTGTCGCATACCAGGGATCATGGATCAGTTTGCATTTGTCAAAATACTTGAAGAGGTCATGTTGCCTTGAGCTGAAGAGGACATGACCTTGAAATGTTTGTTTCAACAAGACATTGACCCCAAACACACAAACAAGCAAAGTCTTGGTTCCAAACCAACAAAATTAATGTTATGGAGTGGCCTGCCCAATCCCTGGACCTTAATCCAATTGAGAAGCTGTTTCTGAAGCAAAACCAAGAAATGTAAATGAATTGTGAAATGTTGTTTAAGAATCATAGAGTGGGATAACAGCTGAGAGGTGCCACACAGATGTGAAGCAGTTTAAAAAAACTGTGGTGATACAACTAAATATTACTTTAGTGATTCACAGGATTTGTTTATTTTTTTTGTACAGTCAACGGCAGACACTGCTATTTTTTTGAACACACTTTAAACTAATTGCCCAATTGCACAGCCTTAAGAGCGTGCATATCATGAATGCTGGGTCTTGTTTGTTTTCTGAGAATCTACTGCACCTACTGGTAACTTGTTTGCCACTTAATAAAAAATATATTAAAAACCTGGATTATTCTGGTTAGTCACATTGTACTGCTATTATGAATGACTGAAGGTAGTGACACAAGAAAGTCCAGTACTATACATAAATGAATCCTCTGTACATACTCTGAGCACTCCTGTCTTACCTGTACTTCTGACATGGTGACAGAGACATTGTGCGGTTGGACAGACAGTCGTACGCACTGCTCTGCTCTGGTGGTGAAGCTCGAACATCTATTAAACAATCATTTGGCAAAGGTCAGCGCTTTCATTCAAGAAGCCCTCGGTCAGATACGTAAGTTTAATTTATTAAACTTGAACTAAATGTGTGTTTTTGCTGCCGTAAATAGATTTGGATGGTCTGTCTTAATGAAACTCAAACAACCTCATTCCAAGCCAGGTTATTGAATGTTAAATCTTATCCCTCATCTCACATTTTTCAAACACTGTATAATGGTGCCCTAATTTATTTTCACACAGAATTAATATTCCAAGTGTTGGAGGGCAAGTATCATTACATTATAGCTGTTAAAATATTGTAAAAGTGTTAAGTGGTAGATTCGGGGACATTCTTTTAATAGTGCAGTAGTGGGTGAATAAAAAGTAGTACTAAGCAATGTGGTTTACGGCCAATTTATATAAAAGAAGTGTTTAAAAAAAACACTCTTAAGACAAGACAAAATTGGTTTTATTAGCCGATTCAGCTCAATGTGTAACTCCTGGTATATCAGTGCAAATGCTGGCAGCTGCTCTCATTAACATGCATGTATCATTAATTAGTCTGATGCCTATAAAATAAAGATGTACATAGCTATAATACTGCAGATTAAGTGCGATAGGAGGAAAAGCAGATGAACATACAGCTTATGTCAAAACTAATTTAGTTTTTCAACTTCACACAGGGTAAATACTGTATGTGTGCAGTTTTTTATACTGTATAATACTTTGTTAAAGTGCATTGATACATAAGAAAAATCACTGGTGAAGTAGTGACTGACTGGATCCCTCTGTCCTATTACTAATTCCACCAGTGGCCATAGTCGGTATAATATTATTCAATTCAATTATTCAAATATTCAATTCATTCAATACAATAATTGTCAATTTGGTATATTACTATTATTAAAATATTTTACTTTTACTATAGAAATCCTAAATATTGAATAGTCTATTTCATTTTTTTTTTTTTTTTTGGGGGTTAGGTGCCCAACTTTGTGTCATATATTTTGTCAGCATAGCAGATTGCAGCAGCTCACATCTGTGTTGCCATAACACTAGTTGAATGCAGTTATAAAAAGTTTTTTTTTACTTAGTTGTGTTCATGTGCTTTCAACTCAAACTGTTGTTGTTACCTTGTTGTGCCCTATTTTAACATTTACTGTGAGCACTGTGTTAAATTAAAGATGACTTACACATTATGAAGCACGCACCAACCACAGTGAGGATCTCCTGATCCCAGACAAGCTCCACAGGAAGTGTACTGCTCACAGCTCTCCACCGGCACCTGAGCCACCTGCAAACACAACACACACCAACATTAACGGTTGTGTGGACGCTTCACCTTCAAACACTCCATACCACATGGGTAGGGTCTGAACAAAATGTAGCACAGCTGTCCCAAGCCTGGAACACCAGATTAAAGAAGTAAACCCACTGTGACTATCAGAGATAAACAGCTCTGGAGGGGCGAAGAGTTCAGCCTCTGACACATGTAAACAAATATACGACTGAGATTACATCCCACCACAAACATGCTCCGGTAATAAAGTGTGTCCTGCCCCTAGTCGCCTGGCGGATCACAAAACACTCACAGAAGCATTTAAAGAGACAAACAGCATGTTCACAGATGTCCACTGGAGCCAGACAACAAGGATTGGGCAATGGCTGTACTATTGTACTTGCATAAACCTGTTTTCTTTTTAAACATGTGGGTTTTACTTTATTCTTTGTTAAAGGTATCTTACTAAAAACCCAAAGCAAATATCTTGATAAATAATAACATCTGTAAATAATGTGTGGAAAAGTATTTTGGGTTAAGTAAATCAATAATAGTTTCAGCTCATGCTAGGTAATTTTGGAAAAACTTGATATAGCATAAAAGATGGGCTGAAGCCAACTCAGTCCTGTCAATCCCATTAATATGTCATTCTGTCATACAATTTTCTGCATACATTTTACTATTAGTAAGAGATGTGTGAAAAATGGTAAGGATGGAAAGTGATGCAGGAAAGTGATGCAGGAATAAAACATGCACCAGTAGTAATACATATTTTTTTATCATTCAAATGTTAAAAATCTGCAATATTATTATATTATTATTATTATTATAACATGATGACAAAACACCCGTCAAACAGGTGCCAGTGGTTGTGTGACACAAAATATGTGTCTTTGCTGGTCTAAAACCAGCTGGTCGCTCTTTTCACGTTTTTCTCATCTGCATGAAATGACCACCTACATTCAAACTATCAAAACATTTATTTTTTAACATGTTGCAAGTGTATAGACATATTAATTCTACAAATCTATTTTCAACTCCCAACTGGATTTTGTTGCCAGCTGTTTGGCTGCCAAACACATTTTGCACAAAGAAAATGATCTATTTTCTCTTCATAATTGTTAGAAGTGATAAACTGAAGCAATGGATATGTCAGATTTAGCTAAAACTCTAAAGTTGATTCTTGTGTCATTGTTCCGTCCCTGCTACTGTACAACTGCTCAGAGCTCACTGTTCACAGATCATGTCTCCCTCTGCTCCTCTGAGCTACACTCACACTCTCACACAGTCTTTCTGAACTATAGGCTTCTTACATTTTGGTTGTAAATGACTCATAAACCCTGGCTTCTTTTATGACTGTGGTCTCAATAACTAGCGCTAAAGCAGAACAAAACTAGGCTCAAACAGTCACACTCAAGCAGAGCATCTGTCACAGCGAGGATCACATGCACAGAGACAGAGAGAGAGAGAGACCGGAAGAAAAGAGTCAAAGGCATGAGTTTGGATAAATCCAGGACAGTTCATGTGAGCGCTGCAGCAGTCTTAGGCCCGCCCCAATGTTCTCATTGGTTGATGCGCAATGAAATAATTACTGTGATAAAAGTGTGTTAACATGTCCAGCCCTTATAAATACACATATTTTGTATATGTTAATGAATCCTAGGCTGAATCACAATTTTGATCAAAGCACAACTGAACGAGTTGCTTTAAAGCCTGTGTAAAATAAATGATTATAGTTAATACCAATGGACTACACATCAAGGATTACTTATTTTGTCTGAGAAATCTTGTCTGCCGCGTGTGCCTGCATGCCTGAGATAAAGATGAAACTTTAATGATCTCTGTGGGGAAATCAGAGCTCGGATGTTAACAAGGACATCAAACAAAGCGGCAGAAATGTACCTGCCTGTTCTGCGGCGGCAACCTAAGAAATATGTGCACGTCAGGAGAGACGCTGAGACAGACAGGAAGTATCAGTGGCCCGTCCATTTGTCTTTGCAGTTATCATTAAACACAAGCTTTCTGCTGCTGCCTGCATTTCCGGGCATCAGCCATCTGTCTGTCACATTATCAGGAGACAGGAGTTACCTTGAAATTTCAGCCAGGTTTTTACAATATTCTACAGAAAGAACATACTGACAAGGCGGAGACTTTTCTTCAATGCACTGTGCATCATTAAATTTAAAAGTCTGTGTCCAGGTTTAATTTTTTACACAATGTGAACAACATAACTTTGACTGACAATTGAAGGATTAAGATTTGGATATGAATTGACAGCTATCTTGTAACAGCTACACAACTAACAATTGAGACATATTTAGAGTTACCAAAAATCTGTCTTTTGTTAAAAGTTATGACATTTTCCTGCCTTACCGGCAGTATAATACCATTTGTATTTTGAAGCTAACCAAGAGCAAACTGTCCAAAGGTGGACAAATTTAATTTGTTCAACAGATGGCTTAGGATTAAAATTAAAGAGGCAGAACAAGAGAAAGTCAGGGAGACACTTTATTCGACACTACACTTTGTATCTACCTTCTTCTGTAACATACATAATGGTATTATGTGTACTACAAATTGTAGGTAGGGTTAGGGTATGTACAATGTAGTTACATGTTATTACAGTTTGTTACACTGTGTGTTACATTGTACTTAATGGAGGTAGATACAATGTGTAGTGTAAAATAAAGTGTTAACAAAGTTAGCTGTTCTTTAGTTTTCCGTGCCTACTTCTGCTTCACTGCACAACCTTTGCAAAACAAGCTAGCAAAAACGTGTAGCAACTGAAATAAAATCAAGTAAAGTCGTTTAAACATGTGCAATTCACCAGAACTAAACCCAGTTAATTAAAATGCATCTCAATCATAATTAACCACTTTTCAGCCCTTTTCAATTTGCCTAAAGACAAATTTTGTCACCAACTTAAAATTTGGACATTAACTTTTTTCTTATATCTATATCCTTGGTATTTGAATATATTCAGAACGCATGGGAACACTGACAAGACTGAAGGTTTTCTGGGGCAAGTGATACATCACTGAGCATTGGAGATTATACACCTACTCACAACAGAGCACCCTGTCCACGTGAATAGGACATCAATAAAGCCGCAGAGGCAGGGGGCACTCCAGGTAAGCCGCAAGGTGCACCTTCAGAATCCTGATGGAAGCTGCAGCCACAGCAGCGTACGCACCCAAAACAGCACATATGCCTCCACTTTCTGCCTTCCAACACTAAATCATGGCTGATTTCTGAAACAATTGCTGCAGAAATAAACACTGGTATGACACTTTGGATCTTTTGGTGTCTGTTATGCTTCTGGATAAAAGATCAGTGCTTTTGAACTCGATGGATTTATGTAGCTAAAGGGGTCATCTAAATAATAATCTGAGGAGGAAGCTCTCTTTTTGTTGTGGGATAATCACGGCTTCCTTTGCCTCATCCTAAGAAGTGAAGTGCCAACATTAGAGATGTAGACGTTTTGTCTTTATCCCACGATAAGAAATAGTAACACAAGCATCAGAGAGTTTAGAGGTGGATTGAGACAAATTGAGCATAAATCTTGGGACTAGAATGGGTCAGAGTCGTAAGAAATCGTTTAAATATTACAAGTCTTTACAAAAAAGACTCTTAAGGTCTTTAAAACAATCCTATGGCTGCTTTTGTATTTGTGACAAAAATAAATAAATAAAAATAAACAAAAAGATTTAATTTGCATTTTGAAATAAAATAAGAAAATATTTTTGGAAACACAAAAATTTGCAACTGCACAAATTTTGACCAAAAAGGGAATTTTTGTTCACATTCTACTTTTGTTTTTATTTTTTTATTTTATTTTATTTTTTTATATAAAGTTAATAGACAAATTTTGCCTCCCTCAACTTTTACCGGTGGCAAAGTCCAATATCTGGTAAAAGTTTGTATAGGTCAACAAGATGGAAGATGAAAAAAAAAGTTATGATTTCAACAAGAGGTGGTCCTACCTACAGTATACTATGATCTTCCCTGCTCAATTTAAAACCAGTGCATGTTATTAATGTTTCTACATCTACAATTTGGCATTCTTCCATTTTTATTTTTTACGATCCCCATGGGGACATTCCAAGTGGGCAGCCACACCAGGGGGCACCCAACATGTTTTTGCAACATTTAAAAGTTTTACTTCAATTTCTCTTATAATTTATACAGGCCTTGTTAGTGGGTTTCTTTTTGGATGTTTTTAACCTCAAACACCATCTTTGCGTCATTCTTCAATGAAACACTACACAATTGCAGTTTAAAACATATTTGTAGATGCCACTCATCAGCTTCAATTCATTCACAGCTTTCACACCAAACACACGTCTTAGAAATCCCACCGAACACACAATGCCTCTTTGTCACTCTGATGTACAGTTGCACACAAAGCCTTATGGTAGATTCAAAGCATGATAATAGTAACTGGAGTCTGATAACTATTATAATGCTACCATTACAAAGCACAGGACTCTTATAGGACACCAAATAGCAGTAAATTGCAGTCATTACTCGTTGCCTGGACAAATACCACAGTAGTAATACCGTCTATCTGAAAGGGGGGAGGAGGAAAAACATGTCATGGCCCAGCACAAGCCGGAGAAGTTTATTGAATAGGCTTTGTGATAGTGGGGCGGATGATGCATTTCTATATAGAGCAGTTCAATTATTGAATGGTAGCAAACATATAATAGCACGGGAGATGGAAGATGCACAGAGGCAGAGTCTTTGTCTTATGGAGGTGGCTACAAAGCGTGTGTGTGTGTGTGTGTGTGTGTGTGTGTGTGTGTGTGTGTGTGTGTGTGTGTGTGTGTGTGTGTGTGTGTGTGTGTATTTGTAATAAAAATGGCATTTTCATTCCTGGACCATTTGAGAAGGGAAAACATATTTGTCTGTGGAGGGAAGTGAATTAGGAGACAGAAAAAGACATCCTTTTAAGCATTAATTTTAGGTTCCTAGTGGAGTTACAATGTGTTTTGTACAATGCTGTCTCCGTAATTTAATGCACAAATATTTCCGTAATCGAGTAAAGGTATACAGTTTTTAAGATTCCAAGCTTCATGAGTACAACATCCATCACGTAGCCTTTTATGGCAAGTTATGATAAAAAAATAAAGTGTCCAAGAAAGCTCACTGCACTGCAAATGTATGAAATGCATGCAAATTGACCAAGCAAAGGCAAATTCAGTTTAACTACGAACCATGTATTATATTGTGCTTGAGTCATATAAGGAATATAAGGAATTCAGGTCAGTCTTCATTTAGGTACCTTCTTTAACTTATTTGTTAGTCTAATGAATACATTTCTAGCTTCAGTCCCACATCCACCTCTCAATGCAACTGATATATTTTTAATGAATTCATTTTCTAATATTGCCAGTGCTGATCTTATTTGCAGGTGTCCTCTTAACATGCAGTGAGCTGAGGTTTCTCTGCCCCTATAAAAATAAAAAATAAAATTAATCGGAAATGAGGTTGTAAACATTTATGCAGCATCTCAACATGATGCTGTTACTTGTTTTTTTTTTTTTTTTTTTGTGCATCAACATCACATAAAGGCCTTGCCAGAGAAGGAACCCTGAACTTAGGTAAAGAAATAGTGAAAATAAAATGGTGAAATAATGTCTGCATTTGAAAATCTTTTTAAAACAAAAAAACCTTTATTGTTAATAGAAAATGCTAACCACAATCAAACAAGAAGTAAAAACTGAAAAGTATAATCATTACAAAAATGTCTTGGTTTTATTGCCTCTGTGTTTCCAGAATGAGCCGAGAGAGGAGTGCAGACGAGATGATTGGAAGGTTATTGCAAATAAATAAGAGCTACAAATGAGCCTCTCTCATTTGGGTCATGATAGAGAGGCTCTTAATTTGCCAAGTCGCAGATGAGAGCGAGGGGGAGGCGGGGGGTGGAGGGGATTGATACAAGCGAAGGATGGATGAGAAGGATGCGCAGATGTAATTGCGGCCGATGTTTCATTCAGCATATGGGGCCAGAGCGGTGGCAGCTATAGCCTCGGCTACGGGCTCAGCTGTAATTGTCCCATCTGTATAATATAGACAGGGATATAGGTGCTATCACAACACAATGGGCTGATGGATAACTTACTCTGCCGGCAGTCACATCCTAAGATTACAGCTACCTCACTGATATGACATGTCCTATTCATAAAGGGGGGAATAAATGGCACTGTCTCGGACATGGAATTAACCCTTGTGTTGTCTCACCTGTGTCCTCTAAAACTGTAAGAAAAAGCAGCTTATATGAGTCACAGGTCAGTATTTATTGTATGTACATGTACAAACATGTATTGGATACTTTTTCCACTTTTATCTGTAGTGTGCCCTATAAAGTGTAGTGTAGTTTGCTATGTGTGTTTGTTTTTGTTGATTTTTTTCATTATGTTTGTTTGTTGTAATGTTTTGCTCATTGTGTTGATTTTAGTACACCTTTTGTGTGCAATATTGAATTTGTTGTTCCTTTCTTTGTGTTATTTGATTTTATTTATTTATTCTTTCTACTTTTGGTATTGTCTCTCTCTGGCCATTGTTGGGTTGCACTCTCATCTGTCTTGAATTTGGCTGGACATGCCAAAAAACAGAGAAAATGAGGCCATAGATCACCAGCTGACGTGGACAAACCCAAGCTAAAAGGCAAACAATGGAACCAAAACAAACACAAGAGAAATAAGATCCCCAAAATATCAATGATGTGTTTAAACACTAAGTACAAAAACTAACACAAAAGTTTTTAATTTGCTTTGGCTCAAATTAGCTGGTAGCTACAACATAGGGAGCAACAAACTATTTATAGTAATTTTAAACAAAACAATTATAACAAAGCTATTACGAACAACAAAACAAAGCTAATGTCAATACCATATGTTATTTAGGCAACATTTAACATTTTGAACAATACTTTGCTTCGGGGGATTTCTACTGAACTGAATTAACAAGCTCTATTGCTAACTGCAGCTAGTATACACACAATGGTAAACTATCTATATGTGCTTTGCTGCAGAAATCTGCCACACCTGTAACAATAAATGAAGTTAAGACCCTTGTTCAACAGGCTATTGTACCCCTTTAGTTAAATGTAACATTACTGCTCTGTATTGTCCTGTAGCAGCTACGGTTACAAAGGCTAACTCCTGTTCCAAACCACATAAAGAGCTAGCTGTTATCATACACCTGCTCCATTGTCCAATAGTGTTTCAGCACCTGGAATATAATGCCGTGTGTTAATCCACAATTCAGCAGATAGAAATAATCCCAGCTGCCTTATGTTAGCTCAGTGTCGTTTCCTGCTGTAACACTGTATTTATGCACAGGTTTATTGTTATGTTGGCTTCATAAATTGGAGCATGCACACGGAGTACATGTAATAGTATATGAGTACATATATAGTTCCAAGCAAATCCTCGGTAGCTGTCTATCTTGATCGCTCGCACACTGTTCCCCCTTTTACACAAATCAACTTAAGCCCATTTCCTCGTTCAAATCCGAGTCACGCTGCTCCTCTCAACTACATTAAGACGTCTCCCGCTTTCCCCGCTCCTGTCACACAAATCACAGCTCGATCAGTCCATCACTCATCGGCGTGACCTGACAGACACTGTTACTCGTGTATGTGTGTCAAGTAAAGACAGAGACACCGTGACTATCACAGAAATTGAACCATGTACAGCATTAATGGCCTAATGTCTTACATTAACGCCTAATATGTAGCCACTATGATGATGATGTCTACTTTCCAGCAACTAGTTTGAGTAATAATCAGTCAAGGTAAAGAAGTCCCATGTAAGCCCTGAAGAGGCTTCCACTGAACTTATTTTACAAGAACAGAAAACATATATGCAGTGTATATATATTTGAACAAACACATAATTCACAAAAACTAACTTGTGAGAAAACTTGATGTACAATAGATCAAGTCCGAGATAGTTTATAAAGGGACGCCAGATTTTGTACAAATTGTGCAGACTGTGAAGATATTCTAGAGGGATTAATACAAAAAAAGTTATTTTACACCATCTGGTGACACAAATAGTTTATTTTGCTCATGCATTGTAACCGAATATGTGAGAATATTATACAGTCTTTTGTTGGCTGCAGTGGTACATCTGTTTGGGATGCTCAGGTTTAAAGACATAGGTCTGACATATGTTGTCCATATTTCAGACTAATATTAGTGCAGTTAATGACAAGTCCAGACACAGGGGTGAGGAGGAGCAGTCAAAGGAATAATATCAACAACATTAATACAGTCATAGAAGTCCCACACCAGTTGTGTAAAACAAACATTTAATGGTTAAATGCATTGCCAATAATTAGAATAAATAAGAGATTAAATCATTTTTGCAGCAGTGCAAGAGGCTGGAGGAACTTTTTCAGTACAGCAATCTAGGGGATTTTTAGTTTTTTTTATCTGCTGGTACTTAAAACAGAACCAATACCGTTTTACGAAGTCTATTTTAAGGTTTGCATTGGTCTCTGTGTTCATGGTTTTTGTTATACAATAGTCTACTTTACCCAGCTCTAGCATTTTCCAAAAACATAAATGTGTGACTATTGGCTCATTTGCACCTGACATCACTTTATGGAGATGCTATGTTGCCATATTCAGAAGGAATGCAAGGATATTAGATTACTGTAGACAGTAAATTACAGGAGCTCTATCTGAGAACTGTTGCAGATAAATCAACTAGTTAGTTTTGCTAACCTCTGAGCATTGCCTGACTGCCTCTCTGCTTGCAAAAGACAACACAGGATTCTTGGGAAGTTGTAGATGTTGTAGCTTCAGGGCTGTGAAATCTGAAATGGTTCCAGACAGTTGACTTTTTGACCTGCTGAAGGTTCATAGTGTTGAATTTAAGTGGGGTGCCAGTGAGTGTATAATCTCGCTAAGATCATGCTAAAATGGCATACACTTTATTTTATCATCAGTCATGACGGATCCATCAAAAAGACAAAGATTAACTTTGTCTAAAGATTCTAGGAAGAGAAAACCTCAGTTAGACCAAGACAGAGCTCCTTCTTGAGTCAACCTTGGCCAAGCTTTTAAAGACTGGTGTCAGCTCAAAGTTAAGGACTCAAAACCAATTCCGACGTGGCTTTTATGTTGTTGAACTTGTAAGATACTATACCTAACATTTTAATATTCTTCCTATTTCCATTAGATCTATTGTTATTTTATGTCCTTCGAGATATACAGTAGCTACTGTTATCTGACATTTATTTCGCTTACGGCTCGCAGAGATGCTATGTTACTACACAGTCAGGGGTGTTTGTTTCATTTATGGGCTTTATGTGAGACAACAGTGGCAGCACAGTGGCAGAGTGGTTAGCTCTCCTGCCTCACAGCAAGAAGGTCCTGGGTTCAACCCCATCCAAGGCAGGGCCTTTCTGTGTGGAGTTTGCATGTTCTCCCTGTGTCTGCGTAGGTTTCCTCCGGGTACTCCGGTTTCCCCTACCACCAAAAACATGTACAATAGTCCCCCCCCAAAACACACATGGGGCCAGGTCATGTTTGTAAATGAGAATTGGTTCTCAAACAGTTTACCTGGATAAATAAAGGTTAAAAAAAAAACAAAAAAAAAAAACAACAGCAGTTCAAACTGTAGTTTCAATATTAGACTAAATGCCCCGAATATTGTTTCCATAGCGTCAGCGACTGGCTTCTCTTTTAGACCCATTGCAAGATTTCACAAGGCCAAGGCTACTCAATTATTATCACAATAAAATGTACAATAAATTAGACGCCAAAATAATAAAGTGAGAGAAAATTATATTTCAGAAGTGATTTTATTTACATATAACGTTTTTGTTGACAGTAAATAAAACAACAATGTATATACAGTATTATGACTTAATAAGACGATTTCTAAAAGTACCCACCTCCCACCAGTGTGATTCACTGAAGGAAGCTGTAGGGGGAGCTGCGCAAATCTTACTCAGTTCTGCTTTAACAGAACCCAATATAAATAGTCTGCGAGGACCATTGTCAGGTACTTGAAGATTGGTTCATCTCTAGTCTCCATTTTCTTCACAAATTCTAAAATTTGAATACCGAGAGCTGCATTACAGTTTCTTACATTTTAGGAACTTATTATATATGGCAGTGTTTCTTGCAATGTATAAACAAATACAATACAATAAGTTTTTTTTGAAGTTTTGGAAATAAACACAAGTTTACTCATCAAAAAAGTCAAACAGTCAGCATCATTAATTGTTTGAATCTGACAAGACAGGTTTTATGTGAGAAAACATTGATATTTTTTTTCTCTCTTTAAATCTTCTAAACTAGATTATGAAAAAGCATAAGGACGTTGCATGTTTGTTATTTTCTGAAGAATCCCACATGATGCTGCATTCTGCACTAATTGCCCATGTTGCATTTTGCTTGGAATGAGAAAAGTGTGATGTGCACTTTCTTCTTGTGCAATAGTAATAGAGTATCACTACCCCTGTCCAGCAAAAACTGAGCCCCATGCCGACTGTTAATGAGCACAGGAGCAGCTGCTATCAACACTTCCTCTACCCCGTCAGGAACCCAGCACCACTTGTTTACTCGCATTTTCATTTGTCTTTGTGCACAAATAATATGAATAATACTGCAAGGTGTTTGTAGGTTGGTAGAAGTCACACGCTGAACTTTGAAGATTTAGCCGTAGAATAGTGTGCTTTATATGACAGTATTTTCAAGCCAGAGACAGTTCTATCAGTCATTTTCAACTCGCCCACACAAACAACTGCGGACACAAGCCGTTCCAAACCCAACTCGGCCCAATTAGCTAATAGCGCCAAGGGCACTTCCAGTAGATTTCTGTATCCTCTGCTCATTATTCGCTCCCCGTCCTGCTGTCTTCTCCAACATTTCCAGCGACTTCAAAGTTGGACAAACACCAAAAGAAAGTGCTTTAAAAAAGGAAGCGTGTGCCAGTCTTTTTCTCCCTGACCTCCAAGTAGCAGTAAATGCTGAGTGAATTGAATATGAGCCGTCTTTGATGCCATGCCAGGGGTAGGGTTTCTCCGGCAGCCTGTACAGTATGGTGCAGTACATTTCTGTACAGGGGCTTAATCAATAAACGGAGGTACATCATCGGACCATTATGCCACCGTCTGAGCCACTTTGTGGAGGAAGGGCTGACGAGAAGGCTGCCACAGGGTCACCTTACAAAGAGGTTTTACAAGCTGACGGCCCTGACCTTGCCCTGTGAAATCAAATGGAGAAATATAGAGGATGATCATCAGAGGCTGAAGTCTCCATCGCAGTCATTCACTAAATTATGAGTCTCATTCCTTTAGCGGTATTATAGTGGAATTTGGTCAATGGGCCGTCTTGTCCTCTAGTGTTCATGTAGGTGCCCTTTAGTGTCCTACGTTGCACTGGATTTGACTTGCTGTGTATTTAATGAGACACTGGGATTTAGTTTTTACAATAATAAATTAATTAAGCTTTATTTGGGGAACTGTTTGATTTTGTCTGACTTTTGCTGACACTCCTTTTGTGTGGCTGTTCCTCAGTTGGCCTCAAACTAGAACTATAGAGTGCACTATTTGACTGTGTTTTACTCTGTTTAACACAACATTAAAAAATGAAAGTGTGGTTTGTGAAATGATATATTTATTATGTAACATACATATTTCTTCTTCACTTTGTCAGTGTGTGATACCATGTTGGGACACACCAGTGAGCACTTTTATGGCCACCTTATTTGTCGTACCCTGTTTCAGGTTTGAAGAATACAGCAAAGCATTTGTTTAGGATGTACTGTGCAGCACCTACAGCATACCAATGCACAATGGAAGCAGGTTTAGGTTTGAAAATGGTCTAATCTACCTCCTTTGCAGATGTTAAATATTCATTCATCTGCTTAGTCCTGTTAGGTGACTGGAGCCTGTCTCTGCAGCTTTGGGCCTGAGGCGGGGTACACCCTCGAAAATGCCCACTGTGGACCATGACACAATAAAATTAACAAAATATACTGCACCCCCTCCCATGTTTAATCACCAGCCTTCACTGCTCCCTGAAAAGATGTTCCAGGCATGTCCCACTGAGAGAAGGCTCAAGCGTTGACCCACTGGAGTAACAACTGGAAAAACCTTGCTATTTGCCTGGAAGAGCTGTTTCTATACATTGCACTAGAGAGTTTTTAAACAGAACTCAAACTCTGGTATTGCTAAAGTACTAGAATCTTTTTTTATGTTATCCACTGCCTCAACTTGGTTCCTGACTATTGATAAAAATCTGATTGAAATTGTAATCTACAGACATGATTATTAGCAGTACACATTTAGGTGACACTTTATTTGACACTGCACTTGAAACTTTATCTACCTCCTTTTCTAACAAACTGTATTAACCTGTAACTACATGGTACATACATATTAGAATGATGTGTACTTAGATATTGTAGGTAAGGTTATGGTATGTATGTAATATGTAGTTACATGTTATTACAGTTTGTTACACAGTTAGTGTAGTGTAAACTAACGTGTTATTATAGGACGGTTTATGCCGGTGACCAGACATTAGTGTAATATGCTTGAGGATAGAAAATGTGGAATCACATCAAGTAGATTCACACGGTTGGTAAAAGTAACTGCAATCCTTTAACTGATCTCATGACGGCACTAAAGTCATAATAAGTGAGTCATTTTCTTCAGAGATACCTACAGCCTCAATAGATTACGACATGTAATGCACTTGGCCATTTGTTTTAAAGCAATTTGGTGATGTCATCTATAAGAGACATATTTCCAAATGACGCCAACGGTAGAACGCGAAGACAGTTTGATAAATGCTCTGACTCTGCAGTTTGTAGTCAATGGGGGCAATTTGAACATGTGAAGAGGAAACAACCGCAGTAATCAAACTGATTTAGAGCCGAGACTTATTTTTACGAGCAAAGATTAGGCGATTTCACAATGACTTCATCTGTGGAGAAATGCACCGGGGAATGCAAATCTATGACACATCGGAGACACAAAGGAGGTGTTTCTAAGTGTATTCTGGTGTAGTAATCTTGACAGTTTAATGTTTGCAGTGTGGGTTTATATGCAAGGAGCCACACTGATATGAACTCTACATTCTTCAGTCCAATCCAATACTTTTAATTACGTGTACGAGCGGATGTGGGGAAAGGTAAATTGCTCTGTCAAACTGGGAAATGGGCTTTTTGATGTTCAAGCGCTCATCACTTGCTGTTTTATTATGCAACAAGCAGCGAGAGATAGAAGGATGAGAAGCAGAAGACGGGGACAAACGCCAAAGATACGTCACAATTTTAAACATTTTTATTTAGATTTTATAGTTTTGGTTTCATGCTAAATATTTCAGCTGCCATGTGAGAATACAGAATACACTTGGACATGGACACACAGTCAATGATGTAACCTTGTCACTGGTTTTCAACAATCAGACACCCTCGTCCATGTGTAAGGTATTAGACACAGCCAAGTCTCTGCATGTGTCCAGGTAGCACTACTTCTCTCCAGAGGTTGGTTTCAAAGAGATGATGTACAGTAGTCTATAGTGTTTGTGTATCATACAATTACACAAGTCGACACAAGTCTAAAACACAAAAATCCTATTTCCCAAAACTGATACACTGTGATTATTGCAGAATTGTTTTCACCTGAAATAAGGAAATGATTTGAATGTGGTGGATTTTTTGTTGCCTGTCTGCATTTATTTAGGCAAAGACTTTAATTTAAGCAATACTGCAGCTTGAGTTTAAGTTTGAGACACAAATGTTTTTAAATATGTCATCAATACTGGGTCAAATAAACACTTGATCTCAGTCAAAGTTCCAGGTTCCAGTCACCTGCGACCCCTAACTGGACTAAGTGGAAGAAAATGAATGAATGAATCTTGGTCAACATAATGCAGGCAATTGATGCCTTTCTGAGCAAAATTCCATATACACACATATAAATATGTGTGAAGCTCTAAGCTACGACTTTGTGCAATATTACTTTAAAATGTTGTAAGCTAAAGTTAATTTTTGTGTAATGTTTGTGTTCCAGTCAGTGGTGCTTCTTGTGCATATACTTTCTTACTTTTCCTCCTTCTTCATATCGGCAGCTCATGTCTCTTTGCTCATTAGACTATTGTTTATTTGGAACTGAATTTACATCAGAGCAGTTTAGTCTCTACCTCAATAAAAAAGTGATCCAGCTTTGTGGGTTTTTTTTATTAGTTCTTATTATTTTTGAAAACTACACTAAATATTAAAATTCACAGTGAAGTGCCATTCCTCCCACATCTATCCCAAAGCTTGTCTAAGTCTGGTAGATGTTGAATTGTCAAAAGTGAGATCTTCATACTATTAAATTAGAAGTTATACGTCTAGACAATTGCTTTTTTTCATTTGGATATTTGAGAAGCTCCTGAGGTTTCTGAGTGACCTTAAGCCATCATAATTTATGTAGTTAGAGAAAAACTCTGGACTCCTCATCAGCAGGCAGGAGATGGTGCTCACACTCTATGGTCAAGTACTGTCTGGAACATGAGTTCACAAGAGCAGCAAAGGCGAGCTCCTTATTCCGCCGTCTGAAGGCACTACTGGGAGAGCCCTTATTTCACAAACTCACTCGAAGAGACACAGCGCTGAGAGAAAGCCCCCCGAGAATATTGAATGGATGAGGCAGGAAAAGTTGGTCGGAGAAGGAACAGTGCATCCTGCAAACCAATTATATTTCCCCACCTCCTCTGCTCTCTCTCCAGCTCTGACTGGACTGTGAATGTGGTCAGAGTTGGAGAAAGACCATTATGTACTGGCTTAAAGCTGGTCTCCACTCTTGATGCTTTCCACAGTTTTTAAATTTAAATGTATTAATGTAATGCAGCATTTAAAATATGGATTTGTAGAATGTGAACATTAAATTAGACCTGTTGACTATATCTTCAAATATTCGTTTTTATATTATACCAGAGAAAAACTTAAATTAGCCAGTCGCAGAATTTATAAAAAGCAGTCAAGACCACATTAACCTAAGCAGTGTGTATGAAGAAAAGGCAAGACCCCCTTCTACGTACAGAAAATTGCTAGTGACGAGTGTTACCAAGATCTTTCCTTTCGTTACCATACCATTAGTTTTCAGTACTTTTTCATTGATACCAATACCAATACTTTTTGCCCCTTAAAGGAAAATAACATAATTGCATGGCGTTCATTAATAAATGTATTATTAATAAAGTTATTAATGAACACAGTGGTATTGTAAAACTCATGAACGTAAATACTTGAATGAAATTCTTATAAAATGAAAATAAACTAGCTTTTAGCTTGTTCAAGTACCTTACATTGCCTTCACTACTTTTTCTCTCACTGTCATCTATGATGCCATTGTGCTGCTGCTAAGCTTCCTTGCTTGACTGAAGCTGACATCTGATAGGCTGCCATAGTCATGTGACACGGATCATCTGAAATATGGCTGGGCTGGTTTTTACACATACATTGAATGCCTAAAACTCTGAGAAGTGAAAACCAATTGCACAAATTGTATTAGCACAGTGGTATTGTGAAATTTAAAAAAGTGTTGATTACAAAATATCAACCAACTGGTATCAAAATGTTGATACCTGAGTACCGATACGACCATCCCTAACCGCAACAAAACTAGTGTAACTTTCAAAGAGGCCCCAGGAAATAGTTCCATTCAAACAGTACAATTCCAAAATACTGTAGAGCAATAAAAAACCCAAATACCAAAGTATAAAATACTTATTGTTCATACATGATCATCTCATTAGGAAATCTTAGACTGCAGAACACGTCTCTAAATGAATATCCCTGATTTTAAGTACCATCCACTGCCCAAACCTGTCTGGTGTCATCCAAATCTTCATTGGTTAATCAGTGTTTATGTAACCACTGCTTCCTTTGCTTCCTTTTGCCATTAATATATAAACCTAAAGCCTCTACAAAGTAAATGTCTATGACATTTTTGTGTTAAATAATTTGAAATACTTTAAATACGAATACCAAAGTCAAATCTCTTCCAGGATACCATGATTATGCTTATACCATACATCTTTATGATTTGTGTTATACACTAGACACATAGTTACAAAGATATAAATGGTGAAGAACAAGGTCAAAATGTTAATGATCAAAACTCACATTGTAAGTGAATTGCAGTTCATTGAGTAAAATGCATTTTGCTAAATTCAATAAAACAGTGGCTTTCTTCTTATTTAATTATATATTTTAAGTTGACAAACAACAGATTTGAAAATAACAGCATGACGTTGACGCAATGACAACTTAAGAATGCATTGCTTTTCCACATTGATTTCCATTTAAAAGTTAAAAGTTTAGTCTGCGTTAAAGGATGGGCTCTTTATGATGAGGGAGCAATGAAACTGTTATCAAATAGCAAATAAAATGTGTCAAAGGAATCTCTTTAACATGAACTAAAATATTGCTAGGATAATATCAGTCTGATCATAGTAATGACTTCCATTACTCAAGAGACATGTTTGATAAAAATCTAGATTTACTCCAGCCGACAGAGGTATAATGTCACACCTCTCTTCTGTCGGAGCCTCCTCTTCCACTCTCTGCACTAACACACGCCAACATGTAGTGAACATATCCGAGCTCATCAAAAATAAAAGGCCTGCGTTAATATTTGAAAATGACTTCCTGGTGGCTATAGCAGTCATCTTTAATGCAGATGTGACGGTGAAATGCGCTGCAAGGAAAGGGGGCCAGAGTATACTACCTTTATCCTGCTGAGCACTGCAGACTAAAATAATGATCACAAAAATGATCCTGCTAATTGATTTTATGCCTTTACTGTATTCTTTTTACAACCTTGTCTCTTTTAAATGAAGGTACACTGCTTTAAACCAAAACCAGTCTCTCAAATTAAATATGGCAATATAAAATAACTTCTAATACGGTTAAGTTAATTACAAGTTTTCTTTACATTCATTTAATATGGATCTTTGGTTTTGTGAAGCTGTATTTTAATATGTTGTCATACAAGTCTATTGTGTTTATTATGTTGTCTTTGATTGTCTTGCCTGTCCGTGGACCCTCCAACTCGCACAGTCACTTAGTTTGTCTCCCGCGTCAATGTTTGAGTAGAGCTCACTACTGCCCCCTAAGGCTGCCACAGGTACTGCTCAGTTGGTCTGTATCCACAAAGCTTTGGGAAAATGGACCAAAGTATAGATGAACCCAGAGTACGGACAGAAGGCTTCGTCCATATTCGAATGCATATTTGACGTGGGGTGAAAATAACCCTTTTGTATACACATGTGTTACAACACTGTCACATTTTCATGTCATTTCCATACTTTTATTAATTCCATTTTGATTTAGACGTATTTATATTTACATTTATGTTATTACTTGAGTTTGGCTACTCTGTCTACCTCTAGAGACCTTAGTAGCTTCTCCAAAGGGTAGGTAAACCAGGCAGTTACTACAGGCAGCCCCAAAAGATACCTGATTCCAAATACTTTAGATTTTGTATGGCCACAAATATTTGCAGTGAGGATTCAGTGTGGGTGCATCAATGCTTAATATGCATTATGTGTCGAGCATTAAGTTGAGCCCTAGAGTCTAAAAACCTCTCTTCTAGTAACAGCTCTATAGGTTTTTAACATTGGTAGGGCATCAATTGCACACAACTCAAGTGGTAACGTATTTCAATGCACATACCATTAACAGGGGGCGACAACCTAAGATACTTTAATACGGAAATGGATGAGTTTAATATGTATCCAAACCCATTATGACTAAGTATAATATACATGTGCTTTCTAAGTGACACACATAGTGTGGGTGGACTTTTTTGAACTTGACTACATACAGTATATTTAAGTGTGTCCTACCGTGCAGTGCTTTCAGCATTTCATTGTGGACTGCTGGCCGTGACAGAAGCGGCTGATTTCCCCTGCCACACCAACACGCAGCCTGTCCATTTGTATCAATTACGCCCGCTCTTCCTCTCTGCGCTCATTCCGACACGTGGAAGTCAATTATGTCTAATCGCTGCTAAATGACACAGTACTCATACGGCAGTTAGCGACTACGTACTGAGGAAGTCTGGTTGAACGCTGTGATAACCTGTGAAGGTTATGACAGCGCCGTCATTAGGAGATATGAGAGTGGTGGGTAAAAGTGAGTAAAAGTGAAACAGGGAATAAGAAGAAGAGGGTGTGGTCGTGATGGACCGAGACATTTAAGAGCAATAATAATAATATATTCTGTATGGTGTTTTGTTTACAATGGTTTTAGGTTTTCTATAGATATATTCAATGTATTAGAGCCAAGTGATTATCATTTGGTTCATAAAAAAAGGACTTTCTGCTACAAAGACCTTTGACCCTTGACCTTTAGCCGGACACTGTAAGCTACAATGTCAGAATAAACCTGTCCTTGAATAAAACTTTAGCATGCAGTTTTTTGTTTATTTTTTTTCCGCTTGGCCAGTTAGGGGTTGTGGGTGGCTGAAGCCAATCCCAGTACCTTTGGGCCCGAGGCGAGGTACACACTAGACAGTGGCCAGCTAGCCGCAGTGCTGACTCTTTCATTCATTAACTAGGGACACAGTAGACTTGCCAGTTGACCTATACATGCATGTGTTTGGACGGTGGGAGAAAGCTGGAGTACCCGGAGAGAACCTATGGTAACATAGGTAGACTCCTCACAGAAAGGCTCGGGTTTGAACTCACGACCTTCTTGCTGTGAGGCAGGAGCACTAACCACTAAAAACATTTCAACACACTACCACACTTGTGATGTTTACCGTGATTCAGGAACATTGATTTTTCTGAAAAAATGCATAACTTAAGAAACATTCTAAAGAAAAATCTTTAGTTATTCTATTCCCCTGAACTCCTGCTCCTAGATTTGCGCAGCCACACTTTATGCCAGCCTTGCAGAACACTAGAGCGAAATTTCCAAATTACTCAAACAAATCCAATAATATTGTTTTTTTATTTTTATGATGATTTCCATTATTTTCTTTATTTTTAATAATTCTTTTCAATATTATGATAGACTAAAAAAACATCTCACTTGCAAATATGCAAGTGAATGCAGTATACCTTTAATGGAAGGGCTGTGACATGTGTCATCCTATATATGACACAAATTATTATTCATGATATTAATTAGCGCCTGTGTGTGCGTGTGTGTGTGTGTGTGTGTGTGTGTGTGTGTGTGTGTGTGTGTGTGTGTGTGTGTGTGTGTGTGTGTGTGTGAGATTCTGCTTAAATTGCAAATGGGTTCATGCTCAGTAGGTGGTATGTATGTAATTAGCTTGATTGCTGTAACCCATAGCATTTTTTATTCTTAGATTCTTTGTTCACAATTTTCTTTTGTCCTTTATTCTTTTTCTGCACTTACTCTTGTACTTGTATATTTTAAAAAGTATGTTTTAGAAAGTCTGTTTATTAACGCTAAAATACAATCACATATCAACAATTAATACAGTAAGTGCAAACTCTTAAAATAATATATCATCCTTTTAAAAACTCAAATTAAGTCAGTTTTTACCTAACTAACTATTTAACTATCATTATCTAGCTTTATTATCTCCGTGGGGAATTTTTTTGTCGGAAGCCACTACCCCACCCCCAGGGGGCGCCCAGCATGTTTTTAATGTTGGTGGGGGAGCACCTGAAGGACACCCACCCTGGCAGACCATGCAAACACAGAAAGGCCACGTCTGAGCCCAGAAGTCCCTGGAGCTTCTTGCTGAGAGCCGACAGTGCTAACCACTGCACCATCATGCCGCCAGTTTCCCCACAGGGATAGTAAAAAGATAATAAATAATAAAACTGAATTCAAAAAACTTTGGATTCTCCATTATTGTTCAAAAGTCATTAAAAAGTGGGACAGGTATTTCAATTTAATATAAAAAAACTTTTAGCATATTTTTAATAATTTGACTGAGAGGGCCACCAAGATGTTCTTTTATTCTCTGATCATTTCTCATATTGAATAATGTTTGACTAGCTGGTCACTTGCTGGTTCTACAACTCTTAAAAAAATTGAATACTACTTACTTATAAAAAAAAGCATTGAAAGTACTTGATGAAAAACCTTCATCACTGCTATGTTTTAAAAAAAAGCACAGGTTACTGGACTTTCAAAACATAATTAACTTAAAATTAGCTTGATTGAGGAATAAGGTACTACAATAACCTCACACCTCCTCCATTGAATTTATTAAACAGAACATTGGTGGGTGTGTTATGGACCTATGTAAACCCAGGACCTTCTTGCTGTGAGGCAGGAGTGCTAACCACTCAGTCACTGTGTAGGTGGCAGAGTAAGGTTGAGCGTGGTAAGTGTGGATTCACTGTTCAGCAAGAAATTAATTTTATTGAATGTGTTATAAAAGTTGATTAATGACATGTGTCTTGTAATGTCTACTTCATCTTAATAATCCATAAAAATAAAAATAAAATAATAATAAACATTTAAGTTGCTAATTGGGGCGGCAGTGGCTCAGTGGTAGGCGGTTCGATTCCCGCTCTCCCCACAGTTCATACTGTCGTTGTGTCCTTAGGCAAGACACTTAACCTTCCTTATTGATAAATGATAAAAGTCATTCATTAATATTTATATATTAATGAATATATATATTAAATATATAGTATAAATTAAATATATATATTAAATCATTATATAATAATTATAATAATGGATTGGATTTATACTTTGCTTTTTAAGGCTCTCAAAGTGCTTTACAGAGGTTATTATTTATTCACTCCACAGTTACACACTGGTGGTGGAGACTAATATTATATTTCTATTATTAAATTTGAGTTTTTCTTATCTTCCTTACCTGTCTGTCAGTCAGAGCGTACAGATACTGATGGTTTGGGCTGAAGAGCAGATCACGGAGGATGGGGTTGCCCTCACTAACTACAACATTTTCATACAGCATGGCAGGCTGGACTACCGAGTTCACCAGGAGCTGGAAGAAAGTAGAAAAAAACATGTCAGTATAAATTCACTGAGCCCAAACTGCAATCAAACAAAAAGGTATGAAAGTACTGAAGAAAACATGAAATTTGGGGTTATTTAAAATTTTAAAATTTTTTGTAATTTCTTTTAAACTTATTTATGTATTTAAAAAATATATACAGAAAAAAATAATAATGCATTGACACATTACTTGAAAAGAAAGACATGGCCACATATACACTGAACTATTAAGGGTTTTAAATTGGTGAAAGGGTCACTTAATGTACATGATACATATATTATAAAGTATCTGCAAAGATACAGGCCAATAATATAACAAATGGAAAAGTTTGCAGTGAAACAAATAAGACAGCTAGCCCAGATCACATGACCTCTTCTTCAACATTATCAGTCCAGTCTAAATGAAAGCTTTTAGAGCTCCATGATATGACAAAATCCCATGTTGGCAGGAAAGTACATGGATTTATACTATCAACAAACACAATCAAGCATTTCTACAGTTTCCGGTGGATTTGAGATGAAAAATAGCTGCTTAAGTAATGAAATTAAATGGTCATGAGGAAAAAGGTCCAGTTTCAGTTACATCAATACAACAAAATCTATGAATTCCAACATTAAAAATGGTCCTGACTATTATGAATGAAGACATAATATCAGCAGAGACAGTGTCCATGACAGCCAGTGATAAGTCAACATTGCTCTGTCTAGAATTCGTTTTTCTGTGTATATTATTGAACAATACACAAATAGTGTCTTTTTAATCTCTCTCTTAACAGATGCTTCATTAAAAGACAGACGCTGTCATGCCTTTTCCATTTTATTCTTGTGGATACACTGTTAAGAAGTCAAGTGCTTTGACAAATCAGCTTTGAGCTTCTCAGCAGGAGGCTAAAACCCCAGAATCTTACACTTTAAAGCCAAAACCTCAGATATTGACATTCATATTCAGTGTTTACTAGAGAGGATGGTAGAGATCAAGGCAGTTTTTGCTTAAATGGCCAAAAACTAATTCAGATTTTTTTTTTTGGCTAATGGAAAATTACACTTCTATTTATAAGTGAAGAAATAGTGTGGTGTTACTGACTGCTTTTTCCTTTTTTGTTTATATTTGACCTATTCTGTCGTCAATGAGACTCAAACATAAAACTCAAACAGAATTCTGATTCTGTTCTGAGCAAAATATTAAATTAAAACACTCCAGTTGCAACTGGGCCTCATATATGTTTTTATCCTGAATCATGTGAAAGAGCTGCATGTGACCCCTCACTACCAATATATATATATATATATATATATATATATATATATATATATATATATATATATATATATATATATATATATATATATATATTATAGTTTTTTTTTGTTTTATCTGACCCTACACATGACACCTCCACACACTGTCAAACTTGTATCGCTGTGAAGAGTGACCTTTTCTGCCCTTGAATTTCAGCCTCTGATGCCTCCTCTGCCTCTCTCTGTCAATAGCGGCACACATTCACTTAGACTCCGAGACACTCCGAGTGGAAACTTTGTTCGGCCTTTGCGCTGCATGCCCCCGATGTCTTTGCAACTGCTGATGAGTGAGTGAGTGCTCTGGCCTACAGCTCGGGGCAGAGGGCAGTTGGAGTGGGATTTGGGTCAGTCGGCACACAGGGTGGCCCCCAGACGGCAGCAGGTGACTGTAGAAATGTCATATACCCTGCAGCTTTCAGCTCTTCAAGCGAGACCTCTGCACTTAGCCAGTTATCAACTGACTGCTCACTACAGACATAACTTTTTCTCGTTACTCTTCCAATAACAAGGATAACTTCTTCTGAGACACCCAAAATATCTTATCTTACGTGTCTTTTTCTCTCGTGTGACTCCGCTCAGCTCCAAAGGACAGCTCAATTATTGTCTAACATCAAGTACAACTGGTTAGCAAAAGGAACTGTGGGTTGCTCTGGGTTAGATAAACTGGTTAGCTAAAAAATACAATTCTTTTTATATCAAAACAATGCTAATTCTTAAAAGCTCTTGATATACAACCATGATCTTTTACAATACCAAAATAATGTTTAATATGCATGTATTGTTATGACGGTACTAAATTTTTGTACCCACTCACTGACAACAAGCACATAGAATGAAACAATAACCATCTAGTTTATGCAAAAAATACAATTCCAGTGCCATTAAAAATATATACTGTTTAACTTCCTTTGCCAAAACACACAGCTCATTTCCAAAGGTCAAAAACAATACCACTGCAAACAATATTTTAGGCACATTTACTTTATATTACAGGGAGTGGGAGTAGAGTTTCATGTGTTTATCTAGCCGCTCTACCTGCGGGACCTGGCTTCATAAATCCCACTTCCTCCCTGTGTCTCGTCAGGCTCCGTAAATTCAAAGCCATAAAAGTGAGAAAGGGCCGACATTGGGGCATCTGGAACTTTTTTTATGTTTCCATTTGTCCAGTTTCTCACTGGCTGGAACTTATTAGCAAAGTATCCAGGCTGCGAGATGAAAGAGTCCCCCCGCTCTGCAAAGGCAGTGCTGACTGTTTTAAAAGGTGCTTATTAACTATGCTTTTATAGCTGCTCCCAGGACGATTATTAGAGCTAAAAAGTGCCGGCTTTGATGTTACTGACAGCTTATGAGTCATTAATGCGCGCTGTTATTTTACTGATTAGTTTACCTCTTCGCAGCCAGACAATCATACATATTTTTGTCATTCCCAGTGGTGCCACTCTCCAATGAGAGCATGAACGCTAATTGGTTCTATTTGAATTGAAGTGATCTGCCAATCAGTTAGTTACAAAGTACAGCGATTGTATGGAAGTGGTGACATTGCATTGCATTTTTATGCTGCTATTTATTGATACATTTAGGACTTTAATTTTGACCAAAACCATTAATGAATACAATCCATTTTATGTTGTCAGAGAGATAATTATTGTCCTTTATGGAGCTAGTTTGGAGTAGCTACTGGGGGCCTTAGGGAAGAGCTACCCGGAGGTCTCAACATATAAGCACTTGTAGCACATGTAAGTCAAATAAGTCACATGCATTCACACAAGTTTTTTAAAAGTAGGACTTACAAAAAAAAATACAGCATTAACGGTCAAACTATCAAAAATCTATGCAATCATACATTTTTGGCTTGCAATGGGAAACAACATTCAGCTGATAGGATCACTATCAAAACACATCATTTAAACTCATTAAATGATTTTACAAAGTGGACAATTAGCCACTAAATCATTAATAATAAAGCTAAATGCCACGATGCTACATCCCATTTACTCCAGCTGTAAATGTATGTCTCCTAGAGTAAATTGACTAGAACATTTAACTTATCCCTAATAAAGATAAAAGAACGTACTACAAACACTAGCTTGCGTGATTGATTAGTAAGTACATGCTGCGGCAATAGATAGGTCTTTTGGGCAGCAAGGCAAGATCTTCTGAAAACTAAATGGCCTGTATCTATAATGCTATTGAAAGAACTCAAAAAGAAATCAGGATACGGAGTAATCTGTGTTTCATGTGGTGTCTAACGGTTTCACTACAACAAACTTTGCGTGCTCAAACTTAGTCAAATGATTTATCACAAAATAAAACTGAATAAATGTGCTTTAAAAAAGTAATAGTAAGCAACCAGGGGATACCCAACTCAACAGTTTGTCTCATACTATAGAGCTTCTGGAGATGACGTCACCCAACCAAGATTTAGACCGCTGGCAGGAAGGCGCCACATCTGTACATTAAACGACATTAGTTAAAATTGAAGAAAAACATTGTGCCCACTTCCAAGACAGTTCACAGTACATTTGTGTAACATGTTGTCACAGTAACACATATTTTTCTGTGAAACAATTTAAACAGTAGAAAAAAAAACATAAAAAAACATCAATGTTAGCTTTTATTTAGCAACCAGCGTCATTAACCAGCAGATTAAGAGCAACTAGTGAGTTGTAAATCAGACATACTAACAGAGAATATTTTTCACAGTCTATAAATAATATACACGCCAAACAATGTCTTTATATAGCAAAGAAAAACGAACAAAAACAGCCCAGTTGAAATTTAAACCAAAGGACACACATGGCTAATTAGCATTGCAAAACATGAAGCTAATAAGGCTAATGTCTTTGTCTAATGTCTTTAGTAACAGAGTAGATAATTGTTGTGCAACTGACTCCAAAATTAGCTCCAGAGAGGGGAATAACAGACTATTTTTATCATGTTGCTAAAAAAATTATCTAGACAAATCAAGGAAGAGTGTTTGTATCCTATCGTAACTCTGTTGTACAACCGCTTCAGACTCAGGAAACATCAAATAGATACAACTCCTTTCGTCCGTATCTCTTTACATTTACAAACCTTCTACAAACCTTATAAATTTTAACATGTCTTGCTGTTTTAGTGACTTTGCAGTAACAGCAGTAAAAAATAGCTATAGCTAATAAAGCCTGTGTGTTGTAGGTTTATGTGATCGGATTAGACTTTAAACATTTAAATAAATGCTTGCCTGCTGCAGGATAAGAGTCGGGATATAGGTTTAATAAAGTTTAACTTGGTTAAATAACTGGTGTTACTGTGCTAAATTAAGTCTGTCCGTTTAAGATCTACACCGGCGCTTGTGCTTTTTCCTGCCATCATGACCGATAGAACGCATTAAATCACATGGTGTTTGGAGCTCTATAACCATGCTTAGTGCTTATAGTGTTTTCTTGGTGCACATTTTCACTCAGATAATACCACATTTATTTTTATCTTATGTTGTGGAAATAACAGCTTCAATAATAGTGAAGTTAAAAAATGTAGTTGAGAAACTGTAATTTGAAACACATCTATTGACATAACATCTTTGTGAATCTTGTCACAGCTGCTGCCACTGGTTCCAAAACTAAATCTCTCTTGATACCCTGGACATTTATCCATTGCTCTTTCTGATGCTGACGTACAATGAAGGTGCAGTATTAATGCCAATGTCCCGCTTAAGGCCAGCGTAATAAACCACCCTTCATGGCTTCGACCTTTAAGTGAAAAGGACAAGTACCGGGTCCACCTTGAGTAAGGCAGAGTCTATGGAGACAACACATGGAGGGGACAAGGATGAAGCTAGAGGTGATTTTAATGAGTTGAAGTCCTCCTAAACTCCTTAACTTTGGAGGCATTCTCCCCCATTTACCCTTGTCTTTTCACAGACTTGTGTTGCGTCCCTTCCTTTGTCCCCCACTGTTCTCCTGGGACTGGACTCATTACCAAACAATGCCACTATTACCAAGGACATTCACACAAAAACACGTACTCCAGACAAGCTGCCCACACACATGCAAACAGAGCTGCCACTAACCTCTTGATATTTCAGCACTATATTTAAAACTTTTTTGTTATTTTTATTATTCAGACTTGTGTTAAAACCCCCTAGAACTCATGAATGTTACAGTGCAACTTCCAAACCAGGTGTAGGATATTTAGTATGGAGTTAAACACATCATATAAAGCTTGAATTTACATTTGGCTATATTTGATAAATAGCCTAAAGAACCCAGTGAAAGGAGCCATTTTAGTTCCATTACTTGTTCCATTTTCGAGGAACAAACTGAGCACTGCCACTGGAGAATCACATTTATGTTTCCTTCTTTAGCACACTTTCTTGCATGAGGGTTTGGGGTATTTGTGAACTCAGTTGACTGCAGCATGTCCCTGCAAGGCTACTGTAGCTGTTCACATTGTCTGAAAAGAAAGATGTGGAGTCACAATTTACATGTTTGCCACTAGACAAACAATAAAAGCACCCCACATTTTAATGACTCGGTCTTGTCTAAGACATTATTAGTCTGTCTTATTTCTGTCTTGCACAAAGTTTTTTTTTTTTTTTATCAAAACTGCCCAAGACCACAACTGATTAATTTGACAATGTATTTCTTATCATTTTTTGTTTAAAAAAAATGCATTTTCATCAATTGTTGCTGTCAATAAACATTACTAAGCAGCACGCTAATTTATGCCAGCAATAAACAAATTTGTTTTTCAGATTAACGATGGCTAGATTGCTCAACTTACTTCAGTCTTTGATGTTTATTATGTATTTTTATCTATAAATAGGTAAAGTTTTTCACTTACACATTACTAAAATTTTTAGACAAACAGCATGTGTTAAAATGACACCATGACATGAAGGAAATCCCGATTGACTTACATTTAAAATGTTACTGACTTGAACACTCATGTGGTCTCCGTGTAACTTAGCCTCTTTATGGTGGCAGCAATGATAGCTAACTCGAGCTAAAGGAGACAGCTGGGACTGGGTTGGATGCTGCCTATGTGCAAACTAGCATTTCAGAGTGTGCGGAGGAGGATAAGGTAATAAAAGTGAACAAAGGGGAGTAATGAGGTTTGTGTGGAGTTCGCCTTTGATTAATACCAGACTGGGTTCATCGGCTGGTCACACCTTTGGGTCAGGTAGAACAAGACTAACATACGCCATTTATTCTCTCAGTTTTATTTTTGTTTTTCTTTGTTGCATTTTGTCATACCTGTCTGTTAGTTAAACAGTTACCTACTTTTCTTTCTATGTTCCATCCTCCCCTTCTCTTTAACGTTTATTTATTCTACCATTACTTACAAAATACATTGGTCCATTTTTAACATGTGAGCCATCACAGCTCACATACTTTCATAAGTGATTAAAATTACTTTTTGAATATATAGAGAACTGGTGGGATTTAAATTTGTTTCTGTTTAACTTGCCAATCTTTTCACTCTAAATCTGCTTTTATTGTAATTCCACTGGTGGACTGACACAGGTTAGGGTACTGCTTAGCTCAACTACCTTTCTATAACCTTCCAGAAAATGGATTAAAATAATGCAAAATATGGGCAGAATCCAGTCATTATTTCGCTCACTGCTTCATGGTTCATAGTCTTTCTGCCACTGTGCATGCACCAGCGCTGTGTGTCCAGACACAGCAGTGACCTGTCCACCCTCAGCTGTTATACATCCAGTTAATTACAAGGCCTGACTTCGGCAGGAGGAAGAGGAGGACGAGGGGAGGAAGGATACAGGAAGGAAGGAGGGAAAGACACCTGCAGAGCAGCCTGTTAACCTTGTTAGTGTTAGTAATCGGACTGTCCAGGGAGATTAATGAAGTCAAGTCCAAAAGTCCACATAACTATTTGATGATGGAGAGGCCAAGACAGACCTAAGCACTTTCTTAATGAAATTTACTGTGTGGGGAACGACATTGAAGATAATAACCGATAAGCAATGATGTCACTTAGTTAAGCTACCAAAGATTGGATTTGTACATGAAAGTGTCCACAAATAAATTATAGTTGGACATACGAAGACCAACCAACTTCATCAAAGCCTCTTTATTTCACTGGTCCAAGAGGCTGCCTGACTTTAACATGAGTTGTTATGTGGATTCAGAGTGCACAGCCTCCTTGACAAAAAAAATACAAAAATAAATTAAAACACGCTTCCAATCTACTATGCAGTATTTGTATTTACATAGAGTACATTAATTTGACCATTATGTAGTACACAAACTACAAAAACGACAATTTTTACTAACCTAAATGAAGAACTTTATCTTTATCCAATTTCCCAGTGATCTGATGATTAAAAATTATACTGCATTCTCACTGTCTCACTAAAGCTTTATACTTGTTTCATTTTGCCTTTAAATATGTTTGTGTACAGTTTCATTGATTAGATTAGTATATGTCTTGACATAAACTCTTGATTTCTCTTGAAGATTAAAGCATATACAATTTTTAGTTTGAAACAAGATGTGTCTTGGTTTAATGGCTTGGACAAGACACTTTACCCTCCTTGCCTACAGGGCTGTTCCAGCTGTAACACTGGTGAATGGAACCTTAATGTAAGTCGCTTTGGATAAAAGCGTCAGCTATATGACTAAAATGTAAATGTAATGGGTTAAAGTTATTCAAAATATAGCCATGCTAAGAACAGTTAATGTTCACTTGCATTTTAATTAGTCCAGATACAACATCCACATGTGATTTTAATTCTGATTAATTTATTTGTTAAACCATTATTCTATCTAAACTACAATTTTATGGAGGTAATGACAGTAAAGACATTTTTTGCAATCAATATGCAAAAATTGTGAAACCAAGAACAACAAAGCAATGTCTATTTACTCCAAAAATAATAAATATTCCAAAAATGTTAACGTTACAAAAAAAATGAGCTGCATGACCATTTAGGCAATAAAACTTAAGTAGATTGAATAAGAGTAGCCAAAAAATGGCAAAGTCTGGATAAACAAGATGATTTTGGCAAAAAAAAAAAAACAACAATGTGTGTTCAGTCACTAAGTAGAGACAATAGTGAGTGACTGAATATCGAGCCACTCGCTGGTTTATTTACCCAAGAATTTAGGCTACACCAGCTAAAGGCAACATGTCACAAGTCATTTGATGCTTCAGGCTATATAATGCTGGACCTGTACAGAATGACAAATAACACCAAATGAAAGAGCCAGAGGTATACACCAACAGTGTTAGGACCTGTGCTTCCTCATCAAAGCCTGTTAAACTGAGAGCCTAATGAGATTAGCATATTCATTGCTACAGCTGTACATTTAAAAGAATTACAAAAATGCATATTAAGCAAAGCCAACATACTATTTCTGAGAGATGTCTTTTTAGCATTCTTGCTCGATCTACTAATAGTAAACAACAGAGCAGTCAAAATAATAGAACTTAAGTAGAATACTGTTCAACACACAAAAAAACGTTTTTGCCACATTTGTAACATTTTGTATTTTTACTAGCGCGTTCAAATAAATGACACACGCTTTTGTTCCCAGTGTTGTAAGTGTTTCTTGTACAAAAGGATTTATTCTTTTTTAATGAATTTTTTTTTGGCATTTTGTTTAAAATAAAGGATACTTTAAGTAGTTCCAGGAAAAAAGTAATCATACAGACCAGACCAGCGTAAGATTTGTCGACGGTAGAGTTTATCGGGAGGTGTTTTGACTGAATGTGGCCATGTGACGCTGACTGGAGGGCATCAAGCATATCCCAAGACACACCTGCTGACTGCACAGTCTACGGCAACGTGGCTTACTCTGAGTGAAATTAATCATCGTTCTTGTGTCGCACCGCTGCGCTCACAACAGGACGCTGGCCCCAGAAGACATCCACACACACAAAAATGTATACACACACACCTGAGGAGAGTGACAGGCCGACAGCTGGCCCCTGACAGCATGTCACCACAATGCTGTTTTCTAACAGCTAACAATAGTTGGCTCCGGTTTAAAAAGACCACAACACTCAATTCAACTCAGCTGTCGATGTAAAAGAAATAAAAAGTTAGAGGGATTTTTTATTTTCTTCAGTGTGGTCAGAGGAAAAGAAGAAACCACAATCGCATATACTTTTATGAAAAATCATCTTTTCTTTTTAGCAATCGAGGACAATTCCAGAATTTTTCTTCAGAAAACAGAAAAGCTTTTTCTCATTAATGGTCATATAATTGTGTTGTTATGAAATTATAACTGAGTGTAGTGTATACACTGGGAATTAATCTAGGTAAGTTACAACTAACATTTGCACTAATGTCCACAGAATAATAAAAATTCTGTGGACATTAACTACATTCTTACATTTAGTACTAGAATCTGATTGTGACTCGCAAATGGCAAAGATCTCCAAAAGTACACCCGAGGTTTGCCTTTATGAATTTTTCCTGCCTGGCATTTGCTTTGGTTGGGCAGAGCTGACACTGTACACTGCAAAGCAACTTTATTTCAGAGCAGAGATTTTTTGGGGGCAGTGTTGCACTTGCCACAATCTAACAAGCTTGGCTACAGCAAGCAAAAGCAATTAGACAAACTCGCACTAAAAACTTTTGACAACAGCCTCAACTATACTGATGTTATTTTCTTTCCACAGGACCTTTGGCATGCTTTATTTGCGCTATTAGCACTCGTCTCTGTGAAACTGTAAGGCGTTGAGGGGCTTTAAAATGTCAACAGTGCGTCTTTGACTTACAACCCTGCTGGGGAAAAGGTGCCAGAGAAATGACACTTGGAACCAAAAGAGCCGATAGGACGATGACTCTTTCCATTGGAGTTGGGAGCACTAGAGAACAGAGCGGTGTCACGCGGTAAGACAAGCCACCGCACTTTCTCTGCTGTCACAAGCTCGGGCTAACACGACTGCTGCTGTGTGTTTTTGGCTGTACGGGCTCTTTCATCTTTCAGAGCCGTGATGGGCTAGAGTTTTCCCTCAGTGCACCATTCTAAAACACTCTCTGGCTGCTTCTACCACAACCACAACCTCAAACTAGTCCCCAAACCATCTTTACTGCTGTCTGTGCAGTGTCTCATCTTCATAAGTCTTTGAACATAGAAGTGAGGTTGGGACATAAAAATAGTCTGCAATGCAAAACATCCTGCCTTTTATGTTTCTACATTGGACTTACTACACTAAACAAAAGCTTCTAATGTCAATCTTTGTTTTTGCTTGACATATTCTCAGACAGTATAATGTATCTGACAACACAACACTCAATTTTCATTGCAAATGTTATGTCAGATTCTGATTAGTAAGCATATAGCACTAGGGGGGTAGACTGGATAAAATATGTGACACAAGCCAAGAAGGCTATACATTTTAGTTTAGTTTTCTTATTTTATAAACGTAATGCATCTTATTATTGCTATAATGCATTTCCATGTACTTTATACATTTTACATATGGTACATGATAATTCATGGTTTGGCTGAATATTGAAGAGCAAGTTTCCTTCAATGTTACTCTGTCAACTTGTAACTGTAGCTACTATAAATAGCGCAGCAGCTGAATATAAATTAACTAGATGTATTTTCCTGTTAGGATAATGGTAGCTTAAAGGAGTATTAAGCAAAATGTTGTGTGGTAAACAGTAGAAAGAAATGGAACATGTCAAAACTGTTTTAAAATAATACATGCCTTGCATTTGTATTTTGTAAAAAAAAAAAAAGACATTAAAGCAACAAAGAACCTAGGGGAAGAAACCATTTTGTTCTATTACTTCCTAACTGCCAGTAAAGGACAAACTGAGCACCGCTGGAAGAAAAGCACAATCATGTTTCTATTTGAGCACACATTCTTGCTGAAGGTTTGGGACATATATGAATAATACTGATTTTGTGGAAAATAGGTTCAGACCTACTTCCGCTGTGTCTGTTCATAGACAACAGCATGTCCCTGCAGGGCTACCATAGGTGTTCACATGCTGTAAGAAACTGGGGCGTGAGGTGTGAAATGGCACCTCCCTTTTACCACCAGAAAAGTCCACATCTACACACCCCGTCTTAAATTTTCTTTTACCAAATAAAACTTGAAACTTTACATATAAAATGAATATTTTGATTGTTTGACTGTAATGGCACTTTTAAAACGGCACAGCTTCGAGTTGCTTATAAAAGGCTTCTGCATTGGCACTGGACAAAACAGGACAGAGACAGTGCATTAGTATTTGGCCTTGGGATAAATCAACATGTCCCTACCATCCAAACACTTGCTTTTGTCCTCTGTCATCACTTTCTCCTTTGCCCTCTTAGTCCACATGCCTCTCAGTAAAAAGACTTGGTAATATTAAATGATTTGATCTGCTGTGCTCTTAAAACAAGTAAAAGCGTCTGCCAGCGAGGCCTCATAAAAGGGCAGTTAATTTAACGCTGTCTCAGTAATATCACCACAAAATGTCATTACCATCCAGAAGAATAATGTGCACGACTCATTCGGTATCAAACACTGTCAACTTATTAAATGACAACCTTGAAGAAGGCGGATTTGCATTCAAATCAAGTGGAATCATCCTTCCCCCCCTTTGGCAGTGTGAGATTGTATTAAATTAAAGTGTTGAGGTAGCTGCAAATTTCCTCTTTTCCCCACAGTCCCGCTGAGCCTTGACACCCCAGAGAATGCTTCTGACATAACTAGGCCCTGGCTGCGCGCGGTAACGGCGGCTCCACACTTTGCCCGGAGGCACTTCTGCAGGCTGAGGGCAACGCAGAGCTAATGACATCCACAGAGCGTGGTGTAAGGGTGTGCTTGACAGGCAGAGACCCAGAAGAAAGCTGGGAAAAGGCTTGGAATTCCACTCTTTTGATTAAATGCATTAGTTAGCGTACAGTTGGTGCAAGTTATAATTTCTCCTTGATCAAATGGCTATAGAGAGCCAAAGTCTTGGAGACCAGTTGGTTAAGTCAATTGGGATCAGCAAACAATTTTTTATTCTGTCTGTGTCATGTTGTCATTTTTGTAACCACAGCAGAACACTTTTCATGTAATGGTACTTTGTGCTACTGTTGTATTAGGTGATCAGTTCAGACTATGGTGATCAGTTTAGTGTATTTTACTGTGTTTTTATTTTCTACCGGCTTTTTTCAGACAAAACACAATGTCCATGTAGGGCTAACGTAACGTCACAGGCTACAGAAAGCGGAAATGTGGGAGGTGGCATTACAATATAAATTTTTTGTATGACTTTTCAATCCGCGGAACTAATGTTGAGTGGTGTTGCAACACGGACTCTTTTAAGGTGACACCAAACATACCGCGCTGCCATGGTGACTGTCATGCTCCGGGCAGAGAGCATTCTCTTTTTTAATATCTGGGATTACCCTGTGTAACGCTGAAGCTTTCAAGGTGAATGGTAGCACTTGGGTCGACGCAGAAACAAAAGGATTCCTTGCTGCTCCCAGATATGACTCCAAGCCCCGAGCCATTGTTTTCACACTCTGAACATAATAGTTTTATCTTGACAGCTTTGAGACGAGGACATGTGAGGACAAATCTTCATCTCTCCAGCTCCGGCAGTGATACTCCGACATGATTGTGAGAGTCTGCATTTGCATCCACAGTATCAGATCTGGCTTCCCTTTCCCTGCCTCCTCAGAGATCGGGAAAAACAATCGCATTTCTCTTTTGTTTTTCTTTCCCTCCATCTGTCCCTCGCTGCTTCACTTGTCGTCCTCTCTCTTTTGCTTTCTGCGTTTTGATGTACCAGCACGGCGGACACACAAGAGCAGCCAAGCGGAAAACACTTGTGTATAGCTCAGCCAGAAGCCTGTGTAGGTATGAGTGGTGTGCTGGCCTGCAGTGAGTAGTGAAAGTACCACTAAACTAGCTCAATTTGTCAAGAGCACAGAGGTGTGGGCCTCCAGGGCTACTGTACCTTTGTCTTTTTAAGGTAAACTCAAGAGGGTGGATTCACAAGGAAAAAGAGGAAAAGGGAAAAATACATTTAAGCTATGTAACTTTTGCCTCAGAGAGAGAATTTAATAAATATAATAATAGCTTTCCATTTATTTTTGATGGTCGTGAAACAGAAAAACTAAGCCTTGTTTAAAAGACAACTCTAATTGGCGGTACATGCTATCACATCAATACAAGCTAATAATCTTTATAAGAAATGTATTAAAATGTATTGAACGTTAACATGTGATATGTTGCAGCACTTGTCTTATTTAGATTTTGAATCAGTATCTTGAAAAAGTTATATAGTGTTGAAGTCCACCTGTCCCAAACATATTGTTTTGGAATTTAAGCTATTATAAGTCTCCTTCATATTTATACTTTATTTATTATTGGTTATTATTGTGTATTACAAATGTTTTTTTTTTTTTATTGCAAAGTTTGGATTAAAGATGCATACGTATGAAATCAAAGAATGTCTAGAGAATTATGACAGACTTTCCTTTGACGATTGTGTTCATACATTCAGAAATCAATACAAATCAGAAAAGTCCAGGTAGTTTCCCAAGCAGAAGAGGTATGGGTAGAAGGAATGGAAAGTTATGATGATGGTTAATGCATCAATATTGATACAATGTGTAAAAGAATCTAATGAGCCAGCAAGCTTCGAAGAGTATGAGGCTTCTGCACTTCACTCACTCTGCTTACAGCACCAGTCACACAATGTAAATATCAGGATGATATGTATGATCATGTACAGAAAATGTTAAGTAAGAGATAGTATAAACTACAAGACAAGTGATTTGTACTTGGTGAAAATGAAATGTAATGTATAGCCCTTTGTAAATTCATCTAAGGGGCCATTTACAACAGAATGCATTTTGTCAGAGCCACAATTATTCTGTTGTATTATAATATTAAGTGACAACAAATGCTTGACAATGAGCAGCAAAAAAAAATATAACAAACCTGAACTGTATGAACACTAAATAATTTTGAAATAGAGACTGCTTGTTTACGCTAAACTTCAAGCACTTGCCTAACCATCTCATGGGGTCCATTATACCACTAGTATCAGAGCAAATTAATCTTATTGTCTCATCAACAAAAATCTCATCATTTTAGAAACTGGGGTGTGATCCAAAGCTTCTTACAGCACCATAAATTTGTTAACACTGTCTATGGCATAAAAAAAATGGCTAAAAACATGGTTATTGTATCCTTTGTGAATGCCCATTATTTCTCATAGAGTAGATCCAACCTGTGTCAATATATGTGGTTACATTTAGGGAAAGGTCAAATGTTTGTGGTAATGTCTTAAACCCAACACTGTCAATATGCAAACCTGGTGGAATTATGCCTTGGGAAGAGAGTATGTTGTATCCCTATATTTGATTTGGTAGATTGGTTGCTTGTAAAAGATGAGCCTGTGTGAGTGAACACCAGGAGGACACTTCATCACTGCCACTCCCGCTGCGTGTGCTGATTTTGACAAACAACGGTCGAGCCCCCACTGTTTGCGTGAGCACAACAGTCTGCCCCACCTTAAGTAGGTGACTCATTATGAAATGGCTACGGCATATAAATTATCAACTGCTGGCCTTATTGAAGCAAAAAGAGAAAACAATGTCACAATGCGGTCACAGGTGAACATACTCAGCAACTGATAAATGTCTTTCTGCTCCTCTGGCCTGTTGCCACAGCAATTAATACTGGGATGGAAGGAAGGCTGAGAGAGACTGACACTTCCTGGACAGACTTGCTTCAAAGACTAGAGGCTTTATTTGGTTTATGCTTTAAGATTTACACCTGAATAAAACACAATATACCCACACATTTCAATATATTACCAGACAGGCAGCTCTTCTCTTAGCCTGAATAAATGAATAAAATGTGCACACGTTTCAAATCATAAAAAGAAGATATAGCTTTTGAAAGAATGCAGTTCAGAGTTACAACTCTAAGGGACTGGACAAAATCAAGAACTTTCAAAGATGGTTCTTGTAATGCACATACTGTGTAAGTTGACTAATTGGTCAAATGACATATATAAAGCTTGCTAATAGTCATTTGCATGTTTGCTTTCATTAATCATGCCTTTGTGCCACAGAAGCCCAGCAACTACATTTTCCAGTGTTATTCCAATTCCTATCTACCATCTTTCCTTTCCTTTGCCCCTCTCTTTGTTCAAACTACCAAAGGATGCCAATCAAGTTACTTCAGCTGGCCACCGAGAAGATAAAAAGTTTATGGAAAACCAGTAGTGGTCATTAGGAGGACTATTTAGAGCCAGTGGGCTGAGTTATTATGCTATGTACACTGATATTCTACAGAGCCAACACCTTATCTCCAGTGTAAACAGAAGTAGTTAAAATTTGGATAGGGTTCCTCAAGAACAGGAAAACACTGGTGCTCTTATACTTTGAAATTGTGATTGAAGGTTTCTGCCTTTCCTCAAAAAAAAAAAAAAAAATCAAGACATGCCACTAATGTCAACATTAAAAATAATATCATTATTGTCCTTTGACAATGTTGGCTTAAGTGTTGTCTAGAAAATGTCATTATCTTAAATGTATATCTAAAACAAGCTTCCAACAAGCTGCTTATGAACAAAGCCTAAATAAAAAAATCTATTTTGTTTAAAATTGTCCAAAGCCTTTATGCAATGTGTTCAAAGAGAAACACAAATGGGACGTGCTATAGGGTTGACATTGCAGGCAATTACCTTTTGCCTTAAGCTTATTCTTGATTTGATGACCACACATGAAGTCAATCAAATCTTTGTTTATATAATCAATGTGTATGTAAGCAGTTTTAAGAACTAATAGCTCCTTTAAATGAGTTTCAAGAAACTTTTAATATGTCTATTTTACTTTTCAAAATTGGGTTCTTGTGAATCCAGTTTCTACAATTTTGTGGTATACATTAAGACCTTAAAAATGCTAAATTGTAAAATGTATTGGCCAAAACTGTAGTAGCATATGAATAGCTGAAATACTGTAAATGTTGTACAATAAAGTAATTTATAATGATGTCTTTTTTTTATGATGAAAACCCTCGCAACCACAAGTTTTTACTGTAAATTTGACAGAATTCGTTACAGTGTAATTGCAGAGACTTCCGCATCTCATTACATCACGCATTACTTACAAAGCAAAGCAGACCACCATTCATTATTGTAAGCTACTGTCTTATTTACATTTCTGTCAGTGACACAAAAACATGCCAAAACAAAGCAGGCAGTCTCACCCTAAAAGTTAGAATGCTACTTTAACAATTTACACAAGCATTGATAGTGCTGCATACATGCCTTCTCAGTGTCGGTACATCTGTCTGCACTCGTGTCTGTGAAAACGTCTGTCGCCCGACTCGGATGTGTAATTACAAAGGAGAGACGATAAGCCAGTGTTTTTCCCTCCTGTGGGAGCTTGCAGCTAATTATAGAGCCAGCCGAGCTTCAAATTGCCATTTAAAACAGCCATACGGTTGGAGACAATAACACACTCCCCTGGTGTAGTGAGTGTGTCTGCGTGGAGGTATCACTCTGGTACAGGCAGCTATAGTGGTTTTAGCAGAGGGATGGGAAGAACATAAGAGCAACGTTAGCCCAAAGTTATGGATTCCACAAAACAGGAAGCAGCTTAAGTGTGAGTGTTGACAGATTTAAGGGAGGATTTAGAGGCATATGATAGGATTGGTAGAAGTTACATTTACATGCAGTGTCAAGCTATGGTTATATCTCAACTAAGCTGTTTTCGTTTGACTAGTGTTTCAGGATAGCCATAGACATATTATACTCAGACAAAGTTATCTCATCCCCCACAATTTTAGTTGTGGGACAGTTTTGGACTACAAACATTATTCAGTTTTTTGGAAACAATTAGATGAATTGCAATAGACAAATGAGCTCTCTACACAAAAAAAGGTTGGTCCACTAATTTGAGATACTTTATACCCTTTTTGCACCATACTGGCTAGACACTAGTGGAAACCTGCCTATAGCATCAACAAAATGCACTGGTCTTAGCAGGTTTATATCTTCTTCAAAAACCCTATCTTCCAACAGCAGAGATCAAAGCAAACACCTATCGATTTGTGTTCTTACTGTACTGAGCTCTGCCAAAAGAAACAGTCAGTCACTCCGCAAAGCACAACTCCACCGAGGAACATTTCTCCCCAGCAGGCACAATGGGATGACTGAGGAGGTGAGACAAAAAGAGGAGAGAGGAAAGAAGTAGGACGAGAAGATAAACAAGGGATGGAGTATGATCTGTGGTTGGCCCTCCATGTGCTTTAAGTGCACATAAAAAAATAAACAATTGTCTAATACTGCCTTTAACTGTATATATATATCACTTTCCAGAATCACATGTATTTTAGGTTGTTATCATAACATTAGATTAATTTGGTTGATATTTGCATTTTCAACAAATGGGACACATTAAATAAAATCATGCTTCTAAAATACAAATAATTACAAGCTGGCTTTTTTAATTAATAATATACAGTACAGAGGGTAAACCAAAAACAATATTTAACTTTAGTCAATGCAAAATGCTAACTTAGTCATTATATTGACTTGAGGTCATGGTTGGGGTGGTGGCCTCTTTAGACAGGAAGTGCAGATTTAAATTCCAAACCTCACACTCCTCCTTAAATAGAGCATGTAAACATCTACAGGGACATGTTGCAGGGACATGCTGTTATCTATAAACAAATAGGTCTGATGGTGATAAACACAAGAAGAAACACAAGTCTGGTTCGTCTTAAGCAGTGCTCAGTTTGTCTAGTCTGGTTAGTTTGACTATGTTTAAAATCAAAGAGTTACATTCATCTAGTTAGAAAAAAGTGAAGATATATTTATTTGGGTGCATTTCAAATATAGATACAAGGATGTCCCATTTTGGTTAATACATTGTCAGATTGTTCCTTTTTATAAATTTCTAAATTGAATGGTATCTTGTCCCTCTAAACTGTTGATTGGAAACATTCTAACGCTAGATTTTCCATTTTAGTGAACCTTTATTTATCCAGAATAATGCCACTAAGATTACAAATCTATTTTGCTGGGGAATCCTGGCCCCATGTGTGGTGGGGGGACTATTGTACATGTTTTTGGTGGTGGGGGAAACCATAGAACCTGGAGGAACACTATGCAGACACAGGGAGAACATGCAAACTAAAAGGCCCTGCCCTGGATGGGAATCGAACCCCAGACTTTCTTGCTGTGAGGCAGGAGTGCTCTCACTATGGGAATAGTAACAAAACATACAATATAGTATTAGTCACAATAGACAAGATGCCACTTATAAGTTATCGGTCTAAATTCATTATGAACCTAAATATCTGCGCGCACAAAAGAGAAACCAGAACTTGACAGACTTATGTAACTGTATGTACATGTATGTCCTCCCTGAGGTTGTCTGTCAATTAATTACCAGTGTGGATGGGTGTTTGTGTGTATGTGAATTTCCAACAGAGTTACAGTCCATCAGTGTAATGAGTGAGAGGAGCCTGGACCAAAAGGACAAGTAAGACACAGGGAGATAACAGCGACAGGCCAGTAAAAGCATCATGGGAGTTTTAGTGACGTAAAGCTGCTGAAGTGTAGTTTTTTAAGGTATTAAAATGATAAAGAGATTCCAGTTAGTGCTGAATGCAGTACAGAATGATCCAATGACACAGAGGGAACACTGTGCGTACAAGAGCCCAAAGTGGACAAACTGAGCACAGACATGTTTCAACTGTGTTTGTTCACAGACAATGTCCTTGCAGGGCTACCGTAGTGGTTCACACGCTTGAAAAAGGAGGAGGGTGAGGTGTGAAATTAAAATTGCACTTCCACCAGATGTCACCAGAAGTTTATAAAACAACACACACACTAAAAGGAGGTAAGGCAATGACAAAAAGTGACAAACCATTAACAGCTACATAAATGTTTTTTAACTTTTTACAAAAGTTTATAAAAGCCGTACAATCATGCAATTAAATGTAAGTTTTCATGCTTAAACATTTGTTAAATTGTGATGGCATTTAAAGTTATGTTGCTTTTGGCTTTTCTGGTGTTGAAAGTGCAGTTGGAATTCCACACCTCAACTTTGAGCATGTGAACAGCTATGGAAGCTTGTGCTTTTACACATCAAAAAAATAAAATAAATAGATAATAGATAAATGTTCTAAACCTTTAGCAAGAATGTGTGCTCAAAAAGAAATATAAGTATGCTTCACCTCCATCGGTGCTCAATTTGTTCACCCTGGGCAACAATAGGATCAGGAGTAGTCTAAACTATTGAGGAAGGTTGATATTTTCACAATCAGTTATGACAATGAGCATTGTCAATAATACTACTTCTACACTCTGTCATCATACATGAATACACAGCTCATGTAAGATCCATAAGCATAAGATCCAAACTGTGGTTTGAAAATAGAATGGAGCTGAGAGAGTGTCCCTGGAGGCTTCCAAACCCAATAAAACACTCCAGGTTTCCTGTATGGCACATAAAAAAAACACATGCCACCAGAAGAGCATCACTGAGCGCTCCCATGACTGCTAATCTGGTTACTGTACCAAGCAGCAACATGCACACGGTCTACTGACTTCCCTTTTACTCCACACTTCTGCTAATGCTGCTTCTCTTGGAATCACAGGCAAAGTTGAAAATACTGCCTTCACGTTTCCTATTTGGAGACCCATTAGCTGATGCAATGTGGCAGCTAGTTTCTCTGGGGTGCATACAAAAGCTGCAATAGGAAGAAACACAAATCATGATCATAAACAGTAAGGATACAACACTCTTCAAACACTGAAGCAACATTTATGCTACTTGCAAATGTGCCAAAAAGTTATGTATTTTACATATTAAAAAGGTACAAAGTGTAGCTTTAGGGCAAAAAAAAAGCTTGCTATGTGTTCCTTTTTGACATATTCAATTGATGAGGATGTATACAGCGCTACAGTTACCTGTAAAGTGTCAGTTGAGCTGGATTCTGCGGACGGAGAGAAGCGACTAGCATCCAGCACAACGCAAACACCCACTGACACTCCTCGCAAACAGAAAAAAAGCAAGCAAGTATTATCAAGTGTGACCGAAAGATCAAATTCAGAATCTGATCGACAATAGGTATTTACTCAATTTGGGTCTTGCATTTTAGCTGTGGAAGCTGCTCAGATTAGTAATGGAAATTTTGACTCTTTTTAGTGAGCCGGATCATTTAACTCAGCTTTTTTGGCTCCCGAGTGGCTCTCCATTACACCACTTATTATCTTTTATACAGCACAGTCAAATTGAATGCTGTTTAGACTTAATTATTTTGTATTTGAACAAATATATCCCTAAATTATTCAATATATATAATTTATCCATATTAGTTTTTTTGTATTTGTTTCCTGTCAACCTACTAATCAAAATTATGGCAAAAGGCCCAAAAATCATTAATAAATAAATCAAATGTGGCAAGTGCCTTTCACTGACGTCATGACAACAGGCAGTGTTTTAACTGTCTCTAATATATTATTAACCTTTTTATCAGGCTACAGTACCAGTAATGACCAATTAGCAATAGTTGGTATGGTTATTTAAGGTACCTGACTGTTAAGGGTTATATACTGTACAGTAACAAATAGCTGTAAAATGCTAATCAACTCTCAAATCCTTCTCATTCACTTAAATGACATCTATTTGCCGTCTCCCATTTACCTCTCTCTATATACAATCATTGGATTTGTTTCTAACAACTCTAGCCTCGCCTGATAAAACGGTTTAAGACTTTACAATGTCAGGGCCCAAATGGGACTCTGCAGTCTACACTAACCTAACGCACGTACTTTTAAATAATAAGATTGGAGTTTACTAACCTGTTTAACAACCTTTTTCCAAGATGATAAAATCCTTTACGGCCAGAAGTGTCCAATCGATGCTTTTTATTGGAGTCATTTAAAGTGAAAATATGAATGCTGCCCGTGTGAATGTAATTGATTAGTCTTTACGGTGCAGCCTTATGCCTGGAGGTCACACAATACTTTTTTTATTCACCTTTTTATTTACCATAGTATCATAGCAGATAATACAAAGCTATAAAGTGCACTTCCTAGCGGCGCCTTCCTCCATTCACTTATTGCTGCATCTTTATTTATGGATATAGAGCGGCTGCCACCCACCCAGCCTGTGCGCACCCATTACTAAACCTAACACACCCGCAGGCGCACATTTGAATACGGAACATAAACATACACTTTTTATCCATTTTTCTGCAGGAATTGTTTTAGGCTTTTCATTCTGGCAGTCTTATTTACATTGTTGCGCTACAAATCTGCCAGTTTTTATTTCCTTCTTTTTGTTTTGCAGTTAGGAGAACACGCTTAGACAGAAAATATATAAATAACATTCATATGGCTGACAATAAAGGAAAAGAAAAAATCTAATTTCCAAGTTATGCTAACAAGATCAATCTCATGCTCCGTTATCTAACATTTTTTTGGACTTTTATGCTCCTTAAGGTTATTTTCACACCACATAGAGCTCTGGTATAGCAACAAAGTTTTCTTTGGTCCGCAGTTGGAAATGAACCACAGTTTACCAGATTATTAGTTGTTAACCAGCTACAAATGAGAAAAGAAACAGCTGTTCTATATAAACATGAGCGAAAACACTGGGATTGAAATGAAGTGTCATAGATGCTGTTTTTGTCCTCAGACTGATGATGGCAAGTTTTAAACCTTCTAGACTCTCTGTCTGCTCCTACCCCTGTTGATGGAGTGCTGTCCTGGGGCAGATGTTCTGTCACCGCCTAAAACCTTTACATTCTGAGAGCTCCAAGGAACTACTTCTACAGGTATCAGCTCGAACGACAGAAGAAACATTGTATAAGTGACATTGGGGCTTAAAAAACGTCTCAAGTCCTGCCGATTATTGACTCCTCTTATTGAATCTTATTCCACCTTTAGAACAGCATTGTATTAATTATTTTTCTCACTATGTAAGAAGAAACTATGCTAAACATCCACTGAGTTCTTTCCAAAGCTTAAAAATATATAAACTTCTAGACTAAACCGCTCTATGTAGGTTTTTAGAGCCTTGTTTTAGCAACAGCTATCTCAAGAAACATGTCACAAAAAGCAATTTAGTATAAAGTTGCTTCCAAAGTCTTTCACAATTCTTATTATATAATCATATGGATTAATCATCAATCAAGAATACATGTACAGACTGTTAAGTCTGTTAAGTTGTGTGTAAAGCGCCAGAGGAATGTAACCATGTGTTGTTCTGCCCTTCTGTGGGTGGTCCTCTGTCAGTTTAGTGCCAGGCAGTAAAGGCCACCGGTACAGCTCATCAGTGCGCAAATCCCTCTACCTTTCATTTCAGCAGCTCTTAAATTTTCCCTGGACATAAGTTGAAATATTGCCCGGGTGAATATTGCCCAAGAAAAACAACACGCAAAAAGACTGCATGACACAGATGAAAGAAATCACTTTGCTGGCTTTCTTTGAAATAAATTCCTCTTGGAGACCCCCAAAGGCGTGTGAATAAGGCTTAAAGTTTACATGTTTGTAGTTTTCTAGGCTATGCTTATGCATTCAAAAGAAAGCTAACATTAAATATGTGAGTAATAAACAACTTAACTATTTGATGTACAAGATTTGGAAGAAACACATCATCTGATGACCACAAAAATGCAGCAAAAGCTACCACATATAGACAACCAAACAACCGGAAATTAAGTAAGCCAGTGGCATAGAGTATACCACTATGTCTCTTTATCAAAAAAGATGTGTGCCCTACAGAGACAGGAAGTGGAATTCCAGTTGGGATGAATGGCGAGCCATAGACAGAGCAGGGAGATGGCAACAGCCCAATGGAAAGCATGATGTCATGATTAGTGAGGTGTGACCGTCCTACAGTCACATTGGCACCACATGGATGCCAGTGGAAAATACACACAAGACCGTCATCCGTGCTACTAACCGATCACAGCTGCAGACAGAAACAATATGGCCATTGTCACTATTGACCCTCTGTCATGTGCGAGTTCCACACTCCAAACACATGAGCACATCTGTGGTGGGGTTTTGCCGCTAAACTGGGAGCCGTTTGACGGAATGAATTCAAATGGAGTTATTAAGTGGGTGCTGAAAAATCTGCTGAGAATTCTTGTGTTAAAGGTTAGCAAAAGGATTCTCACTGTTAGAGGCATTTATAGACTGTATATAAATCACACCCAAGGTCAATCTCAAGGGTTCTTTCTTCTTGGATATGACTGTTTGTTACAAGAACAAAACAAGTTTAATTTGAGAAAACATTGCAATTTTGGAGTGATACAGTTGATTTACATTTGGTCACTTTATTACAGTACATTTAAAAGCTTGTATTTGAGTGAGTTATAAAAGTTTGTTTGCTGAAAATAAAAAGATATGACATTGGCTTTGTAACATTTAGTATGGATATACAGTACTGTATGTGTAGAGAAAACTGTAGACATGACTATTGTACCAAATATTATTTAGGATATTACTAAACAATCAAAAGGGCATTCTGGCTCAGAGTCAGTAAAATCCAAAATATAAACATGCTCAATTGTAGTCATGCTGTCTATTACGGTATTTTTCACAACCAGAGGCTATGTGCTACTCCGAAACCACTCAATTACATATTTTTATTCCATATTATACAAGCTGATGCATTTATTACATCTAGCTGTAACCTGTGTAATAATAGAAAAACAAATTTTCATCATTCCATATTATGCAAATTGTAGTTTATGTTTTCTCCATCATTTGGGCATGTTAGAGTTATGTAAATGCACATGGCTAATTGGTATACACCAACACAAACACATGGCTAATTAGCAAACTGCGCTTCAAGTTTCAATTATCTTCTTTGTGACCTCATTACCCAAATTTGGGGAATGCAGAATTACACCAGAGGGATGGCTAACTCGTCCTCATTGGTGTTTTATTACTATTTCTATCATCAGTATGTGCAACTGATTAGGGATAAAGTTGCCACAATCACAATGTCACATGGCTGAAACATTAAAAGTCATATGTGTTTTTCGACCGTTGGGGAAATGGCTGCCAATGTCCAGATCACTCAAACATAACAAAGGATTATCACAGAGTATACAGTCTATACGGTGCAGACGAAGAAGGGGAACTCCTAAAAGGGGCTACAAAAATAGTCCACAAGGCCAGAAGCAGCCATATAAGTTTTCATGTCAGATTGGAGGTAATCTTATCAACCTTATCAACGCCTGAGAGCAAGATAGGATCGAACACAGTACTTAACAGAGGGCAAGACAATGAGCAGGACCAAGAGCTAAAGCTAAAATCTAGTCCTCCCTAACCACTCACTTTTCTGTAATTCTGTATGTCTAGTATCCAAAGTTTACTTTGGGTGCATTGGTTTTACTTTCTACAAAACAAACTTAAATCTACAGAGAAAAGAAAAAGAATGAAAATGTCTGGTTAGTTTCGGTGAAACCAGGGCCAAATTTGTGGCACTTCAAGTCTAAGCCCACAAACTGCTGCTAAGGAAAGACTTCATTAAAACATTTTGAAGGTGTGATGAATCAATAACATTTTAAATCACTCATAATTTTGTTAGTATACCTATCTAATTACATTATTGCGGTTTACATTTTCTTTATTTTATAATGCAATTTTTTTACTTTTTAGTATGGTCTGGTGATCATTTCATTAAATGCTCAGAGACAATCCCAAACATGCTTCAGAATTTTCAAACTGATGCAACTACAGTAAAGCCTAGTGACCCACGTTTGGGACCCAACCCAAGAATGGCCAAAAATGACTGACTAGTTTCTAAGTCCTCTATAACTTGGATCAAGACCAGGGCAAGCAATCAATATTTCTTTGTAGAGCTTCTCACATAGGTTTGATCACAACAAGATTTCAAACCAGAAACTCTGGCCCTTGTGTGTTTGAGCCATTCTTGTAAGTGTTTGTGTTCCCCTCTTGTTTCCGCCTTAATGAATTCTCTGCTTTAAGGAGCACCACTGATCTGAAACTAGTTTGCAGAGCTTTGTAGGCAGCATCCATCTTCATCACTTCTATCCCTGTCAGAATCTAACAAATGCTCTTTTATCATAACGTTCTTGTCACTCCACATATACAATGGTGTATGAAACAAAGACACCATTTACTGCACAATTACACATTTGTATGAAGAAGTATAGGACCACATGCTGGCATTGCGTGCCGGAAAATAAGATACTTTTTAACATAAAAAGCTAATTTGATGCACATATGCTGCATTTTGCTTCACTGCTATCATTCAGTTACATCTTTTAGCAAATGTTCTCGTATATCACAAGAATAAAACATGCAGCCTATTTTCATTTACATTAGTCACTTAAGGGCAATGTTAATTTGTGTACAACATAAAAAGAATTAGTCATTTTATAATGGACTCAAAAGCAAACAAGCTGCAACGAAGAAACAAGCTTTATTTTTGCTGACAATGTCTATGACAAGATATCACTGGAATGTATCGATGCATTCTGTAAAATCATATGACAGAAGTTGAGTTCAGTTATGATGCGGAGCTATATTTGTATTTTATGAGTCAGCAAAGTCTACGCTACCAGTAAACCAAGCATGAAAATCTACATGGAAGGATAACAAAGAGTGGTTATCAGTTATTGTGCAGAAAAGTCCGCTACTGCCTTTTGTTGACAGAAACATGGCAAAAAAGCACACTTTTTATTGTCCTTAATGAGAAAAATTTATCCATTTTTGTTTGGAAACTTCCAAATGTGAAATTGGGAATGCTAATGCCATGACCATGACCAAACCAGAAAATGGGTTCAGATACATTTATAAGCATAATAATAGCATGTGCGCTTATTGACATATTACTACATTGTATGTTCTTGATCAGGCTTTGAATTGTTGGCTTTTGTCAATTTTTATTTAGTTTCTTGTGACTCACATTGAACAAGGCTTCCACCGAGCTCAATACAATCTAACCAATCATAAGCATTTGTCTAAAATGGGGCAGGCTTTTTAAAATGTTTCTGTTTTTCTGATTGGTTGTATGTTTGTCAAATTCCAATGGTCCATGTTGCCCTTGAATTCTTTAATTTGAATGGCTGGCCATGCTAGATTTTTAAAGGATATGTAAATTATATATTTGGGCTCTAATAAGGGATTATTATAGCCATATTATTAAGGATTATTTTTAAGGAAGGGTAAATTCAAACAGGAAGACTCCTCCTTCTCATCCTCTCAGTTGAATCTCTTCTTGATGCTGATGTGGAACTTTCTACTATTCTTGATACTTTTGGTCATTGTCAGCATGTTAATGAGCCAACCCATAACAGAGGTCACACTCTGGACCTGGTCATTACTAAAGGTGTTCATATTTCAGATGTCACTGTGATTGATGTTGCTCTATCTGATCATTCTTGTGTCTTTTTTCATCTGTCCATAATTCCAAAAGTTGCTGTTGGACCTACTGTTGTAAAAAAGAGACACATTAACGATAACACAAGGACACAGTTTATGGAGGCAATCAGGTTTGAAAATGCCTCATCAGGTCAAGTTGATGATTTGTTGAATTGTTATACTTTAGGTGTTTTAAATGTTATGGACACCATTGCTCCTGTTAAGGTTAAACTGATCAGGACGAGGCAGAAGGCTTCATGGAGCAATGCTCACTCTGTCAGGGCACAAAAAAGGGAATGCCGAAAAGCCAAAAAAAAAGAAATGGCGTAAATTGAAAGTCTCAATTCATTATGAGTTATACAAAGAAAATTTGCATGTTTTCAATCAAACTTTGCAAAAACAAAGATAAATATTCTTCTTAGAGATCATCAACAACAACAGTAACAACTTGCGTGTCCTGTTTGCTACAGTGAACAGATTAACAAACCCTCCAGCTGCATTTCCTCCAGAATTAGTTTCCACCACTAAATGCAATGAGTTTGCATTGTTTTTCAACGACAAGGTTCAAGGCATTAAACATGCGATACAGTCCAAAGGGCATAAAACAACACTGCAGCCACCTAGGAGACACTTGGTTGGTTTAACACATTTTACACAAATTAATGACAATTGAAAAAACTGTCTCCAGCCTGAGTTCATCCACCTGCTGCCTCGATGTTTTACCCACTAGATTTCTAAAATCAGTACTAAGCAGTTTGTTACCACAACTCACTGATATAGTCAATAATTCCTTACAGTCTGGAACATTTCCAAGGGCCTTAAAAACTGCTGTCATCAAGCCTCTCCTAAAGAAGAGCAGCTACAGTGCTCAACAACTATCGGCCCATATCAAACCTGCCATTTTTAGGGAAAGGCATCGAAAAAGTTGTATATCAACAACTTATTGACTTTCTATTACTTAACAACTGCTTTGATCCTTTTCAGTCAGGATTCAGGCCCCATCACAGACTGAGACTGCACTTATCAAAGTCACAAAGGACATCCGTCTGAACACTGACGCAGGCAAAGTCTCTGTCTTAGTTCTGTTGGACTTGAGTGCTGCGTTTGATACAGTGGACCATGAAATCCTGACACAAAGATTAAAAGAATGGATAGGTATCACTGGAACTGCCCTTAAATGGTTTCAGTCCTATCTTGAAGACAGGAAGTACTTTGTTTCAGTTGGTAACTGTGTATCAGACCAAATGGCCCTGATATGTGGGGTTCCACAGGGGTCTATCTTGGGACCTCTATTATTCAATCTATACATGCTTCCTTTAGTCCAGTTAATACGCAGCTGTGACGTGTCATATCATAATTATGCAGATGACACTCAGATTTACATTTCACTCACAGCAGGTGAAAATGGACCAATCCATTCACTGTGTCACTGCATCGAACAGATCGACATGTAGATGCAAAAAAAAATTCTCCAACTGAACAGAAACAAGACTGAACTAATCATCTTTGGGCCACAGAAACAAAGAGAAAGTGTCAGCATGATGTCTCAAACAGACTTAGATAAACTTATCCATGCTTTTATCTCCAGCAGATTAGATTACTGTAACGGCCTGCTCACTGGTCTCTCAAAACGAGGGTTAAGACAGCTGCAGCTTATTTAGAACGCGGCTGCTCGGGTTCTAACTAAAACCAGGAAGTACAACCACATTACGCCAGTTTTAAAATCTCTGCACTGGCTTCCTGTTGCTCAGAGAATAGACTTTAAAACAGCCCTGCTGGTTTACAAGTCTCTAAATGGTTTAGCACCAGAATATATTTCTGACATGCTAGTTGCTTATGAACCCCCTCGGACTCTGAGAACATCTGGGACAGGCCTTCTGCTTGTGCCCAGAGTCCTCTTTAGCACCGCCTACAACCTAATGTTTTTTTATCTGCACTCTTCTTTTTAAAATGTTTTAATTTATTTTTTTGTTTCTTAATCTAAATCTTGTAAATTGTCTTTTATTCCTGTAAAGCACTTTGAGTTACCCAGTGTATGAATTGTGCTATATAAATAAAATTGCCTTGCCTTGCCAAGCCAATCTCATCCTACTACCTCAATTTCTCACTGCTGACCATCATCACCTATGGCTAAGCATCTCATACACCCAAAATACTAATAATCCCTTTTACATAAAACAATAAACACTTGGAAACACACAGAAACACAAGAAGACACAGATAAGAAACAGCAACGCTAAAACTGATCAAAAGCCATCACCTCATTAGGCCGACAAGTATACAAACTAGTATACAAACTTGTTCCAGTGGCAAAAGAATGTCTATCAAAAAGCCGACACACACAGCCAGTTGCTCACACTGAGGAGAATGACTGAACACCTGCTTCATATTCCCCTCAGATGTGAGGACTGTGACTGATCTGATGCTCACCTCGTATCTCGTCTGCTCGTTCCATTCAATCAGCCTTTAGAGAAAGACAGATGAGATCAGAGTTTTGACCTCCACTCATGAGCGATCACCTCGCAAAAAAACGCTCTCTCTCCGAGACAAGCCGGCCTATTAGAGGAAATGACATCATCATCAGCCGTGGTGTCACCGGGGTCAAGGCTGGTTGGAATCATCACGGCCAGTGGTTATTACACAGCTCGTAAGAAACGGCAGGGACGATGGGACGACTACAGATATCCCCCGTCCGCCCCAGCCCCGAGCCGGATTGATAGCTGGGCCTATTATTGATAGATGGATGGAACAGATTATAGAACGCTCCATTAGTGTCAGTTCATATAGGTGGGAGGGGTGCGGACGGTCTGAGCCAAAAGGTGTGTGGAAAAGCCCGGCACTTACCGCTGATTAAAGTGGTTGCCGACAAAAGTAGAAAGGTTATTCACTGCAGAATATAGAACAATGAGAGCAATCAGAATGTCTAGAAGGAAAATGTACAGACTCGCTGATGATGCTGAGACAATTCAGGCACTTGAACAATAGAATTCATAACATTATCGCTACATGAATCCACCGTTTTGAACTTGTTACAGTCAGAATATTTCAAGATAAAAGTTTCAACAATGGTAGGTTACTGCTGTATTGATAACTAATACAATGCAGCATTATTTTGAAATGTAAAATACTTTGGAATGAACTGGAGCCAAACTAAAGGGGGTCTCTCTATTCGACTGGCACGTATGCAGTTTAACAATTTTCCTTGTCAAAAGGAGTATAAAGCATCCCAAATAAACATACCGTACCACTTTGGAAATGCCTCAGTTTTTGGTTGGAACTACTGCAATAAGATTAGAATCCTTACAAGGACGAACGTTTAAAGAATTCAAAATAATATACCTCTTAAAAAACAAACCTAGGGCTAATTAGCTACAGCTGTTTTGGGGGTTCTATCTATCTATCTATCTATCTATCTATCTATCTATCTATCTATCTATCTATCTATCTATCTATCTATCTATCTATCTATATCTCTAAAATGATTTTTTCCAGTTACTGAGTTGCAATGGTTATATTTTTATATTTTTTCAAATTTAATCTCTTTAAATGAATTACGTCATTGCTTTAATTATTAGTCACCACCCGCCTACAAACCATGTTGTACCTTATATGTTAATCTCTAAACAGTCAGTGGAAAACCTAAAGTGAATTATAATCATTTCAATACAGTGAATATGCCGATCATGTGACGGCACTGACATTTATTGTCTTGGTTTAATTTACTGCGTGGCTGCTCTTTACTGTCACTCTCTCATGTAAGACGCCACACACACCACACTTTAATGATGCATGTGCACATCTGTAATACACCTGAGACTGCGGCCATGACTTGTGCTTCATTACGATCCAACACCACTCCCATGTACCTTGACCTGGGGCTAACTGATCTAGCGCACCGGTTTCCATTCCTCTCGCTCTCACCTGCTTCTCCTCAGCCCCTCGCTGGATGGAAGTGTTATTAACCCCTGTGGAGCCGATGGGAAGGTGATTCACTTCCGTTAAGTTAATGTCCGCGGTCCTCAGCTCATCTCTTGGTTAATGGTGCCTGAAAGGGGCTGGCTCACGCCGGGTGGAGGCGATATTTAATCTTGGAACAAAGATTAGTCCCGGCCATTAAACTGAATAGAAAAGGCAGGAGAAGGGATAGTTTAAAAAGCTAATTACTTGTTTAATTTTAATAAAGCTGGATCTAATTTATAATGACTACTTCTGTCATAACCGTAAGTATGCTTGACATTTCATAACTAAATGCAGATTCATCTTTGTACAACATTCTTGTGATTGAATGCAAACTTCTATCAGTGTATCTGATCATTTAAAACCAACAGTGTTCACCCTGTCAAAAACACAGAAGAATGGAGCCTTTTAACAAACAATTTAGAGCTGCTCGGAGGCTAGTGTCACTGGCCTCTTCCTAAAATTGTGTGTAAATCAAAATCTACTACAGGTAATACACACTACATACATTGCTACCAACCAAATACGTATTTCTTTAAAGTGAATCACAAATGACAGAATAACAAGACAATTTAGAATAAGTGACGAAGAGGGTGTAATTGTTTACGGTTTTATGTAACTCAACTAAAGTGTGTAACAAGGATAATTCTAGTGGACAGTCCAAACATTCTGTAGTGTATAATTAACGTCATTATACAAGCCAGGGTTTCTATATGTTGTAAGGTTAGGTTCTAAATGGACTGTGGGGGTTGGAGTTTGGAAAAGACCGAGTGCTGGGTTCTTTTAGCCGGTTCTGACCTATGATCAATGGAGCGCTGGCAGAACTGTTAGAAAACTGCTAGCATGACCACACTGCACTTAACTAGGGCCCTGTCGCTCCCTTCTTTAGCTTTCTGCCTGGTGTTTTATAACCGTGTCTCATCGCCCATATTTTCCTGCATTCACTTCCGTGCTGCCCCTCCTCCTCCGTGTCCCATCCATCTTCTGCTTTTAATCTCTCTTTCTCTCCTTGTTGTTCTCCCTCGTTCCCCTGTTCACTTTCATCCCACTTTCTCTGACGGTTGCTGCTGAGTGACAGTACAGTTAAAAACAGCTACGGGCTTCTGCAGTAGAGACACGGTAGCTGCAATGTGACTTGGCAGCACCAGAAGAGAATGTTGCAAAGTCAAATATTAAACTGTGCTCTTGTGATTCTTGTGATTTAAGTCAAGTTGTTATTGTAAAAAATCTAATGTTAAACAATGTAATGTGTAGAAAGGTGGAACTAAAAAGCCCTGTGGCTTTGTAAATTATCAGTGTACATACTTGGAAGCATTATTTGCAAGGAAAATGCATTCATGAAGCTCTGAGTTGAAACACGTGACAGAAATAAACCTTCAAAGCATTTTAAATCATTTTCAGTCATTACTTTTTTGCATTTGAGAAAGGAGGACTTGAAAGTATTGTAGCCCTATGAACTACAGTATAAATACACATGCTTGCACCTATGTTAAATACTGCAGCTCTGACTTTTGAAACGTGAGTTGAAGAATCATTCATAGCATTTTTAAATTCAATTTCATTCATTAACAAATGGACATGGGAGGGTATGGTGCCAAGACTTTTTATGGCGTTCAAGCACCTTGGCTTATGGGAAAGGCAAAGAGACTTCTGGAAATGAAACTAATATGTGAATAGGACTTTAGCAGTAGGAAATATGGGTGGATTTTAATTAGGATGTCAAATGTGAGAAAAGAGGAGGGTAATGGTGATGCTCCTGCAGCCTGGAAATGAGCACCAACAATCTAGCCAATCCAATGTATAGGACTTTTTGACCTATGCTAATCCAAAAATGCCAGATGCTGCTCTCCTTGTAAACCAGCTGTCAATGTAGTGAATTAGTTGTGCATTGGGTAACGTGTAGTATATAGTTGAAAATAAGGGAATATATTAAAAACCATGATACCAATGATCTTAAAAATAGGTTTTGGTGCATTCATTAGTGATGCAACATACAGTATGATCAGCACATGAATCATTGGTTCCTTATCTGAGAGACAGTGCCGGACCAGGACAGCCTTTACCAGAACTGGAGTTATTGTGCAGACAGAAGTGGTGGATAGACTATTTGTGGGAAGTGGGAGTTTTGTCAATTCCTGTTCATGCTCCTAGCTGTGCCTCCTTTCAACTCCTGATTGCCTGTTCCCTGCAAACCCAGTTTAAAAGTTTCTTTAAGACTGAGGTGTAGTTAAAAGGACCAACGCACCATTAGTTCCTCAAAGAGGGTCTCAGGATAAAGACCCGAGAGACAAAGTGGCTGGAGCCTTCACACTATGGCAAATCACTGGTCAAAGAACAGCGGCTCCCAGAACCCATGGTACTTTGCACAGCCACAATAAACGCTAGCCCCATTGTACAATAGACTAACAGTAAAACTAAATATCAAACATACAGAGTCGTTCCTTAATCTTTCTTTTAACAAACAGTGAGTTTCTTCTTTCGATCCAAACTTCCTGCAGTCTTTCTCAGAAGAGTCACAAGTGGTTACTGTGACAGTTTTTGTCAGCTGGTTTACACAGGTTTAGTTACCCTATTGCTCCTGGTAGGACCCAGTAGCTCATGTAGATTTGTTAAAAACAGCATCTCAGTTGTTCAATGTCCTGTGGACATGTTTCGGAATCTCAATCAATCCAACAGTGGTGTTAATTGTCTTCTGTTCCAGTAATTCTGGTGTTGTCCAAATTTATAAAGTGGTTTTCCTGTGTTTTAATTAAAACATGTCAAGGTGCATGTTCACAACTCTGCAAGTCACAGCATGACTCAGCGCTCTGCTACAATGACAGGTAAAGAAACAATAGTTGAATTAATATTTTTAGATATTCTCTTAAAGTCTGCCTGCCCCCGTCCTCCTGTCCCCCGTGTGCAATGAGTTGGACGTGCATGGGGAGGGTGTACCCTTGTACATCACAGAAGACTTCCACTATTGCACCGCCGTCACAGATTACCTCATTAAATTTCGCTGCATTAAAGCCACTATTATGAATTTAGCCGAGTCCCAGGCCCATTGTTCGGCTGCAAATGAGATTAAAGCAATATTTGCCTTTCTCCCCGCTTTCAATTATAGTTCTGGAAGGACAGCTCGGGCATGGCGCCTTAATGAGGAGCGAGGAGAGCAGGATATATGAGGACTTGCACAAATTTGGACAGTTTTTCAAATGAGCACAACTTCTGGGGAATTCAACAGATTCAGAACACTTGTGTGATAAATATGGTACTGTTTATTATTTCATTATACTTTGAGAATGATAGATGATAGAAGGGTATGAGGTTGTTTTTGTTGTCTTTGGGTTGAAATTCACTTCCAAAAGTCTGTTTTTTGGGAACAGAGCAGTGCCAGTGTGAGCAGAGGTGAAAATTAAGATTATTCCACTGGCAACATGAAAAAAAACAAATGCTCCCAAAGATGAGTTTATAGTCGATTAGATCATGTTGCTAGGCGACACAGCAACTAGTGCCAGGTAAAAGGCAAGTTTTAAACACTTCAAAATAAAAGTATTGTTGAAATGCATTCTTTTAGATGGTAGATGATATCCATAAAAGCAAATTCTGACCAAGCAATTATACTCATGATAATACATAAGCACCTTTTTTGATCACTGTTATTGCCTGATATTGTCTATCTTATGTCTAACCCCACAAACTATTAAGCATAGGATGTGCCGCGGTCAAATCTTAACCCTGCAACAAAAACAGGTAGAAACAGAAATTGATCAAAACAGCTCTAGCATAAAGGGGACAGTTCAGTGTAATGAGAAAGAGATATTAGGTGGACTATAAGTATATGAACAGAAACAATTAGCCATTGTGCTAATGTGTGGCTGGTACATAATATGCATGATGTTTGTGGGTTTTGACAAAATAAGTGAGTATAAAACAGACAGTACCTTACCTATTTGCTTATTGTCGTTGGTGATGCATAAATTAAGTACAAAGACTGGTACACACGTGGACAAAATTGTTGGTACCCTTCGGTCAATGAAAGAAAAACTCACAATGGTCACAGAAAAAACTTTATTCTGACAAAAGTAATAATAAATAAAAATTCTAAGAATGTTAACCAATGAAAGTCAAAAATTGCTTTTCAACCATGCTTCAACGGAATTATTAAAAAAAATAAACTCATTGAACAGGCCTGGACAAAATTGTTGGTACCCCTAACTTAATATTTTGTTGCACAACCTTTTGAGGCTATCACTGCAATCAGACGATTCCTGTCACTGTCAATGAGACTTCTGCACCTCTCAGCAGGTATTTTGGCCTACTCCTCATGAGCAAACTGCTCCAGTTGTTTCCGGTTTGAAGGGTGTCTTTTCCAGACGGCATGTTTCAGCTCCTTCTTAAGATGCTTAATAGGATTGAGGTCAGGGCTCATAGAAGGCCACATTAGAATAGTCCAATGTTTTCCTCTTAACCATTCTTGGTGTTTTTTGCTGTGTGTTTTGGGTCATTGTCCTGTTGCAAGACCCATGACCTGCGACTGAGACCAAGCTGTCTGACACTGGCCAGCACATTTCTCTCTAGAATCCCTTGATAGTCTTCAGATTTCATTGTACCCTGCACAGATTCAAGACACCCTGTGCCAGATGCAGCAAAGCAGCCCCAGAACATAACAGAGCCTCCTCCATGTTTGACAGTAGGGACAGTGTTCTTTTCTTGATATGCTTCATTTTTCCGTCTGTGAACATAGAGCTGATGTGCCTTGGCAAAAGTTCCATTTTGTCTCATCTGTCCATAGGACATTCTCCCAGAAGCTTTGTGGCTTGTCAACATGTAGTTTGGCATATTCCAGTCTAGCTTTTTTAGGATTTGTTTTCAACAATGGTGTCCTCCTTGATTGTCTCCCATGTAGTCCACTTTGGCTCAAACAACGACGGATGGTGTGATCTGACACTGATGTTCCTTGAGCATGGAGTTCACCTTGGATCTCTTTAGAAGTCTTTCTGGGCTCTTTTGTTACCATTCGGATTATCCGTCTCTTTGATTTGTCATCAATTTTCCTCCTGCGGCCACGTCCAGGGAGGTTGGCTACAGTCCCATGGATCTTAAATTTCTGAATAATATGTGCAACTGTAGTCACAGGAACATCTAGCTGCCTGGATGGTCTTATAGCCTTTACCTTTATCATGCTTGTCTATAATTTTCTTTCTATTCTCCTGCGACAACTCTTTCCTTCTCTTCCTCTGGTCCATGTTGAGTGTGGTACACACCATGTCACCAGACAACACAGTGACTACCTGAAGCCCTATAAATAGGCCCACTGACTGATTACAAGATTGTACACACCTGTGATGCTAATTAGTGCACACACCTTGAATTAACATGTCCATTTGGTCACATTATTTACATTCTTTTCTAGGGGTACCAACAATTTTGTCTAGGCCTGTTCCATGAGTTTATTTTTTTAAATAATTCCGTTGAAGCATGGTTGAAAAGCAATGTCTGACTTTCATTGGTTAACATTTATAGAATTTTTATTTATTATTACTTTTGTCAGAATAAAGTTTTTTCTGTGACCATTGTGAGTTTTTCTTTCATTGACCAACATTTTTGTCAACATGTGTATATTGGTGACAAAATATTAAACGATGTAACAGAAAGGAGCATAAAATAAGCTATATAGTGCAAAACAACTTTATTCAACATGTATCACTCCAACTGCAGACACATTTTCTATTATCTAGCTAGGCCAACAGTAATGCTTGCTAGCTTATACGTATATCCAATACTCTTACCGTTAATGTTACATGTTTAACATTTAGTTACACTTACAATGAACAGTGGAGAGCACAAAATGGCTACAGCAACATGAGACACAGGGACAGTTGTTCGAAGAATACATGATATTAAGCTAAGAGATTTGTCTGTGCTATCTGTAAAATTGCTTTACTTAAAATGATATACACTTGTATTAATGTTAAGCAAAAAGATGCAAGCTGTAAACCAGTAGTATAGTAAAGCAATATCATCCGCCAAACCACTGTTAATGGATATTAATGGATATATTATATTGCTATAGCATGAAGTACAATGTGCTCTGACTGAAACAGGTATCTCTGGCTGGCATAATGCTAATAGTAATTGATAAAGATATAATATGATGTTGGTTAGAATAAACAACAATTAAAAGCCTTGGATTGGATAGAGCTATGGAAAATCTCAAGACATTCTGAAAAGGTCTCTGGTCCAAGAGGATCACACTCTGTGGCATAAAGAACCTGGTGAGCACCCCCACAGACGGTGGGCGTAAGAGGATTTTTGTCCCTGCTTTGCCATAGCAACTATAAGACCAGGACTGCGTGGGTTGCCTTCACAAAGGAGACTGGAACTTTAAGAACCTCATGTGCACTTTTGCATAGTCAATGGCAAGAAAAAGTGTAATAAAGATGGAGCTGCTATCAATGGCTTTTTCTCTGTTTTATTCAAGGAATTCATCGGGTCTCTGTGTTGAATTTACAAGGGGCAATACCAATGGGGGCAAGAGCTGACTATGGATAGACATACAGCCAACCAGAAAAATGAAGCATCACAAAAAACCTTTCCATTTTTGGTTATGATTCGATGGTTAACATTTCTACCACTTGTAAATGGCTGTGAAGGGAGGTGATTCCAGACAGAATTAAAACCAATGGGCATTGGTGGCCTGGATAGCAATCACCACAAAAAGCATGACAAAAATGACAAAGTCATAAAGTAGTAACCCACATTCTCTCATAGCTCACTATACAACAACAACAGGCTGTTCTACAATACCATAGGGCCCCAACGGCCGTGACTTTTGCCGGATAAACAGGACACTTGAGCGGTCGGCCGAGTCAACAGCCAAAACGCCAAGCTTTAGAGAAAGAAGCTGGTGGCCCATTAGCCAGCCTCGCAGCACAAGTGGGTTTTGTCATGAAGTGGAAGACTATAGCAGGTTCATGTGAAAGCCCGTGTGAAGAGGCTGATCTGCATAAGAAAACACCCTCACATAATGCACAGCTCTGAGCCTTTAACGTCAGTAGAAGCACGCCAACCCACAACTGGCAGTAAACTCGGAAAACTGTGCAAAGGTTATAAAAAGGACATGGCTGTACATTGCACTTGCAAATAAACTCTACAGTTTCTAAAAAATAAAATAAAACCTTAAGTAAATTTTAGGATTTGGAGGCCTTTACAAATAATGGATTCAGCTATACCTCCAATGTCAAGCAAATCTATTTCCACAAATACTGCTCCAATGAGTATTGAAATAGGAGCTACGTCATTTATGTCTTGCAAAAGCTATAAATAGCTCTATGAATAATATCAGCGAAGAGTATTTCAGCTTTTTTCAGCAGTTTTTTTTTTTATACATTTTTGTCTTATGTATTTTGCTAATATACATAAAACCTGCAGTAAATAGAATTGATAGAAAGGGTCTCATAAAGGTTAGACTCTCAACGCTGTCGCTGCTTATAATGAGTTTAAAAAAAAGAAATGAACCTATAAATTGGGGTTATGTTGCACACAGAAAACTCTAATGACTTAAAACTGGAAACAATTTAATATAATTATATAATATAGTATAAGACTGTCCCAGTGCATCTCTTTATATGACATAAATGGTGATGGCTTTGGAAGCCCAGCAGCTAGATGAATGGATCATAGTGAATCACATGCTGCTTAATGGCAATAAATCAGTGGAGCTTAGAACCTGCTTTTTTCAAAAATACCTGTGAGTCCATGTTACAGGTGTGGGCTGGGAGCCAGTTGTTAGAAACTGTAGTAGTAGCAGCAACAGACTGCTTCTTACAGCCTTGGAGTGATGGAAGGTGCAGGGCGATGTGCAGCCTTTTTAGTTGTAATGATCAGCAAGTCAATGGCCTTGCATACTGATAGGTGCTTTCTGAGTTTGGAGTCATACAGTATTTTTTTATCTATCTGGTTTCATTCTTCTTTAAGGAAAGTTATTATTATTATTATTATTATTATTATTATTATTATTATTATTATTATTATTATTATTATTATTATTATTATTATTTCTGTTATTTGGGAACAGAGCAGTGCCAGTGTGAGCAGAGGTGAAAATTAAGACTATTCCACTAGCAACATGAAAAAAAACAAATGCTCCCAAAGATGAGTTTATATATTATTATTATTATTATTATTATTATTATTATTATATATATATTTTTTTTTATTATTATTATACAGTCACACAATTCTCTGTTCATTTACTAGATAAAGTGCTTGGCCAATGTTTGTTCAAAACAGCAAAAGTTACATAAAAAACATTTGCGTAAATGTTAGGCTCTTGCCATGATGAAAGTCTAAAGTCCAAAAGGAATTGTGGAGCAAAATGAGCAACAAAGGCCTTTCAAGCAGAGATCCCTGAAGTGAAGCGCACCAAAGGCACATAACCTTCCACATTTTGCAAAGTAGCATTCCTTCCCACCTCTGCTTTGGAGTTGCCCTTTAACCAAGCCGTGACCCCTGAACTGGCCCTTAGTGGGACTCTATGTTGACCCACATTCTTTGTCACCAGGTTTTAGCCCATAACATAACAGTAAAAACCCATTATGCTGTCCTATGTGAACATGTGTGCTCAGCAAACACTCCCTGGATGTTTTTCTTAAGGCATGCAGAAGGCAGATTGTGTCACAGTAAGCTACGAGTGGAGGAGGTAAAGAAGGGAACGCTGAATGGCACGATATGCTTAATGTCAGCCAGATTGCACTGTGCAGCACTTCTCACCGTAAATGACACCAAAAGGATGAGGAGGGATTAGACAACGCAGCGTGCGGCACGCTTGAACAGAGTTTGCAGCCTTCTCAAAGTCATACATTTCCACAACAGCCTTTAAACACATCTACTAATCGCACTACACTGTTGCTAGAAATGTCAAACAAGCTAAGCATTTCTCTCCACAATGCTTTACACAAATGTCACCTGATGCCGCGTTTAGACTGTTTCCGAGTCCCAGTCACTTCGCACATTAAGTAGACAAACACAAACCCACCTGCGTTTCGTTTCCCGGGCCATTCGATACTCCCGCCGCTAATATAAAATCTGTTTTAGATTCTGCCGAGACGGAGAGAAAGGAAACGCCAGCGAGATAAAGAGATGAAATAGAGAGATGATGTGTTCCCCGGCTTTTATTTAGGCTCCATATCTTGTGATAAGCAGTCTCGCTGGATTTGTTTTTGGCTTTACATAAAAGAGACAAAAACACTGACGTCTGTTTCTACTTTGTTTGTTTTTTATTTGTTTGTTATTGTCTCTGGAAAGTATGAGGTTACATAAAAGACACGTGCATATCAAGAAATGTATAAATCTATTAATATATTAATCTAAGAATTATTAAATTAACTTATAAATATATTGATAAACCTTAAATTTCCACATTTTGAGCTGTTAAATTCCACATTTACATCAGTGGGCAATATTGTCAATCAACCAATGAAAGGTTTTAAAAAAGTGTGAGAACTTTCATCAAAGGCATCTGGACATAGGTTGTATACATAAAAGATTTTTATTTGTTAATTACACATTAATTCTTAACTACTGTTTTAATACCAAAATTATTATGTAGGCAATACTTATTTTTCACTCTACACAAGCATAAATAGGCAAGATTAATCTGGTTGTTAGGTATCTAGAGCAGGGGTGCTCAACACGTCGATCGCAATCTACCGGTCGATCGCAAGGTAGTTTTGGTCGATCGCATGACAAAAAAAATAGCCAATCATCCATCCAATCTCTTGATTGACATACAGGGCAGCCAGTCAGATGAAATCTAAATTTTTCTGATGCTTAGGTCACTGCGCATGCGTAAGCGACTTACCTCCAACTTTTAAACCTTGTTTTTTTTCTCTTAAACTTAAGAAGAAAGAACACGGTCAGAATCAGATGACTCGCTGGCTGACACCCCAGCTACTGTTCAATGGTTAAGTTATGTTTTATAATTTATTTTATGTACGTTTTGTTAAAAAAAAAACCCTTTTGCACATTTTATTTATGTTCAGTAGCTCTTTCTAGCTCAAGCAAATCCACAAACTAATAAAAGGATTTTTTTTAAGGTCCTCTGTTGACTGTAAAACCCTTCAATATAGTTGTTGTTACCTCAGGGGATGAGGGGAGTCATCAAAAAAAAAAAAAAAATAGGCTTTAATAGAGTACCGGCACCTCTTTTGGTCCACTTAAAGCACTGTACATAGTTAAATATGTTGTGTTGTGCAGTATTATGGTTTGCAAGGTACATCTACATACATTGTACATATAAAGAATCCTAATATATTTGTAAATAAATATATGTTTTGCATTTTTGTTGTGGGTAGATCATTTTGACTTGGTCATTTTATAAGTAGCTCCCGTGCTGAAAAAGGTTGAGCACCCCTGAACTAGATAGTATCTAGATAGAGTCAAGATATTGTCATAGGTCATAAAGTTTTTGAATTACTGTTATGTGTTTGTTTCACTTTTATATGAACAGGTTGATTAATAAATTAAATTGAATGCTTTTGACTTTAATAGTCTTGGGTGAATAATTAATTAGGCTTTTTATTTATTTATAGTCATTTAGCAGACGCTTTTATCCTAAGCAACTTACCAGTGTTACCGCTGGAACACCACTGGAGGCAAGGGTTAAAAACACAACAACAGAATGAACTGTGGAGAGAGCGGGAAGTAAACCGTCAACCTTCCGGTTATAGGGCGACTGCTCTACCACTGTGCCACTACAACATCACCAACAGGTGGTGCACAGTTGTCCATTTAAGTAAATTATTTTAATAACTAATTAGGAATGTTGGCAGTTTGATTCCCACTCTCCCCCTCCTTGCCTTCGGTGTCTGTGTGGTGGTCGGAGAGGCCGTAGGCGCAATGTCTCTGTAAATCTGCCCCAGGGCAGCTGTGGCTACAGATGTAGCTTACCACCACCAGTGTGTGACTGTGGACTGAATGAATAATGTGAGAGCTTTGAGTCTTTTGGGAAGGAAAAAAAGCACAATATAAATTATTATTATTATTATTATTATTATTATTATTATTATTATTAACTAGCATCATCAAAATCATGCATCTCTTCCTCGGCTGACTGAATTAATCTTGCATCTGCGAGTGTTGACATAGTAAGCCTGCAGTGATATTTTGGTGCTGTCTGTTTCTGCCGGGTCTCCAAGCCAGCGCACTGTGAGTAACAGGCGCCGTGGCCTATAGCCTCGTCTGTTCTAGGCCACATGGCTGGAGGGTAATTTTGTTAGTGACAGGGTTGATGAAGTTCATGTCCGCCAACACAAAAACACTATAGATGAAAACATGCAATTTTTATGGAAAAAAATTAAGAATATTAGTGACTACAATTTAGTATGGAATTATGCTGCTTACACTTCTCATTTCTAGAGACTTTGAGCACCTACGGTAGCCCTGCAGAAACAGGACTTTGTGTAGAAACAAACCCAATAGTAATAATGAGTTCACTTTCAACGCTAAAACTCAGTTTAGGTCATATATGCACTAAGCCTTCATGCAAGATAGTGTGTATAAAAGAAACATGAATGTGCTTCTCCTCCAGCAGTGCTGAGTTTGACCTCTCGTGTCATCTATAGACACAGGACGTAACGGAGTGTAGTTTTGAGGCAACTATTGAAAATATCCATATATACTATAAACTATAATTTGTCTCAGTGCCTCTTTAAACACTGTCTTTGATTCTCGGGATGCGTTATCGTTCCTTCATCCAAACAAGAATTAGAAATAATGCTTTCCCCATTACATACTGTGCATTCACATTCATTGCCGCTGTCAGCTCCTCCAATACTTCTGATGCTGTCAGGAACGTTCACCATATTGAATTCTAATACATCAAGAGAACTCACTGCACCACAGCTAAGACTTTAACAATGTCCATCGACGCATGGAGCTCTGGAGGCACCCAAAAACAGGGCAAATAAGGGAAGTGTGTCCAGGGAGTCAATAAATGAATAGACAATGTGTTTCACTTGAGAGATGTCTGTCACATGTAGCACTTTGTAGAGCTAACCGTCCAATACATTGGATTTCTCAGATGTGCCAGAAGAGTTAATGTTGTTTTTCCTAGATCAAAGAGAGAACAATTATTTCCCAAAGGGGAGAAAAGTACGTCTAGTGATTTTTTGATATCTACAGTACATGTTCATAGAAACTTTTGTGCAACACGTTCAAGTAAGAGATTGAAGCGTAAATTAAAACTGGAGATTAAGGTAGTAGATAAAAACAGAAAACCCTTCATAAAAAATATGGAAAAAGTCACTATAAAATTAACCGGCTGCGACTTCTGGTTGAGGTTAGTCTCCAACTTGACTGGATGAAATAAGGGATTAATGCATGTGTGCAGACGGTAAACAACATGCAGTGATAGACCAAGATATAACTGAAATTAAAAAAATACTCAAATAACATAAAAAAAGTATGTTATTAATGCATTATTGTATTGTGACATCTGCATTTATAAGCATCTAGCTGGTAAAATACTTTAATGTACAAAAAAACATAATAAAACGTGAATCCCGTTAATTTAATGTACAAATATGTTTACTATAATTATTAAAAGTTAGTTTGTTCTTATGTATTTTAAGGGTACTTAATAAATATTACCCTTTCAACAACATGTGAGCACCTATGGTAACCCTGTAAAGTTTCTTAGATAGCCTATAATAAATATTAAAATTGATATGCAAGAATCTGTAAAGCCATTCAAATACATACAGTACATACAGAAAGACTCGTGTGAGGGTAATGCTATTAGCGTTGCAATAAATATGCAGTTTTTTAAAATATGCAGTGGAAATGTTTGAGTGCAAGGTTGTGAACTGACACCTTGATAAGATCCAGCTCAAGCTGTTCAGCTCATAAATATTTTAAATCTTCATGCAAGAATGTGGGCTCAAAAAGAAAATTGAGTGTGCTTCTCCTTCAGCAGTGCTCAGTTTGTTCATTCTAAGCAAGTGTAGTAACAAGAACATAAAGTAATGGGACTGCTGCAGGGTTCTTTGGAACTTTATTATTTTTGCAAAACAGACAAAGTGCTTTATTAATGATATTATACACTATTATTACACACACATTTAAGAATCTCACACAACAGAAATGTGTCTATTTCATATTGCGTGTGACAGCGTGCAACCAAACCCTACAAATGAATATGATGATTATCTTAAAAAGCACATCTGTCTCTTACAGCAAATTTACTGCAAAAGGTACAGTTGAAAAGAAAGTCTGTGACAGCCGTCCAGCCGTCGTGTGTGTGTGTGGACATCTTAAAAAGTGCACACACACATTCACAGACATTTTATGGCATATGGCACAGGCAACAAGCCCCAAACAGGGAACATCAAAACAAAATTGAGTACAACGGCAGAATTACAATGGAGACCTTTGTCCCCCTGGAGACGACTCTGACAAGTGCGCATAGTTTCTCGCTGTCTCATCGTCTGCATCTGCTTTAGTTCCATTTATTCTTCTGTCATTTCTACTGATGCTGGGTTTTTGTGTCTTCGATATTCTTCTGTTAAAAAGAGAGACAAAACTGGGCCATGGCTTCGATTTGGCCAACAAATATCTCAACATGAAAGAATCCAACAGTCAAGTTACTGTTCCTCCAAAGAAATAGCAATGTCTAGACGGCTTTGCCTTCAGGTCATCCCGGGGGGGTCCGCTAATGCAAGTGCACAGAAGCTCATCCCATTTGTAATTAGCCAACTCTGCTTGCATGTGCTGTGGTGGTTGTTGAATGAATGGAGAAGGGTTCACAGTGAGTCCAAAAGTTCAGTGAGCATACTGTACTAAAATGCAAAGTCCACATATGCACATTCCCACACTGACAGTATACATACAGCACATGCAGATCGGTAGTGCATCTGGGCAGTGTCAGTGCTACAGCAGCGCTGATAACTCTGCTTGGACAGTGGCCATGCAAACATACAAAGAGCCCTATATTAAATCAATATGTTTTAGGCCCAATCCCAATTCTCTAAATTACCCCCTACCCTTTAGCCATTTGCCCTTGTTTTGCACGTTCACAAGAGACCAAGTGGTGTCCCAATACTTTTTAGGGGACCACACTTGAAACAGTGTGTTTACCAGTTGACCAGTTTTCATCAATATAAATTGATGTAGTTTTGTGGTTGTAGCAATATCCTTCAATGTCTTGTGTCTGTGACAGGGACTGAGGAAACAGCAGCTGATACTGTTCAGAGCAAGACTCAAGTCAAAATTCTCACAATAAACTGTTCATTTGCTGTATGATGATGACAGATCTATTATTAGACCTTATCATAATATTATGTTGTGTATAAAAAGATAGGATACATTATAAATTATATGAGATTATATTAATAGCCTAAATTATGAATACTTGTACTATATATTTTATGTTACATATGTTAAATGACATCTTTTATAAACCTTATATTATTATAAATCTTATTATACAGTGCTTATAAGTTTACATACCCTGGCAGAATTTGTGATTCTTTGGCCATTTTTCAGAGAATATGAATGAAAACACACACAAAAAAAAAATCACTCAAACTACTAAATTTACTCTTTTTAAATGAATGGCTACTAAAGGTAACCATTCTCATTTGTGATCTGTTTGTAATCAGTGTGTGTATAAAAGGTCAGTGAGTTTCTGGGCTCCTGACAGACCCTTACATCTTTCATCCAGTGCTGCAATGATGTTTCTGTTTCTGAGTCATGGGAAAAGAAAAAAAATGTCAGAATCTGTGGGAAAAGGTAGTTGAACAATATTAAATGGGAAAGTAAAAAGATATCTAAGGAATTGAGAATGCCAATCAGCAGTGTTCAAAATAAAAGATTATGTGGTCAGGTAGACCAACAAACATTTCAGCCACAACTGCCAGGAAAATTGTTCGGGATGCAAAGAAAAATCCACAAATAACTTCAGCTGAAATACAGGACTCTCTGAAAAAAAGTAGTGTGGCTGTTTCAAGATGAACAATAAGGAGGCACTTGAAGAAAAATAGCTGCATGGTGAAGTCGCCAGAAGAAAGCTATTGTGAGCTACAAAGGCACAAGAAAAGCATGTTATCAGAAAATACTGGAGGAAAATTTGCCATCATCAGCCCGGAAGCTGTGCATGGGACATACTTGGATGTTCTATTCTCCACAAACAAACAGTAAGTGCTCAAGTAGCACAGCCAACATTTAGCACAAATCCCCTTAAAGATGCCATCACAGCAGCTCCATGTTTCCTTATAAAGTGCTGACTTGGTGAAAAGATCTGCGACACAGCTCTTAAAGTGGAATTACAGCGCTGACGGCCCGATGTATCCTTCACCATCTCCTCAGCAGCCGTCACTCCTTAGCATCTCTACAAACATTATGCAAATACTTGCCGTGCTGTGCGCCGTAATGTGGTGTTGGCGGCAACAGTAAGCAGTAATCATGTTTAAGGAGTATGGGAGGAGAAATCAAACAAGGATATTTATTATCCGGCGATCCTAATCCGATAAACTGTCATCACTTCACTTGGCAAAAAGCCTTCAAAAAGGAAACGATCCCCGCTGCAAACAAGACAGCGCACTCATCTCTTTGTTTTCACTCCCTTCTTCCTCCCTGAGCTTGTGGATTTAGCTTTGTCATTTTGTCTGTGGCGTTGTGGCTAATTAAATGTTTGGTCTTTTTGTTCTATTCTCTCATGCATTGTAGGAGACTGGGGTGTGCATATAAGATCATACTAGTGATGCCAGAAAAGACTTCCAATAGATTTCCTCCGAATAAAAAAATTAACAAAAGGATGGGATGAACAGCAGTGTTACTTTATGAGAAGATAAGCCAAGGATAACCCAAAACACACACCACATACTGTATTAGATAGCAAGTCAGTAAATGTAATGCCAAATTCTCACAATCTTGCAGTCAAAAAGGAAGTCACTTTAATAGATGATAGAAGGATTATAAAATGAGAAAAGTTCAGCAGAGAATCCACTAAGGTCAACAGCAGACTATAAAGGCTTTCCATATTAAATAGTTTAACTATTGGCCATTTGCCATGAAGAATTGTTCCAATTTATGACATAATTCCCAGAAGTGAACATGGAATTGACCTTTAATACTTTTGAAGGAAATTACATTTTGAATATGGGCGGCAGTAGCTCAGTGGGTAGAGCGGTCGTCTTTCAACCGGAAGGTGGTAGGTTCGATTCCCACTCTCCCCACAGTTCATACTGTCGTTGTGTCCTTGGGCAAGACACTTAACCCACCTTGCCTCCAGTGACTGTAACACTGGTAATTACATTAGAACAATGTAAGTCGCTTTGGATAAAAGCGTCAGCTAAATGAATAAATGTAAATGTAAATGAATAATGTATAATATTCCCGTTAATTTTAGCTGTATGGTTTATAATGCACTCAATATGGTGCCTTATTTTGCAAAAGGCTCTCACTAAATATGTTATTTTAGCTCAGTTATAACATCATAAACCATACAATATTTCCCAATGTCTTTATTTCAATAAATCCAAAAACAAGAGGTTTACGACGTTTGCACACTTTTGTGGGTTGGGTTTAGGAATAATAAAGTGAAATTTGTGAAATGCATATTATTATTATTATTATTGTATTGTGATAACAGTGGAAAAGCCACACAATAAAAAATGGCAAACTGTGTGCTGTCAGTGAGTGGTTGGAAATCGTTGGTAAGTGACTTGATTTTTAGCCATGCTACAAATGTGGGCATCATCTAGCAGTGGATGCTAAGGAGTTTGTTATAATGAACATACAAAATGATGAATAACACCACACAGAGGACCTAGAGTTTTACACAAATTGTTTTAGGGACCTGTGCTTGCTCATTCCAGACTGTTAAAACTGAAGTCTGCCTGACTAGATTTGTGCCTTGCTTAAGACACAAAAGCTCACAACAACATACTTAAGTAGTATTTCCCCAGTGTCTATTTCAGTGTATTTATCTTGCACAACCACCGTCACGTCTGGAAAGGTCAATTTGTATATGTCCATTTTTATTGAAGTTTTTATTTTAGTTGGTCTTTTAGTCACATTATTGTAATTAGTGACTCTCATATTTGATACTAGCCGTATAGAAATGAGCCCACAGTGTCACAGACTGGAAAAAAAAATTCAGCCACCCTCCCCCCACCTTAATCCGATGTGTACTTCTGTCTTTATTAAACTTCCTCTTGTTTGACCTTTCCCCTCGCAGTTCCCAGATCCAAAACACTCGCTCTTTGCCTTTTGAACCCAGTGCCTGGCCCGAGGCTGTAAGACGATTTGAAGTCTTTCACACGGCGCTTTGCAGAAATAAACAACTCCCAATGGCTGGCTGGGGAGCAACACTGCAGATTACTGCTTCAATCCAAATAAACAATAAAAGGGAGAATAAAAACCATACGTACAAACACACTGCTGTCCCCCATGGGCTCCCATTCTGCTTGATGCAAGTAGTCAAAACCACATTTCGTCTTTGTTCCTGTGGTTTACCACCCAGCATTATGAAACAATGAAGATAAATAGCTACAACGTAATAGGTCTACTTCTATCATTTATGTTTACACATTGTTTTCATTCTTTACTAAATATTTAAAGCAAAATACCCTGTTTACTGTATGTAGTATATTAGAGAGAGACTGTGATTTGTGGCGTCAGTGAGGTCCATTAGGTCCAATCATGTTGCGTATTCATGCTACAGCCCAGACTGACATAAGACCCCTCATTAGACATGCACCATTACCTAAATGTAAGGGCCATTTTACATGTCTGTCTTGCGTCCCAGTCATTTTTCTTCCATTATGTTCAAGTGCAAAGGACCCATGTTGAAGTTTTGCTCTTCTTATACACGTGCACATATTTCAACCTGGTTACACTGTGTAGCGTGAATGAATGCATGGAAAGAGACCAATCTGTGTTCCATTTTGGCATTGCGTCTGTGTGAAATGTAAAATGAATCTGGTGAGACTGAAAAGCTAAAATGAATGAACGTGACTGTTAATGATTGTCTGACAGTGTCTGTCTCTAGAGATTTGCCCTTTGACTCATGATCATGGTAGTTTGCAGAGTCTTAACCCGCAAAGAATAAAAGGTAAAAATAATGGATTGGATTTATACTGTGCTTTTCAAGGCTCTCAAAGCTCTTTACAGAGTCCATTATTCATTCACTCCACAGTCACACACTAGTGGTGAAGACGTGGCAACCATTTTGCTAAAGACTCTCTAAACATTTTCACACATTCATACGACAGTGACACAGACACTGGAGGCAAGGTAGGTGAAGTGTCTTGCCCAAGGACACAATGGCAGTATGAACTGATGAGAGTGGAAATCAAACTGCCAAATGTCCGGTTATAGGACGGCCACTCTATCACTGAGCCACTGCACCCCTGCGTGGTTGACAAAGAATGAATGATTGAATGGACAATATAAAACACTGCTATCAATTATCACAATTTAACACGTCGATCATAAAACACATTATCTTAGTTTGTGGGACAGAATTATAAGCACAAAGCAAAATGTCATTGTGTTAACACTTATCTGGCGATAACTTTTAATCATTTGTAACAAACAAAGGACACACTTGCAACTTACTTGTCTGACTATCCGAAGATCTCAATCACAAAAAGTATTTTTTATCAAGTAAACCTTCCTTAAATTTTTTTAATTCAAGACCAATTGATTTATTTATTTGCAAGTCTACTGCTAAGGTTGCCTTTCCCCAGCCATTGTGCCAACATGAGATTTCAGCAAAGACATCTCCTTCTTAGAAAAGTACAAGCAAATGATATCTCTGTATTTTCAGTGCACAGGATGAAAAACTGTGTATTTTTGAGATATCTAAACATACAGTTTGATAAATGAGTCATGATGGACAAAACAACCCTCTCTTTGTAAAGGTAACTTAAAAAAGCACTGAGGCAATGAAACAGAACAGGTTCTATATAATGCATGTGTGGTGTAATATTTTATATGTTATGTGTTTTAAACCAGTTAGTTATTCATTTAAACATATTAATATAAAAGAGAAAAACTTAATTTCAGACACACACACACAGGAAGGACTAGATAAAGACGCAGGTGTCTTTTATGTTGGATACAGAGGAAGGGAGAGCCCAAGGGAGAGTCCTAAAGGCCTTACAGAAATGACATCAGGGAGTTAATGAGGAGATCTACCAGGCCTTACAGGATGATATCAGAAAGTTAATAATGAACTTCAAAGCTTTAGCAGAAAGAGTTATTACTGTACTGTCATATCAAAACTGTATAAAAGTTTATGTCTACTGTTCAAACATCAGTAGAGCTGGGAGGTCTACTCGGGTCGTTTATTGTGTTGGTTGTGAAACAATAAAGACTCTAATGGCATTGGATCTGGTGTTGTGTTCATAACTTATTCCATACAATAGTGCCAAAGAACTCAGAGGTCAGTTTTGACACTACACATGCAAAAACAATAACTACTAGAAATAAACCAAAATTGAAGTAATTTTTTAATTAGTATTATGGAACAAGCTGGTTACATCTGACCATATTATTATCAAACCTGTTTTTTTAACCATGTATCCAAATAGCTATGCACAGGGTATCATCTCTTTGCAGATGCATATTCTGAAAATACATTTTTTGGGATATGAGGAAAAACCTTCAACAAAATTCTGAGTGACGAAGTGTATCTAAGATGTTTATTGCACCATCCATTCTTCCACACTGCCGTAAGCCTGGGCAAAGAAACCAGTCCTAAAGTAACACCAGCCGGCTGTCCAAGAGTCGGTTATCCCTCTGCGACCCCGGCTGTAATCCTTCTCTCCACATTGTGTCATCTGTCTGGCAGCATGTGAACGGCAGGCAGAGCGCTGCAGAGACAGGCTCTTGGCTGGTGTGGTTGGCTGTTTGGATCCATACCGGAGGATGTGGAGAGCCCTCTCGTCACTAATCTCTCCTCCCTTTCTCTCACTGCCTGGTCTATCAGTCTGTTCATCACTAGTCTTCTTCCTCTTTCTGCCCAGAAGACTGGCCAACTTCCAAAAACTTTTGATAAAGAATGAAATCATACAACTGCAGAAGCGTATTTGAATGAATGAAAAGCATGGGCTGAAATGCGGCACAGGTTATAGTTTTTTCCATCAGAACAACATGGGTACACTGCCAAAAGCAAGTTGTTAAAAAAAGATAGAAGAGATATAGTTGTTTCCTTAACATCTGAATAGTTTAGACTGGTATATTAGGAGCAATTGATTTTTGACAACTAGCTACTAAGTTACTATATGGCCACTTACTGCAATTTATCAAGATCAGAGCCATTTACATTGTCAGTAATGGTATAAAGCTGTTTGACAATGGAAATGATTTTGGCTCCAACAGTTAAGTGTGATTAGCGAGTCAAACAAAAGGAAAGGAAAAACACAAAACTGCAATGCTTTCTCGTATAAAGCCTCTGTTGTTGTCATTTTTCAAAAAGAAAGAATGTTAAATGTTGTACTTTGATCAAAAACCAAGGTAATATATATATCAGCAACAGCTGTTTCCAGTTTTAGATAGAGCCAGCAAAACAGCTATTGCTTTGTGAGTTCAAAACATATTTTCAAGAAATGGAGGCAGAACTGATGAGTGAGAGTGAGACTCAAAAAATAGCATTAAAGCAGAACAAAGTATCATTTTTACTTTCATAAATAGTTGGGCTGCCAACGACCCGACGCAAGTCTTGGGTCATGTTCACATTCACGCAAGAGTGACAAATTGCTTTACGGTAATTCAAATTACACATAGCAACCTCCTGCAGTGTGATGAGCATATGTTCTCGCTAAGATCATACCAAAGTGGAGCCACCAAAAACACAGAGAAGTTGGTGAGCGTTGTTGTTGCCCAGAGCTGCGCTAGGAGTATTTACAACAGTGTGATTCACTGAAGAAAGCTGTAGGGTGAGCTTCACAAATCTTACTTAGTTCTGCTTTGAGAAAAATGGGAATAAACTAGAAGCAATCTTCCTCCCCTGTTTATTACAGCACTAGGCTATACCTCTGGCCTCATGCATCACTACAAACTTCTTTATTCTAGCTCGTTTCATATATAATATAGTATATGGTACTTGTGTGACATAGGGGTTGACTGTACCAAACCGTCTCTTTCCGACTTAACCTATTGCATTTAGGAAAAACATGGCTAAACAACAAAAAAAGGAAGTCATGGTCAGCTAGCATATGGACTATAACAGCTCAAAGTAGACTTCATTCTAAAGAAAAACATCCAATTTTTTCTTGCCAAGTCTGGCAATTATCTTAAAAGGCTAATCATTTGGACAACAAGTCATCTGTCACTGTATTAACTGCAGCCTACTCTCCACACCGCTGCAACTCATTTCCGTTTCCTGTGGCTAATCTGGGTGCACCCTCGAGCTAGCAATGGAAAACAAAAAAGACATGCAGCTGAATGGACAATTCTGCTTTAAGAGATTACCGTATGGTTCCCTGGAAAAGAGTAAAGTGTGTGATTTGACATGTTTACACAGCTATCAAATAAGGGCGCATGTTTTCTCTAAATAAGTTTCACTTCCGCTCAGAAGGCTAGGTAGAAAGGAAGGTATTGCACCCAGGGGAGAAAAAGACGTGCTGTCCAGCCAAATGACAGGGAAGAGCAGAAGAACAGCTACTGATGAAGAGGGGAGGTAAGACTTCTCTCCTGAGAGACAGGACCCGAGAGAGAGCAGAGAAGAGAGGGGCTGGGAGGGTAGCACAGAGTGATATAAACTTAGTGTACGGATGTTGGCAGAAGTTCTCTGATGAATGTTCTGTTGTCAGTCCATGGCCATGTAACTCTACATGTGAGCTGTTATTAAACTCTAACTTAAGCTACTGGTTCATAGTGCTTTTTCCAATCTGAACCTGGAGAGTGAAGTGAACAATCAGAATTCCTTCACAAAGTGAATGTATTGGAAATGCACTTTAAGTTACTGTATTTTATAAAGGTTTCTTATTTATTTCAGCACAGCTCTGGTGTATGAATGTGTGTGGCTGTGAGCGCCTTGTGTTTGGCAGCCCCCTCTCTGTCTGCCCCAAATGTGAATGGAAGTATCATGTAAAGTGCTGTGGTTCAGCCAGGTTCAAAAAAGTGCTGTATTAATTCATTCATAGACTGGGCTTAGTTTTGAAGTCTGTCTGAACATTCTAATTTATACTTTTCTATGTACATGCTAAACAAAAGTTAAAGCATATCAAAGTTAAATGATTGAAAATATAGTTAATTACCTTCTGAGTCTGTATTTATTAAAAGTTGACAATTAAGTACAGCCAGACCTGCAATTATTTAGTATTTTTTTTATTAATTCACAGCCCTATATATGGTATGCTCTTTGTTAGTGGAAGTCCATCATATCATCTGCTTCTAACTGCTACAGATCAACACAACCTGTACTATTGAATTTCTGGCAGCGTTGCAGACTGGAGCTCTGAACACTGATGATCCAGCCCAGAGACCACTCAGCTGGTTCAGTCTCTGCTCACTGCCACCACAGTACTTTCTCACAAAGTGGCTGCTAATGCTAAACAATAAAAAAACCAACAAATGCATGTTGTCACTGTGGTCTGTTTCCTATAGTAGGGTCTTGTCTTGGGCTTTGCTTGTATAAATATGCAAAATATAAACTTTAGCCTACATAGTTGAACCTATTGTGTAAAAATACACTATAATGTTCTGACACATGGACAAACTGATAGTAATAGTACCATGCTAGCATAGTGTTTGTAGCGAGCACTACTAATAAAACAGTAGAGCTAACAAGGATGCAGTGAGAACAGTAAAAAGTACAGAAAAAACAATAAAGATAGTAATTTAAGAAGGTCCTGGGTTCAACTCCCGGCCATACGGGCCTATCTGTGTGGAGTTTGCATGTACTACCCGTGCTTGGGTGGGTTTCCTCTGGGTACTCAGGGACTCAAGCACTTGGCCAAAATGTTTTTTAATGCAGGTGCCTCATGTATTGACTGTAGAATTATTGACTGTTATTCTCAGGTCTAACATAAAAAAAAACTGTGCAATAGTCCACTTCATTGTGCTCATTTTACAAGATTTTTGTTTCTTGACTTGGGTTGGTGCTTTAGGTCTAATTTCAAGTGGAACTGTGGAAGCTCCATATCATAACTTTGAAAACAAGATTAAAAGCTTTATCCATCTATCAGTGCATCCTCAATCCGTTCACTTTTATTGTGCCCCATCATCCATTCACTCATTACTCCAGTTGTCATCTCTCTGATATAATCCAACAGTCAGCCATCCCCAGTGCGTGGTAATCTGCTGTAATCTGATGGATTACCTTCTCTGCTCTGGTGCATGCCTCTAGTTCACAGCTCTGGATTCAGACCCAGCTGTTCACTGTGCCTCTTTGTCCCTTGTGTGTGAGCAACCACAAAGCCAATGCTACAAAGTAAAACCTATAGTAAATTAATTGATTTCTTTATGGAATCGACTTTAAGAAAAGACAATTGGAATAAATGAACAAGCAGTTTGAGGCGCTGTGTAATAAATGTACACAGATATTTTAATAAATGCTCGATGAGTTTGGAGATTCTATAAAAATTCTGGATATGGTAGAGATGCGTAGACAAGCCAAACTTAGCTTTTTTTATCCGGCTCTGTTTACTCATGTTTAATGTTTAATTTGAGCATGCACATGTCCATGGTAACAACATAGATAGTAATGGCAGCAATGGTACCACGTTTTCAAACTAATGTCTGTGATCTCAAAAAAGCTTTTATTTCAACCGTATCATCTGTCCACACAGTGGTGTTTCCTCCCAAGCACCAAGAAAAGCCAGGCCTCAGTTTTTCAGACCAAAGTTGTCATTGACATAAACTCTAAATATAGTTTATCTTTTGTTTTTCCATTCTTTTCTTCTTTATTTTTTATGTAATTACTCATAGTTTTACTTATTATTTTATCACATATCAAACGCCGCACTCTAAAGGTTTTGTGATGAATGAGTGGAGAAGCACGGTGCCGCTCTGTGCTTTCACAAAGGGAAGCCAACCTCAGCTTGGCTAATGTTCGTGAAAAAAAAGCACAAATAAGATTACAGTATTGATGTAACGTGATTTAAAGCACATAGAGAGCGCGACATTTTGTAGCAAGGATGGTTAACCTTGTGACCGTCGCCACAGATGTGAACAGTACTAAACCTCAAAAGTAGGAAACAGTCACCAAATAACTGGATTCAGTTGATTAACTGATGCAAAGACACATTTTGGAATGTCTTGACATGATACAGACCCTCAGCAGATCTCACAACCTTTGCTGACACCTATAGGGGACATTGAAAAACAAGGAATTCTGAAAAATTCTGACTTTCTAATCTTTGATTGCTTATATTATGAAACGATGGGACACTTGATTTACGTTAAGGCCCTTAACCTAAACATATATTAGTCAAATTACCTCGCCTAAACTAAGCCGCTCCACCCAATAAGAGAAAGTTATAAAAATGCGCTGCTGGCTTTGTCCTCTCTCTTGTCTCTCTTCTCTCTCCGGTTTTTGTCGCGCTTGTTTTTGTCTCTCTCTTATTTTGTTGAGATTGTTATTTCCCTTTTTATTTTTATTTCTATTTTTTGAAAGTGTTGATTCTGCTGCAAAAGTCTGTTAAATTGGCCACTTATTTTGATTCTATGCTTCCAGCAGCACACTTGTTGTTTGATAACAAAAAAAATTGAAATTTGTGCTTTGACTGAGCCAAACTTGCCAGACTTTGAAAGTGTCCAGACAGTCCACTAGACGCCACTCTTTCACTCAAAGCCAGTGAAGGCCAGTCTCTGACTTGACCTGTGGAGCTGCTCTTTGAATCGTAAGGACCTCAGACTGATTTAGACCATGGATCTATCTAGTCGCCCTAAATTTTGTTTTATTAGTTTTATTCATGCACCAATATCCCATCGTTTCTCAATCTGTTCCTTACCTTTCAATGCTATTCATCATTTATTCAGCGTTATGTTTTTCTTTAATATTACACATCAGAAAAGGTCTCTCTTCAGCCTTCAAGTTTCTCGAGATAAAAGGCTACTCGAGTGAGGCCCATCTTGTTCTATATTTCTAATCCAGCCTAATACCCTACAAATGAATGTGTTACCTAAAGTGTTGAAATTAAGATTAGTATATTAGTATAATATTAGTATGGTGGGCGGCCATTTACAATACTTAGTAGAGAATAATTTTACTAAGTTAATACTGACAACTCTGCCCGCACTCACTGCCAGCGCTAAACTTCAGCGGCTGTTTTGCCGGCCCTGGATTATTTTTGATAAGGACGGCTGCTCCACCAACACTAGCAGGGCCCTGTCTGAAGTTGGATCAAGAGGTTTAGAGGTAAGTTCAGGGTTAACCCAGGGTTTTCACTATCACAAAGCTGGTTTACTTTCTATCAAGGTAGATCTCTGGTGACTTGGGCTGAACAGCTAACCTGCTCTGGAGCTGGATAAGTTACAGGTAGACAATAAAAACACAGATCACTGACCTGTGCTGTCAGGACAGAGACAGAAAATAACACTGTTTGTCATTACTGGCTTCTGAATTAACTAAGTAGCATAGTAAGAATGAGAGATACTGTTTCAGTTGTTCTTGTCTATGCCTTCAAACTGCATGTGTCAGTCCAGTTCATTTGTTAATGTTGTGAAGAACCGCGTCAGTTTCCTTTGAATTAGCCTCCATGTTTTCTGTGCTGTGGGTGCAGGCCCTGTACTACAAAACTGGATTAGGAGGTTAGTGAGGTAAGTTCCGGGTTAACTCTTGTTTTTTGGTATCACAAAGCTCATTTTCTAGTAAAGCAGGTCACCGTGGTAACTTAGGCTGAATGGCTAACCTGCTCTGGAGCAGGTTAAGTATGCAGGCAGACGATAGAAACATGGACACTGACCAATCTGGAACGAGAAATGAGCTGCCGATGTCGAGGAGTAGTGTCAGCACAAGCGCCGGCTGGAGCACAAATGTACTGCAATCTAGAGACACTGTAAAGTCATGTCATATTGTAACTAAGTCTTGACATTGACAGGATGACATTGTGCTCACAATGGGTTATGTTGAGATTAATGGATTAATAGACTCCAATATTTATTTTAATGCAGCTTTTAAAACATAGACTCCATACTTCTGTTGCTAGTCTTTAGCTTTTTGTGTGTAGATGCTGTTCATTCAGTTGCTGATGCTGTTTACTTTGCAAGTGTTTAGTGTAGCCTAATTTAGTGTTTTCATCATGTTAACTTTCTCCAGCATGTCGCTGTGATTGGTCGTTTGGTGCGGGCTCCTCCTGTTTTACATGAACACACTCTCACTCTACAAATAGAGAAAGCTCTAATCTTAATCTAATCTTGTGTATATGTCCTGTATATGTGTATATGTTATATGTTCTAACCCCAACCTCTGTCTGGCTTCCTCAAAAAAATGACTTACAACACACCACTGTGTCCACACACATTAAAAATGCCCACATTACAGTTCACACTAAACTGTAAGACTTGTGGTAGTATTACAGGACTCATCAGGGGACCTTATGAACTGTTAACCCAATTGCTCTATTGTGTCTCCGAAGTAATTGTAGTGTAACAAAAACACATGCTAGAAGTGATATAGAAAATAGCATGTGCAACTTTTTTATAATAACTTTTTTTTCATGGAAATTTTGGTTTATAAAGTTATCCGTCAGTGATATTCCATTTCTCATGATTAGAACATCAGGTTTTGGGGCAGACAACCCAAAAACACAATGTATTTGGCGGTGACTGATGCTGGCAAAAAAACTGAATGGGGAATGAAATCACATCGTTAGGCAGCTTCTCCTTAAAATCTGTCTCGTAACATGTTGTGGTGCTACCTCTACTTTATTATTTCAAGAAGAAACGTTTCATTATCCGGTGAAAATATCACACAACCAGCAAGCATTCAGGTTATGCATTAGTATAATATTAGTATGGTGGGCGGCCATTTACAATACTTAGTAGAGAATAATTTTACTAAGATAATACTGAGAACTCTGCCAGCGCTAAACTTCAGCGGCTGATGGGAAGGTTTTCAATAGTGCATAAAACCTATAGATAGTTAAGTTCAGGGAGAGGAAGGAAATTTGAGCTTTTTTGTTTTAGTTAAAAAATTACAAATGTAGTGGTTTTTGGTTGCACACCCTGAAGATGTCCTTTGTGACAAAACAAGTTTTAATCCACATAGCTATAATAAATTAAAAGCTTTTATATTTAAGATTTTTTGTCTGCCGTTACATTACCATTTACCTTACATTTATAACAGGGCTTGCCTTAACCTTAATCAGCCTTAACATTACGATTAATTTTATGTTTCCACATATTTTCTTGCAGAAAATGTACTACCACAATGCATCCACTACAGTTCAATTTAAATGCCCTAAATCTAATATACTGTATAACCTCCGACTTAAGGCTCCTGTAATTAAAAGGATAAAAGGGCTGTCTCCATTAAATATAAATTGAAGCCATTTAGAAGCACGTCTCCAAACATATGAAGTAGTAGGTGAAATGTAATACAGTTGCATTATGTTCCACTGGGGAAAGCCTAACTCCATTAGTTGCCTTGTTCTTGTCGGCTCCTTCCCATCACCAACTCTGTTCACCCCTCCTCTCCTCTTCGTCTTTTATTCTCTCAGTCTACTCCCCTCGCCACTCATCCCTCTTTTCATCGCCGCTCTCAGTCTTTGTCAGCTCTCAGTCTTTCCTCCCATTGTCCCTCCGTATGACTCCGACGTCAGGCAGCCTGCCAACACGCTGTACACTTCAATTAGACCAGAGACCTTGGCGCAAACACACACACGGCCCACTCGCTTTCAACTTGGTGCTTTATGTGTCGCCCAATGAGAAGCAAAAGGCTCTGGACAGACAGGTATTGTGTGTACTTGTGTGTGAGTGTAAGCCGCCATTTGGAGCGTGTCCTCGAGTGTGACTTTGATATCAGTCTTGGTAATCTAAGCCATTCTCTCCGCTGTGTCCCGTTACAATAGCAGAGCGCACACAGCCGCCAGATGGCTAAACAAGACTAGCGCCGCTCCTCTCTTATCGCTCTGTATATACTGTTGCTGGTCTTTCTAGTTCTCCCTTCTGTCCGTCTGCTATCTGCTCCGTCTTTCTGACGGTCTTAATGCATGGTTATCGGTTTATCTGGTTCCTTGCTGAGAAAAAAAAATTAGGTTTCCTTAATGTTAAAAGATGTACAGGCCAGGTTGTGTCACAAAATACTAAATTTGATTATAGATGCAGGCAGGCAGCAGACCAGGGGCCTCATTTGTAAAAGAGAAGTGTCTACTAAATAGAGTGTATGTCCAATAGACTATGGCAAATATAGCAAAATAATTTATTTAAAATTTAAAAATTAAACTTAAGAAAAAAAAGTTAAATCCCGTACGAGCCCCAATTCATTTTCACAGTCTGCTTTATATAGCAACCTCTACTTCAGACATGCCCAAAGTCCGGCCTGGGGGCCAATCATGGCACTAGGTGAGATTTCATGTGGTCCTCAGCTTCAGAGATAAAATGTACTGTTTATGGCCCCAACAGCAGCACCGTTATACAAAACCCATTCAAATCCAACTAAAACCTGCACTTGTGAATAAAGAATCAATCACCGTTCTTCAGATGCGGCCCACTTTTCAAGACATTTGGACACCCCTGCTCTACTTTCACTAAAGTGTACACACCAAAAAATATCTGGATTCACGCCTGGTCCCTATTTCAAATCCCGGATAAGCCCCCAAATATATATATATATATATATTTTACTCAAGATCAAATAAGTCATGATTTAAATATAACATGCCTAAAACCTGTACAAGCACCCATTTTCACAACATATCTAACACAAATAAACACTTTTCAGAGGTGCTTAATTCAAAATCCATAAAGGGCTGTAATTGGTTTAAAAAAGTTAAACCCTGGTTTGTTTAAACTACACCATCTTGCAGAAATCACATGGAAGGGCTTATCATTTTCCAGCAAACATCAGGCAACATGTGTGCCTTCAGACGGGGCAGAAGGGGTGGACGTGGAGCGAAGGGTCATCGTCCTTGATTGCAGAGGCCACTTGAGACATTAGATGTTCGCGCTGCAATCACAATGCTCTCAAGTGTCCAAATCAGAAATCAGGAAGCTTCCAGAGAGGAGCCAATCAATATCATAAACATCATCAAGGACTATGGTGTGTCTGTCCTCTGCATCTGACATGCTCTCCCTTTCAACCTTTTTATTTTCCATTTCATTATGTCTCCTTGACCCTCAGCAATTCTCTCTAAATCTGCCTGGGTCTCATTAGCATATGGCTACAAGGCTGTTGCCTAGTGTCCTTGTATTTGGCACATGAGCAGGCTTTGAGTTGCAATGAAGAGTGTGCACAGATACCAAGGTTAGCACAATGTCTCGGCTAAAACTACTGAAGAATGAGCACTAAAGAACCAAGAATTTCATCTGTGGGCAAAGGGGTAAATTAACCCTAACTCACAGAAAAGTGTGATTAAGTAAAGTGGAATTATAATGGGATGTAACATTAGGGATGTAACAATATTCTTCATGTCTTGATGGCAAGCGGGTCTAGATATTGTTGTGGACTTGCAACTGACACATGATATTGTTGTAGACTTATGATGAAAAATATGTAAAGGGGTCACACACATATGACGTATTCATGGAGAGTTCTTGAATGTGGTGAAAAAAGACTGTTGGCTATGAAGGATGGCTCAGTATTGTCAATATTGTGATGGACTTGTGACCATACTATAGTGGCTGTGTAGCAGAGAGAAACCTCTATCTCACTTTCTCAACACACATCAATCACTCACTACTGCTGTCAACCTCAGACAAGTCAGATCCTTCTGTCCCAGTAACCTCAGTCCTGAGTCAGAGGGTTAATACAGTTACATTGCAAAAATATCTCAATACAATATCATACCATAGAGTTGTTTTCATGATATTACTGTATTGTGAAATTCTGATATAGTGCATCACTAGCTTTAGGACTCTTACTTGTTGCTTGTTCTATGGCTTATTCTTCTTCCATCTAAAATAATAAAACTCATAATAATAAATAAATCAAATCGGGTCCAAATTTTCTTTTTGAGTGGGCGCTGCATGTTCTCCTTGTGCTACTTGGGCTCCTTCCTGGCACTTTCAGTTCCATCCACAGTCCAAAGACATGCATGTCTAAGGAAAATTAGTGACTTCAAACTTTTATTTTTGCCTAGATTTTTCACAGATGATTCCTATTACAATATGCTATTAGATGATTAGCTAGTTTGTCCTCTAGTGATAACTGGTGATCATCCAGGGTGTCCCACCTATGTCCAATGCAGCTGGGATAGACTCCAGTTGTCTCTGTAGTCATTCTTGAGCAATATTTTACATAAAAAATGTGTTTTGGACATGTGTATGCTTCTATGAAATTACAGGGCACTTTAGACTCAATTGTTTTGATGTTTTGTCTCTTGAGTTAATCGTATCAACACATAGTAAGTGGTGTGGGGGTGCTGTTGTATACATCTAAATTAGAGGCCTGTGCAAGAGTAGATCCAGACTGCCTCTAGGATCCAAGAGATTATAGGGAACCACACTCTGCATTTGGAGGACTGTTTGGGAGTAGGAGTCGTCCACCTGATCCCAAATTGGCCGCCACGCACACCCACAACACACTCACACACATGTGGGACGTATAGAGGAGGAGGAGTGCTGGCTGCAGTCAAAGAGGCAGCTGCAGTGTAAAGCCTTCATCAACTGTTTCCCCAGACTGCCCCATCTGCCTGTTTGTCAATACACATAGACACATATAATGAATGCACATGGGCCCTCTGTCGCTGTATCAGACACACATGGCACACTTCACACTCACAATGATGGGTGATAAATGTGCAGCAGTCGGACAATCTCATGTATGCCAGTTTTTCTTCATTAAGTGGTGCATTTAACTATTCATTAATATCAACAACTTACAAGCTACCGACAGTTATTTGCCCGCAAAGTTTTTGCTATTGGTCAGATTTGTAAAAAGGGAGGAAAATGTGTTTGACAATCACTGGTTTATCACAGTAGTTGCACTATATAGTAGAATATGCATTGACAAGAAATAAAAGCAAATCTTAACCGTCAAGATTTTATCTTTAATTTGAAAATATTTGACAAATTCATGAATATATTGACAGTTTACCGCTGCTATAATCGTAGCCTCTGTAATGAAATAATATCACAATAATCATGAATGTTGTGTTCCAAATGGAGGATGTTCTCTCAATCGAAGACGTCAGTCAATGTCAGTAAAATTTATTCTAAATAGATAGACAAGAAATGAACTCTCCCATTAATCCACTAGGGAACATTTACAGTCACCTTTACATGCATGTCTTGCATGTATACATGACGTGAACAAAGCCGGAGTTCCTCAAGAAAACCCAAAGAAGCTCGGAAATGACATGCAAAAAGGATAGATCCTACAGACGTCTTGTAAAAAAGTTTCCTCCCTTTTTCCAAGTGTAATATACAGAGTAGCTATCTTCTCAATGGTTAAACCAGTTATCGTCCTATGCCAAGCCTAAAAACAAGCCCAGCTGTTTTTATTTGACCAGCCTGCAAAGAGACAGGGAATCTTCCTGTTGCTTGAAGACACAGTAGATACTTGTAAGTGACCAGTAGGACGTTAAAATCAAACAGGAAGCACATGGAGTCAATAGTGCAAAGCTGTTGGAAATGCGTCCGTTGAAACTAGAAAAAACCACTGGATCCTAATACAATATGAGTGTGCTCCGTCCTGTACACAGCAGTTGTTGTCCAGATGCTCGGCAGACCCAGAGACATGTCGGCCCGTCAGCACGCCGAATCTGTGTGACACATGTTGTGATGCAAGGAGGTTAGCCAGCTTGAATCAGGCCAGTGGCACCTGACACCGGTCATCAGCCCAGCAGCTGTCTGACGCTATCGCTGGCCGTTGCTCAGTGTCTCCACAATGAGCGGGTGTTTGTCTGGAGGGGTGGCCCTGCATGACCTACCACTGGGACATCCTGACTCACTGCGCCGGAACTATGACCAAACGACTGGGAGTGACACTGCTGCACTTGAGCAACGTTTGGTATAATTTATTTTGGTTTGAAATTATAGACTGATGCCAGAGCTATTTTAGTACATTTGAATATGGCTTATATTAGCATAATAGTTTAGGTTGGATTTTCTTACTAACATTTTTGATTTTGATTTAGATAATGGATTAGTTTTGAAAGTGCCAGGCACATTGTTGGTCAAAATAGAATGATATGCAATTCTTTTTTTAGTTTTGGATGCAGCTTAGGCAAATGTGTGAGCGTTTGTGGCACCAAAGTTATCTGATTCAACTGCGTGCAAACTACATTACTTTTGCTTTTGTCAGTTTTACACAAATGCTTTTACTTGAGTGCCATCTCATAAGCAACATTACATCTACTCAAGTAGGACATTTTAGTACAAAAGGTTAACGCTAGGTTAGTCCTTCAAAATTTCCACTTATTATATTATGCCCTATTCATACGGCACACATATGTGGATTAGATCATAGAAGCAAAGTCTTTCTGGAAAGACTGTGGAGCAGATGGAAAAGGTCACAAATATAAGTGGCTGCCAGAAATCCTCATTAATCCTATATGAGCCACATGGATTAGCTCCGAAAGACAATGAAGGTGATCTTTAACGCTAACTAAATACTAGATTTATATAGAATGTGACTTTTTTTGTTAATTAGCATCAGTTCGCACATACCATTGCCGGTTCTATGATACCTTTTGTCCTCTCCAGTGGTATTAGGATAAAAGGTGAAAAAACAATTTAAGTCTAAAAAGGCAAGATGTCTTGTGTAAAGGAGTTATGAGAGGTCAATCTGTGCAGTAAGTGACATTAAAGGTGACATGGGTTTACTTTTATCTAGTGATGCACCGATACCACTTTTTTGGAAAACGAGTACGAGTACGAGTACTTGCATTTCAGTACTCGCCGATACCGATGCCGAGTACTTAATAAAAAATATGATTTAAATTTACAGGTAACAGCTTTAGTCATATAATTTAACAAAAAAACAAGGCACGGGGCAAACACTGCTTGTCCAAATATCCGTGGTGAAACTAAACGAAGAGGAGGCTTGCAGTAGGCTGTGGATGTGTTTTTTCACGGAGACGTGTAGTTTAGGCAGCTCCGTGTCAGTCATGTAGCGGCGGCTTGGGACATCATAACATGGGGGAAACGCATGAATCCCACATTTTCTACCTCCGAAAGTGGCTGGTCACTCAATGCAATGTTTGCCTGTGTTATTTTCACAGCACGTGGATTGTCTCTGGACATTTTCTCTCGTCTTGCAAGAGTTTGCGGCAGTGTGGGATGTGTTGGTTTAGAAGCGTGGGTAAACTCTTTATACTCGTTGTCGTGTTGGGATTTTAGGTGCTTGATTAAATTACTTGTGTTAAATGAGCTACCTTTTGAACATCCTCTGGACAATTTAGCTGAGCACAATTTGCAGTCCGCCTTTGTTTTGTTTTGTCTTCATTCACTTTGAAATAGTTCCACACGGCTCACATGTCTCATCTTTCCTTCGTTCTCCCCGCTCTGAGCTGCAGCCGGGGTCTGGGGGCGGGCACTCGGCGCCTGTGATTAACCCCTTACACGCCGCTCAAACATAGACATTTCTCAGACCGTGGTATCGGCCCCAGGTATCGGGGACTTTTAGCATCACGAGTAGTTTCAAAAATGTGGTATCGAGGTCGATACCAGATACTGGTATCGGTATCGGTGCATCCCTACTTTTATCTTTTATCAAATTGATTAATACATTCAAACACATGTTCCAAGTTACCATCTTTTACCAACTATTTGGATAATAGTTCTATTTCTACTAAGAAATCACATACTTGGCTGCCTTTCTTAAAGTTTTTGTACATTTTGACAGCACTAAGACTCATTTTGCACAAGCCCTATTACGTTACTGACTGTTATTGCCTGACATTTATCACTGTATCCCATGCAATTATATAATATAATAATAATATATATTATTATTATTATTATTATTATTATTATTATTATTATTATTATTATTATTATTTTTATTATTATTATTATTAGTATTATTATTATATATTATTATTATTATTATTAATAGCGGAGTGTAGTCTATTTCCTGTGTTGTTTTCAAATTAGGTTGTTCTGACATAGGCCTGAAACAGCTGTCCCAGTGCACCCCAATGAGTCCTTGTAAAAATAGCTTAAAAGGAACAAAAAAATACATATTCTCAATCATTTTGATGGTTCTTAGACATGAGATCAATAGATTCATGCCCTCCTTGCTGACACAGTACCCTCAGCTGGACTAAAACCTCCAATATAACTTTCCTCCAAGTTCCTCCAATAACAGGAACTTGTTGCAAGTGATTATGAGAGTAATGCTTTTTGTCACTCAAACAGAGGGAGCAGAAATAGACCAATATAATGGCTCCTAGCAGAGTACTAAAATTACCCTACTATTCATCCAAACTTGCCGGCTTGGATATTCTCCACTTGCTAATGATTGACGTAAAAATTGCGCCGCTGTAGAAGGATATGCGCCCTCTACTGGCTAAAAGTTAGGAAGTGGCGCTTTAAGTTAAGGTTTATGGACATGAGAAGATAATCAGGTGTTATTTTGTTGGTCACACTGGTGAATAAAAGGTGTAAAAACAAAAGTATTTTCTAATTAGTGTGTGTAGAATCTAGGGCTGAAGTCAATGACAGAAATGTACCTCTATGCAAACCATAGTGCCCTCAAAGTAACAAATGCTAACAATACGACAAATTAATTTCCTCACATCATCAACTAATTAGGTAAAAAGTTGACCAAAAGTCAGTTTAATCCCTTTGCTGTTGTTTTCCAAAATGGCTTCACTTGACAAAAGGCTTTTCATCAACTAATCAACATTAAACATCAAATAACAAAAAAATATATATAATCTGAGCCAATTTGGTTGAAAATTTTTTCTTTCATAAGCATTTACATTTACATTTACATTTATTCATTTAGCAGACGCTTTTATCCAAAGCGACTTACATTACATTACCAGTGTTACAGTCACTGGAGGCAAGGTGGGTTAAGTGTCTTGCCCAAGGACACAACGACAGTATGAACTGTGGGGCGAGCGGGAATCGATCCTACTACCTTCCGGTTGGAGGACGGCCGCTCTACCACTGAGCTAAGCAGAAGTATTTATTTTTATTAGTTTATTTAACAGTGTCATTGTACATTAATAAACATTTCTATAAATGTACCAGAGTTAGCCAAGAGGCTATTTTTTTCTGTAATCCACAGACTGATGTTAAAAGTCTATGATAAAAATTGGTATTTCTTGTTCACACTGGTGCACAAATATTTCTAACAGTGTGCTTTGTGGTTTCAAATATTTTTTTTCAAATCAGCTAATGTATAAAAAAATCTTTTGGTGTAGGCCAGGCTTAGATCTGCTTATGTTCTTGTTATATTCAGTTATGTGTTATTCTTCTTTTAGCACACTCTTAGCCTCATTGGCCGTTTATCTTAATTATGTGAAATATGGTAAATTTTTTTGCAAACAAGCCCATTAGCTGTAATGAATACCAATACAAGCCGTGCGTGAGTGAGTGTTTTGGATAAATAATTACCATCTGAAAGGCGGGCCGCTTTAGCTGTGATCTTTCCTAGTTGTCTCCTGACACTTGCCAGCCTTCCTTCTTATCAAAGATTCATTAGCTCACTAATATATCCATCCAGCTCTCATACACATGGCCCATCCATTAACACTGAGCCATACTCCTCAGCCGGGACCGCTGCCATAATGCCCTGTTCAAGGGCACAGGAGGCAAGACACACGAAGTGATAGCCCACCTGGGATTTGAACCCACAACCACAATGGGACATTAGCAGTGGCAGTCTTTAATAAGTGAGGAGTATCATAGAGGGCCACGTTCCGGGTGGCAAACATCCTGCTGTTGGAATTCACATGGCGCTAAAGACTAATGCTTTATCCTCATCTAATGCTGACTTTCAGGGTGCACTCTTTTTTTCCCTCCACATTCTGTCCATTTGTCTTTGGCTATTATAAGATGCAACAAGGGAATTCCCATTGCAGATATGTGGAACGACATTATAGAAGGACTTTAAAGAGGGACCTTTCCCATATGCCATTATCTGACAGTGAAGCAAAAGATTGTTACCTGTCCCACTTTAAGTAGACACTGAGGACAAATGGTAACTGTCGTGTTCTAATAAAAAAGACAAGAGCATCTGGACATAGTTTTGAAGGTTTTGACCCAAATGCAAGGGACTTGTTAATTCTAAGGTACCATAGTCAGAGAGCTGAGTTTATGTACCTTCAGAGGGAGTGGGTTAACCTGATGTCTATTGTAATTGGTTAACAGCTAATGCAAGGCCAGGGCCTGGTATCACTCACCTGTGTACCATTAGCATAACCTCTTAGACTTAAACTTAATTTACCCAGAAGGAAAATGTGTTTACACTTTATGCATAAGGAGTAATGAATTATATGGTGCTTTAAACAGGAGATTCCATAAATGGGGTGAACTACAGTAAAAGTGAATTAAGAATGTTCTAAATTACATTAATTAAGCAGACTGGCTGAAAATCATTAGCATTGTGTTTCACACATTGAAGGACCTGTGCTTTCTGATGGTCTCTTGGTCTTGAAACCTAGAGTGAAAGTTTCTGTTTTGACTTTAACAAACAGTGTCTCAGTCCACCTCCACTGTTTGAACAAACTTTGACTATTTAGTCTCAAATGACACGCTTAGGATTTGTCAATACAAAAGGGGCTATTAGATTCCTTACATCTGGTTCCTACAATTGCCTAGAAGGGACAAACTTAGCCCAAAGTGGAAAACTCCAGGGTAAAGCCTGCAAAGAAGTGGCAATTGTCTTTTTTCCCCTAAACTTTTATTTGAAAACTTAATATATAAAAATAGCGCAGTTGGCTCTGTTACTTAAAGAGTTATGGAGACTGGAGCTCCCCAGAGCACAGGTCAGCTGGTAATAAAAAATAAAATCCCCAAGGGTCTGAAGAGGTGTAGGAGGGGTTTCAGAGGAAGTTTTTAAGAAATGACAAAGCAGCAGTTTTTTCTCAAGAAGATTTATTCCTGATAGCTGCAACAAACAAAGGTTTGTTGGGAGGTAATATCTGGGCTGGCGATGCTGGCAAACTGAACAGGCTTGTAAAAAATCTGTTGTCGGACTGGAACTGGACAATGTAGACACTCTAAATAAATAAAAAATAAATGTGTCTTATGTTTGCACCTAAATGTTGAGTTTATTTTATGGGAACAATAAAAATAAGTTTTATATAATTATATAATTTAGTGTTTTTTTTAATCATCTCATTTTTTTTTATTATCTCGTTCTATGTAATGGAGCTTTTAAAACAAGGAAAACAGACTAACATGGTCCCAATGTCCACTACCAGAGGACAGCTAGTTTTTCACAAAAAGAAAATTGGCAATGCCCCCAAATGCATAGTGTCATTTTAAAGCCCCACTTGAGCATAAACATTATGTCCACTACAACGGACAAAAGTTTTACGGGGAATATAAACAATAAAATGCAAGCATAACATGTAAATATAGAAATGGGTCTAAAGGCTGTCATGAGCACCTGAAAAGAGTAAGTTTGCAAGACGTGTCCATTCACACAGTGATATAATTTACATCAGTCTAAAACATTATTCATCTTTCCTTGTCATATAACTCTTGCTGTAGCTTGTATCATATGTGTGTGTGTGTGTGTGTGTGTGTGTGTGTGTGTGTGTGTGTGTGTGTGTGTGTGTGTGTGTGTGTGTCCTGCAGTGACTCTCCTCCACTGAAGCTTTGACGGAGATAGCACTATTCGCAGGCTGACGTCCACTAATGTACTAATGGATGGATGGAGAATGAGGCAGAGCACAGAGAAGGACAGTACGCCCCACACGCACCAATCAGGAGGGAAAATCTCCCGGGAGCCAGATTTGTGGGCATGTAGCCTACCTCAGCTGGGAATGAGAGAGCTCAAGGTGACATATAAGTGAGAGGATGGCTGGAAGAGAGGGTTGCACAGAAAGGAAAACTGAGAGTAAGATCCCAAGAAGTACTGTTGGAGAGAATAAGATGATAATTCACTCCGACGCTTGCACTGCTTACAGCGCTAATATTATCTGTGGGAGATTTACACACTAGTCTGTCCTCAACAGGCCCTCACAGCACACATTAGAGAGGATCACAGGAGAAGAAAAACACTGCCACATTGAGATATGAGTTCATCGACACAAGGTACATGGGGTATAGGGACCAACCGTGGCCAAAAGTCAGACTTTATGGTGACTGTTTTAGATTATACAGCACATTATTTAACAGCATGCATTTTCCTCAGGTTGTGGGGATAACTGGATTTAAATGGCTGGATTAAACTTCATAAAGATGCTAAGTAGACCTTGTATAAATTAAAACTCTTACAGCTATGTGGTGCCTGTGAGTTAAGTGACATGACATATGCACAAAAAGTACATCTTTGCCCTGAAAACTTGCACGAGTAATTGTGTTCTTAAACTGCATTAACTTAATTCTTAAAATGAAACATTAAAAACTTAAAAAGTCAAGTTTAAAATTAATTGGTGGTGATTATGATAACTGACTACAAATAATCAACTATGATCAGAGTGGATAGTTTGGGTCAATTTCCAGAAATTACAAAAAAAATGTCTAATGTTCTTTTCCTTTATTTAGAAGCTTGAGATTATGGTCATGAACTGGAACTATGTAAATACGGTTTGAAATTAAGTGGGATATGGTTTGTTTATTTTTAGCATTATGTTAATAAAAAAATAGAAAATAAATGACACCCATGGTAGTACGTGTGAATAAACACAGGTTTAATCATAGAGACTGAGTGTCATGTATTCCACAAACTAACAGGCCATTATTTCTCCAAAATCAGCTAATGTGATCAAGATGAAATTAGTGTGTTCAGGTGTTCTGCTCATCTGTTCACTATACATTTTCATTTGCCAGAAGTAAAAAAAAAAAAACTCTGCTTAGACACAAACTGTGCGCAGACACCAGCGACTCCTGGGATTATCCATCATCTGCTGCAGCCTGGTGTTTTTGCCATTTAACCAGGCTGAGCAGCCGATGCACTGCTTCCATCATCGTCTGCCACTCTAAATGCTAGCGCTAATTAGCATTCACATGCTAAATTACCTCCCATCCCATGTTTTCTGATTAAGCTTAATCATTCTGACAGCTACTTTTACTGCTAAACGTGCACAGCCAATATATGCAGAGACATTTCAAAGTCTAGGAAGACATCCAAGGCGCTTTGATTCACTGAACACTCAGGAGTCAGGACACTGCTCGACGGGGCAAAACCTGCTGTTTAGGCACTAGATGAATTTGTGGGGCATAATAGTCTGTACATACATGTTCATGCAAAAGTCTCTCATACCTTGTTTTATCACAGTTTTATATTAAAATAGTCCTGATCTAAGACAGTATGTACTAACCTATTTTTTTTTCTAGTTTCTAAAACTAACAAATCATTATGACCCAAATAACTACAAGCCTTATCTATAAATTGTCTTAAGTAATGAGTTCTCCTAAAGATTTTAAAAGAAAGTGTTGACCAGAAAATATCCATCCATCCATTCATCCATCTTCTACTGCTTATCCGGGGCCGGGTCGTGGGGGCAGCAGTCTAAGCAGAGATGCCCAGACTTCCCTCTCCCCAGACACTTTCTCCAGCTCTTCTGGGGGGATACCAAGGCGTTCCCAGGCCAGCCGAGAGACATAGTCCCTCCAGCGTGTCCTAGGTCTTCCCCGGGGTCTCCTCCCGGTGGGACATGCCCGAAACACCTCCCTAGGGAGGCGTCCAGGAGGCATGCGAAACGGATGCCCGAGCCACCTCAGCTGGCTCTTCTCAATGTGGAGGAGCAGCGGCTCTACTTTGAGCTCCTCCCGAGTGACCGAGATCCTCACCTTATCTCCAAGGGAGCGCCCTGCCACCCTGCGAAGAAAGCTCATTTCGGCCGCTTGTATCCGGGATCTTGTTCTTTCGGTCATGACCCAAAGCTCATGACCATCGGTGAGAGTAGGAACGTAGATTGACCGGTAAATCGAGAGCTTTGCCTTACAGCTCAGCTCCTTCTTCACCACGACAGACCGGTACATCGACCGCATCACTGCAGAAGCTGCACTGATCCGTCTGTCAATCTCACGTTCCCTCCTTCCCTCACTCGTGATCAAGACCCCAAGATACTTGAACTCCTCCACTTGAGGCAGGATCTCTCCACCAACCTGAAGGGGACAAGCCACCCTTTTCTGACTGAGAACCATGGTCTCAGACTTGGAGGTGCTGATCCTCATCCCAGCCGCTTTACACTCGGCTGCAAACCGTCCCAGTGCACACTGAAGGTCCTGGCTTGATGGAGCCAACAGGACAACATCATCTGCAAAAAGCAGAGACGAGATCTTGTGGTCCCCAAACCAGACTCCCTCCGGCCCCTGGCTGCGCCTAGAAATCCTGTCCATAAAGATAATTAACAGGACCGGTGACAAAGGGCAGCCCTGCCGGAGTCCAACATGCACTGGGAACAGGTCTGACTGCCGGCAATGCGAACCAAGCTCCTGCTCCGGTCGTACAGGGACCGGACAGCTTCTAGGGCGAAGGGCCCTGACCCCACCTTAGCGAAGGGCCCCGGACCCCATACTCCCAGAGCACCCCCACAGGGGGAGAATGCCTTCTCCAGATCCACAAAGCACATGTGGACTGGTTGGGCCAATTCCTATAAACCCTCCAGCACCCTGGAGAGGGTATAGAGCTGATCTAGTGTTCCCCGGCCAAGATGAAAACTGCATTGTGTAAAAGTACATACAGTATGTGATTCTGTGTAACCATTTTATAGAATCTACATTGTTTAACGTATATTTAGAAAGACTCCCATTCAGACTTCCATTGAGCCATCCTAGTTTTTTTTTTTTCTAAAAGGAATGTCTGGTTTCTTTTGATTCAAGTTTAATTTCCAGTTTTATTTCATATCTTTGACAGAAATGAAAAAAATATTCCCTGATTTTCTTAAGCTTGCCCTAAACATCCAAACCATGACTTAACAGTCTAACATCAGCAGATGTGTGTTGCTGCTGTAAACCAGTGCAGAATTCTAGTACGTATTCCTCAAGTGAGATATTTGTTGGGTTGAGGTAGTGGGGCTAGCAAAGTCCACCCCTGCAGCTCAAAAAATAAAAAAATTCCTAAATCTCCCCATCTTGTATCTCTTTATCAAGGGACTGAAGTGCCGGAGTCGTGTCAATCAAGCTCTTGGCACAGTTACCTCGCAAGCGCTGTACTCCAATCGCTGCTGTCACTCCGGCTATCTTCCAAGATAGAAAGGAAAGAGAAAAGTAATTGGATTTGCTGCTAGCAGGGAAATGATGAAATGACACAAAATCTGGCCGTTACCACATACATTCCGCCGCACACCTATAAACCGCTCCGTACTGTCTGTCTGAGGGCCTTTTGTTTCAGAAAATACTCCAGGTTGTTGAGAGGCTCTTTTCTTTCAGCTGTCAGAGAAGAAGAGGTTTGTTCTCTGAGCAAAATGAAAGACAATTTAAGAATGAAAGGATTTCAAAAACAAGTATGAGTTGTACCGTATATACTCAAAATCTGTCCGGAGAGTCTTCCTACAAAGTGACTGATGCCTATTTATCTATTGAGTTAATATCTTCTTCAATTGACAGCAAAAGTAACACAGAATTTTCCACAAACATAATAACTTTAATATTTCCATGGGTTTGTCAGATTTTTGGGACGGTAACAATTTTCATATTTCCATAGTAATTGCAACTGTAATTTCTCTGTTACCAAATTCTTATGTATTTTTTAATCCTCCCACATAACACTCACTTACCCAAATGAATAAAAGATGTAATGAGCCATTCACAGACTTATTACAAAGATCTGTCAAGAATAAAGTCAATAGAGCTGCTCACAGGCCAATCTTTTTCATTTTCATATTACATTACTGAAAAGTTATTGGAAGTTTGAAAGGTAGGTTTTTAATATTTTATATGGTAAAAATAAACTACAACTCAGTTGGCAATTATCAAAGTAAAATAAAGTGATATGATAAAGTGATAGTGTTATATTGCTTTTATATTTAATACTGTATAATACTGTAAGTACTGGATTTGTTTTTAAGTAACATTTTCTAGCAATAACACTTAGCAATTGTTGATGATACCATATTGTTTTCCTCAGACAACTAATTGTTGAAGGAGAGCGGGTAAACCCCAAAAAATCATTTTAAAACTGACTGCAGCAAAGGTGTTGAAAATGTCTAGACATATCCAAAATTGGAGTTTTTTTAGAAATAACTGATTATCAAATACAATATATATATTTTTTTTTTGTCAAATCAGAGAAGACTTTTTTATGTAACCACAAAAATACAAAATAGCTTTTTAAAGAGAGTTCTGGTCTTATAATTAATATTTTACTTTAATATTTTACTTTGCTGGCTTAGGTTTGAAGAATTGCTGTTTGACAATTGTGGAGGGGCTAAAGAATCTTTCAACCTCAAGGCCTACCGTTACATTAAGGCAGACTAGGGCTCTTCATTTTATATGCTGCATCCTGTGTCTGTTACATTGCACCATATTCCTGTGTTATTACCCCAGAATAAATACCACGTCCTTCCACATATCACGGATTCACCTTCATCTCCTGTCATCTGTAGCTTGATGATGAATGGTAACAGCGGGGATTCTAAAAGCATAACATGAAAGTTGTTAAAAGTTCGGCGCTATTCCTAAAGGCTTAATATAATTTATGGTGCAGTCCGCACTTTTCTGACATGGCTACCAGTAGGTAATGTGTAAGCGAAGTAAAGAGAGAGGATGTTATTACTGTGGACCAACCAGAGCAAATTAGTAATTTGAAGATGAAGATATATGCAGCAAAAAATAAACGTGTTTGCAGTTTCAGCTGGACAAAACAAAAAATAATGAAAGCTTTTATGTCACTGACATGAAAGACATCTTTGGGCTTTCCATATTCCCTATTATGTGCTGACTGATGCATCCGCAAGGCCAATTTATCTGTGCTTCTATACAAAAAAAGCATTTAGCATGTTAGTTCCCTAGCAACAGTTATCACATTTCCATTAGCATGTTTCTTTTCATTCTGTCCTCCCAGCAGGAGGTACGGCACTACGCTCGTTAGTCTGAGTTCACAGGCTGCAAAAGGCAAGACCCTCTTTTATACTTCCTCTACTAACTCCAGAACACTCCCATTGGCAATTTACATCCTCTTTTGCAAAATATTGGAAGCTCATACTTGAATAAAACAGAGCTCAATTATCTGTGTGTGCAAGTTGTTTTAGTTTTTCTTATTTCTCTAATGTTTCTTAATCTAAAACTTGTAAATTGTCTTTTATTCCTGTAAAGCACTTTGAGTTACCGAGTGTATGAATTGTGCTATAAAGATAAAATTGCATTGCCTTGCCTTGCCAAGTTAAATGCATTCAATTAGAGAGGGTGGCAAGAAATGTCTTCTCGTGGGTCCTAAAACATTACAAAAATAACTATAGGTCCTCCGTGTGGCGCTCCCGTAAGTCCAGCAGAACATAGTCCTAAGCATCTAGGAAATTGTAGCTTGTAGCATTCAGCTGGTGAAGCCTATATACACTCACCTAAAGGATTATTAAGAACACCATACTAATACTGTGTTTGACCCCCTTTCGCCTTCAGAACTGCCTTAATTCTACGTGGCATTGATTCAACAAGGTGCTGAAAGCATTCTTTAGAAAAGTTGGCCCATATTGATAGAATTGCATCTTGCAGTTGATGGAGATTTGTGGGATGCAGATCCAGGGCACAAAGCTCTCGTTCCACCACATCCCAAAGATGCTCTATTGGGTTGAGATCTGGTGACTGTGGGGGCCATTTTAGTACAGTGAACTCATTGTCATGTTCAAGAAACCAATTTGAAATGATTTGAGCTTTGTGACATGGTGCATTATCCTGCTGGAAGTGGCCATCAGAGGATGGGTACATGGTGGTCATAAAGGGATGGACATGGTCAGAAACAATGCTCAGGTAGGCCGTGGCATTCAAACGATGCCCAATTGGCACTAAGGGGCCTAAAGTGTGGCAAGAAAACATCCCCCACACCATTACACCACCACCACCAGCCTGCACAGTGGTAATAAGGCATGATGGATCCATGTTCTCATTCTGTTTACGCAAAATTCTGACTTTACCATCTGAACAGAAATCGAGACTCATCAGACCAGGCAATATTTTTCAAGTCTTCAACAGTCCAATTTTGGTGAGCTCGTACAAATTGTAGCCTCATTTTCCTATTTGTAGTGGAGATGAGTGGTACCCGGTGGGGTCTTCTGCTGTTGTATCCCATCCGCCTCAAGGTTGTGCGTGTTGTGGCTTAACAAATGCTTTGCTCCATACCTCGGTTGTAACGAGTGGTTATTTCAGTCAAAGTTGCTCTTCTGTCAGCTTGAATCAGTCGGCCCATTCTCCTCTGATCTCTAGCATCAACAAGGCATTTTCGCCCACAGGACTGCCGCATACTGGATGTTTTTCCCTTTTCACACCATTCTTTGTAAACCCTAGAAATGGTTGTGCGTGAAAATCCCAGTAACTGAGCAGATTGTGAAATACTCAGACCGGCCCGTCTGACACCAACAACCATGCCACGCTCAAAATAGCTTAAATCTCCTTTCTTTCCCATTCTGACATTCAGTTTGGAGTTCAGGAGATTGTCTTGACCAGTGTTTTAATTTTTAGTGTTGTAGTACCTGTTCACATACGCATTTAAATGCACATTGCATGGTCGGGAGTTAACTGGTAATGGGAAAAAATACTGTATTATTTTCTTCTAACAAAGAAGACAACCAGCCATGTACATGTGCTTGCAAAATCATTTCCAAAGTCTTGTTTTTGTCTGTCCACACTACAGCCAAATCCTGGGGTTTTCAAAGTAATACCTGAAGGGCAGTGGTGTATGTCTATGTCCCTAAAACATTTTTCTTTTTAAAATACTGGCATTAAATAGCCTTTTGAAGTAATATACAGCAAAAGTTTCATATTTGTAAGATTTTAGTGTTTTGCAGCATCAGTGTTAATAAACCTACAAGACTTTAACACATTTTGGGAAAGATATTTCAACAAGTTAGCCGTCGCAAAGTAGTCAAGAAACTGATTAGAATCTAGTGCAAAAAAATGTTGTATTGTTGTTAAGCAAGAGCAAAAATGACCAAGATCACTCCCTGTTGCACAGTCTTCAGTGCAGTTTTTCTCTCTCAGCTCCACATTTCACTGTTCTGATCATCAAACAACCTTCGTCTGCTGTGATCTCGGGTTTAGCCAGTAGCAAAGGTCAAGCTGCGTTGCTCTTTACAAATTGAGCCTTGATTCTATCATGGGGGCTTTAATAAACCGCCCGCTAAAGTGACATATTACACTAATGAAGGCGGCCCCAAAGGACACAAATCAAAATCCCAGTCTAGCATATACCTCTGATTGGAGCAGCTGTACCCTTGGTCAAAAGCTGAAAAGTAATAAATCACACTTCAGACGTTTTGCAAATAAATAGTGTTTTGTCAGTTAAGTGAATGTGATTGCTCGTGCTGATGTGGAGAAATGCACACACAAGAGCGGTGCACTTGTTCAATGGACTGCCTAGGCTTAAGATTTACACTGGCGATTATATATTCATAGATCAATCAATAACAAGAGTCTATAGCAGCAGGACATGTCTGCACAGGCAAATACACAGGCACACGTTTAGTAGCAGTGCCATTGTTGGAATTTTAATGAGCGGACATCAATACAGTGGAGCTTTACATTTCATTAGGCCAGGATGCACAGTTTAACTCCCAATGAATAGTAATAAAAGTACACTGACTGTAACCAGCATCTGCCTGAGCCGGACACTCTTCTGGTGAAACAAGTCGAAAGCCAAGTAATGGCAAAATCTGAAAGCTACTAAGACAATTTTAGGGGAATTTTGGGCAAATTCAATCCACTCATGCAAATATTTCTTACAATCTAACCACAACATTTCAATTGGGGTGAACTTTGAACTTTGACTAGGCCATTCCAAAATTGTTATTCTTTCCTTTTTTTAACATTCTGACCTAGATGGAATTAGGACCAATATTGACCAAGATAATTGTTTTTAGTAGGCTCTGCATACTTTACTGTACAGCAGATTACTCATGAACTCATTGAACTCATGGGCTTTAGTAAACTAATTGAACTGACTGATGCATTAATTTGAACTGTAATACACTAAGTAGTCAAAAAAATGTATCATTAAACATTTGTGGAACCTTTAGATAACATCTGCATTAGTAAACTTTGTGGGATTTTGCTTACAGTGTTTTTACATCAAAAGCTTCAAATCTTTATTACAACTGTAGTTTATTATACATGCACATTTTTTACAACCATAGCCAACATGCATAATAGCTTTTATGGCTACATGACATAATATCATCCATGGCAAATTCAATAGAGGACTTGCTCTACCCCATCAACGTCCCAGCTCCATAAACTGCCAATAGGCTGCGCGAGTGATTTACAGTGATTGTTGTCCTGTCGCGCCATGTCTCTGCTCGCATGCTCCTGCAGCATCGGCATTGATCGGTGAGGACACTCCAGCCTCATATTCACCTTCCTCCCATCCAGCAGCACAGGAAGACACCACGGCCGAGAGGGGGGAAATGGGATTCCGATAGGCGGGATATCATCCAGGATCTGCTGACCCCACGCACAAATCATCTGTCTACATGCACACGATCCGGGGGTCACGCACAAGGTCCAGCGGGCCAGGTTTCAGTCGACATAGCAAAACACCACGCAGGAAGCTGTGTAAGGACCCATGAGTGTTAGCCCGGCTGTTAGCATAGCTCGTATAAAAGGAGCTGACAGCACAGAAGCATTAGTGCCGCAGATATTCTACAGTGAGGAGCCTTGCTTGAAAAGAGGCACGCACTAAACTGTCAGCCTCTCATCCAAACTGCAGCTGTGGAATAAAAAAATAAAGAAAATGCATAAAACAGAGCTGAGAGGAAGTGAGCTGTAAACACAAAGGCTTCTGAGCCAAGGATTTACTGACAGAAGTCAAGACAACTTAAAAGTATCCCCGCAATATTTTGGAAAACATGTAAATTCTAAATAGTGCCGACAGTGACATGTGGCGCCGAGTTATTTTGTGCCGTTAGCTGTCTCCGACGTTGCATTCCGACTCGACCCTGAACAAACGAATTAGCATTTTCCTCGACAGCAGGAAGACAAAGCAGAAGTAAGACATTTTCATTACATTGATCTAAACAACAAAGATGTAGTCACCTGTGTCTATTATTTATAATATTACATTTTAATTTGTGCAAAGCGAATGAAATACAAAGAGCTTCTTGTGTTGGAAACACTACTGCAAGCCTAGTAATTACATCTCATATGAATAATAATAGATAAAACTGTGTAGGTGATGCAATAAAATCATAAATCAAACCTAACTAGTTTCATCCACAATTTTTCCACTGCAGAAGAAAAATGAGAGCTAACAATGATCTAATGAAAAAAAATGTATAACTTTTGATCCTTAGTCTTTCAATCAGAATATCTCTTGACTAATTGTATTCACACCTGGTATTTATGGCAAATGGCACTTACAACCCTTTTCCACCTACTAGGCACTCAAAGCGCTTTACATTCCATTCACTCACCACTGGAGGCAAGGCGGGTTAACTGTTTTGCCAAAGGACACGACAGTATGAACTAGGGAGAGCAGGAATCGAACTGCTAAACCTTCCAGTTATAATACGACCGCTCTACCACCTGAGCAGCTGCGCCACTGTGTACATGTTGCGTTTGACAAATCTATCCAGATCCTGAATCCTTGTCACTCCCTGATTTGGGTCAGTTACCCAATTTCCGTCATTCATGCTAGTCTGTTAGCCTAACAACGTTAACTTTGTTGTCATTGCAAGAACAGGTTTAACAAGTTCCTCCCTGTGTTGTAGCTTCTTGCATTAATGCATCAATTAAAATCAAACAATGCTAACGCCGCTATTCTTTACAAATAAAGGTAAAGTGGTAAGGAAAAGAAGATTGATATCAATTGTTTCTTGTCCATGTTGTTTGGCTGTATTAGTATGGCAGACTGTGATATGTGCATACATAAAGGGTCTGGGAAAACCAAATTTTTTATAAAAATCAAGTACTGGCCCAAATTAGAAAGTGACAATCCCATACACTCTATTTGCATTTGCAGCAAAACATATTTGAATCACTTGAGTTAGGTTTTGAACATGAACATTTGGCACGTAGGCTACAAAAACTTCCAGACAATTTGCACCTGTAGACCTACAGCATACAGTTTGAAAAGGTAAATTAAGAGGCGCACATACTGTATTTGCCTTATATATCATGGAAACAAGATTGCAGGCTTGGAATACACTGAACACAAGTCAAATTGATTTCTGGCATGCACAGTAAAATACACCTTTGCCTACCTTACGAGCATTCACAAATCCCGCATGGCTCTTGACAACCTCTGTGACTCAACCACCCTGCAACACTCGGCCCGATTAAACTGCCCCGTTTTGTCTAGCAGCATGAACTCTACATATCACCCAGCGCTCTCAGAGATAACACTGACACCAACAAACTCGACATCAGTCTGGTGAAGGAAAAGCCATCTCTGAATTATTCCATGCATCAGATCTCACCCTCTTTGGCTGAATTCAGCAAGTAGCATTGTCAAAACCAATAACAATTGCAAAGGCAAATATAAATGACACTAAAATGCAGCAAAGTCAATGCAAGAAGGAGAAACCAACTCCCACTAACAGCTTCAAATCACATTCAATATGCGTTAACCCTTGACAGTAAATAGGAGTGGATCTGGTTAGTTGTGACGTTGCCTAGAGTCAAAAAGTAAGTTTTTGCATTTACTTGAACAGTCTTTTTCTAGAGGTCATTGTCTTAATCATAGGTCCATTTAACAAGGTTTTTCAAATGGCAAGTTGATCAGCTGTCAAATTACGTTAGCTGACAGATGACTGAACTGTGCCAGCCACTAGCACGTAGCCCCAGTTTGAAGACTGAAACACAACGTGATTCTACTGAAGACAAGTTGCTTTACGGCAGCTGTAGTTTGCCTCTGTAATTAACCAGACCTGCTTTACGAAGTTCTGAGGTACTAATCTGGTTACTGTTTTAATATTAATAACTTGCAGTGGCTAACTTGATGGTTGATATGCTTTAAGCTTTCCATGTTTGGATCTTATTACAAATACATGGTAACTTCTGGCTCTATAAACTTAAAAATGTTGTTGGCAGTTCAAACGATAAGAATGGCTGGCCAGGCTAGTTAATGCCACAGTTTAACAAACCACTCCTTTTTATTGACATTGCTTTTGACTAAGATTTAGAAATTGTGGGTTTTTGAAAGCAGGACAGCAAAGCATATATACAAAGTAAACTAAATGCATCATCATACCTTTCTTATGCGTCCACTCCGAGTGCCAGTAAACGCCACAGTGTGTCCGCGGTAGTCGTAGGCAGCCACTGAGGTCATGCCGTCGTCCTTATCCACATAGAGCGGTATGCCCTCGATGGCTGTGGTGCCGCCGAGAGGCTGGTTGAAGTCCTGGCCGCAGAAGTTGTCATCAATCTGCAGCGGCTGTCAAAAGACAAGTAGGGATATTCATTAATTTAAGCGTTAACCCGGCACAAAAGGGGAAATTTATATCATTTGTATTTTAGCAGCTTTTTACTGTAGTAACTTAGTAGTAGTAAGTAGTAGATTGTATTCCTCTATCAAACACCAAACACCACATCAAGTCACTTCAGTAACTTAAATGTGCATTATGTAATGTGTTACATAAAATAGAAGACAACAATCAAAAATATTTTTTGAATATGGAAGAATTGCATCACAATCACACAATTTGCATTCGTCTGTCCTGGGAAAATGGGCATTGAAACGTTCATAAGAAACAAATAAAGAAGTAATTTGGTTTGATATTTCCTACAGCTAGGAAAGCACCATGAAAAGCTCATGATTTTTATTTTTTTTTATTTGATCGCACATTCAACGTTTAGGAATTTATGAACTAGAATTACCATTGTTTCAGATTGAAATCCCCATTAGACCTAACATCAGTGGGTTTGCTCACAGACAACAGTATGTCCCAGCAGAGCTACCATTGCTGTTCACATACTTTGACTGTGGGATGTGTGTGGATGGATGGGTAGAAAAACAGACAAACAAACAAGCAAAGTGTGTGTTCATTTAAATACACCTTGTGATGTGACAGTGTCTAGGGCCAAACCAAAGACACAGGATTAAATGGAAACGCAACTCTATATTAACTAACTTTATATCTTTAAAGAATTAGAAGGTGGTGGCTTTCGATCTTGTCCAGAGGTTTTATTGCTTTGGAACCAAGCCAAGTCCTTTGCAGAACTGTGGAAAGATTTATAAGTATCACTGAGAAAATTAACTCACACATCCTTATTTTATTTTTACAGAAAAAGAGGCCATGAATGGCACTTACCCTAATCTTTCTTTTTAAACTTACATGATGTCCAACTGCAATTAAGAATCTCAGTGTGCTTTGAACAATTGTTTGCTAATGTCTTAAATATTGATTTCTTGATCCAGCGTCATGGCGAATTGGCTTCTAATAACACAAGTCAATATAAATCAAACAGAGTTGGAATAAATAACGAAAGCGAGCAGGATGTAAATTGTTGGTCAGATTAGCATATCATAATAACAGTGTCTCACATTGACACACGGCCATGATGATCTGTGGATATGTCATGCCTGATTTATCATCTTGTATGAATATGTGACAGGCGTGTCATTAAAACCGCGGTACTCATCAGGAAGGTTACTGTTTTTGTTTAAGGGAACGCAGATAATCAACAGTGTTTAATTGCTGTAGCAGCAACACAATGCATTTTAGATTACACTTGGTATAATTATATGGCCAGTTAAGTCACCCTTTATTTTCTGCTCAACTAGGCTATTCAAATGGGTCACCCAACCCCGCTGGACAAAGAAACTCACTTTAACAAGTAAGTGAACATACTGACTGTTTTACCCCAGTACTACTACATTAACTTTTAAACATAACCTATCCTATTGTTTTACAATGAATTCAGAGACCCTACATTTTGAACCTAGAACCCCAGAAAGAATGCACCAGTAACCTTTTGAAAACCAATTTGATTTTGCCCTTCGAAAATGGACTGTGCAAATACACATGAACCACTTACATGTAAAGATGTAAAGGACAGACTAAAGTCAAGAGAATTTTATTATTCTACTGATTGTTTGAAGATTAGTGGTTAAGAGAAAATGTTTCTTTGCTGCACCTGTTTAAGGCAATTACAGTCAATAATGGGTAGATCTTTTGTCATTCCTAGTTACTGCTGTTCACTACTATTATAAGAAAGTTCCAGCCAAGGCATTTGACTGGGCTTTCTTGAATAGCAATACACTAGAAACTAGTGCAATCTCAACTATATCTAATACAGTTTTCCCAAATTGGATTAAACTAATTGTGGTTGGTGCAGATGAGTGTTAGAGCACACATATGGACACATACCACATGAGACACAGAACCTGAGGCTAATGCACCTGTGCACACATCCACTGAGGAAACAGACAAACAGTGACAAGCACAAAATACAAATCAGCAAATACACAGCGGCACATTAGCATGCACACAAACAGGAAACACGCACGCACCTCCCACACTACACAAATTAACATGCCAGCTTTTCCTTGTTCATTACAAGACGTATCGTCTCCATAGAGACTAATCAATCACCCCGCCCCTCCACAACAGCAGAGCTGTCAGCAGCGGCTGTGTTTGTGTGTGTCATGTCAGAAAAAGGTGGAGAGAACGCCGCTGGCACATGGTCACTGTTCCAGGGGCTTCAAAGGCACAGCGGAACAGAGGGTTTAACTGCAGTCAACAACTGCACTAACTTTACAGAGACATGGGAACAATACAAACTGTACAGTCATACAGTATATTGTACATGGAAGGGTTTTGAAATAAAGCAACATAAATTATTTTTTATTTAAAAGGTTTAATATTCTGAACAGTTTGTGGCATTTTATTAAGAAAAGCGTGACAGTAATGACATTGTATGTTGTTTTAATTAGGCAGACCAATTACTGGGTATGTCAATGTGAAGATACCAGGAAAATAAAATACTAAAAAGGCCAACTCTATTAATTAATATTTATGCCATAAAATTAAATTAAATAAAAAACTAACTCGACTAAAGGTAACTACCAAAACAACTTACTTACTTACAAGTGGAACCAAACCCCAAGCTATCCGACCTTTGACCTTATTGCTGAATGAGCTTTATAATCAGATACAGTACATACGGTCAGGACTGATTACATCCAATACCAACGCCAAGTCTGGACCGTCAATATTGAAGGGTACAATGTATTACGTTGGGATGAAAATGTGTGGCAAGGACAAAAGACACAAGGCACCAAGATGAAGACTAGTCCAGAGGAAAATTGCAGCAGTGATGACCACAGTTCAGACTAAATTCATTGACTTGGGTTCACACCATATGACTTTTTTCCTCTGATAAAGGCAGCAGCAGTCCTCCCTTCATCTATCTCAGTCACTTCCTGCAACACTTTCTTTCTCCGTCCCCACATCGCTCATCACTGTCTCCAGATTTTTCTCTTTTCTTGGTTCACAGGGACCGGCTGGTGGCAAATCGTTCTCATCTCAGAGGGTCACTCTGTTTTCAGCGTTCACATGCCGGCTGCTCCCTGAGACCTTCTGTCCTTCATTTTCCCTTCCCTTTCCAGTTCCTTCCCTTATGGACATGAGGAGACGAGTAATACTCACCAATTCTAGTGAATAGGTAAACCATAAATAAAAGATATGAATTTGTAATGAGAAGGGGATTCTAGGAGACAATGACAGGAAAGTTGACACTGAAGTTCAAGTTCACTGTTTTGTTTTATGTGTTGTGTATTCCTGCTCCAGTTATAATTGAGGCTTGAATATAGTTGAACACAGTATATACACATTACAGCATTACAAGGACTACAGTGCATACCGTGGCAGTATTCTTTTACCAATCTGCTGACCAAGCCTCTCGGAAGCTGAGTGACAGCTGCTGTGACAGAGAGCAGTTATGTAATATAACAAGACACTATTGACTGCTGGCAAGGTGATATGTGGAGGAGATTTTAGTCTACTATCTTTCTTTAGAGGACTACAGCCCTACACCAAGTTCAGCAAATCCATACGATGGAAAAATGACTACAGGACAAGCTCAAGTGGTCTTAATACCAGCTCAAGACAATGACAATTTATTTATGTACTATACACAACCTTACTTAAACAATTCTGGAATATCCTTTTAAGAGAGCAATTAAAAAAAACATTTATAATATGTTTTATAAAAACATTGTAATGACCCAAAGTCAAATATAAACTCTGCATCAAATGTTTTTCAGCAAAGAAAGATGTCACCATTGGACTTTCATAACATTTTGAGAATAATTGGATCATATAAGCAAATATAAACATAACAAGCTTCAAAAAAGACACCAAAAGGTTCTTTAAAGCAGAACTCAGGAACACTAGAATTTAAAATGATAGATAATTCAATAAAAAATGTATGAGCCAAAAAAGCTAAAATAGAGAGGAAATGACCATGCAATATGGCTGGGCAACTTCCCCTAAATTTATATAAATTGACCCTTTGGTATCTTACTGTATCGTATTTTTAAGATGCTCAACTAATGCAATATTGATCTGAGGTCAAATCAAAAGATCATACTTGTCAAAACCAGTGCCGTGTTTCAGACCTTTCTCCCAAATATCATCCCAGGCATTTGTAAAGAAAACTGAGTACTGTTAAAAAAGTAAAAAGTATAACCTACTCTGTATTCCCGGTGTCGGCAAGCTTGCACATACAGAGGCGAGATCGCCATCTTCCCCGCTACGTTGCCGGCTCGGCGATGACGCTAATGGTTTGTTATGTTTAGCCTGACTTGCATCATTACCGTAGAGTCAACAGCTCAGATTGAGGCACAGCGGAGCGTTGCGTTGACGTGTTTTCACTGCAGACAAATGGCCCCACACAGACTTGACATCTGCTAGCTGTTGTGTGCCTTGTAGACATGTAATTCCACCAGTCTGCCTACTCTATCATTTTTGCATGACTCAATGAGGACAATGGAGCAGATCAGACCCAGACAGAGAGAGCCTTATCATCCATTTAACACTTTTAATTACTTACACTCATTTATACTGTACTGCAGACTCATGAACAGCCATACTAATATCTGCTATTTCAATTAGATTAAAGATGTTTTAGTATAGTTAGTTTGATTGACTTTGTATGGAAATGATAATTTAATATGACATTTCATAGCTTTGATAAAAGACTGGATTGGTCTGCAAACACACTCGCTTACAGGAAGGAACAGACCAGGCTCTACTTCCTGAGGAAGCTGAGGTCATTCAACAGTTGCCAGAAGCTGCTCCACAACTTTTACCAGACGGTCAGGGACCAGTGTAATTTTTTTGAGTAGGCAGCATCAAGAAAAGGGACGCCTTGTGCCTGGACAAGCTGGTGAAGAAGGCTGGCTCTGTAGTGGCTGCATAACTAGACTTCACCTGTGGCTAAGAAGAGGACCCTCCATAGGCTACTGAACATCCTGGACAATACCAACCAGCCCCCACACAGCCTCTTTACCAGAGAACGCTGGCCGGCTGAGGACCCTCGGGCAATATGGGTTTACAACTCGTCCCATGAGCAGCTCCTACAGATGTAGATTCTTATATAAAACTAAGTTCACTTTACCATCTGTACTGCACTGTACTAACTGTTCACAAAAAAGGTCTCAAAGAAGGCATCTGGACGTAGGTTAGAAGGTACTTTAAACCTATGTCCAGAGGCCTCTTTGAAACCTTTTCTCTAACATGTCCTGATTGACTGAGAACCTCCACAGACATGTTCTAACTGTTGTCAATGTTGTAGCTACTGCAGTTGTATTTATTGAGCACAATTAGATACTAGTTATTTGTACTAGCAAAAAACAGCAACCTGCAAAGTAGGAAGAGTACTTCCAGCCTGGAAGTATAAATTTACTGTGTGCACTGTAGTACTGCGTGCACCACTGACTCTGGTACTCTTCTATATTAAACACAAGAAAAACTTGTTTCAAAGGAGAGTTCCTAAAATGATGAAAACTTGTGCAGCTCTCTGAATTTAAAGTACACAATGCTGCAAATAAACTGGAAACAGCATTCCTCTACTACTGTTTATTTCATCAGTTTATACTGTAGATATAGCTCCAGCTTCCATACAATAGATTTTGTATCTTAAAAAAATACAAACTGAGTAGTACTTGTATGATGCCACTGTTTGCATGAGGATGAAAATGTAAGTCTTATCTTAAAACTGTGCCGTACCAACCGGATCTTTTCTGCTCAGTGAAAAGTATCAGTATCTAATTTCTCTAAAGCTATTCTACTGTGAACAGTTCGTCCGGGGTAGCTCTGATGGATGGATAGAATTGCCCCACTTCCCATCTCCAGACAGAGTTCCACTTTGTTTAGTGTAAATCAGTAGAATAATCCTTTAAAGTGGCCCAAACAGAAGGTGACCCTCTGTAGTCTTTCGCTGCTGCTTTTCTAAGCCCTGTCTAACTGTCCCTTTTGGCCTGCTGGACCTCTGACTGAGCGATTATTATTAGCAACAATCGCTCACAGTCAGACACTGTACATAACGTTATAATCACACACCTCGTTCTATTTCCAGAGGGTTAGACAAGGACTGCGTGTCGTCCTTGTAGAAGACCTCTGCTGTACATAGGCGCAGACTGCCCCCGGCTACACACGCACGCAATGCAGACCCCTGCCAAACTCTTGCTGGGTGAATGATGATGGGACGATAGGGGAGAGAGGGGGTACGAGGCAGATGAAGGGAAAGAGAAAGAAGAGAGAAAAGGGGGATGACCAAAGGTCAACAGTGGGCTTGTCGGCACTAATGAGCTTCGACCGCAACAATGAGGGGCAAAGCACAGAGTTTGGTTGGTTATGGGAAAATGATTATGAGCAAAACCCAAAAGGAAAACCCAAAAAGACCAGGCAAAAAAACAAGCTAAAGGAGCTAAAGAAGCAATGGCTAATCTCGTGCATTAGCCTTGTACCAATGAATTGCATTTGTCATTTTCCACCCACAAATGGTGACTTGCCAGGACTGGCCTTGTTCAGAACCAAGTTATGGCAAAATCCTGTCTCCACTAATTTGTAGTTTACGTTTTGTCTGTCCAAAGTGCTGACAGAAAGCTGCTAGCCGCAAACCTTCAGATGGACAGAGGTGCGGTACATGCAATGTTATATACTTTTTTCCCATGGCAACAGCTAGGACACTTGAGTTTTTATGTTTATGCATCATAATGCGCAACTCAAACATGCTAAAGAGGTAAAAGTGGATTTGGCTAAGCTTGCCCAGTAGCCTTGTATGATTAAACTGTATTTGTCATTTTCAACAAACCGTAGCTGACTTGCCAGCACTGACAGGCCAGTTCAGATGGAGGTTTTTGGCACATATCTGCCTCAAAACGGATTTGTTTTAGTTTTAGTTTTGTCCATTATCCTGGCTCAGAACATTTCACCATGTGCTGCGCTGAGCCTATGAATTGCTGACAGTAAGATACTAGCCACAAACCCTTAGTTGGACAGTACAAATAAACCTTTTCTGTGCAGTGCTGAGGTAAATGCATTATGTTCAACCTTTTTCCCATAACTGGCTCTACCACATAGACTTTGTAGATTTCGTTTTGTCCGCTTTTCTGATAATGAGAGATTTTGATAATCTGCAACAGTGACTCCTTTCATTCTACTTCCTATGTCAAATAACACAAAATGTAGCCAATGCTTGATGTATACACTGTATTATGTACATGTACAACATTAGGGCTATTGTTCTTTCTTTGAAGTAGCAAATAATGGGGTACTAGATTATTAACCTTTTTTACTAGATTTTTGGCATGCAGCCACAGCTAGGAGAACAAAAAGTCCAACTGAAGCTTCCTCAACTGATCATCCATTCTGCATGATCCGGTGACAGTCTTTATATGCACTAGTACCCGATACTAACGTACTTAAAAAGAATCCAGACTGTACCTTCAACACATAAGCATAACAGAGTTTAACATAAAACATAGATTACACAGAAAACAACTATGGCATATCACAAGGTAATTATAAATAGTACCAATCTTACAGTCGATGACAAATCCTTATTATTGTCATGTGAGCTACAGTGAAAAAGCCATCACAGGAAACGTAAGATGTGAATGAGGTGGTGACAGTGATTGAAGTAAACACCAACGGAGTGGTGTTGTGAACATGGTCCCCTGAGAGTTACATCTCGAGCATCACCTCATCCAACGCTGGTATAAACACCTCACTCCAATCCCACTGAGAAACAGCGTCAGAGGAGTGTATATTATTGTGTAGAGAGGTGTGTGTGTGTGTGTGTGTGTGTGTGTGTGTGTGTGTGTGTGTGTGTGTGTGTGTGTGTGTGTGTGTGTGTGTGTGTATTACGTGCATCTAATGCCTAGGTCCCATGTGAGACAGAGATAACACTGAAGAGAGACTGTACTGCAACAGCGCTGATGCAATAAACAGCACAACTTGCCAAGTACATGTAAGGCACTATTCATACCTAGCACTAAAATATGAATAGAATGGCAGGATTGTCTGTAGCTAGTCTTAACACAAAAAAAAAACTGATCTAATGCACACTTAGAAGGAAATATAAAGTTTTAAATAATCAATCTGGAGTCATGTGTCCACATAAAAAGAACACTGGTCTTAGAAGTGGGAATAACAGATTTACTATAGTAAACATGATCACAATAACAACGGATAAAACAATATTTAATGCATTATTGCTTTTTGATCCAAAGGTTGTCGACCCCAGGTGTAGAGGATGGTGTGCTGGTATTAATCACTGTAAGTAACCTTTCTTACCTCGGGAGGTCATTGTAGAGATTATAGAGTATTTTTATAATTGCTGAATATTGAAAGATACCCTAACCCCAAATGCAACTATTTAGATTGCAATCCATTGAGCTACAATCCACAAAATATCTACGTAACTGAAGAAACAAAAAAAAAACAACCAATCTGAAAATAATATCCATTTTAGACGACTCCAATTAAACAATGTATGAGAAAGTGCTTGCAAGACCGCAACTTGCCCCTAAATGCAACTTTCAAATGTGAAATGGCAAAAAAGATGACCTCCCCGAAACTAGAACAGTAGTCAATGCTATAATTGCCAATTTTAGACGTTTCTCCTATAACCTTTCATTGTATTGTATTTTGAGTCGGCTCTGTACTATGTATCACACAACATATGACCTTAGCAACCAGGACTACGTCTGTGAAGGTTAATCCATTTTAAACTTTGAAGTGAATATGGAAAGTGCTTAGGCGTTAAATCCATTTTCTGTGATTGCATATATAAATAGCATTCTTTCTAAATCTATTTTCACATCAATATTTGGTCCTACCCAATGTGAATAGGAGTTTTCACTCGTCAACAAAGGAAGCCCAAGTGCAAAGCAAAGGGAGTCGACAACACACACACACAAAGCCACTCCACCGCCCAGCCCACAGTGTGCTCTGGAGAATGTCCAGGTAATTGTTGTGACTTGGCATTGGAAGCGGAGAACAGCACTGGTTGGCCTTTAGATTCCCCCGGCGAGCCAATATGTGCGCTCTAATTGGTTGTTAATGAGTGGATGTGTTGGTGCGTGGCTGTCAGCGCACATGGGAGGGGACTAGGAAAATGAAGTGAGACCGAGTGTGTGACAGGCTACAGAATGCACCGGGGATCCAAACATCTGTCTGACAGACCGGGCCAGTCACTGCTTCGACCTGTTCAAATACAACATGCACATATTATACACGCAATTATTCTTTGTTGCTGGTCACAAAGTTTCAAAATGGAAAGCCCCATTACTATGAAACGAGCTGAAAGGCTGTCTTGGCGTAAAGGTCTGTGCCATTGGACCTTAGGGGATATGCAAAGGATGCAAGGTTCACTGTGGTTACTTAAAATGCCACAGAAAATTTGCATCTAGAATGTGGAGTAGCTGTTGCATTGACTATACAAATACGTACAAGGAGAAGTCTCAGATTTGGTTTTACAGGCATTACAAAATATATAAAGCAAAACATTTGGAAACAAGCTTTGTGGCTGCCATTTTGTGTCTGGTATGCTGTTTTTTATTATTAGCGGTATTTTTTCCCAGGATTGTTGTGTTTTGTTAATTCTTTTTCATCTGATAACTGATGTTTTATGTTTAGCTTCATGAATGGACTAAAGGGAACAACTGCTATTTCTCCCTTGAGGATGATCTTAAATGTCTTTTCCCTTTGTCAATGCTTGCCCTGGCAGCTGAAGACAAACAACAACTGCCATTAAAGACTGACATTCAGCTGATCCACAGCACTGTTGATGTAGATAAGTACTTTTTCATTAATTCTTTACTCTAGTCTACTTTTGCAGCTCTTAGACACCACTGCTGCCACCTTAAAGCCAAACTGCTAACATAATATCCTTCTGTTTAGTGAGTTTAACCAGTCTATGATAAGCTGTATGCAAGGACAAGCTCCAACTTCAACTGTCATCCTGAGGTCACTGCCATCCATTTGCTGACCTTCCAAAGCTGACCTTGAAGTCCCAGGTTGAAGTGACCCAACCTCAAACATAATCCTGAACAGAGTGCTCTTAAAATAAATAAAACATTTAAATATCCTCAAGGGGCTACGTCAAGCATTGTAGGGACAAAGCAACCACAGACACACATCTGCCGACCAGACAATTACTAAGGACACATTGCTTCAATATGACAATCAATTATCAAGTTATACACTTTCATAAATCAGTCTTATAAAAATCTGCCCAAAAGAACTTTGGAACACATTGACAGAGGTCTGCTTAGAGGACATAGCAGTAACAGTCAACAAGGGAGCGTTTAGACACTCCCATGAAAGGTTCATTAAGTCTATGCTTAATACAATGAAACAATAGAGCCTGCCATTGCTTGAAAGAAAGAAAATATATTTTTTGACGTTGTTCTTTTGTGTGAAAAAAATGGCTCTGCATATTTTTAATAAAAAAATGTGATGTTCTTAACAAGAATATAATATATTTATTCTTGTTAAACACAGCCTTGTAATACGGTTTTCATTCAGATTTGAAGCTTTGATGAATCTAATTCATAGTCAATTTTGAGGAACTGCCTTTAAAACAAACTAACACTAGTCGTGACTGCTCACGCAGGCCGAGTCTTTTTTCAGGACGAAATCTTGCAGCTTCTCTGTGAGTTCGCGGCTGGTAGGGAAGGCACTCCGACATTTCAGCATCTGCTGTTTTGGCTTGGGTGAAATGAGGAGTATTAAGTTGGAGATGGAGGGAGAGCCTGGCAGCCAAGTGATCTGTTCTGGTGGAACGGAAAGCTGCAGGCAACAGAAGAGACTGGAGCGCCATAGGTCAGCAGCAGAGGAAGAGCCGGGGATGCCAGGAGATCAACATTCACTCTGCAAGCGAGATTTATTCCGTGCTGTTTCCTCACTCGGATGCTCTAGTCATTCTCTACTCATATCTTTTCTCTCTGCAGCTTTTTCCTTACATTCAGTTCAATTCAAAACTGATGCATCCAGTTGAAAACTAAGGCACATTTCAGTTTGTAACATTACGACTGACCTGCAAACTTTAAGCTGAAGATGTTTTAAGAAAGATATATACCTCTTTTACAGGTAATGAGCCTCCAAAAAGAATGTTTATGCATTCTTATATAAATATCTTTCTGCAATTTTGTCAGAAAATTATCCCTTTACTTATAAACCGTGGCCTTACCAGCAACCATTTCACATTACGATGCTTTTACCACATCAACTGATCAGAGTTCAGATCAGGTCATTTTCTTTCTTTTGTTAAAAAATAAATAATTTGTTGTGCATCAGCATTGCTTGAATTTTACAAGTAACTACATGTTAAACTATTTCTAGCCATTCAATTTTTTGTGCTTGTGCTTTTTCTAATTAGTCTTTTGTCAGTACAGTTGTTGTACCTCCCAAAATGAAACAGGATCAAATAAGTGTATGTCTGTATTTAAATGCCTGCAGTCTACTGTGGCAACACAAATCTGACCAGACTCAATTCCTCTTTTGTGTTCTCTTTTTCAAAGCAAATCCCTGGTTTAAATCAAAGCACCTCACTGTAAGAGTGACTGTTGACCTTACTAGTCTTTAATGGAGACAACTGTGCAGTGGAGTGATACAAGTGATGAGGCCTATGTCTATGTTTATGTTTATTTACAGTGCTATTTTTCATGACTGATACAAAATGTTGCATATTGCTCATTGTGACATTATAGCTGTGTCTGAATCCACATAGTGATTACGCCATTTGATGTTGTGTCCGAGTGTCTAGTGTACTCAAAGTTTCCCACAATGCATCACTAAAAGTATTGAGCAATGATGGTCACTAGATGGTCAAAATAGATATTTAATAAACTGTTACAATGTAAATTCACTAACGTTATACAGACGGAGTTATGATAGTTTCCCTTTTGAGGCAGTTTGGTAATCAAAAAGAAAAGGCTTTTTGAATAAACGTTGGCCTGTTTATATTAATACTTATATCACTAACGTCTTGCCAGTTTATTAAAAAAGTATATTTTCTTACATGTATGCTGGAGTCACGTGACAGTATCAGAAACTGTTCACTAACTGAGTGTGCTACACTATATAGTCCTTCAGATACAGTAGTGCTGCACTATAGTGATTGAAGGGAAAGGGACTACGGAGTGGATTTGGACAGAACCTATGACAATATTATACATTTGTAAAATTCTCTCATATTGCTGCATTCAACAATTTTGGCCAAAATGCTCAAATCTGAGCCAAATCAACTAAACATTTGATTAAAACATGAAGAAAAGTGTACACAGTACTGCAGAAATGTGTGCAAACTGGACTTTTGTCTTCATGAGTAAAAAATATACTGTGTTTTTGGATGTCCATTTCATGAGTATGAACACATCGGCATAAGACTAAGGCATGAAATAAATAATGCAAAGGCTGCCTTTAAGGAGGTTTTATAAAACTAGGCTAATCAAAACAGATATGACACAACCACTTCAGGCTTTGAGTGGCCAGAATAATCTGTTCATTTACTTCTTGTTTTTACAGCCTCATCTGTGCACTAGTTAACAGCAGGACACATTTGCACACAGCCTCATCAGCTCCAGTATTTGTCACACTCAGTATACTTTAAAACACCTTGAAACGCTCTTTGGGGATAATTGCTTTAATAGTCGAGTTTAATGGACGAGGCTTGATGGTGGATTTGTATTGCAATAAGCGACACAGTTCAGAAACATGGTATTTAACTCTGTTTGTCCACGCCAGTCTCTGACAATCCCTCTGGGAAACTTTTCTGGGTCATAATTTTGTGAATGTGTGCAGATAACAGAACCTACAGCAGAGGAAGCCCGCAGAGACTGGCTGTGGGGTTAGTTGGCCGTACAGGTTAATGTGGCACAGTGGGAAAGCGGTGCTTTTACCCCGACAACAGTTATTCCACATGGTCGACTTCCGTCTGCTATGGTGCTGTTAACACAATGGACTTTTGGTGGAAGCAATGGAGCAGAAGCTGAATGTGTGATTTTATCATAATGTTTCTGCTGCTAATGTAGCTGTAGTAAGATTTTATTTACACACGGTCATTTATAGTCTCAGTTGCCACTGGGATTTCCTCGGCCAATTCAACTTTATGAATTCCCAAGAGGAAATTGATTGTTAGGTCTCTTCAAATGAATCAAAAAGCTAATGAATTGATTCAGGCTTCATCTTCCATAGACTGAGTGATTGTATGGCAGATCTCAGCCGTCCATCCTGCCTGCTCTCTGTTGTTCAAAGGCCCAATGCAAGGGATGGTCCATGTTGTTCAGCATAGTATTCGTCCTGTTGTGTGTCTGTTGCTCCAGTGCTTCAACCAGAGTCTCCAAACCAATACCTATTGTTGAATCTTCCCCACTCTTTCAAGTTGTCTATGATCTCTGTTTCTGAACTGCTGCATAAAAAACAGTTAGCCATCTGTATTTCTGGACCAGTCCAGCTTGTTATCCAGATGCACTCCCAGGTATTTATTGGTGAACACTATTTCAATATCTTCTCCACTGATTATCACAGTTTGAATTGGGTATGTATTGTGCCTAAACTGAAGGAGCATCACTTTGGTTTTGAAGGTGTTCAGAATTAGACTTCCTCTTCCTGTTTATCTTTGATACAAGCCACTGTTGATTGTGTATTGTTAAAGTATTTCTGTATGGAGCAGAGTCAATAAATACAGGCAATTACTACAATCCCAAAAGTTCCTTTGAACTTTGGGCCAAATAAGGTTTATCCAGAAAGTGTAGGGATATATTACAATTATTTGTTTTAAGAGCCTGTTCTTGTTTCAAATGTGATGTGAGTAATTTCTTGCAGTAATAACATTCTCAAACATCAATCATTTTAGAAATCCAAAAACTGTTTGAACAGGGAGTTACTGCTATCCTTAAAAGCAAAGGTGCTCCTGGCCAAGGGTTACATTTATTCCAAAATGACACACAATCCAGGCTTTTTATATTTTTCTCAAACCAAGTGAGTGCCTGGATTGTGTGTCTTCTTGGAATCAACCATTTTAGGTTTTGACTAAAATATCTTCCTAATGCTTCTACCTCAATCCAATGTAAAGTAAAGTAGAGTTTGGTGGCAAAGTCCTAGATTCTGAAGTCCCCTCCATCACTCCAACAAGACTCACCTATTTAAATGAGGATCAGAAATATGAAAGGGTCACACAAAGGGTGCTTTTATACTTCTTTGGTCCGATTAAAATGAACGTGTTTGAGTTTGACAGTCTTCTTCCCGGCGGGTACAGGGAGACAGCAGTGATCAGGCCCAACTGCAAAAATAACGTCACTTAAACAGACTCCAGCAGCGAGTTGTGAAGTACATTTTTCTGCAGAATTATAACAAACTGAGGAAAGACAACTTGGGGAGGTTTTGTTCTTCACATAAATAGGGTTTTGACAATACATTGAAATATCTTTTAACACACTACTCTATGGAGCCATGCAGCAGTGAACAGTAGTTTTCTCATCTTCTCCTGTAGCTATTCATTTTTTGGACACCAATGTTTTCCACAATGTCCTTATTACAAGGTGCATTTTGATTTGAACAAGTGTTAGGCATTTTATTAGACTCTACAACAACAATGTTAAATATCTCTTCACATCTCGACATTCTGGAGGGTGACTAAAGTAGATATGGTTGATCCCTTCCATAATAGCTGCCGTCTAAGGCTCTGTAACAGCCACTGGTCTAATAAGATCTCTAATGTTGACCTGCATAAAAAAGAAAACTGGTGGTCAACTGAAATAAAGAATCGCAAGTTAAAATGGCTGGGACATGTCTTAAAACTGCCCAATGAAGGGAGCCCAGAAAAAGAGGCCCCCACAGATCTTCAAGCAAAGGCACCAGCAATAACTCAGGACAGGGTTAAGAGGCACATTCTTTTTCTCTGTTAAAACAAAGAAGAAAACTGCTAAAGTGACAACACACTGACAGACTCAATAGCCACTTGTCTGTTAAACGCCAATCAGGTGTCACGTAGGAGGGCATGTATCGCTCATGACGACATTTAAAATGCTGTGTGGAAACAAACAAGTACAATAAATGAAGATTGCAAACTTTGGTTCAGAACACTGGCCCAGTTATCAGATGTGAGAACTTTTACACTAGGTTCTATAGTAAACCTGGTGGATTCATTGATAATTTTGGTGCTGTGCGAGACAAAATTACAGTCTGCTGCTTTGGAAAAAGATTATGATTTTATTTAGGGTGACAAAAACTGCTTTATTTTTGGTATACGTTGTGAGGTCTTTAATTCAAGGTAAAGTGTGTCATATACAGTAGATTTTCTGAAAATGGATGCCAGAAATGCCCAACAGACTTCCATTGCATTACTAACACATTTGGGGGGTTTTGGCCTACATTTTTCCATATGTAGGCAAACATAACATCTGCACGGCTCAAAAAAGCTCTGTTTCTGTGACAGGAGCCAGATGATGCTTTTCAGACCACACTGACCATCTGAGCACCGCAGACCATAATCTGTGTAATCTGAAGCAAATCCTCCCATGACAGCCCTAAACCAATTATTATAGACCACTACAGGGATTCTGTTAGTATTGTACCACTGTCAGTGGAGTCTAAAATGGACATGCAGCTATTTACATTGTATTGAAATCTGAAAAATCTATAATGAAATACTAACAAATTGCAAGAAAAACCCTGTAGCAGTAAGAGGGGCACATACACTTTCAATCAAAAATGTTTGTGTACCAGATTATATTTATAGATACAATATGCACAAAGCCCATAATCTATAAAAATATAACTTTTTAGTACCATTTTTATCATGTTTTAATTTATAGAGCACCTTACAACAACCACATGAATAAAAATAATAAAATAAAAAACATTGAAAGAAAAAAAGAATAGAAATTATTAAAGAGAGAAACTGTTAAAGTGCAACTAAAGTGTTGTCACACATGTGCATCCAAAAGGTTGGGTATGATGTTTAATTAGCACAGCGGTTTTACAACTCAAATTTTGATACAACATGCATTCAAATAAATACGCAACATAGCCAAAGTGCAAAGTAAAGGAGCTGTGGAAACAATTTGGCTTTTGATCTCTGTGCACTCCGCTTACAGCATCAGTCACACAGCATACCTGTCACCAGCAGGTACACCCTCTTACTTGATGTCTGACATTTGGCATTCTCCATAAACCATTCTGAAAACAAGTCTTAGTCAGTCAGCTTAATGTTTTTATAAATTTTGGGGATTGAACAGTTAGTGTAGCAGCTGTAACACTGGTGAATTAAAGCTTAATGTAAGTCGCTTTGGTCAGCTAAATGAATAAATGTTAGCTTTGCAAGCATTACAGTAAGAATACCGAATCCTAATTGAAATTGTCTTGTCAATGATTTGAATGAATTGCTAATATTATTTATAAATTGGACAATGTAGATGATATAATTTGGATCTGGATAATGTTATGAACTAAATTAATTGGTTTACTAACTTAGTGAGTTAAAAATTGTATTTAATAAAAATATAAGGACTAATGTGCTTACTGTCTGTAAGACTGTATGAATAAGAGCGCAGACCAAAAGAAGAGGTAGGATTTATTTCAACCTACTCCTTTTTCAACATTTTCTTTAGTTTATTAGTTGATTGCAAAGTTCAGAATAAAGATATCAAATCATAAAAATAAAAATAAATAAAAATAAAGATATGTTGTGAGTAGTGTGAGTGTTCCCAGTCAGGATCAGGCATGACTTAATTGGTGTGCAGCATTTCTATAACGTCTAAAAAATATAGTAGTTACACAACCAAATCTATTTTTTATTTAACAATATGAATTCATATGCTCAAGTTGATGGGCTTTGTGACAAAAACAGCAGGGGGTCAATATTCAGTGTAACAAGAAGCCTTGTAGAACTCATTCAGGGTCATTTTTGTTGTTGCACTCATTGTACAGATGGACTCCACACTAATAATAAAGGAAACAGTGCTTTACAACAACATAAAGTCAGGCTGGGTTCAAGAGGGCATTGTGCTCGCATCCAGATCTACTTGTGAGAACAGGCCAGTGGGTGCCAGGGGAGAGAAAATCCTTCTCAGCTGCGACACAAATCCACTGATCCACTAGTGTGAGTGAACTCCATGTCCTATATGTATGTACAGTGCTGTTCAGATTGAGTTTTATGCAATGCCTTTGTCTCATAAATGGTTAATTAAAATGTTTATGTGAGGGACAATGTGGTGCCAAATCTGCTATAGCTGTATACTTTATTAATATTACTCAGTGTACACAATTAAATGCACACTAAACCTAAAATTGTGTACAAAAGTAAATCAAAGTGAATTCATAGAGGTGAACTCTGGATGCTTCTGAATATGAGGCTGTGCAGAGTTAGCACATATATACCATATAAATAAATGATTAAAACCGTGTGTACACACATGTAGGATGCACATATTTACAGAAGTTATAAATATAAAACCCTGCACAGATTAGCATGCATATATTTCCTTTCATAAATATGGTGTTCATTAAAGCTCCAGGTCAGCAGTTTGTGAATGAGCAAGAAGTTGTTGCCATTTTAATCTTTCTCATGGAAACTTGCACACGCTCGAGAATCACTAAGATAAGAAATGGGAGTACTTGTCCTGCAAATGCTCAGCTAGCTTTTTGGTGCTTTACAAGGGCACTTTTCCAAATTGGTTCATTGGCAGTAGGAATATACACAGGAGAAAAAACATTTGATACAAATGGTGTGGTTTATTTGCAGATACCACCGTAGAGCCGTTAAAATCAGACCACAGTTTGACCTGATGCCCTCTGGCAGAAGTTAAAGCTCGCTCAAAACAAGGACAAATAGACTCGTTCCAAAAGCACTCAGAATAAAGACAAACAATTGAGTGTTCATTCTCAATACAAACGGTCACTGCGCTGTCTTCTCAAATATTGAAGTGTTGGGTCTAATGCTTTATAGACAAATTCACTATAAAGGGCTGCATAATAATTAGCAGATTGTTTTGCAGATCACAGTATCAGCCATTGCAATAGCCATACTGCAAAGAAATGCTTGCATTTTGGTAATGCAATTAGATTTTTGTATGTTGTTATTTAGTAGTATTGTTATTTTTTGTTAAGTTTTTCACCTGACAGCTCAAGACAATTAAAATGTTATGAAAATTTCATAAAGACTGCTTCAAGGGAACATATTGACAGCATTGTTTTTGCAAAGGAACAACTGCTAGCTCACCAGAGCACCAGACTGCTACTAAGAAAATCAAATCCCCCAAAATTTATAAAAGCATAGAAGGGCAGTAGAAAAGTGGAAAACAAGCGTGGCAAAAGACACCACCCTCAACTAGTCTTCATTCTGACTAGAACATTTGGACATTTAAAAAAAAATTCAGATAAGTGTAGTATGGTCATACTAAGAAATTAAAAAAAAAGAAAAAAAAGAAATTGTCTTCCAGGATATTTTCAGGATTTGCAATTTTTAAATTGTTTTTAAAGGCACGTTGCAAATGTTAGCGCCTCTTCACAACTGCTCTTAATTTTGATTATTTTTGTTGTAATTTTTAATGGATACTACAACCAGAATCATTTACACAAGAAATAATCTACTTGAGCTAAGAGTAAGGAGTGTCTATAGCGAGGAGATACAGATGCTGCAGATCTGGGAAGCAAAGCAGAAACAGGAAGTGGAGGTATTAGTTTAGAGATTCTGGTTGAAGCAGTGGAGCAACAGACACACAACAGGACAGATGATATACTATATAACATGGACCATCCCCTGCATTTGATTTTTGAACAACAGATTCTGACGGATGTCTGAGGTTAGTGAGGTGCAGGACAGAACGCCACAAGAACTCCCGACTGCAACAAGACTGTACAATCAATCATAAAGTCCACATAAAGTCTGAAAGTCTTTATCAACTAATATGCTTTTTAATTTATTTAAAGAGACCGAACTGAGTTTGAAATTGAATTGATTTACTCCACAATCTTTTTCTTTCCTTTTTGGGAATTTTCAGGTTTTCCAAGGACACATGAGAATACTTTTGAGTACAGTCAAATACTGCCCTGTAGGCCACGCAAAGCCCTTCAGGTTTCATTGCAGAATCCCAAATCTCAATGTTTACCAAGTTTCAAATAGGTCAGTTCAGTTCCACGACATTGCTAAGTCTGACTTCCAATACTAAGCCTCCAAAATATGGCAAATCCACCCTAAGTTGGTCTGGTCGTGAGCCTTTAATCCATTCAGTCATGTGTCGGAGTTAACAATGGATCGCACTATTGAGGAAAAGTAGTCCACTGTTGTTGGGTCGAAGCAATTCCTCATTTGTCCTGAATAATGTCATGGCGTGGTGCGTGTTCAAGCCCCGAGCCGATAATCTCAGCGGACACAAGCATATGGGGAAGTGTTACAGCCCGAGTCATTAAAATGCCTGGAGGTAAGTAACATTTTGCTGTGTCATACATCAAAATGTCTCAAGAGGCACAAGCAAAAACCGCACCTCATCAAAAAGCGTTTCCCCCGATGGCCCGTATTCGAGACAGCGTTTGACAGCAATTCACCTCGGCACTGCATGTATTTATCACTGCGCCGCTCCAAATCCATCTTTACAAGTTGCACCGTCTCCCACTGAGTCATAAAAACTCCACTTTCTTTAATACGGGAGGAGAAATTCTACCTGTGGCCCGAGATAACACCATCTGTTCCCAGAGCTGTTCTTCCGGAAACACTGTCAATATCCGGGCGAAGTAAGGCACTCCAATGACAAGCTTTGGCTGCGAGCCCTGCATTCCACTCCTTTGTACACAGCAGCCACTTCTCTGCAGAGCTAGAGCCTTTTTTACACAGTCACCTTTAGAGAAAGTCTGGGAAAGTAGAGCGAGTACTTGAGTGGAAACAGCTGGTTATGACCTTAAAATTGCAAGCTATGTATGTGTATACTGTAAAAGTGCGCCTGTGGATATGGCTAGGGGATACATACACAGCTTAGTCGAGCTACACTCATAGCTTGATTAGGCCGTTTAGCTAAAATTCTGTCAGTGTTGTTTACATACCCATGAGGGAATTGATTTTTTTTCAGCTAAACTTCAATTGGACTGCATTTATAGTTAAAATGAGAAAAATAGAGCAATAACAATAAAAATACTTTGTAGGATTAAACATGACTTTATATTTTATATAAAGCAACTGCTAGCCTTTCTGTGCAAGACTGCTAGGCAAGAAGGCCTGCTTAGGCGTATGAGGGGCTGCAGAGTGGCAGTGAAGCATCAAGAAAGACATGAAGACCTCAAAGTGGAAAGCAGGATTTCCAAATGTTTGTTTCCTCATTGTAGCCTAGAATTATTCAAACTAAAGCAATAATTTGAATTTCTTGGAACTGCTCTGACAGTCATTCCAGTTGGACTTATATCTAAAGCCTATGCATTCCTGTTTCCCAATATATCTGAACTATCTTTATAGTTTTAATGATGCATTCCACATTTTCTAAATGGCCCCTGAGTAGTTTAGCGCAGAAAAGGAGTGGACACAGGGGATTTTGATACTTGCCTCATTGACTGTCTTTGTAGGAGTTTCTCTTTCACAACACACCAAGGTTTGCAACTCGCAAATTTAGTGAATTGCGCCAAAATTTTGGGCCAAATGAAAACATGTCTAAACCGTTTGCGTCGAGCTCCAACCAAGTCAAGAGAAAACAGCCCTGCAAACACAGTATGTGTTTTTGTTCACATATCCACCACTACAGGTTGCTATCATTTACTGAAGTCGAACTTAAAAACAAAAAGCAAAAAGATGTATGTTGTTCTAATGCTTTGAAGTCGTAAAGTTACTGTGTCTCAGGAGCATGACATAGATCTGTTATTCCAGGAATGTCCCTTTTTAATGTTGCGCAAACGTCTAAAGTCCGTCTGGATTCCATTAAAACTTTTCCTTAACACCACAACTGTAAGGCCTCGTTAATTCCTTTCCAAGTTTGAAAAGTTTCTGAAAAAATAATATCCATCTTGTCCATCATATTTTACTGTTAGGAGCGTGTGATGCTGTGCGCCCCTCCCTTGTCCCTCAGAGTTAGATAAAGATACAGGTTCAGAGTGGAGCTATATGATTAACATAACACAATGCCTGCATGTCATAAAGTGCTTTCAATTAAAGAGACAGTACAGTTTTTTGCACAGTTCTATGGTATTGTGTCAGCTCTACCCTTAAACTTGTGCAGATTTATTAAATATGCCACTAAAAAGGCCACTCCATGCTCCGCAAGCGCAGTTTAGCGACCCAGGCAAAATCATGCAGCTTAGTAGATCTGGCCCAATATGTTCAGTGCAATTGTGTTGAAACATTTAAAACATTTAAACTGTGTTTAGTAAAGCAGGGTTTATTGAAATGAACCCCTGTTTAGTGAGTTTGGATATGAAATAGAAGTGATCTTAAATTGAGCAAAATAATTATTTTTAATAATGTATTTTGAAAGCATCAAGGAGGTTCCTGTAAATGGAAGAACGCAAACTTACTGGTAACTTTACTGTGCTGTTAGCAGTGGAGCTTTCTAGCTATTGTGTAACTTGATTTGATTTAAAACCTAGATCATAGTTTAAAATTTATTATCAGAATTTTGGTGCAGCAAGATAAAATCTCTGTTTAAAAGGGAAAACAGAACTGAGTTTATACCTTGGTGCAATGGAAATGTAAGTTAAACCATGATTTAAAAACTTTTTGGGTGCAGTTGGTCCATGATCATGTGCACATGGCTACTTTACGTAACGCAAACAAAGCATTGGACAAGCTCCAATCCAAGTCACTGAGCTCTGCAAAAATTAATAGCTCCACTCCCCCCACTGTGTCACCTGAAACAACTCCTTACATATTACTATTCTGGTCAACAAGCCCAGTGACGAACACCAAAAGCCCATGTGTTTTCAAACACAACACATTATTTATAGGTGCATAGTATTAGTATTTAGGGTATGTATTGTTTGTACTGTACAGTCCATGAAGGAGCACAGTGTGCTAGTATGCAGTGCCATCCATCAAAGCTGTAATGAAACTGAAGATACAGTAGAGATGAGAATGAAATGAAGCAATGAAAATCACACACTGACAGTCACCAGCCGCCTGGAAGAGCACAACACAAATAGACTATAATCCTGGCCAGCAGTGATCAACACTGATAAATATTAATAAACACTATTATACCGAGAGAAAAACAGAGACGGATGGTAGCAAAGAAGAGGCAATAACAATAGACGACTCTGTTATTGAAGGCAATTTTCCGTCTGACATCCGCCTTGTGTTTTGCTGAACAATGTGGACTCGCGTGCACTCCCGTTCACGTGCACGCCGTCTTATTATCAGCCCATTTTCTGTGTTTTGTTCCTCTTGTTTGGGGCCAGGATAAGAGCCGCACACAAACACAAATGAACCAAGGATACAAAGAGAGAGAAGGGAAAGCCAGATAAAGTAAGGCCCGAATGTATAAAGGATAGTATCTGTCTGATTCAGACTCATTAGTCATGCCGAGTACGTATCGTCGCTTGCTCTGCTCGCTCACAGAGCTGTGGAGCTGGACGGCGGCCCGCAAAGTCCTCAAAGGTCACCCAGCGCTCGGTGCAGCTCATATGGGACCAAAAACATAGGGCTGTTCTTCTTAATGAAGACGCACATGAACCGCACCAAAACCATAATTTAAAAATGAATGCATGTATTTTTAGATGTGCAATCAAACAAGGAAGCAAATTAAATCAAAGTTACTTTAATGTGCTCCTACCATGGTCCTATTTTCAAAATTAGACACATTTTTACATGCCACGCTGTAGGACTTGAATTACCTATAACTGGCAGTATGATGTAGGTCTTATTGTTTGACTAAATTAATCTTTATTCAGAAGGCCTTCAACAAGTAGTGTTAGCGAGCGTCAACTCAAGTGGCGTTCTTGTACTTGAGGAGGAGAGTCTCGTTATCAGCACATGTTTGTTTCCATAGTTACTGGACTACAACTTTAGTTGTACAATTATGAGTTTGGTTGATTTTGATCTTGTCGCATTCTGTCACTTACGGATTTAAAGTCACAATATGACAATATTGCATTGTAAAGGATTATAAAAGGTTGATTAGCCATGAGTCTGTAGAGGTAGTCAAATCCTACTACAATGGATTCTACTGCCTCAATGCTTTTTGCTACAACTGTATGATCAAGGTCAGACCTAAAAAATGATAAAAAAAAAAAAAAAAATTTGCTTTGAAAATTAGAATTGTGTTGTGACATACACATTTAGTATTGCAACCTCTAGCAACCTTAGCTAATATTCCACTCAGTGTTACAACTAATTTCAATGGAAAGTAGCTAAACCCTGCTTAAAAAGCAGCTAAATGTTGCTGGATGACATCATACTTCATTAGCATATTAATAATGTCATCACGTAAAATGACAAAAATAAACAAAACATAATTGTTTAAATTTAATTAATAGTTTTGTTGCATGTTGCTTTTACGGAGATACAGTAAGTTAATCTGAAGTTAAGGAGGAGGATCACACACCTCAGTCCCGCCTCTTCCTGTCATAGTCCTATAAATAGCATCCGGTGTCGTCCTTTCATTGTTCTCTCACGCACCACCCTGCCACCCTCCTTTACTTCTCCTTGTCTGTTAGGTAAAGGGGGTGAATAAGCTCAATGCCCAACAGCTCTTCACCCTCAACATCTCACACTCGTCTATAATTCCTAATCGCCCAGTCTGTTGAGGTTGTGGTCTGATACTCGTTAATTGCTATTGACAAAATTGCTAAGTTGCAACATTGATTTCACTTTAAATATTCTGGCAGTAAACAACAATATAAAATGTATAGTATCCACTCAGACATGAGTGCAATATAGTGATACAATTGCAGGTATGAGTTTTGAATAATAATGCCACTTTTTACAGAGCAGTATCCTGTGTGTTATTTGGTTTACCTTTTTTGAACAGAGCTGTCATTGTTTGTAGGATGCCACCCAGCAGCACACCGGGAGAAAGTTGAATTCTATCTGGACTGCTGGGTCTCACTATTAACTCAGTGGCCTGACCTTGTCTGCTGTAATGAGCCTGGAGAAAGTTTGCACCTGACAGCGGTGCACTGGCAACAAGCTGTCAGCGTCAGGAAACACCAAGCACACACCGGTCCGAGGAGATGATAAATTCATCAGCGACATGTCCCAGAGCAGGCACCGCGGCTGACACGACCTTGATCGATCGCAGGAGGAGCGACAGATGGCTATAAGGACAATCATGTAACTGTACGCTCATTAGCATAATTGCGCATCCGTACAGTACACTTCCAATTACAAGGCCACATAGTGCTTTCACAGCAGCAGTGGTCCCTCAACAGAGATGTAATGCTGTATGGTCTTGCACGAGTTGTGACACTTTTACTAAAGACATTTTTGGTAAAAGTACAGCAAAAACATCCCAAATTTGTCTTAACCATCCAACCTGACGCTCTCCTGTGTAGCTTTCCTGCTTGGGGGAAAAAATAACTAAACAAACTGTAGGGAGCTACAAGGCATATTTCACTGAATAGTGCTTGGACAATGTGACTACATCTATGTTAAAACAGATCATTTTTCAGTTGTGTGTGTGCATTTTGGAAACAAAATTTAAGCAGACCACAGTATATTTACCTTGAACAAAAGCCACAAAAATTGCATATTGTACACAAACAAGATGGTTTTGGCAAATGGCATCGGACTGACTACATGTGTGCTGTCGGTGATTGGGTAGAGCAAATTAGCTAATGGCTCGATATTTGGCTGCTCTAAAAAGCTAGAAGTCACAAAACACAGTCTACTATGTTATTGCCTGAAACTGTGTACACCAAATTACTCTACTAAGAGGAGCCAGAGTAATGCAGAGTTTTAGAGCCTGTGCTTCCTCATTGAAGACTGTTAAATAAAGATCTCCCAGATGGGAAACGCATATGCATTGCTAGAGGGACAAAACATACATATGTAAAATGCAAATGCCATTACAAAAATTATGCTTTTTGATTAATATGTTTGTTTATGCTATCTAAAAACTATTATATAAAAACTATTATATAAAACTGACCCAGACACGGGGAGAACATGCAAACTCCTCACAGATAGGCCCTGCCTTGGATGGACATTGAACCCAGGACCTTCTTGCTGTGAGGCAGGAGTGCTAACCACTCTGCTACCACAACAAATGCAGTAATGGCTTTGTAATTTATGTTACAAAGCCATTAATTCACTGAAAATAGTAAATCTCTTTATTCATTTATTGCTTCTACATCCCCTATACATTTCCCATTTTCTAGTCCATATCCTCCTATCCTTCCATTCTCTGCCCCATATCCCTCACTCTGACTTTTCTGTAATTCCCCACCGCTCTGCCAGCCTCTTCGCCTCCACATTGTGTTTTCAGATCACATCCTGGCACTGGCTTTACACACTAAGTCACTCTATACCTCATCACTCAGTGGGAAGTCAAGGAGAGGGCGCAGGCAGATAGTGAAAGAGTAAGAAAGACTGCAGAGGCAGAGGATGGGTCGGCAAACCAGCCTGAATAAAGAGCACGGGTAGGAAGATGAGTGGGGTCAAAGCTCAAAGATATTGAAAAGGAGATGAGGTCAAGAGGCGGGTTTGGGGAATAGTGAGTGAGTGATAGAAAAGAAAATATTGTTAGAAAAAATTGCCTTTTCTTTAAACAACATCCACACTAGGACAAACGATGGATCAATGGGTAGCTCCTGTTTAAAATCCTTGCAAAAAAAAGTGATATATTGGATAGAAAAAACTGGAACAGCATTGAGTCTTAACAAGGCTGTCCTCGTCAAACTAGACGTAGGACCGGCACCCCCTGCCCTGTCCCCAATACCACCAGTGCCCATTCAGTGGTATTGCAGCCAAAACACAATAGTACAAATCCTATGCAGAAATAAAGCCAAACATTTTGGAGGGGCGTATGAACCAATGACTCAGATCTGCTTATTTCGGAAGAAGTAAGCAGATTGTCTCTGTCGGTTTTTAAATGATTTAAGACAATTCCGGAGTTAGTTAGCCTTTTTGAGTATTCACTGCTCAAACAACTTTCATAGGGCAGCTAACTAACTTCCTTAATGTACAAAGTCCACTATGCATTTTAAATACTCTGTAAGTATTTTTAGTTGCTTATAATGGAAAACTTTATTTCAATACTGTAAAATAATTACTCAACCGCAAAACACTGATTTTGTCCGTGAAGTTAAATGCAACTTTTGCAATGCATCAGTTAGATGTTAGCTTTAGCTTTCCAAGGTTTCCTAAGGACCTTCTAAGAATTCTTGTAAGAAACTCATTTCTTTGGGTTCTGGGTTGGATGAAGAATGGTTTTGAGGTGTTTTGTGATTGAATTAGCCCTAAAGACTAACTCTGAATAGGAATGCAGTAGAGTTTGATAGTGGCAAACAAGCAAAGGTATTAAATTGCTAACACCAACGTCTTTATTGTTGGTTAATTGGCTGATACATTTTTAATTGGTTACTATCCTAATGGTGAATAACTGACTAACAATTAATCACTAACATCCCCAATTATAACAAATGCAAATTATTGTGGTAAAAACAAACACGCTAAAGGCAAAAGGAGCTTAGTATTGCAGAAAGGAAGACAGGATAGCGACTGAAAGGAAGAGAGCAGTCCGGAGATTTATGGCAGCTTGTTATGGAGCAGCCACTGAGTAACAGAAGGTGAGACCAGCTGAATAATTCATGAGCGTACCAGGCACTGGTGTGTATGTATGTGTGTGAGAGAGACATGCGGGTGACAGCAACAGATGAAATATACACTTATGTCTCTCGCACACCTTTAGGCCTCCTCATCTACAAGGAAATGGAAAGACAAGCCATCCACAACTCGCATCAAACTCGGGAATATTGCAGGGGAGTGGAATGATGACCGGGAACATGACCTCTCTTCTCCAGACTGAATCAATACTGTCTCATTGGAGTGTCTAGATATTTAACTATATCTGTGATAAAGTATAAATGGAATTCAACATGTCAGTCTGGGCAATGAACTGAATTAATTTCATTAATTTAGGTTTTTGTTCAAAGACTGATTTGACAAAAGCACATCCTACAGATGCTAACAAATGACTATGACTTGTGTGTGTTTCAGGGCACAGTGGAATTATTATGTTACGCATGACTGCAGAGGTGAGTTTGTTGGTGGTCGGGGAAGGCTGTGTGGCAGCCCCCCCTCTCTGTCTGCCCCAGGTGTGAATGTGTGTGAATGAAAGCAGGATGTAAAGCACTTTGGGTGCCCGAGAAGGGTACAAAAAAGCAAATTCTTTTATGCAAATTAGACATGTGCTAAATTTAACAGAACACTTTAAAAATACCTTGATGTTACATTAAACCCAATCTTTGCACTCAGAGAGGGCCTATCTGTGCTTAATTTCTGTAAAAAGATGCAAGAAAATGGTCCTAAACGTCCACAACTATGGTAGTTCATGTCCTTGCCCTAAATCCACTAATTAAACTAAATTTTACTAGAAGCGGGTTATGCAAATTGTCATTATCTATCTTCTGCTACAGGCATTGATCTTTCAAAAACATGGGAAAGCGTTTCTTTTTGTGTCTTTAGTAGTGGTTGAGGCAGAGATAACAATCCACAACCGACTCAGCTCTGACCTCAGCTCCGATTCTTTTGAAAAATTTTAGTGTTTGCATTCTGCTTGTCTTCTATGATTTATTGTGCCTTAGTAAGTTGCCAAAAGACGCATCATCAATTTCATCTTTTTTCAATTTTACAGACATCTAGAATGTACTAGAGTTGAACACTACTGAAAATGTGTCCCATTTCAGATGTGACCAAAAATCAAACATACAGTATGTTCTGGACATTTGTGAAATATACTGTCACACATCTGCAAAAGAATGTTCATTTATCAGTTTAATATATTGGTGTGTTAAAACACTAAGGTATTATTGAGGCCGGTACATCTTCCTGCATTTACGTTTACCATTTAAAAAAGACCAGTTTTTGTTTGACTTCATTTGACTTTAATCTTGACTTTTTGTCTAAGCATGTAGCATGTTAGTTTGTTAGTTCTGCATAATATACAAATAACTACCTGGTATGTTCAAAAAGGGGTAGCTTTAACCTTTCTTTTACACCCAGATATGAAAATATTTAGTATCTAAAATACCAGAAGGAATTTTGTATTTCTTTCAAAATATGGTCTATATACAACTTTACTTACATATTAGATTTGACTAATTTGAATGTCTCAACTTGACAACTCTCAATTACCTAACAATTCTTCCCATCCAAAAAAGTCCAGTTCCAGCAGGGGTTTGAAGTGAAGTTTATCCAATAACATGGTTGAAACAGAGGTGAAACAAATACAGATGGCTCAAGTATTAATGCAATTGTGCTTTTTTGAGAGAAGCTTGATGATATATTAATTGCTGAAACTAGATTATTATATGTTTATTCATGCAAACTAGCAATGTTCTTTTTACTTTAGATTCAGCCCATGTTGCTTATTCTTTTTGCCCTTTCGTGGTAAGAGTTTGTGTGCCATGTATGTCACTAAATGCACACTTCGACTTTTTAAATTTAGGACACATTATAAAAGGAGACAGTGGCACACCTTTTTGCTTTGTTTCTGGTTTAGAACTAATGGGATACAAGACTGACCAAGCTAGGATACTGGCAAAAACAAATTCCTACCAATATCCAGCAAAAGAGCATAGAAAAGGCTGATTCAATGCTGGACAATAACTAAGACGTGAGTGACATGTCCAGAAAATCTTCTCATAAACAGTAAACAAAAAAACTATCACAAAGCTACCCTTCACTTGATGCTTATGTGTTCTGGCCAAATTATTCAACTGCAATCAAGCATTTCTTCAACAATCAGATTTAACATCATTTTAATAGCTGCTGATGAACACAAAAACACTTTTGGGAGACACTCACCGAGTTGATGCAGGCCAGCTCCTTGTTGAGCAGCCAGGGCAGCGAGAGTTTCCCCTCCCCTCTGTAGCACGACTGAATCCTCTCTTTAATCTTCTCTTTTATCCTCCTCATTGTGAACAGGCACAAAGCCGACTCCTTGGGCGGCTTGGCTCTGTTTTTCTGACCCTGCGCGAAGACTGTAAATAGAACCTCCTCGTGCTCTTGAATACCGAGCGACCGAGCCAAACGGGTCCCCGGCCGGGCCAGATAGGCATCCTGAACCAGACGGTATTCCACCCCGTCTTTGGTGCAACCAATAGGGAACTCTACATATGAGTAGAACTTGGGGTCGTCAACACAAAGACGCACAATTTTTGAGGTGAAGAATTGTTCGCTACTTGCGTCTGGTGAGGTAAGTTGGGTATCAAGTTGAAGGGTGAGATAATACACAAACTGCTCACTGTTGAAGCCATAGATGTAGTAAATGTCAAACGCTGGGAATTTTGACAATGTGTCTGATGGAATCTTGAGCTGCGAAGACACAAACTCATCTTGATAGACAAAGCTGAACATGTCCGCATTCTCCTCATTGGACATCAACTTTCGGCTTGACAAGGTAGGGAAGTACTCGGATTTTCCGTCAATGGGAGTTCCAACAAAAAGTTTCCCTCCACCACCAAAAATATCAGGGGAGATTACCACACCTGACATAGTACCTGCCTCGGCCACACTGGAAAGATAGTGCTCCTTACGATGGTGGGGCTCGCCAAGTTTAAACAAATCATCCAGACGAAGAAACTGGCATATTCCTTGGGAAGTGCTACCACAGGCGATTAGACGGTTGTGAGCAGCATCGAGGAGAAGGAGTTTATTGACGTTGGAAGTTTGGACTAACTCGTGTGGGCAAGACTGGACACCAGGAGGGGGGTAACAGCGAGGGTTGTCGGTAACCGGTCCAGTGACATGGCTTCGAAGTTTAGTAAGATTGCTCGATAGCTTGTAAATCCAGTTGACAGCACCAAGGTAGACCTCACCGGTTTTATTGTGGACCACCAAATGAGTGAGTCCTCCCTCCGGTGGGGAGAAGGACAGAAAGGAAGATGAGGATGGCAAGGAGGTAGTGGGTTGGAAGAAGATAAGAAGAAAAAGGGTCAGGCGGATGAGCAGGAGAGGGTAATGGTGAGAGGACATGGTGGTGAGGGAAGGGAAGGTGTGGATTTCTAGTAAGTAATCCTTGTTTGGTGGCTCAGTATTGGAGCAGGCTTTGATGATTAGATAAACTTTCAACAACCAACTCCCTCTTCCTTGTGTCCGTCTTTGTCAGTTGATCTTATAACCTCATCCCCTGATCTTCAGCCACATCTGCCAGCAGCCCTGAAGAAGAGAAACAAAACAAAATGTTAGCATAGTTTTCTTTTTTGCACAACATCGAACAACCACACAAAATTAAAGAACCTAACTGCAATAAAAATAAAAACCTGAATATGCCCCAAAACTTTGTAACAGTATCACAGTGTAGGGCCTTCAGGCAAAAATACATAGGAAGCCATAGGCAAATATACTGTACTGTAGGTACTGCAAAAGCTGCAATGTGGGGGTTACACAGAGCACTGAAATACATTCTGAATCAAAGTAATATTTATTACAAGGTCCATGGGGCTTGCCAAAAGTACCAAAAAACCCTAGTGATGGCATGACTGGTTTTGTTTTAGTGACTTGTAGATGTCTGTCAAGTGTTGTGCTGTGGAGAGCAACTTTTAAGCAAAAAGACAGAGTCTGTAAATATAGATTTTGTGAAGGCTCTTGTGGACACCATGCCGTGTACTCAAAATATATAAACAACTCCGATGTACGTCAAGCTGAACACACAAGGAGAAGAGTCCGGATGGATGGATTTTAGACCATTATTATTTAGCATTCGGAGTTGCATGGAGAGTCTGTCCTAAATTGTATTTTGTACAGAGCAACACAGGAGGAACTGTAGGTAGCCGATAAAACAGGGGAGATGGTGAAAAGGGAAAGGAGTCAAAGCTATTTAGCCTTATTTTAAGTCAATACAAAGGCTGTGAAGATGGAAACAAAGATTGGTAAAAGTGAGAATAAAAAGCTGCCTTATTATTCAAGGTTCTGTTCTGGACACTCACTGTCTCTAGTAATACAGTCTAACGATTTGCCAAGTACAGCCTATCCCAGAGGGCAGGGACAGTCTTGACACAACACTGAAAGTTCCAGAATAGGGGGGAAAGAAGCCTTTATGAAGTAAACTGGCAAACATGAAAACCAGTGTGAGCATAAAAGTTTGTTCAGAATAATGAAATATGAAAAAAATATTAAATGTATGTAACAGTTGTATAAACACTCCCAAAAATTAAAGTTTCATTCTTAAAAAATGTATATACTTTGAGGAAAACTATGGAAGTTGTTTGGAAACTGATTCTCGGTAAATATTGTACTTGAATTGAATAGTCCATCATGTGCACCATTTTTGCAGCATATTTTCCCACACACTAGACACGGACCTGGCATTAGATAGAGATGTGTTATTGAGGTGCCAGTAAACAAAAATTAGAAATCTCTGCAAAATCTGGCCTTTTGGTCTTTGTTGGGGCTGTATTTGTACAACCTATTTCTGAAAACCAGTGTAGTCATTGCAATTTAAAATGGTGAAGCAGCAATAACAGGATCTTTACTTCTTTGTTTGTACATGCGAACGTTTCACGAGCTCATTGGTTTATGCTTGACTCAATACAAAGCACAAGGCAAGCGCTTGTTTAATAATGTAGTTTGGTTAGCTAGCTATTCCCGTCTCTTATTTCTGTCTCATTCCTCTTTTCATTAGATCCGCAGACTCTCTTTTCCTAAGACACTTCACTCCTTGTCAATAGTGCCTTTCATCTGCGGCCCAGGCCATGATTACAGTGGCCCAGATGACGATGCTGCTGCCTGTCCCGTCAGGACAATGAGGCCACTGTTCGATCCCACGCACACTCAAACGGGCCGTGAACATGCAGCCCACATGTACAGTATAAGCTCAAAGGCATTGTAAGCAAAGTTGATGCATTTCCATGTGTAGTTTACATAATGCGTTTTATTTCAAAGGCAGAAAACAGTCTACATAAAGCATTCCATACTGACACACAGAAAAAACAGCATTTTCATCCCACCTTCTCTGACGCAGTTTATTAAATCTATAAATAAGTCAAGCACAGCATATGGACACGGTGGTCGTATAGCATTAGCTGCTGGTGGAGCCGAGCGTTGGTGATGTCAGCCATTTGACTAAACTGGGACAAGGAGATAAAAGGCGAAAAGCAAGACATTGAAGCAGAAAAACAAGTTTCTGATAGTGCACGTCTTCCCTTAATGTTTCAGTGAGATCAAACGGAGCAAATGGCAGAGTTTATGGAGGAAAACTTTGGATTAATAACTGTAAATGGAAAACAGAAATAGACAAATGGGACTGGATGTACTTTACTCATCACTGTATCACATACAGACTTTAGAGTTGGGACCTTGCTGTAACAAATTAGGTGTACTTTAAATAAAGCATAAGGGCAAAGCACAATTTTTCAAAATCAGCAAAAAACGTTCACCATTGATTTCCAACCTTATGTCCCAAATGAAACATTCAACATTAACATAACATAGTGTGTTTTAGCAGTTTTCTGTAGTAACAAGAACAATTTAAACCAGCTTTTATGTAATATTACTATTGGGGAAAAAAACAGCACAGCAATGTTTAAAAAGTTCACAAAATTTGATAAACTTGTGTAATTATTGCTTTAACTGAACATAATAGCTTCAAATTGATTGTCATTGTTTCTTAGTATTAAAACATGGATCTGAAACTAACCCCTTCCTGTCAAAGTGTCAAAGTGTACCTTACTTGACAGATCTACAACGTTACCTCTTGGTGAGAAACGAGATAACGTTTTTGTAAAGAAACACTTCATTGTAACCATGCAGCAGCATTTGTCTCAACCCTTCAGTGGAATGCATCATGGATAGTTGAGTATCAATTAAGATTTACCAATTCCCATATGCATGTCGTTGGAGGAAGCTGGAATGCCTATAGAGAACTCCCAGTAGCACCAGATTGGTCTACAGACAGAGAGCAGCTATAGTCGGCTAGCCTGGGAACATTCTCCAATGTTCTTGTTTTGCTAACCAGTCTGTGCACTCACAACATATAGCAAATAAAATCCTGAGGTTGTTAGGGCTTTCCTATGGTCATCTAATATGTTCCAAGAAAAACCTTGAATCAGCTGGGCCTCCCCTATATAAAAGTCTAAATGTGTGTGAGGTGACCCTGAAGCCCACCTGCCACATCAGATAAAGCCGTGGAGACGCTGGGGTCCGTCTTGCGCTGATTTATAGCACTTGGCACATCAATTGCACGCCGAGTCACAGGCCTTGGCCCAACACTTAGGCAAATTTATATGCGGCCCTTGTTTAGCATGGAGCTCACATCGGCGCCTGCTGGCTCTCACTTCGGCACGCATGTGTGTGCAAACCCTGCCTCTATTCAATCTTATTTACAACTCAAACACACAGCGACACACGTCCAAACACATCAACGCCGGCACAAACTGTATGCAGACGGGCCATATATCTCCTGACAGCCGAACCACACCGACAGTCTAAACATTTACAGTAATGCCATTTTTATTGTAAACTGTTTTCTGAAAGCACTGCAGTTTAAATGAAGAATGGTGCAAACAAGTCTCAATTCAATCTCTAGAAGGTGAAGAACACTATTTAATATTCAGAAAGACATGAATCCTTTTTCTATTACATACAGCCTGGTTGCATAGTGTTAATGCCCACTCTGTGACTTTTTAATACAGGTAATACTGGAGGTTATAGATCAACCATCAACCACATTTTCTTCTACAACTTCATCTTTTGGGAACTTGGAGGAGGAATTTACACCCATTATTGTTTAGGTTAGTGATCGTTTTCTGCAACAGATTCAGAATAGTAATGATTAAAACATGCATTTCTGTCAGATTTGGCTGTGTTGCAGCTTTTATGAGTTCTGGCAAATTGTTTTTAACTTTTTGTGAATATAGGACAGATGAGAAGTTAATATTTTTTTCTACTTCTTTTAATTCATGTTTATTTCTATATGGTTGTTTGGATATGCTTAGTTTATGAAAGGAAAATATCTTGCCAACACACTTCAAATGGGTCAAGGTGTGGACTTTCACTAAGTCTTTCAGAAAGGTGTATCCTTTTTTCTTTGCCCATCTGCTGTTAATTTGCTGTTGTGCATTAGCCCATTGTCCCGTTGCATGTCCCACTTTCTGCCATGGGTATCAGTGGGACAGATGTCCTCACATTTGCCTCTAGAATACTCTGGTACTCATTTTTTTCAACATGGCACGTTGCAGTATAAGTATGTGTTGTTGTATACCGTTAGCATCTTATAGCATCTAACATATACCGTTAGCATCCAAGCCATAATGTACTCGCATTCATTTATCTTTTTTTTTTCAACATAGCACATTGCAGTATAAGTATATGTTGTTGTATAATGTTAGCATCTTTTAAAAGTTAGTTTGTGTTTGCGTTAGCCAATTCATATGCATTCATATGGAATTCATTATGCTAATTAAATTCATATGTAAATAAATATGCATAAAAACACTCCCAAAGACTCCCACAAAAACCTGTTGAAAATATAGAACCTAATAGTAGATGTAACAAAAAAATATATATATTAAATAAATAATAATAATAATAGTCATTGGCTCTCAATGTCAAAACTAATTCACTTGCATTACTCCCCAGAACTATTTTGGTGCACTTCTCCATAATGAGCTTATCTTAGACAATGAAGCATACCATGGTGGCTTTGGAACACCACTCACATCCCACTTGTCTCCTTTAAAGTTCAAATTATTGAACATCTTTTTCAAAAGCTTAATTTATCAGCCTGGTTGTCACTGACCTTTATGCTCATGCAGTCAGTCCATCAGCTAATGAAAATGTAACAATAGAATTAGAAAGTAGAATAAAACCTATTCATAAATGACTCCTAGTGATACATTTTCTATTTTATTTTCATTTTCTAACAGAAATGACCGAGTGTGTTTTTCCTCATTTGATTGTGGCGTACTTAAAGGTCACAGGCAAAAAAGGCAATTTTATATTTACATTTACATTTAGTCTTTTAGCAGACACTTTTATCCAAAGCGACTTACAAGTGAGGAAAACAATGGAAGCAATTTTAACAACACAAGGTAACAAAAAGCATAAGTGCACCAAAAACTAGTCAGATTAAAACCCAGCACACTATACAAAGCTTAGGATAAGAGAAATAAGAAAATAAGAAAGGAATCAATAGAAAGGAAGTAGAACTCAGGTGTTGACGCCTGAGGTTTTCAGGCGTTTTCTAAAGATGGCTACAGAATTTGCTGATCTTGTAGCAGCAGGTAGATCATTCCACCAATGTGAAACAGATCCAGAGAAGGTACGTGATATATATATATATATATATATATATATATATATATATATATATATATATAAAACCAATTTAAGGAGACAAGATATTCTAGAAACCATCTTTAGTTATTTCCACAAAAATGAAGACAGAATGTATGTCTTATTACATTTTCACATATGTTAAACTAGATTAGAAGATGCAGAGCAAACAGATACTTCCAAGTATGCAGACCAAATCAGATATGATCAATTTCTTTGTCAAGTCCAGGCTTCCTTTCCTAAAGACCAGATGGCTGTCGAGTCAAGTCCGACTGGGGTCGGCTGAGGACACTGGGGGAAATGTTTCAGAAGGCACTTGAACGTGAGGAGATATTAATTTGGAATTCATTTTTAAGGAATAATAGGTATTGGCTAATAATATTGAGTGCCTTACCAATATAGTGCCAACCTTACAATGCATATTAGTTGCTTGGGTATTCTTTTAATGGAAGAATTCTAATTGGCACCAATGTAAAAAGCAAACTTTATAAGCAAATAATAGCAAAAAGTAGCACCAACACAATGGCAACAGAGAACTGCAATCAAGATGGTGACATGACATAATAATGTGATCGAATGACAAGGTCTACTCTATACCATAAGTATCTTTCAAAAGCTAACTTTTTTCTTTTTTTTCTGATCTCCGATAAAACTATTTTCATCTCCAAGCCATAATGTACCAGCATTCATTTATCTATTCTACAGCTTATCCTTTACCTGCTGCAGAGCCTATTTCATATGCTTCCAACATACAACCTGAACTATTGCCAGTTAATCGCAGGGCTAACACTTAGAGACATACACAGAGAAGCATCCTTTCAATATAGTCATTTTTCACAAAGTTAACAAGTTGAACAAAAAACGTGGCATTGCAAAGCAGTATCATGTGAAGTGGTTAACCTGTGATACTAATATTCAAAACTAGATTCGATTGCATTGAACCGGCCAAGACAGAGATGGGGGTGTACATCATAACTCAAATTAAAGATCTTTTCATGGTCAAATGGGTGAGTAAAAATTTAATCAAAAAAACAATGTGTACAGTGGCTAGCTGTGGCTGACGTTGCAAAAAAGACAGTTGCTTCCACCCAATGCAATGGATATAAGATTCTGATTTAGAATTTTTTTGAATGCCAGCAATTTATATCCTTTTAACACTCTAGAAGCCTAAACGTTTAATCACAACCATCAATTAAATGAAACTCCTTTTCTTGGATGCTAACAGTAAGGTGGCAGATAGCACAAAACAGTTATCAACGTGTCCAAAAAACTAAAAACAAAAGCTCTGAACTAGACAGCTAAATGCCAAACACCCAGACGTTTTTACAGCATCACTACTAGATAAAAATTATATATATATATATATATATATATATATATATATATATATATATATATATATATATATATATATATATATATATATATATATATATATATATATATATATATATATATATATATATATATATATATATAATTTTATATATATATATATATATATATATATATATATATATATATATATATAACGCGTTAACTTGCCCAGCCCTTTTATCGCGTTAACGCATTAATGAATTAACGCCGACAATTATTTTATCGCGCGTTAACGTCGGCCGATTAGTATGGTGAAAGGCGATTTAATGACTGCACGTATGAGCTGCCCTCATCCAGTGCTTAAGTGGGCGATGCGCACCTGTACTCAGTACCGCCACTTCTCCGTGCGCCCAGAACGTGCTTTTAGCGTACTGGTACGCTCATTTCGACATCTGTTTTAATAGAGGTTTTAATCCTTTGCCTGCTCTGCCGCTTTCCAGAGCGCCCTTCACAATGCACGCTTCCTAATTCGTCCCACCAAGAGCAGAGACTACATTACCCATACACCCTTGAGTTTGGCAAGTGAAAGGGAGAGGGTGTGTGAAACGCGCGGGAACTGCATTCACATGCTCTGACTGTAATGAAAACACAAGAGAGACATTTATATTGTTTATATTGTTATAATGTTATGATTGAAGCTCTGGACATAACTTGTTTTTCTATAACAAACTAAACAAAATATTAATGCCCTGTCAGTGGCAAATATTTTTGGTTTTAATATTTAATTTGATTACATTAATGTTTAAGTTCAGATTTACAAGAAATGTTTTAAATGCTGTAAAAAGCACATTATTTGTTTAAAGTGTTGTTTAAAGTGCAAACCAAATATTATTGCACTTTTGTTCATATAGCAGTTCTTTTAAAATGTATGCAGTACACTAATTTTGAATTCATTATTAAATTTTGTGTATAATGCGATTAATCGCGATTAATCACAGAACATTGTGCGATTAATCGCGATTAAACATTTTAATCGTTGCCCAGCCCTAATTTAAATATTGATGATAACAAGCTTGGGGGAAAACACAATTAATTGCAATTAATTACAGAAAATGTGCAATTAATTAGTTAATTTTTTTTAATCGATTCCCAGCCCTAATATATATATATATATATATATATATATATATATATATATATATAATATGTATAAAAATGACTAGTTTTTAGTGCACTTATGCTTTTTGTACCTTGTGTTGTTAAAATTGCTTCCATTGTTTTCCTCACTTGTAAGTCTCTTTGAATAAAAGCGTCTGCTAAATGAAAATGTAAATGAGAGTGCTAACCCCTCTGCCACCATGCATGCCAGGAGGCCTATATCATAATGCAAAAAATATATAAGTTCACACTGAAAACATTCATTCATTCAATGCCCTTGCATCAACATCTGAGTATAGTTGGATGTATGCCAGGTTTACTATTTAGAACATTATATAAACTTGTTTCTGCAAGATCCCTCCTTGAATTTTGATATATTTTCCAGTAATACATTAAGCGTTTTAAATGGCCCATGCGTCTACCACCTGCAATTCTAATAAAGATAAAAGAGGATGTCTGTACGAGGTCGTTGCACCATACAGTGAGTACACAGAGTTTTCATTTACAGTCACATTCCTGCACTGACCCCACACACAGCTGCAAGCACCCAACACCCCCTCACCCACCGCGCTGCACAAAGCACCCACTGGCCGGCTGCCAGCGCAGTATCTGTGAACACGAGCTCGTTTTAATATTAAACATCTTCTCATTGTTAAACAAAGACAGACACACTCCTATCCTCTCTTACAGAATTTAGAGACTTAACAGATGACAACAAGATACTGTATATAACCTTTATATATATTATTACCCTGAGGAAGAATTTCATGGTATGAAAGTCTCACGGAATTAATGTCAGTTCAATTTCATTTTAAAAGGACCATTTTACTATTAATATACAATTGTTGTAAATGAACGCAGTCCCTTAGCACATTTCCTATGGACTAACTGATATTTTTATAAACACATATTTTATCCACACGCAAAAAAGGATGCAAAACAGAGATCCCTTAAAACTTATGTGTTCACTTAAACGCTGAGCATGCATATGTCCATGGTAATTTGATAACATGACCACGCACCTACTTCAACAAGCCAGCAAAAGATGTACTGTAGCTAATAAAGCTAATGAGGCTAACCCCAGTGGCTAAAGTCTTGGACTGATGGAACAACCATAACCTGCTCTGGGACTAATTTAATAGTATCCTGTCAAAGCATGACCATGTGGTTTACATTAGTGACAGAAAAATGGTTGTGTTGTAGTCAAACCTATAACATATCCATATTGGTCTGAACCGGCAGTGGGTCGCAAGCAAATGAATTGCCTGCAGCTGTACAAGATGGATTTTTGTGTATCATTAGTGGAATAAAAAGCTTTGGGACGTACTGGTGTATTGGTATCCTCACAGAGTGGAGTCTGGCAGGTTTGTAAGAAGATTTCAAGTGAAGATATTTTAAACAGCAATAACATTCTTAAAAATCCAGGTATGTGTGAACATAACCCTCAACTCAAATGGGATGATGCGGACAACTCCTAAAAAGTACAGTTTAGTTTCTGTAAAGACACTAAACAATTGAACACTGTTCAGTCGTACATTAGTGACATCGGCAGTGACAGGTGGCACTAAGCCGTCACTCATTACGCGGAGCTGTAATACTGTACTGCAAACACAGAGCAGTGTTTAAGACCTAATCATTCTTAATCTCACTAAGTCCCCTCAACAATGCACCCATTCCCATTCTCACAGCCTTCCACTGTGGAGGGATTTAGGAATATTTTGCAGATAAAGCGAGAGCAATCCTGACAACTGGACTTGTTCACACTGTGACAGATGAGTTCATTTGGAGTGTAATAACCACGGACGTTATTGGGATTTAATGGCAAATCAATGAAGACTTGTTAAATAGGCATTTCAATTGCATTTTAATGACTGTCATGTATTTAAATCTACACCATCTGTCTTTGCTGGGACTAAAAACTAAACTAAACTAAAATGCATTCTTGTTTAAAAGAGAAGCCATTTTTAAGTTGTAAAAGGCAATTAAGCAACCAATAAAAGCACAGTTAATTTCTAGATTTCCGTGTATATGTAATATTTCTCCTTTCTCCAGAGAAAAAAAATGCATCCCAACACGCAGAGGCCCTGTAGAGTCCTGATAGAAAAGAAGTTTGCCAGCTGGATTAATCCTATGAATAGGGTGAGTATATTTTTACTTCAAAACTGTGAGAAATCATGAAAGCACAAGTAAAGATATGCGTGATCCCATCATGTAAAGGTTTTGGTTCAAATTGGTATCTTATCCTGTATCTAGTGGTAACACATGACTTATATCTCTACAACATACAGTATGTTTGCTTTTCCATTGCATACTTACAGAGTATGCAAAACAAAGCATGATACAGCAATTAGCCAGAACTTTTCTAAGGAAGAATGTTTTGTTTCCATAACCCCTTTTTAAAAAAATAACAATGTTTTTCAGGCTGATGACAGGTACTCGGAAAGGCTAGTGGTTAAATGCCATATAAATAGAGCAGCTTAATCATTATAAAGTTGTAGACTTGAGAAGCATTCTTATTTTTCTAGTTGGTTAAACATGTTACCATGGCCACTGTGTGAGTGACTTGACAGATATATTGGATGCACAATGCACTTCTTTGGTTGTTACAATTGGTTAAATGCGAGATACTTAAGACTGGGGCTGTTCAAAATCCGGACATATTTAGGGTTTTTGATGTATCTCCCAGAAAACGGAACAAGGACCTTAAAAACAAGGAAGTTTCCTGTCAACCCACTGTCTACTATCAACAAAATCAACCAAAAACCACCACATTACTAAAATCTGAATACATTTAGGAAAACTCATGTGATAGCGTTGCTGAGATTCAGTGGAAAAATACATAATGACAAAATACAACAAGCCTAAACAGCAACATTTATTCTCTGCTGAAAAGTCAACAGTATGGAACTTGTGTGAGTACCTCCGCCTCTTTGTTTGTCACAAATATTTAGCTCCATTAACGAGTGTCCATTGTGTTATGAGGGCTTTTGAGTATTTACTGCTGAGAATGAAATGCAATAATTCTAAGTAGCATACTTGAACAGAAATAGAAAAAAAAAAAACACAAACAAAAACCACTAACGCAAATGCTGAAATGTGGGTCAGACTTGTCCATTACAATACATAATGTCCTCTTAGTTCAAGGCATATTGTTCAGGCCTAAGTTATTGTTGTCCATTTTTTCTCTAACTGATACTAAAGGAGCAGACCCCGGCACAGGATTCTTTTTTTTCCTAAACTGAGGCATTACACTTGAAACCATGTGAGCATTTTGGCAAATACAGATAAGCAGTCTGCAATACATTTTCAATGAACAAAAGAGTGATAGCGAGGGAAAAGTGCAAATTCTGCATAAACAAGATGGTTTTGGCAAATGGTAACTGACTGACTGTGTGCGTACTGTCACAAAAACACTTTAGCTTGATTACAGAGGAATGTGACAAATCTATAGACAAAAATGATCAGAGACAAGTGCTTGCACTGTCAATAATTGAGGACCAACTATTCTGATCAAAATGTTTGCTGGATGCCATTTTTTATCTCTAGCTTTCAAAAAGGCCATAACTCAAAGGTGGCTTAAGAAGGCTATTCAAAGACTGGATTGATTTGGAATGTGGTATCTTTACAGGGGACCTTTAGGCTTAGGTCACAGATAAATATTTTAATATTTAGACTTTCGATAATGGTGCCAATGTATGAAAAGTGCACATAGGCATCATAACGTGATTTCTTTTGACATCTTTTTGATGCCGCTGATTATGGTTTCCACATAGAACATTCCACAAGGTGTAAAAAAAACAATAAAAATAAAGTTTATGCATTGGAAAATCTGTTTGTATTGTAAAGTGAACTGGGACATGGCACTTTAGAGTAAAAATGAGTTTGGCTAATCGCTAATGGACACCTGAACCTTTATAAATATAATACACTGTGGGAATGAGAACAGGCATGCATGAACAAAAGTCATTCCGTGCTGTTTGCATAAATGACCCATGATACGATTCTCAAGAGTGCATTTCTGTTTATTACAATAAGCTATAATTTCCTGGCAATTAAAGCTACATAACAAACTGCCTAGCAAGAAAGAGAGTTGAAAATAATATTTGTATTTGTCGAAAAACCTTCAAAAGGGAAATTACAGTTCAGTTGGATCGTTCCCATGATGGCTGCACAGAAGTGTGTGTGCTGTCTATTCGGAGGGGACCCTGCAGCTAAAGCCATTTAGAGGGGCTTTAAGTGCATGAATAGGCCCAGAAACACACTTCTTTATCAGGGAATTTGGCGTAGATAATCGAAGCTGGCTCCCAACCGCAGAACAGCAATTTTGCAGTTTAAGGAAATGAGAGGGGTTGTGAGCAGCGAAGAGTGGAGGGGACAGGGAGAAAAAAACAAAAGGGGGAGAACGGAACAGCCCATTCATTTCAAGTCTGAGGGAAGAAAATGACTACAGTGGAATGGGTGAATTTGTGGGAATGGGCTTTGAAAACAACTTAAAAAGGACACCGGGTGGAGAATGTGGCAGGAGGATGGAAAGGAATAGCGCTCACTGATTGGTGGGCACAGTGACAGATGGGAAACTAAGTGCGCACTGTAGTTTCATATCTGCGGGCGAGCAACAATATCACCATCTATCTTGCTTGAGAGACTTTATATCGAGGCGGCAATAGAAAGCGGCTTTATTGTCGCGCCGGTGCACTAACACCAACCATAAACTGAGCCGTTAGTGCAAATGTTCACTCGCCATTAGCATGCTGCGAGAAAAGGCGCTCATTTAGCAACATCTGCTTTACATGACAACAGTCAAATTCATAGCCGGGTTAATGAGCAAGTTACTTTACACCCCGGTTAATGAAACCAAACAACAGCCTCTAAAATACTCAAAAAAGGTAAAATAAAAGTTAAATAAGTAAGAGTAATTGGATTATTTTGGTGAGGTTGTATTGGTGAGGAATATTTGAAACAATTTGTATTTTATTTAGGATTCTACCATTCTCACAATAAGAGGTTATTGAAAAAAAAAGGTAAAGCAAAGGCATCTGGACTTAGTTTTCAAGTGTGAAGATGTTTCATCTCTTGTCCAAGAGTTCAACTGATACGAGAGCTGAGCTTTATCTCTAGAGCAGGGGTCCCAAACTCAAATTACTTGGGGCCTGCAGGAGGCAGAGTCTGGGTGAGGCTGGGCCACTTCAGGTATTCCACAAAAAAATCTTTGTTAAAAACATCTAATCCTCTTAAACGTTCAAACAAATCAGCCCATTTCAAATGATGGAAAAAAAACACAGTACAATCCGCATGACGCTGAATCCAACGCCGGTTACATTGACTTTGTCCAGCTCGAGGTCAAACACAGCAAAATGTTTCTCTGCATGCATCAAGCCTGGCCGATGACCCGCCCCCGGGAGCCATATACTCCACTGTGATTGTTAGGTTTGTTCATCTCCAGCTTGGACAAAAAAAGATGCTATTGTCATAGGTCACGAGCCATTTATTTATTTATTTATATTTAATAGCTCCCTGAGTTCTGTTCTGTCAGCAATTCTGTCAATAATTTGTCAAATAACTTGTTTTAGCTTTTGCTTTGAATAAGAAGTCTTATTTTTTTTTCTAAATTTTGTAGTGATTGTCTAATTTGACATAACCATGAGCTGCAGTTGGATTTTCGCAATATTTTTGGAGTTTCAAAACTTAGGTAACTCCATTTTGTATTGCACCAAGCCAACCGCTTGAGTCAAACCATGGGCTTTTAATTTGACAAATGCAACAAGTATCCTCTTGTTATTAACATGGCTACGCTAAAAGAAGTTAGCTAACGTCTTTTGCTAATGCTTAAAAAATGTGGCACTTAAAAATTGTCTGGAAAGAAAAGAGGTCTGTGCTCTGGCTTCGGCATATCCTTAATCTCATAGTGTTTTATACACACTTACAAACTTTTACTCTTTCAGTGGTTTGTTGTTTCTTCATATCTGCCGCACTCTGGTTACAATATGAATCGTTGTTATGATTGGCTAAAACAAATCTCGTGGTTTGCGGATACTAGTCAGTGCTTCATCCAATCACCTAACAAGTTTCTGACAGAAGGAGCATTCCTTTTGCAAACGCTTTCAACGGGAACCTTCCCGGATGGTTCTGTGAAACAGACTATGTTCTGTGAGCAGTTCTATCTGGCGGAGTCAGGTTAAATCTGACCATAAACCAATGCAAAAATAGAGGCCATGATACCAGAAGATCTATGCTTGGGACTCAAACAAAGATTTTTTATATATATTATGTCGAAATGCAAACACATACATAGCCTTTGCAGCATATGTTTATGTCATGCCTTAATGCCTATTAGCTTAGCATCAATGATTGCTCACAATTCAACCAATAGAAGCTGAAGAAATTCCATTGTCATAGTCAGTTAAATAATACCTTTGATCAGAAAAGAGAATTGCCAAGCCCAGAATATGCTTGTAGTAGGGTCTGTTATTGAAGTGCTTGCAAGGTTAAGCCACTCTATCCAAAAACTGATTAAAATCCAAAGAGGAGCTCCAACTATCCAACAACAAAACAACTTTAAAACCTATCACTCCCAGTTTGTAAAACACCTTGTAAAAGGGACATGTTTGGAGAGTTCAATGACATTATTAATCTCTCTGTTTCCAGAAAAGCGTTCTTTTGATATGCCAGGTTTTGCGGGGCCATTTCCTAATTAAAACCCTCATTTTCTCTGTAGGTGTCAGGTGATTGGCAGGAAGTCAAGAGACAGAGTCCAGACATAAAAAAAAAAACACAGGGAAATGCAGATCAAACGGGGAGTTGAAATCAAAGCCAGTGGTTTATTCGGCGTTTGATGCGGTGGCTCTGCACAAAACATGGCTGTGTCTAAATTGAATCCCTTTTACATTTATACTTTGCCATTGTGCAGTGGTGTCCAAATGTCTGATGAAAACAAATAAAGTCAACTCAAAGTATCCCATAATGCATCGGGAACCAGAGGATGGCTAATGGTCACTAATAGCATAGAGACAGATTTTCAATACAAGTTGCTCATTGGCACAAACGCCACAGAATTTCTTGGCTTCTGGGTTTTATTCCATGTAGAATGGTCCATGGAGTATGCAGTTTATTGTCTTTTACTAAATTGCTTCTGACCAATGGGCTTGAAGGTAGTTCAGTGACGTAACATTTTAGCCAATTTGAGTAAAAGTCTATGATGGGGGGAAATTTAAAATAGTGCAAAATCAAACTATTTTGAAACATTCAGGGGCGCTGTCAGCCGTATATCTCTGTACACAATGGACGAAAGTACGTGACAGTAGAGCAAATTGCCACTAGTGGAATTAGTGACAAAGAGGACGGCCTCATATCCAGGTTTTATATAATCTATAACAATAACAATCGGTAAACTTGCAGGTAAAATTTCAAAATCAAAAAACTGTCTCTGTGTGAAATGCATAGACTGGTAATCTAAGCATGAGCAAGGTCCTAAGGTCAAATTTAATGTGTTCCACGGTGAGTTAAAACAAGTCAATTCATACAGTAATTCTGGTAAAAATATATAAAAAAAACGAAACCAGAAGAATCAGTCTAATCATGAGAATAATAATATGGTATGCTAAAGGTAATTGTAAGCATTGGCAAAAAGCGAAAACCATTGTCAGATGTATGCTACATTTACATTTATTCATTTAGCTGACGCTTTTTATCCAAAGTGACTTACATTAAGGGTTCCATTTAAGTGTTACAGTGTTACAGCTGCAACACCACTGGAGGCAAGGTGGGTTAAGTGTCTTGCCCAAGAACACAACAACAGTACAGTGTTGCCAACTCTTTTCAAAGGAAAGTAGCTAAAGCCTGGCCAAAAAGCCGCTAAATGTCGCTAGATGACGTCATGCGTAAATTAGCATATTCGTGACGTCATTACGTCATCGCGTCATCATACTAAATTGCATACTTTCTTGCGTTCTCCCTGCCTAACGTGCTTTCTTGACAAATTTGTGCTCACATGGTCTCTTTTACTGTAATTTATTATGATATAGCCGACTGTCCCAATAAAGCTCTTCTCATTTCTCATTTCAATTAAGTGATAAGCACATGAGAACAATGGAAATCAAAACGGTCAAACTAAATTCTTTAAATTTAAAATGAAACTTTCTGTCGACTCTTGTTTTTGTTTATTACTTCACAATTTCAACCCTCCTCCTTTATCCGGGCTTGGGACCGGCAAAAGTGACCTAAAAGAGACACTCCGGCGGAGTTTCTTTTTAAAAAAAAATTTATTTATTTATTATTTTATTTTTTTTATACGTATGGTCCACTTAGGAGCCTACAACATGTCACAGTAAAGTATTAACATTTTTAACCGTAATTTCTTTTTTTATTTTTTTACAATATTGTTTTCTTTTTTTTTTTTTCTTAAGTTTAGTTTTTAACCTTATTTTTAACCATACATTTTTTCGACAAAGAACATTTTACATTTTCGAGTCGCTAAGTTGGCAACACTGCAACAGTATGAACTGTGGGGAGAGCAGGAATCGAACTGCCTACCTTCTACAGGGTTCGTACAAGGTGCTTAAAGTGCTTGAAGTACTTGAATTTGACTTTTTGACGAGGTAATTGAAAAGTGCTTAAATTATTTAAAGGCAATATTTATGAATTTACAAAGCAATTTTGAAGTGTATATTTTTTTTCTATAAAACAAAATTAACGTTCAAAATTAACGCCTCAGCCCATTCCCCTCCTTCTTCCCGCCTTATACGTTAACTCGCTCGTTCTGACATCACTTACCTGGAGCACATTTACGAAATGGTATAGAGTAAGACGAAGAAATGTCGGGGAAGTGTAAATTTAATCCAGCTTGGCTGGAAAAGGAACCATATAAAAAGTGGCTTCTTGATGACCCTAAAAGTGTGCATCGTGCACGTTGTAAAATATGCCGCAAATCCCTCGAGATTTCAAACATGGGCGAATCGGCACTGAAGAGTCACATGCAAGGAGCGTCATGTCAGTGCAGTTGCAAGCACTGGACCACCATCCGTCCGAGAATATTTCACCCCAACAGTCACAGAGCAACATGGTGCACAGAGTACCGTGACTTTCATGTTCTCATACTTAGAGTTGCCACAGTCATTGAATACTTTAATGTGCTGTACCTTATTTGTACAATCTTGTTTAATTTTTATTCATCTATTTTCCTTTTTTAGAATTTAAAGTAAATAAAGTATATGTTTGATAAGTGAGACCTCTGATTGTAGTCCTTGAAAATCCCCAAAATAGTGCTTGAAAAGTCCTGGAAAGTCCTGGAATTTCATTATACAGTATCTGTACGAACCCTGCTTCTAGTTGAAGGACGACCGCTCTACCACTGAGCCACTGCTCTCTCATGATGTGTCTGATAATTGCAGCCCAGACCAAACAGGCATGGTTGGGTTTGCCAGTGAATGTCCATTTAGTATGCTGGAGGAAGTGTCTGGGGAGCTTTGGGCATATTTGCTTTGACCCAACCCAACCATGTCTCAGAATAGAAGGATATACAGTATATTGAAAAGGCAAAATAGTTTTGTTATAGCTTTGTTTAAAAAATAACAACAATTAGTTATGTTGAAGCAATGAATCGGTTTATATATTCCTGGTGTATATGTTTGTTGTTTTGTTTTTAGAAGAAATTTCATACATCCTGGCCCAATAGCTTTCAGTGTCCACCTTTCTCTGCATCAACGTGACTCTAAAGTCTCCTGGCTGCATTTACGTGACTTTGGGAGCTGTGACTCGTATCCGTGCCTTTATAGAGTCTGGTTTTTCTGGTGCAGGATCATTAGCTCCTCCAGACGGGCCGGGTGTGGGCGCTGGTGGAGGGCGCAGTGTGAATGCTGATCCATTGTCAAATTAAACTCACACCGGGCTTCTTCTGTCTTTACCGCTGCTCTCTATGGGAGTAACCTTTAGTGACAGCTCAACGGCTTTGTCTGCAAGTCCTCCCTGGAGCTTATCAAGGCAAATGAGGTTTAATGCAACGCATTCATAAGATTTACAGCACTTCCTATACATACAGACAGCTAATATCGTAGCATTTGTGTATTTTATAATGTGCACGCAGCTATTCGCTTATCTCTTTATCTTCTGCAGCGGTCAAGAGCATACAAATTTGATCAGGACTTATACCATTAATTGGCTTCTATTTATCCCCAAGTGATGGAAATGAAAATGCACTTGCAGTCGTAGGTTTAAAATACAAGATTTCAGCTTGTAGCTTGTTTAAAATTGGTTCCTGACGAACATCTAAATATATTTTTTACTACAGTATAGACCTACAAATAACAAAGAAGAAGAATTTTGCTTTCTGTTTTTTTGTGATATGGTGATTGAGATTATGGTCGTTGGGGAAAGGTAGAGGTAGTGGATGGGGCTTGAAAGTTGAAAGGTAGAGTGGACTTTGAACAGGACACTTAAATGTATTATTATTCTAGAGCATTTGTGGTTTAGTTTAAAAAAAAAGTGATTTTGTTTATAATACCAGCCTTTGTAGTGATGTAGTGTCGGGCTATTTTTAATTTAATAGTGTTTTTGGTTAAATCTTACAAAAAGTACAAAAAAGGGATCCCTTGTGTAATATTTAGGTGAAGTTATAAATAGTTTTAAACTCTGTTATTATGTTTTATTGCATTTTTGTAGGGAACTATTGTTCATGTCTTCAGAGAACTTTTATAAGCCAGTAGTTCTTAAATTGTGGCATGAAGGTAGTCCACTGGCATGCAGAAGTTTATCGGATTTGTTTTTACAATAACCTTTTATGTTTTAGTTTTTTTTTTATTTACTAACCGACGGAAACCTTTAAAAAAGCTACAATCCAAATGTTATGTCAAAGTGTCATGAATGTTAAAATATTCATGTGAGAAAAAAATGTTTGTAATGTCAAATATTGTGTATGTTGTTAGACATACTAAATGTCTGTATTTTGCAGCCATTGAGACATTACTTTGAGAGACAAATATTTTTAGAGGTAGTCTAATAAGTTTGAGAATCTTTAATATAAATGGTATTTTTCCTTCCACAAATACAATCTGGCAGATAGCAACGCACATAAAACATAAAAACCTCAATTTTATAAATTGATATGCATAATATGCTTCTATTGTTCCATAGTGGAGCTGGGCACCTGGTAGCTCCATGTTCGGCTTGATTTATGGAGGTTAAAATAATCCTGGCTGCACATAATGATGATAAAAGCCTTTTAGTAGTAGAGTGTTAACTACATGAGTGAAAAATTAACGGGAGCCAACTGAGAGTGAGCGTCAGTGAGAGCGTACTCCAGCAGCCACTCTGGCAGGTCACCAGTCGATGTTTGAAGGAGCTTTATACGTCGACAAATGGAGCTCGCTCAGTCAAATGGTAAAAGCCATGGTTGGGTTTTTGGAGATTCTCTGCCATAGCTCTTGGCTGAATGAGGAAAATGTCATGGTGCAATTTGTAATTTTATATAATACAGCTTTTGCACTTCTAGCCCACATAGTATATACTGTACTAAATACTGTGTCTAGCTATTCTATATTCTATGTATAGTGTGGGTGTAGCTGGGTCCGGACCCCCTGTTGGCCATGTTTAAGGTCCTAGAGGAACGGACCTACCTGAGCGCTTTGGCCTAGACAGTGCCTTTGCTATCTTCCCCACGAGTCGGGCGGTTCTCATCTCGTGGAAGGACACATGGCCACCATCCCACTCACAGTGGCTACACGTTGTTCTTTCCCATCTGCATCTGGAGAAGATCAGGTACTCTCTGGCCAACTCCCTGGGGGCTTAGAAATGCATGGAGGGCTTTCATCATCAGGGCATTTTTGGTTCTGTAGAGTTCTGGAGAAAGTGGTTTCCAGTAAGCACGCCGACATACGTTTGATTGGCTAATTCTACTGTCTCTAACTCCTGTTAGTTTAATGTCAGTGTGACCGCCGGACAAGCATTTGCACAGAAACAACTTAATGGCAACAACTTGCAATTGATCTGATTGGCTGATTTTTTTCCGCCAACAGAAAGACGTGTCACTTAAACAGTATATAACACCAGACCAAGAAACTGTTTTTTTCAATAGCTGTTTGGGGGATTGATGGCCCTCACGATTTACCACTGTTTAAAGACATCTTAACTTTGGTAATACTGAAGCAAGCACAAGATATAGTAAAAACTCGCCATTTTAATGCATTCATTTTCTACAAATAGCTCATTCTCTTGCATGCCAATAAGTCATTTAAAACTAAATGTGAGTAAACGGCATGAATACTTGTTCAGCAACAGGGCCTTGTTGTTCAGCACTCTTATACCGACTCCTACGCACATGCACAAGATATAGGCAATGAAACAAACATGTCAATTGTCTGCAGATAACGTAGAGTATTATAATAATCATTTAGTCATTTTAGACATACCACCACATGCAGCACAAGAGCACTCAAAGACCAAGTTATTTATTCCCACTCTGATGATATTTATGCTTGTCTTCTAATCCTCTCTTCAAAGCCACCGTGCACTAACTGCTACACGTCTTTGGCAAATCCTACTTCAAGTGCGTTGTTTTTCATCTGTGATCGAACGCAATGTCTATTTTTTAAATGAAATATGCAAACAGGACGCAGAGGATAACAGAAGTGTGCTCTCCAGCTGCCTACATGTAGATGCCAGCCGTATCACAGATGATTAAACATCGCCACTTAAATCAGCCGTGCACACACCTACACTGGCCTACACATCAATACGAGGACATAAATATGTCTTATATAGCTTCAAGGCAAGAGGACGCATCCAAACACACGGCAACAAAGCTCAAGCTGTCTTTATCTGAGGTGGTGGTGCTGGAAAGGTATGTGCGTTCTTGATACATGTGTGGACCAGAATAGAGTGTCCCAAAATGATTCTTGGAAAGTGAGGACATTTTGACTGGTATGGCTTTTTTTTGGGTTGAGGTTAAGAAAAGAAGCTAGGGAATGTGTCGATCAAATCTGTGTCGGTAAAAAAAGAGTGAGATCTATGTATGTCTATTCTATGAGTGCTCATTCGTCTTGCTACAAAATGCAAGTAGGGGCATTGGACATTATTCTGCCCGCCTTCAATCCTTCTAGTTTTTTGGTAACATGAGCCAAATGAGAGTGAACATCTTGAAGATTAAAGTAGTAGCAAACAGATTATTTTTGGTCCCTCAGATAATTATTATTTTTGTTTATATGTATGTGTGTATGTATTGGGAGTCACATCTGTGTCTTTTTGTGCAGACGTGACCTTTCCACACAGATCTTTACTTCCCGGCCTGCCGCAACACCGCTAACACAATTACACTTGGCTAATGAACACGGGACCCAATACAGCTCCGTCGTGCATATCAATCTGCCGTAAAGGCTACATTTGCATCTTTGATATAAATGAAAGTCCTTATTAAAAAGCCAAGGCAGCGGCGCGGATCAGACGGAAGGGGATGGCTCATCTCAATCGGAAACATTTAACTCATCACACGCGCTCCCGCTTGCCTGTTAAATTACACCTTCCTTTCTCCTCGTCCATCTGTCCCTGAGGGTCAAACTGCTAAATCAGTCGGCTTAGAGGCTTTTGTTAGTGATGAGTGTGCGGTGGCATCGCTCATATTGCTTCTATTGTCTGGCCAACTGTTCCAAAAGTCATTTCATTTGGACAATAGGACACCTCTTATGTGCCAGAAATTAAGAATTATTTATTTAGTGGTTTGCTGGTAATGATAAACCAGCCAAGCCTGACTGTGTGGAAACCTATTTGATTGAATCGCTCAAATTTTTTTGCATCCATGTAATGAATTGTAAATACACTGCCGCAACAAAGTAAAAGGGCTTCACCTGAAAAGATTCCAGTGCAAAAACATGATTAGATGAGAACAGCCTGAATACAGCCGTTTCATTAGCAGCAGCATTCGTATTTACTCAAAACTCTCAAAGGACCTTCTTACTTGAATAAAATGTCAAAATAAGGCAATCACTAAATATGAGGATAGTTGCACAGGTGAATTATTAAAAGAGCCAAAGAACAGCCGCCATGGACAGAAACAGCTCACTGTTTGTTCCATGCATTAGGGTCAGAGGGCCCCAGAAAGTAAACCCATCTTATGTGCAAGTTAACAATTCAAATATTTTTAGATGAGTGGTTTGTTTTTGTCTTGTTGCATTAATATACATTTTCTCTTGTATAATACCAGTACCATTTCATGTTGCAAAGTTAATAGATATGGCTAGGCTAGCAAAACACCAAACCAAATTGCAAAATACATTTGGAGCTGTGACTTCTTCTTCAAGGCTATTGTTGGCATAATGATAAATAGTTAAATCGAAATTCAAATAATTATTAAAACACAGCGCTTATTTATTATTATTGTTTTGCAAAGCTATTTCAGTGAGGAGCCATTAGATACAACTCTGGAAAAAATTAAGAGACCACTTCATGATCAGTTTCTCTGGTTTTACTATTTATAGGTATGTGTTTGGGTAAAATTAACATTTTTGTTTTAGTCTATAAACTACTGACAAATTTTTCCCAAAATCCAAATAAAAAAATTGTAATTTAGAGCATTTATTTGCAAGAGGATAGTGATGACCACAGAAGTGTTTTTTTTTATACTTTTCCTTATTAAATAAGATTTGGTTCAGGTGATCACCTCATCAGTAGAATGAGATGTGCCTGTGTTGGGATTCAACAGACATTGGAATGGAATGGTTTCCAGACTTGTAGAGATGCTGATTACTAGAAAACATTGCAGTGGTCTCTTAATTTTTTCCAGAGCTGTATGTGTATTTCTACAAAACCTTTTTATCAGTATAAAGTCTATGTGACAATATTTCGACATTTTCATCAAGCTTATATTATAATAATACAAATATGCTAATTATTCTTGTTTTAATATATCACTTTTTGTTTGCGGTTAATGCAAAATGACATCCACCCAACTAACATTTGATGTGCTGTGATGTGAGGATGCTCCAGGTTCATTTTTCTCTTTCACTCTGTCTAACAACCCTCATTGTCTGTGGCCTAAAAAAAAAAAAAAAAGTCTCCTCTCTCGATTGCATTAATGTAAATATATTTCAAATCTCTTGTAAAACCAGGGTCCACAGAGAACGTCTCTAACCCACTCTGCCTTTTCTGTCATTACATATTCTAACTCGGTGGATGTCAAAGTGGTCCCTGAGGGAGATCCTGGGGCCCGGCTACAGAACGGGGCAAAACCTGATTAGATCTCAAAGTAATTTTCCTAAAATGTTTTAAAAATGGATGACGTCTTTTACTCTGTCACCTTTAGCAGCAGCCCTTTCAGAATGACACTTTGACAGATCTGCATTTTACAGACAGGCGTGACACTGAATCAACAGTATCTTTCCTCGAGGGAGAAAATCTTATCAAATGGAGGTATGGGGCCCCATTTGTATGCGTCCAATGTTGCATAGAAAAACATTAGTCTAATTTCACTGCTAATCAAGTGCGATATACAGTTCTGACATGCAGGAAGAGGTCAGATTTTTGAGGCGTCGCATTGGCCTGATTGCGATTGGACGGGGATCCTGGCGCGCTCCAGTCTGGTTTTGATTATCACGTTGAAGAACTCACAGCATTCCAGCTTCACTGCAGGGTCGTGGCCTCTCAGGGAGGAGGAAGTGCATGTGTGTGCGCGCATGAAATCCTTTTGAGTGCAGTCGGGATGAAAGAACAAAAAGAGCAGTGTGCAGTTATTGAAACTGTTGATCTGTCTTGAGGAACACTTGGATGAAGACACTGAACAACTTCCAATAAAGACTCTTGTTTTGAGATAGAAGTTCAACCCTGACCTCAATATAATGTTTCTAAACATAAAGTTTGTCTGTTGAAACCGCTCAAAACTTCAGTTGAAATAGCCAATGACCATCACTTACAGTAAAGACATAGCTTCTAGGGTTTTAAAAATATAATATCATTTCATATGACTCTGTAACAAAATAAGAACCTTTCTGAATGCATTAATACATAAATCTAGTAGATGAATGACAATATGTAGGGCTTATTTTTTTTTTCTAATCCTGCCAGAACAGGATCTGTTTGCTTGGATCTGCCAGCACTTTACTGAATCAACTAAACTGCCACTGCCTCAGTGGTCTCCCTGACAGGACCTGTCTACTACTGTATGTTGTTATGAAGTTTTAGTCCTACTTAGTTTTACTCTTCTTCTCTTTAAGTAAACATCTTGTAATTTTTTTAAAGAAACATAAAACAGCAAACTTCCCCGTATTTCCACTGTTTGCCTTGAATACACCTCTGGATGTAAAACGTTGTTTATGCACTGTTGATAGGCGGACTGTATTTCTGACTGCTCTGAGTCACTTTTTTAATCTAGGATCTTTATTAGAATGTATCAATATTGTGCACATCCATTTATTCCTGAGCAATGAATACCATTTAATTTGCTTACAAGCAGATTGTGGTCTTGCACAACACGCAACACTAATGCATCCCGACACTATAACTCCAACAAATTCAAGACAGACCGAATGTACCTTTACAGTGAAGACTGTGCACCTTTGTTCTGCAGTCATAAAGATAAGATGGTATGCAAACACAGAGTTACAGCTACATGTACATGCTCTCTCTTTGACCTCTTTTTTGATTCTCACAAATACAAATGTATCTACCATAAAGAGCCTAACTAATCACTAACCTCTCCGTGTACATACATCCTGTTACTAAAAAAGAAGATGTATAAAATAGCTGCCATGGTCCACAAAAGCATTTTGTCCTATTAATCTTTTTATGTTTTTGGGTTTCCTGAAAAAAAGCACTGCAAGCCAAATCTCAGGATTGGATTATTACTTAAGCTTCCATGTGCCATTTTCATCAATGCAGAATATTATGACTGGAGATTAAAATTGAGGATAATAGTGGAATTAAAATTAATGGTACAAAATAGTCAATATTCTAAATAAATACACAGCTTTAATCCAATTCAGATTTTTATTAAATAATCAAGCAATATTTCAAAAGAGGCACTGATTACATGACAGCTTCATCATTACAAAAAAAAGGCCACAACATGAACTGAAGTTTGATTGGATAAAGGTGATGAGATGATTGTGAGGATGGTGGATGGCATCTTGAATGTGTGAGTGAGGAGGGAGCGGACAAATCAATGTGGAGAATATATTTTGTAAAACAGACCAAATGAAAGCAGGGTACAACAGAAGGCGCCATCCATATCTGAATGTGTATCTAACAGAGTATATATGAGCCTTAAGTAACACTTTTGGAGCAAGAGTATTTTATTTTTGTTTTACTTACTTATTTAGGCATTTTCTTGCACTGGTTTACTTTTACAAACTCATACCTGGAAGTATAAAATAATCTAACTTGCTACTTCAGCTACGCTTACGTACGTTATCATTTTCTTTTCTCAGTGTAACCTGTGACCTCTCTGGTCATCATGCCGTGTGTCTCAGTAGTTTGTGGTTTTATTTTATAAGTTAGGGACAGAGTCGGTCAATGCTGCTGTTGAATTTCAATGGTTGCTCAATGATGCAAATGCATAGCACTGGCCAGTCAGACCCATTCACTTTCTCATAAAGTGGGTCTGTTTTTTCAGTCATGAATGTTTATCTAAAATGGTGCTTTGTTTGTCTGATTGGGTCCATGTTTTTAAAATACAGATGCAGTTTATTCTGCGTATGTTGGTACCACACCCTGTATTCTGGTTGGTTATATGTTTATCTATTCAAGATTATTTCAATATTCTGGGGCTCATAGAGCAGGCTGTTGAACTCCTGTTCCATGTGATTGGTTCTGACCAGTGGGACAGAAAAGTTACAGAAACTACAAAATATGGAAAAAGCTGACAAACAACACACTGCCCAGCCTGTTTGAAAGTTGTAGGTGTTTTATCAACTACTGCAGGCCTTAGCCGTTACTGAGGAACATTTCTGCAGCAGACTGCTACATGTAACGTATAAAGTATTGAGGCTGCTTGATAACTACTTTTGTTTTATGTTGGACTTGGCAAAAAAAGTAATCAAAAATCTAGCTACGGTGAATATAGTTACTTAACACTCAAAGATGTATAGTTTTGGTTGTAAGTTATCTTCATGTTTTGAAGTAAGGAGAATACCACCAAGTTCAGACACCATGCTGATGTTGACCTGTCATCAGTTCATCTAAACCCAAGAGCACCTTAAACTCTATTGTAATATCAGTGTCATACAGCCATCCAGGCCCCAAGCCCCACTGCTGCTGAACAAACACTGAGCGAGACTGTATTACAACTGGACTCATCCTGACACTGCATTTCCTTCAGGCATGTTTTGGGACACCCTCGACCTGGGGTGAGAGGGGGCGTGAGAGCACAGAGAGGCCTGGCCGGGACACGCTGGGAGTCAGAGACAGAAAGGATGGCTGTTTGTGGATCTGCAACTCTATACTGTAAACAGTGTGACCCCCTGACCAGTACTAGCTGAACCAGAGGATGCTGGGAGAGGATATTCACAAGGTCACTGTCCATCTCGGTGAGTCTCTACATGGTCTTGTAGAGTGAGGCAAACACTGGCATATTAGTGTCCTCTTGAAAGTGTAATTTCAAGGGTAGCAAAACAGAAAAGTGTAATGTAGAGTTTCCAAGTCTAGTGTGATGTCATAGATTCTTTTAAAAATGCTTACTTAGAAGAAGCATTAGAGTGACCGCTCAAAAGCATGTGTCGTTTACATTGTACAGCATGTGACTATGACTCTATTCAAATATCTAGTCCCTTGAGATCTCAGGTGGCGGACATAAGGAACTAATAGCTGATAGAAACGTATGTGATCAATATATATTGATCCAAGGCTATTAAGTAACCCATCTAATCACCTTTTACAGGAAATACATGACATAAAGTATGAAAGATTATTGTCTCAAAGAACTATTGTTGTCAAAGTAAAAACATTCAAAACATAAAATTAGACAATACACAAAACTATGTCTGCCCATTTGGGAAGTTATAAGAGACACTTTTGGACACACTGGTGAAAGGACAGAGGACTCATTCCAACATTCAGTTCTTATAATACATATATGTTCAAAAATGAAGACCACTTGAGAAAAGCCATTGGGAGAAGCTTGCTATTAGAACATCTTGATGTTTGAGTGATAAGGCTGTTTTTTGGTTTGTTTTTCAAGATATTTTTGGGCCTTTATGCCTTTATTAGAGAGACAGTAGATTGTCAAGAAACCGGATGAGAGAGACATTGGGCAAATCACCATCCATCCATCCATCCATCTTTTTCCGCTTATCCAGGATAAGTGAATAAATTTGTGGATTTGGAGAAGGCATTGGACTGTGTCCCGGGGGAGCTCTGAGAGTATGGGGTCCGGGGCCTTTGCTAAGGGATGTCCGGTCCCTGTACAACTGTAGCAGGAGCTTGGTTCGCATTGCCGGCAGTATGCCAGGACCTTCAGTGTGCACTGGGACGGTTTGCAGCCGAGTGTGAAGCGACTGGGATGAGAGTAAGCAAGTCTGAGACCATGGTTCTCAGTCGGAAAAGGTTGGCTTGTCCCCTTCAGGTTGGTGGAGAACTCCTGCCTGAAGTGGAGGAGTTCAAGTATCTTGGGGTTTTGTTCACGAGTGAGGGAAGGAAGGAACGTGAGATTGACAGACATATCAGATGCAGCAGTTCCGGTGCAGCTGTTGTGGAGAAGAAGAAGCTGACCTGTAAAAGCTCTCAATTTACCAGTCGATTTATGTTCCCACTCTCACCTATGGTCATGAGCTTTGGGTCATGACTGAAAGAACGAGATCGCGGATACAGGCGGCGAAATGAGTTTCCTCCGCAGGGTGGCGGGGCGCTTCCTTAGAGATAGGTGAGGAGCTCTGTCACTCGGGAGGAGCTCAGAGTAGAGCCACTGCTCCTCCACATCGAGAGGATCCAGCTGAGGTGGCTCGGGCATCTGTTCTGGATGCCTCTTGGATGCCTCCCTGGGAAGATGTTCCGGGCGAGTCCGACCTAGGACACGCTGGAGGGACTATGTCTCTCGGCTGGGCTGAGAATGCCTCGGTATCCCCTCGGAAGAGCTGGAGGAAGTGTCTATGGAGAAGAAAGTCTGGGTATCTTTGCTTAAACTGCTGCCCCCATGACCCTGCAAATCACTCGAGTGAGATTCATACCCAGGTCCTCCTTCATATTTGGCATGCACTCTATCGACTGAGCTAGGGGCGCCTCCTGAAAAGGCAGATTAAACTTGAGGAACTGTAATTCAGAGTTCTCCAGCTGGATCCATTTCACACTTCTGAGTTACATTTCTGCTTAAAACAGCAACCGCAAGTATGATTTAAAAATACCAGAACAAAAATTCCATTCCTTTCCCATGTCTAGATTGAACAAAAATATTATTATTATTATATATATTATATTATTTACCAAAGCATGTCGGGTTGATTTAACCTCTGTCTCTGGGGTAGAACTCATCCACTGAGTCACTGTGCTAACTGTACGAAGCCAATAATAATAATGAGTCATCACCCTCACTTCTTTATTTATTGGCATGCAGCAAAGCTCAATAGAATCATTGTGAATTAATCCACCACAGTTATGTTTGGCTGTAGTGTTACTCTCCGCTCCGAAAATGCCAAGAAGCAGTTAATAAATTAAGCTGGGTCGTCCAGCTGCAGTGAATCAGGCCCGACTGGTAATCAGAGCTGACCTTTGGGTTTGAATTAAAGGCTCAAGATTAAAGCTAACAAGGAAATCTATAAGTGGGCTGGGATCATTAATCCCAGCGACATAAACAGTGATTGTATATTTACTGATAATTCCTGAACTGCAGTGGCTCATGGGATTCTGCAAAGTTTGGACGCCATTTGTAGAGAAGCACCTGGGAGCTACTTAAAGAATAATATGCAATGACCCAAAATATTAGCCAAATGTTAATAAATCAAATAGGTTCAAAATTGCTCAGCACAATTTCTGTTATATTTGTTTTATTTTTTAATTCACAATTGAGCCTTAAACACAAAAGAGTGTGTATAAGGACCTCATTTGAATCTAATCTAATCTAAATTTCTAAATATAGAAAACCAAAAAGTGCTAAAATTGCTTTGTGCATTTAATGCCATATTAGTTGATATTGAAATGATTGATTAAAAAATGGTTAAATAAAATGTGTGTATTTGTGTAATCATTCAAGACTAAGATCACTGCACAAAAGAAGATTAAAATATTGTTTGGGGCAGGGTGACCATATTTCCAATGCTCCAAACTGAAACAAGGGCTTTTCTTCCACTAGGACTGCTACTATTGTTTCACTAAGAACTGTAAAGATGTAAAACTGTATGTCTATATGTTTGCATTATATATTTTTTTAAGTAAATTTTTATTGGTCGTAAAATAAACAAAAGAATGGTTACAGACAAACATATATTTGCATCACTGACACATTAGCGTCTGTTGCTGATGATGCAAAAGCCTTTTGCTGAATTCTAAGCTCACCGACTGGTAAAAATAGTGACATGGCAACTGTATTAACTGTTGACAGTCTACAAAATAACAATTATATCATTGTTGTCTTACAGTACAAGGACTACACCTTTAACCAAAGGACACAGAAATAGAGAAGAATCAAAAAGTGCAGTTACAGGACGCTTGTATTAAACTTTTGTAACACTAGATTGAGGTTTAAGTCGTGTGCGCACAAAATATGGACCTTTAGATATTTAGTGGGATTTGGGACAAGAAGCTTGAAAGTGGGACACTTTGGTCACAAAAGGACACAGTAGTAGTAGTAGAGTTGTCACTCTATGGTTGTATCCATTTGCATATTTGATAAAATGTCACTATGGTTCTAATCCAACAAAAATAATTGTTAGAGAATATTGGCATTGTACAAGTCATCCTAGTTTGGATGGGTACATCTTGGACAATCGCCATTTAATCGCAGGTCTAACACTTTTATTCACTGTGAGTCACTTTGATGAACCAAAAGATCCATGATGGGGTTTGAACTTATGACCTTCTTGCAGCAATCCTTTGCTTTCTTCCTTTTAAATCCTTTTAAATTAGAATTCTAGCTTTGTGAAAGAATCTTTGGACACTGCTGCTCTACAACTGGAACCTTTCCGATGCCAATTCTTCTAGGTGACCACATTCCATTTCTACATATGTTTGTTTCTTTGCTAGTATTAGAAAGTAGTAGTTTCAATCGTGAGTCGCACCAAACGTTTTGGACCGTGTTCAGCCAATACATGATACACTTCTCACTTCCTGGAAGTTGGCGGAGGCCGATGTTTTTTTTCACAGGCTCAAACAGTTTATTTGTAAACTAAGCCAGGCTCCATATGCTTTTTGTCACACAGCCGTGGAAACTATTAACACATTCAAAGGCACTTTTTGTTCTGGTTGAATGGCTGCGCTTCCACCTAAAAACAGTCCTGTCAGGTAGCCAGGCCTGCAGTTCTGCTTGAAGGGACAAGAAAGAGACGGAAGAAAATGCAGAAATAATAGGAAGTCGAATGTGTCTATGTGTATGCAGAAGAATGGAAAAATTAAAGAGAGTTAACATTGTTATCACTAAAACAAGAGAACCAGAACAGCAGAGGATTTTCACTGAGACCAAGTTTAATGTATTTGAAGAAAAATGTATATATAAATATAATTTATACAAAATATATTACTATCCAACCGTGTACACACAACCATGTTTGTTTGTAATTTCATAAAACAAAATTATATTGTATATTTGCAAAGTATGACAAAAAGCTAAGGAATATCTACAATGCACAGTAAAATGTATTTGGTACCTAAAGCCAAAAAGGTATCTCACAGTGAGCATAAAAGGGGCTTTTTGCCATCTGGCCATCCATAAATGGCTTATCAATCACTAGGTTTGACAAAGAAATGAAAATCAAAAGAAACTAAATTACATAACGATGTGGCAACGTTTAACAACGTAGGAGAATGAAACAGATGGAACACAGAAATGAGTAGCATCTGTCCAAAAAACACCTGTCTTTTAATGGAGTATGTGACAAACAAGTAAATTTAAAAGGCAGCGTATAAGTTGCATACTAATCTTCCTTGTGTTTGGAGATAGAGGATTGTTAAAACAAGCGGCCGATAAAAATCTAGTAATCTGGCTGAGCTAGCTCGTTTCTGTTACAAACTCATTCATTTCCCTGAAGGAGCTAGAGATGGGGGTAACTCTGAGCTCATACACTCCAGATGTTTGAACAGAGCTGATGGAGTCCTTGCGTCAGACTGGTACTTCCCTTCACACTGTCGTTGGGGTTGTTATAGTCTTTCAACAGTTTATGTACAGGGCAGACATAAATGAAAACACAAAATCAAAGCATGAATGTCAAAGAAAAAGGTTGGAATTTAATCAGGACGGGAAGATCAGCAGTCTCACTTTTAAACAAAAACATTAAATTGAATATACACTATCACCTTTGAGTGTCTATATCTTATATTATTCTAGACTGCCTTTTGACACTTACTATTCTTGTCCCAGAGTTCCATAAATGTCAAATCCTTGCACTAAAGCAACAGAAACAGAAACTAAGACATTTACATTTACATTTATTCATTTAGCAGACGCTTTTATCCAAAGCGACTTACATTACATTACCAGTGTTACAGTCACTGGAGGCAAGGTGGGTTAAGTGTCTTGCCCAAGGACACAACGACAGTATGAACTGTGGGGCGAGCGGGAATCGATCCTACTACCTTCCGATTGAAGGACGGCCACTCTACCACTGAGCTACTGCCGCCCTTATACTACTGCCGAGTCTATAAGAGCTTATAGACTCTCTAATATACTGAGTGGATATGTAAAATTTAATTGAATTATATAAAATTGGAACAAGGAGAGCCTCAGGATAAGATCTAAAATGACCCTCTAAAATGTTTTTGGACAGTGCATGTTAATGAAAATTCATGAGACACAGCCAACTGTTGTCCCAAAATTCTCTTGCATTCATTCACCAGTGCTGTGTCACTGTGGGCCAGGTGGGTTAAGTGTCTTTTCCAAGGACACAATGTTAGTATGAACTGTGGGAAGAGCAGAAATCAAACCGCCAACCTTCCACTGCGCCCCCATTTGACTTGATTGCCATTGTTCAAACAGTGTGCAGATTTATGTCCAGCTTTATCTGAACTGGCGATGACCACACAAGTTGCCACAGTGACGGATACCTCAACAAAACTGAGAAAAAAAACAAGAACTACCATTCCAGCCAGTTCCTCACCAAGACACAGTTGTGGTGATCATAAATGTAACATGGTGACATTTAATTGCTCCCACTCTGGATGATAAAAAGGGTTGAGCTGCTGTCAAATTATATATTTAAAGATTATTCTTAGTACAGATATTTAAAAGATTATGCTCAATATCTGCTGCATTAAATGGCTGTGACTTGTGTAATGTGTAAACTTAGGGATGATGCCACATCCGTCTGCGGTAAATTGTGTCTTCAGAAAGACAACCTCATTGTAGAACTTCTGAAAACATTCTCTCATTTTTGTGGCGTGTAAATGTTGTTGGCTTGTGAATGAGATGCAAATGTGCATTTACAAAAATATCTGTTCTTGGCCTGAAAGTGATGCAGTGATTACAACTTGGAACCAGAGTGGAAATTTGACAAACGCTTTAGTGTTTTCCCAACAAAAACATGTTCGGTATGTACACATCCAGGTCCAGTGTGTATCTAGGGAGGTCAGCTGAGGTCATACTCTCCGATGGAAGTGTTCGAAGGTGCCAGTGTTCGTGCGAGGCGCCAGAACCGTTGCTCAAGCCCGTTCTGGCCCGTTAGCCCTTTTTTTTTCAGCCTGCAAAATGTGGAACAAATGCACATGCGAGTCCAAGCGTGAAGCAAAGTGCCAGAGACAGGGAACGGGCCGAGGACAAACACATAAAAATCCATCCATGGCTCCATTAGCCATGTTTGAGCTACAAGTCTGGCACGGCTCAATCTGGCCGAGGTTTGGCATTAGGGAGTAAAGTTTTACAAAAAGCAGCTGCAGAGAGGGTTTGGGCAGAACAAGGGGACCGTTAGACTTGGAAATAAGGACAGATATGCAGGAAAATCATTGGGAATCATTGCTGCGGGACTGAACCGGTTCTACTTTGTAAAAGACGTCCCGTTGAAAGTATCTTGGAAACACTGGATTATTATTAATGATGTTCTCGATAAGGATGTACATAATGGTTTGAAGATGTTAGATGTAGTGACCGGATGAACAGTGCAAATGTAAAAGCTGTTTAATAAAATTATTCAGGTAATAAGATGTTTAAAGTGGTACAAAATGCTCTAATGTAAATGTTAACTGACTAATATTGTGTGAAAATGGCCTCTGTGTGAGGTTGGAACGTCATCTCAAAGCAACATTTACACTAAATCTTTTATAGGAATGTCCTTCAAAATGTTTTATCAATAACTTGGTTCAAACCAACCATTCAAAAAGTTAGCTGAACCCATAAAAAGTTGAAAAGTTGGATCTCAGCACCAAAAATAGTTGTTGACCTACATGTTTTGTACTACACTGCCTCAGAAGAGAGCTTTGTTCCCCAATAAAATTCTATTAAAATAGACCAGTTCACCTGAAAGTATCAAAAACTGCTGACTCCCAGAACAGAACAGAACCAGAGACTGAACCATAACAGTTCCCAAAAGCACATGAAAGCCTCATCAAACACTGTAGTGACATTTCCATAAATGGATAAAATTTTGTTTTTTTATCGCATTTTTTGGTGCAAACAGTCAACAGGTTAACCTTGCGCTGCAGATTTGCGAGTTCTTAGTTTAAAAACGCGATAACCGTTAACAATGTAAACAACATGGCGCTGATCTGATTGGATAAAACTGCGTTGATAAATCCAATCACCGACCAGGTATTCCTTTAAAGTATCTGCCCTTTTGCAAACTCTTTCAACAGGAGTCCTCCCAGATGGTTCCTATGGAGCAGTTCTATCTGCCAGAGTCAGGTTCGGTCAATGTGCCAATCTCATGTCCATGCAGAAACACTACTTAGCTTTCTTGCCAATTGAAAATGAGTTAAGGGCATTATGTGAGCTGGATGACAGAAAACTTTAACAATAGGGCAGTATTTATTTTAAAGAGCATACAAAGATCTATAGTTGCCACCTTTGAAGTATGATCCTACCTGCTTGCATTAAGATCGGCGCACATCCTGTCTACAACACCAAATGGAATGGAATAAAGATAGATACAAGCCAAAACTATAAAGCTTTATCTATTTTTCTTCAAGCTTTTACAAAATCCAAGTAAACATCTGGTTTATTTGCTTCTCAATGGGTAATGGTGATTTACTAGAACTAATAAAAACATAATTAGCATTTTTCTCTTTGCAACTTAAAAAAAAAATCACTGTACACAGCAATTGACATTCATCTACTTTTTAAACAATTTTCTGCAAAATTATGAGCATATGTGTATATCTTCTTTGCAGATGCAAGCACAACCAATGACACTGTCTCTTGAAAACGCTGTCTCTGTAAATAATGACAAAACCTCCAGCTGTTAGTAAACCTCTTGCTGTCATCATCCATCTTTCCTTACATCATGTTTAATAATGCTTTTAGTGACTCAGCGTTTATCTTATACCTTCATCAAAATGAGCTCATACCCAAAGACACATCTGCAGCCATTTACCGTCAAACAGTGTGAAGAGTGGATCTAATCAGAGACGTTGGAATGTGACCTATGACCCTTACCAATGACCTTCTGCAGCCGCTCAAACCACTTTATCTGATTGGTCTGTCTGCCGTAGTAATCACTTCCAGAACCAAACACAAGGCAAAACCAGGGACAGACTGAGGGGGAAGAGGGGAGTGAGGACCCAGCAGGTGAAAAATTGTTCAAGCAGCAGACGGGCAATAAATTCTGTGAACAGCTAAAAACATGCTAAAGCAAGCGCTGAGGTGGGAAGAACTTTAAAAAGAACTTTTCAGGAATAAGTCAAATGCTGTGGCAAAACTCAAATTAGACTCTTACCTTTCCATCCATATCCTATTTATATCCTGCCTGTAATGAACGTTTGAGTTGATTTGATGGGTAATGACTAGATATATACACTTTGAGCCGCACCTGGATTCTAGCGAGATTTGTGAGTTTACAAATTCATGAAAATTCATGTGGGTACTCATTACAAATCTACTCACTGACCACATATTTATTGAAAATACTGATCTTTTGAAAATGCTTTCTATGGAAACCCTCCAGATGGTACTGTAGCATGTAAGCATATCTCAGATATAAGAACTGCTAAATGAGAAAGCACATTGATATTTCTTTCTGACCTCTCATCATATTTTACCAAGGTAATATAACAAAAGAAAAATGTATACTTTGTATAATTTTAAAGTGAGCTCAAAATCTGACCTCTTTCCACTTGATTTGTTTGACATTAGACTAGGGGTGGGACGATGTACAATTGCTCATTGCAATGAAAACAGTAAAGATTAATTGATCATGGCAATTTTGCATAACTGTTCATCGAGATAATTGCCAGCTGTTTGTTTTTTTCTCACCACAATGCCATTTGGACATATTTGTTAAACAAATAAATGATCTTCGGAACAGGATTGTTATCAGCTGGCTCCACATTAACGGTTTTCCGCTTGCTTGGGGTAGTCCTTAGTTTTCTCTAAACGTCTCAATTATCAAGTGCCTACTGACGTAGCCGAAGCTGAAGTCTGTCCAGACTGGGATGTTTAGGCCTTGAGACTATGGTCACACTGGTGATTTAAGACAAAGATATCCAAATGCTGCCTCGCACTGTCCGGCTCATTTTTTTTCTTTTTTTTTTTTCTGTTAATGCGCGACTGAAGAGCAAAGGCTTTGCTAAACTCGCGCTGAAATAAAACTTCATTCTGTGTCCAGCAGCGAACAGGGCTGTAGACTATAGTTTGTTAAACAAAAGTTAGCATTTATATATTATTATTATTATTATTATATTATTTTTTATTTTATTTTTATTTTTATCTTTATATATTTGCTGCTCTTTATATTTGCTGCTCTTTTATTACTTATACTTATCTTATTTTTATTTTTTAACTTACTTGTGTGACTTATTGTGTGACTTTTTACTGTGGACGGCAAAGTAAGAATTTCATTGTACAGGGAAACATGCTTTCTGTCTGTACACATGACAATAAACACTTTGAATCTTGAATTGAATCTTGAATAATTATCGCTTAGTTAATCACAATTATTGTGGCCATGATAATTGTGAAACAAAATTCAAATATCATCCCATGCCTTTAGAGCTATAGAAACTGAAACAGATCTAGTTGTAACATCATCCACTCTCACTTTACATATACAGTATATTTATGCAAACATTGGCCAATGATATGCAGTGTTGGGAAAGTTCTTTTTCTACAAGAACTAGTTCAAAGTTCAGTTCACAATTTTTAAAATGAACTAGTTCAGTTCAGTTCAAACTTCAAAAATTTGAACTAAGTTCACAGTTCCAAAAATGAACTAGTTCATAGTTCTTTTTTCCATATATGTTGCAGTGTTGGGAAAGTTTATTTTTCTAAATTATTGCCACAGCCCAGTTCATACAGTAGAATGACAGACAGCAATTATTTTATCAGTTTTAACAATGAAGCTATGCGTTAGATTTCATTTTCATATCCAATTTTCAATCCTTATCCAACCAGGCTTTACATTAGCATTGAGGGGACATTGTTGCTTTAATGCTTTGTTGCTGTCCAGTCACTCCACACTAGTAGCAGCTGCAGCTTTCAACCCTACAGTACATTCTCAAGAACATGAGGAAAAACATGCTGCTTGAATGGTCTTTTTTAATGAGGAATTATTCAAACAAAAACAGGACAGTAATCATTAAGGTGAAAACGTTTTTAAATTTTTATAATTTTCCATTGTCCACATGCTAAAACAGAATATTGGAATCCTGGAAAAATAGACCAGGCAGGTTCAACAAACAAGTTACATGAATGAATTTAAATGATCATACGCCACACTACAGCCTGCTGTCGCCTCCATGCTTTATTTATTTTTATTTTTTTTGATGACGCGTCACGCATGCGGTGAAGCAGTGGCTGGTGTTGCCAGGTTTGGTGTTTTTCCGCTACATATTAAGACCCGTTTGCGGCTGGTTTGTGGTGAGTTTTAGCCGGGTTTTCGCCTGGAAGGCTCTATAGAAATCTGGCACCTTATTGAACGAAGTTAACCTGAGAGAGCGTGCCGTTCACAGACACCAGAATGAACGAGTTCACAGTAACGTTTGTCAGGCAGTAATTCAGCACGTTCAGTTCACGTTCGCCCAAAATATGAACGAGTTCATGAACTATCGTTCAATGAACGCGTTCAGGCACTGATGATATGTATAAGCAGATATGGCACTGATGATATGTATAAGCAGATATGGCACTGATGATATGTATAAGCAGATATGATTTAAATGGTAAATGCTGTTCATTTATATAGTGCTTTTTTTATCCCTTTCTCGGGCACCCAAAGCACTTTACATGATGCTTTTATTCACACCCGGGACAGACAAAGAGGGACGCTGCCAGACACAAAGCGCTCACAGCCTTCTATAATCACCACCAAACTCACCTCTTCATACACCAGTGCCACAGGTGTGGGAATCGAACCAATCCAACCTTCCGGTTATAGGACGACCGCTCTAACCCCTGAGCCACTGCACCCCAGTTTATCTGTAGCAATGCACAGTGAAATGTTTTTTGCAGCCAATCACAACAATGGCTATCACAATATAGCTATCCATAAATGAACACAATTTAGTCTTATCAGATATTTAGTCTGAAAGGTTCTGTTTGGCATAACAATGAAATAGAACAGTTCTACTGAATTCAAAGGGTAATACATTCAGACGCAAATATGATGCAATCAAAAGCCAATCTCTATAGCTCTTTAGCACCATGTAGAGGATGTTTGTTCACTAAAGCACTAATCTTCAACTCATTTTTTATGTGTATTCCTAAGACTATATTGTATGTTTTTTTAACAACTTTGTGCCATATTGAACATTAAAAACAAATGAAAAATATTCAACCTTTCAAAATAAGAGCCTGATCTTGGCACCTTTCTCCATTCATTCACTAGAGTCCTCTGGATGGTTTCTCTCTGCTGCAGCTGAGGCTCATGGGTATGGTATTTGAAGCCATCTGCCAAAAACAGATGGCTGAAAACACATGATGTTTGAGAAATGCAGCAGGAATTATTAATACTAATAGCCCTCATTTGCTTTGCACTAGCCCATTACAATATTCAGGTTCGAGCAGGTGTCATCAGTGAGAAGTACAAGTTTGAAAATCTTTCATTGTTTTGTCACCAAAAGTGTTTTGTTTCAGCTCATTAAATGTGAAAATGTGCCCATTTTCTCTGTGGCTAATGATAACGTTTTAAAGGCTTAAAGAGGAGTATAATTATCAGATAATCAAAGTCAGTAGCAGGCTTATCTATCATAGAAAATGCTGACAGGAGACAGATCCATACCACAAAAGGAAAATGGTTCGAAAATGCATTTGAAAGAGAATGTTCCCAGTAATTGAGTTAAATTTTATACTGCCATCATTACTGAGCAGAAGCAGTAGTATGTACAGTATATATATATATATATATATATATATATATATATATATATATATATATATATATATATATATAGTGTATGTATGTCGTCCCACCGAGAGCAGAGACTACATTACCCATACACTCTTGAGTTTTACAAGTGAAAAGCGCACAACTCAACTCAACGTGGTCGGAGAGGGTGTGTGAAACGTGCAGGAACTACATTCACATGCTCTGACTGTAATGAAAACACAAAAGAGACATTTCTATTGTTCATATTGTTATAATGTTATGATTGAAGCTCTGGACATAACTTGTTTTTCTATAACAAACTAAACAAAAAAAAAATATATATATATATATATATATATATATATATATATATATATATATATATATATATATATATATATATATATATATATATATATAACGTTTTTTTGTGAAAACAGATTTACAAAGTATTAGAAACACGATTGAAGACTGTTCAGGATTGAAGTACGTTGATTATATTCACTTTCGAAAAGATTTTTGTGCAGTGCATTTTGGTAAATGTAGTTTAAGTTGCTAGCATACAACAACTCACAGCTCCAAAACTGAGAGCCTTTGAAAAAGGGCTACAAATACTTCAATTACTGTATTATGCCTTGCTCTGTTACAACATGTAGAGGATGGTCCATGTTGTTCAATATAGCATACACCTTGCTAAAATGACGATACAATTCAACACTTTCTTTATGTAGTTATACTTTCCTAAAACTTTATTATATGTTTTTGTGTTAACGTTGTGACATACAATTGAACATTACAAACAAATAAAAAGGAAATCCTTCTTGCTAGTTGCTGCATGGCAGTAGTGCATTATGCTAGCAGTGTTCAAATGCAATAATAAAGCGAGGCTTTGCCCTGTGTTCCCACAATTTTTCCACACTAACGCCTCTAAGTCACTCTTAAGCAGCGCCACGAGCAGCCATCCCTCACGACCGCTGCTCCCCCACTCAGGTGCTTGCCTCGGGATTTCAGTTTTTTTTTTTTCCCACCTCAGAGCATCAGCATGCGGAGAAAAACCCATCAGTAATCCCCTGCTGCTTGGCTTTCAAACTGCCTGCCCCACGCTTGCTGTAGGTCACTCACACAACATTAAAACCCAGGACCAGACCCTCTTCCGTAGTTCGTAGCAAAATATTGACTCTGGAAGTAAGTTGAGGCCATAAAAGTGTTTTGATTAGGTTTATGGAAACAGTGCATGGTCAAAATGAGCCATTCTGTTATGCTTTGCTGACTTTATTACGCAATGTCATGCTGTTTGCCTGACCCTAACCACGTGTAGCCTAAAAAGTTTAAACATGGCCTTATTTGAGGTGTTACATTTGCATAGAAGAGCAGCGTCTTTATGTGGCTTCTAACAGTAATCCCCTGAGAGACCGCGGCAAAACATCACACACGTGGAACATATCTGTCACACAAAGTGGCCCTGACGATGTTTCTACGATGCACTAGTGAGTCCGGCCTGAGCAGCTGCTCTGACACAACGGCTGCATGAACAGTACATTATTTGGTTTAAGTGAAAATCACCACTTGATATTGGAACTTGATAAACTGAAGTAAAGTCCCTGTCTTACAGTGAGACTTCACTCAGCTACAAGTATAGTTCTTTGGCCTGTTTCTGGTCCAGCTGTGACATTAGTCGTCTTTGATTCTGTCAAACTGTGCAACCACTAGAGTCCCTGTATGATGATGATGGTGCCAGGAATAATTAGTTTCATATCAGCGATGGCAAAAATCACACAGTATGATGGGGGTTTAAAAGTTATTATGCTAACATGTTCAATTGTTGCACCTAAGACATTGTCACACATGGATAGTGCTGGCTATGGGAAGGTACTTAAAAACCATGAGGTAATTGTGGGAATCCAGCAATAAACTGCCTATTACCAAGTCATTTTATTCTATTTTATGTGGTCAAACAAGCCCATAACTACCTATACTGCCTCACTTTTGTTCCGAAACCATCAACAGTTCCAGAGTTATGCTAGATTTCTGTGTAAGAACAAGATAAATTATATATTCCGTAAGAGTTCTGAGCAATTTAGTTCTTGCAGGCACCTAAGAGCTAGTTAGAATAGAATAGTACGAATTGAATAAATCCTATTTCATAAGCTCTTGAAACTACTGACTAGATGTCCCATCTAACTTGATGCAATAAGTAAAGTAGATTTATTTTTACCAAGCAATTACAGCATAGTGTAAATTTTGACTGATCTGGAGCCACTGCATGTTATGTTCCTATAAAGCTTTTGCATGTCATGTATCAGAGAGGTTTCATGGTTCAGTTGAAGAAAACATGAGGGAAAAAAAGGACCTCAACAATTATTGCTTAATCACCCACAGAAAAAAAGACAAAAGAAATTGGACAGAAAGTCAGATGTATCTAGGTTTGTAGTCCTGTTTTGTCAGTGTTCAGAAGCTGTAATACAGTACCACAAAAAAGAAACCTTACTCTGAACAGCTCCAGGAAAGAAAGGCAAGTCAACCAACTCCATCCACAGTGGGAGAATTAAATGTTGTGTTCTACTGCCACATAACTGCTCACTTTTTTTTTTTTTTGCTTTTACAAGAGGAAAGAATTCGAAAGCGGGTGGGTAGATGGCGCACACACAAACTATATACACAAGTCAAAGCGCTCTAAAACAAAGCTCTGCACTGAAACACGCTGACTCAACCCACTCCGAATAATTCACACAGGCAATTTGACAAAACCACATACATAAACGCTCAAACGGCACACACACACACACACACACACACACACACACAAACGGGGCGTAGCGGAGCAGCCTGGAGTGAATGGCTCCAGTCGTCTCATTAGGGAAAAGGATCTGCCTGCAGCACAGCCAGCCCTGCTCGCTCTGCGGAGATGTGAAAAACCAACAGCACGGTTCAAACAGCCAAAGCAGACAGACGAGGCGATGCAACACGTGAGACAGCGGAAAATACAGCAGCATGTAGGGTAGCTTCCAGGTATCCTACATGCACTGTGAAATATTATACCTGCAATTGGATCAGGCCAACGTTCTCAGTGGTATTCCGAGTATTCATTTCCGGATGCTTGTTTAAGTCCAGGTCACTGGGAAGCAGTCGAAGCAGATCTAAACTTCTTCAACATTTTATTAAGGCTTTCCAAGACAGACCTGCCTTCTTTCATTGAGACTTTCATTGCCCACAACACTTCATACTAAAAGAAACAAAACTAGGTCAAAATTTTGAAGTTTAGTCCATGTTTAATATGGGATTTGAATGAATACTGTCCACCGGTCACGTGTTTTTTCTTACATCTTTGAGCTGTGATTGGCTGAGAGACACATTTAAGAACATTTCTTCCCACAAAGGAGTAAAATGGTGGAATACAGTTGCAGTTAGTTACAGATACTTTCACTTTAACATTAGAGGCATACGGGTGAATTGGTGTTTTTGTTTCCTTTTTTCAATTTTGTAATGATTAGTGCTTTTTTTATGTGACTAACTGGAAACTATAGTGCATGTTTTTTTATGTTGATGGGGAAACCGTCCAGTACCTGGAGAAAGCCCAGCACATGGGGAGAACATGCCAACTCCACACAGAAAGGCTCTGCCCCGCCGGGGAGTTAGTCAAGGACCTTCATGCTGTGAGGCATCAGTGCCACTGGGTTATTAGACAAAAATGTGGGTTTTATAGTTATAGTTCTTCTTATAATATTTCCTCCACCATTGGAGACATTGACACTAGGCCAATCCTCCAGTCAGTGTCTATGACCAAGGTGCTGGCTTAGAGCTGGACAGGCCCAGATCTACAGGAATGCAAAAGGTTGCAACACACCTTCAGTTCAATGGATGCAAAAGAGTTTTTAGTTTAAATTCAATGTGAATGTCTTTCCTTGCTGGTTAATATATATGCACATTAGGTTTAAGCCCAGAATCTGTCTCTAATCACATGTCCTAAACTGAGACCCCGGATCTGGAAATAGTAACACTACTTCTAACAGGTTGCTTCATTCTCTTTCATTCGCATTTATAATTTAAATGCAGAGAAGGAATTCCCCTACAAGGATCAATACTCCAATCAAAAACTTACAAATTACATGTGCACATTTTATTAAGAGAAAAATGGCAAACTGCCAGCTGTGTTTGTGGTGGAAGTAGGAGCTCTGAAGACATGGCACAAAATAACAAACTATGAAATAAAATGAGGCTGGCCTTAAATAGAAAAATAACCATATTTTTCCAGGTTACTCTGACATTACACCATTTTTTTATAAATAGGCTGAAAAAAGTAACTGAACAAAAGCTCTAATGGAGAACGAAGCGACAGTAGGAACATAAGGCACAAATGATATCAGACAATGGCAAGGCTGCGGAGAGAAAGATGGGCACAAAAACTGGAAATAACAGACAGTCCCATTAGAGGGAGGTTATTGAGTAAATTCATCTCACTAGACAAAACCTTCCCCTTGTGCTTGTGTCACTGCTGCTTTCCTTCTAAACACCACACTTTCTCTCCGATTCCGCTCCGTTTGCAACCCCCCGCGTCCGTTAAAAGCCAAATTGCCCGTCTGCATTGCCTTCAAATGGTTTCCCATGCATCACCAGCCCATAAAGGTACCGATACGCCAGCAATTTCCTCTGCAAAAGGAGAAGCCCTCGTTCCGGCAGCCGTTCCGACGCAGACCTTAAGAGGTGCTTTAAAATGGATTTCACCGTGTTTCTGACCCCGTGCTTTACTTTGTTGCAGCAGGAGGTGGAAGCGTTCACTATCGGCCGCCGCAGCGTTCATGGGTCTTATCGGCCGTATCCCTCCTTCAGACAGACTGCGGGGGGAGCTCAGCGCTGGCACAATCGCACAACTAGACAAAATGAGGAAAAGGGAACGGCGCAGGGCTGGCAGATTTTCAATCTAGCGCTGGCTCAAACACTCAGGCGAAGGTTCATATCTCGACTAATGCAACAGGTAGTACATCAAAGCCAGAGCCTGTTAGCTTCAAGTGGAATTACTGTGGGCTGACGGAGAGGGGAGCAGTGTTCACATCAGGTTTTATTCACTTAGGATGACACATATGGGAGTATTATTATAGTTTAGCTCAACAAAGATCACCACTATTTTCAGATCATTCTTAATTCATAGGGTCATGATTTGATCTTTCAAATGTTACATTCTATATTTGATTACACCTTCACAATCAGGCCTTAAACTGGAAGTATGACATTTTTCAAGTATTTGAGAATATTTTTACTGCTTAATAGCATAATGTAATATGAATCATTCGTGAAAAAAACATGTCCTAAAACATCATCTAGGGATTTATCAATACATGAGAATTTTCAGGGCTCACAGGAAGCATTGGCCAACCACATGCTTGCATTGATGAGAGGGTCTCTTGTTAGGGACGTTTCTATTGGCTGTTGGTCCTTTTCAACATTGAATCAATGGCTACCAAAAATACAGAAAAGAGTAGGTTCAGGTGCTGGCAGCAGCTTCCTGCATACATTAAAAGGTTGTTGCTTTTAGGCATAGGAGGACAACAAGGTATACCACATTTTTGAGACATCACAATAACTCCAGTATTACAAGCACTAAACTATTCTGTGATATGAGCTGAAAAGACAAGAGCAGAAAGTGCCAAAAAGACACATCTACAAAACAGAACTCCTCAACTATTAATGCTGTGAAGTACAACAGTCATACCATACTATGTTATTGTCATATTGTCAAAATATTCTGTGTAGTTGCTTTCTTCTTTTTATTTGCACAGGGCAGTTACATGTTTGGACAAAAACAACAAAACTAACACTGATCTTGGTGCTGCGCCATGTTAGCGTGTACTGTTCGTTCAGCAGTGTGGAGAGTTGGTTCCACTCAAACTAATGTGAACACCGGCTGATTCAACAGAGAGCACCAAGTTTCAAAAATCAATCCAGAGCCAAAACCAAGTGTGAGTGGGGTATTGCTGAAGTGACTGGACCTAAAGCTATCTCTGCATGTCACTTAAGAACAGAACTTTTTTAAATGCTGTAAAAATGCATTAAGCTGTACAACATATAATCTTCTTTTGCCTGTAATAGGTGAACTCAGCCAAATGAGATGAGCCCGTCTGTGTGATGAGGCAGTGTCAGAGCTCTCTCTGACTCAGCGTTCCTGCTCTGACTGTCACCAGAGTTCTTTCACAGCAGTTTCATTACAGCCCGGGCCTGTTTCCTCTCCAAATGTTTAAAACAGCAGATCAACAGCACACTATGTTTACATTTTGCTTTATCCCAGCTGGCTAATGATTTCTGCTGGCTTGCTGATATAACTCTTCATACTAATATACTATATTCACAGTTGAGAATTCAAAGTGACTGTTGAGTAATCTATTATTTTGATGAACAAAATTCATTTGTCCTCTGGACCATAAGACACACCTGGTTTTTAGAGGAGAAAAATAGGAAAAAAAATATTCTGAACCAAATAGTGTAATAAAATATTTAATAAAGTATAACAGAATAATATTTGAATTATATGACTGAAAAGTGAAGGGTTTCATCCTGCACCAGACTGCTGTGTACTGTAACACTGCCTACTACATGCTATCCTCCAATAGCATACTGGCGGTGACACAGCTTTGCAGCAACGCCTTCCTGCACACATCGGCTTCTTCGTACAGGAAGGTGATAGGACCGCTGCCAGTATCTCAGTGGACTACTGAGAAGCCTGGACACGGGCATTAAATGTGTCAACAACTTTACCTTTGTACAATCCTAATAAATGCAAACATTTGCCAGTCTTGAATAAATTTGAAACTCCATATAATTCATTTTAATATAACTCTTTTTAAAACGTACAAATACTAAAAGCAAAACTGGAAAAGTGCTTGGTACAACCTTACAACTGTGCAAATTAATTTAAAATAATCAAATAAAATAAATGCCTACCATTAATCTAACCATGATCATAAAATTGTGACTTTTGTTTAAGAATGACATCACATGCATTTCTGTTAAGATCCTGGTCTTGTCACAAGATACAGAATATGATATTTAGAACAACATATAAAACTTTACCTTTGTACAATCTAATAAATGCAAACATTTGCCAGTCTTGAATAAATTCAAACTCCATATAATTCATTTTAATATAACTCTTTTTAAAACGTACAAATACTAAAAGCAAAACTAAAATTAAAATTTCACTTTGTTTCTGCAGGGTAACTCACCAAGTTGAATCATTTTTGTAAAGCCAGAAACTATAGTCATATTCAAGCTGTCATAGTCCAACATTCTTTGAAACTTGACTTGCTTTTAAGAGTTACACTATTTATGACTTATGAAGGATTATTAGTGTTTGGCTTTTATAGTTTTCAGACAAGATTTGTAAAAATGCTATTAATGCTGATAGCATTCTTTGTAAATTGACTTGCTTTTAAGAGTTACACTATTTATGACTTATGAAGGATTATTAGTGTTTGGCTTTTATAGTTTTTAGAAAAGATTTGTAAAAATGCTATTAATGCTGGAATGTACAACCAACTTTAAACCAGGCCTTGATCAAAAGCAATGCCTCTTAATTGCAACCTTTCTCTACAATTTGAATTTCCCTTCACCTCTCAAACTGTTTACTCAAACTTAGCTCAAAGTTTGATAGATTCACAGAAAGAGTCATTACTCTGACTGTGACCTGCTCACCTCTGCGGCATTCCAATTTAAGCTCTATTCATCCGCTCGGTTCCCTGTCCTCTATCAGCGAGGCCTTCCTGTCGTGTGGAGGACAGCTCACAATACGCTCTATTACGCCGTTCAACCCTCCCCTAGCCTTGCTGCACCTCTCTTATCCCCTTTCATCCTCGTCTCTTTCCACTTTAGGGCCCAAATCCCCCATTCTTCACCCGTTCTTACCCTTCAACCTGCGGCAGTCTGCAAAGTCAAGTATAACACTTGTGGAGCTGCGCCACTTTAAAGGCTCCACACAAAGGAGACAGAGCGGCCGAGCCTTTTCTTTTTCCAAAGGCTAACATGCCAGTGTTTGGTCAATGGCACACCTGGTCTTCTGGTAATACTGAAGATACATTTTCTGTGATTTGCAAGCTGGGACTGCACTGTCTAAACTACTCTGAATACATGGCTAGGTTACAAAAGAAAAAAATAAACAGTACCCAAAACACGAGCATACCTGATGAGGACAGACAAATACTATGGACAGGTTACACTTGTTAACTGCCAGCAAACTCCCATTTTGAAGAAGCAGACAGGAGCAATGACACAGAGGCTTTGTGTTTTTTAGGGCTGCTAAGTCCTAGTATGAGTTACAGGTATATACTTCATTATGACTATCAATATAATTTTTTCCAATTTTACATGTAAACAAACCCCAAATTTTGCACTCCCCAGATTTCAATGAGACCATCTGAATTGCAGAAATTTTAGTCATTTGAAAGCCAGGCTAGCTCTTGTCTACCTCCCCAAACTGGGAGTGTGCTGAAAATCAATAAGCAAATCAAAGACATCCAATGAAACTGCATTTAGAAAATATTTTCCAACAAAATACTGATCTCTTAATCTATCATTAGATGAGTCAGCAAGTGTTTAGTTATATGTATTATTTTTGGAATTATAAGACTTTATTTAAAAAATATTTATAGTTATTTAAAAAGGAAAGTAAGCCTAATCTTATGTTCTGTGAATGGTATAAAGCCTTTTGAGAAAAATATTAAGAAAAATGTACATTTACATTTAGTCATTTAGCAGACGCTTTTATTCAAAGCGACTTACATTCCATTCAACAGTGTTACAGCTGGAACACCACTGGAGGCAAGGTGGGTAAAGTGTCTTGCCCAAGGACACAACGACAGTATGAACTGTGGAGAGAGCAAGAATCGAACCACCTACCTTCCGGTTGAAGGACGACCACTTAGCCACTGAGCCACTGCCGCCCAAAATGGATATGTAAGGCAGAGTATTATTACATATCAAAATGAATGCATTTCTGTGAATACTCATGTGCATTTTTATTTATATTTTAAATTTAAGAAGCTTTATTATTGTGTTTTATTACCAGAAATGCACAACACACAACTTTTGTATTTACCCCTGTCTGCTTCTCTAAACCAGGGATAAGCTAACAATTATCTACTGTGAGCAATACATTTTCTATTCATAGGTATGTCATAGAACCTGTAACAAAAATGTCTTAAATGTTGTAGAACAAGCTCACATCTCCAGTGGCAGTCCTAGATGTGACTCCTATCTACAGAGAATAATGTCATTAATTGTGTCCAACTTTGGATAACCAAACTACTCATCAAGCTCTTAGTGTTTTGATTTGTCTTTGTATCACTTTTATTTTGACCCTTTGACCTGCACAAAGTCAAAGCCAATGCAAACAACTTGAGACTTCTCCGTATCTGAGGCCGGAAAAAACAAGAGCCAAGCCATCTTTGACCTTGGTTTAACTAAAAATAAACAAGCTGATATGCAGGGGAAAGGGAGGATGTCCGAGTAAATTTGTTAGAAATATGGGAGCCGGGCAGATTGACCTAACGAGTACAGGAAATACACATTCAATCCAATGGCTTGTTGTATGTGTGGCTGGCCTCCCAGGCTATACACTTCTGAATATGGGTCGAACACACACCCACACTGGGTAATTATTTTGCTGCCTCAACTGCTCAGACAGCGCAGAACATAAGGCAGAAATTGGCCATTTGGGACGACAAACACAAGCTGTATGGCCGTGCCGCAGCAGAAGGAAACGGGTTGCTGAGAATTCTTTTAATTGCTGACAAAACAACTGCAGAATTATCCTGTGCTTGTGCTAAAAGAGGGAAGAAATCTCCCACCCACCTACACGCTCCACTATCCAAAATCAAAACACTCCTTGGAAGTCCTATTTGGTTCTTGAAAGTGGGGAAAGTGTACAATTGGGAAGCGTATAAAAACCGGCAGCCACCACCATCGTTGGATCACATCTGCGAGTGTTTTCCGTACAAGAGGAGTTTTTATTGTGTGGCCCGTTTCATGTGGCCTTTTCCCACATGAGTCAGGAAACGTAAAAGCACCATCGCTTCATCTAAAACTATTTTATTTTACACACATCTTTTTGCAATCTCTTTCCATTTCTATTAAGATTGGCAGGTTGAAAGCCGGAAAAACACTTTGTCACTGGCTTATTACTAAAAGGAAAAACAATAGACCCTTTCATTCTTAGTAAACAGCATGTGTGGTGCGTGTGCATTTTGGCAACAGATGTTTTCACATTTTCAACAGATGAAAACGCATTATCCACCCCCAAAAAAGGCTAATTCTGCATAAATAAGAATATCTGACAAATGGGAACCGGCTGACTATATGTATGCTGTCAGTGAGTGGGTAGAGAACATTAGCAAGCCATTCTATTTAGGCTCCCATTTTAGCCGGGACAGTCCCAGGATAACAGCGCAGGAGAAACACACTGTTAGCTTTTCAGTGAGGTGATTCTGGGTCAAAGTGGAAAGAGAGCTTAAGGAACAATACAACTGTTGCTTTTAGGAAAGCACATGTTTGTTACATGTTTTTTTAAAAAGTTTTACACTCAAAGCAATCAATTTACATTTTTTTAGTGTTTACTGGTCGTATATCAATTTTGTGCAACATTTTCCATTAGGAATTTGCGTTAAGGTGCTGTCCTTTTGATTTACGTAGATAAAATGAAAGTGTCCCAGTTTTGAGGTTTCTGTCTGGTCACCTTAGGCTAAAGGAAAGCTACAAGTTACTGGAATCTTAGGACTATGAATAGAACACATGGTGGATCCACATGGATAGTGTTAGGACCTGTGCTTCCACATCAAAGACAAGATTAGCATACTGCTAAAAAAAACTACATTAAGATAAGTTGAAGTCACAATTGTAGACATAAATTATTTCCATTTTTGTTAGTTTCATGCAGCAAACTAAAGTACTGTATATTTATATGTATTTAATGTATATATAATGTATATAATGTATTTAGTAATTTAATTCTTTTTCAGGAGCCCCAGATTTTATCAAAATCATTTTTCATTCCTTTTTCAAATATATTTTTGTATTTTGTGATGGCTGATGTCCAGACACAATTATCTTGATAAGAAGCACATACTGCTGTTAAAAATCCTGCTGCAGCTCCAACTATTTTATCTGGGTTCACGGCAATCTACTTTCCAAACCACAGCGAACGAAGCAGCAAGTTCTTCATGGATTTTTATTTCACCCCGGGTTTTCCCTGTCAGGCAGCAATATCGATGCGGGTTAATGACGCTGATGAAGACGATTGCAGTCATTACTTAGGGCTAAGAAAAGTACTTTTGGTGTTTTTTGCCTTAAATGAAGAACGTTAGAATAAGACATCCATCAATAGTAACACTCACAGAGAGACTTTTTTTTAGTTGGAGTCAGGAGAATTTCTCGCAGTGTATATCCTGATTCTTGTCTTGCAATAGCAACCTGACACAGTGACTCTTAGGCAATCACTTGTTTGCTGTCAAACTTTAGAAGCCTCTTCTCACTCAGCTGCCATTCAGCTGTCATTTCAGACGCACGGACATTAGTGACCCACTTCCACCCGGAGCTAACTGCAACTTTCTCTCTTTTGTGGGGTCCTGAATCTAGACTTTATTCTTTTTAATCACAATTGCCACAAAAATCACTGTGAATGGAATAACTCCAAATCACAAGCCCATAGACATCTAATTAGTATTATCCAAGTGACCAATCATACGTCAACATTTAGAGTTTAATGATTTGAAATTCACTTGTGTGAACTTGAAAAAACTGTTGCTTTCTTGATAAAAATATAACATATTTCCAAAACCTGTGAACTCTGGAGACAATAGCTTCTCCAGGTCCTAATAAAAGAGCTCGTATTCACCGGACGGATTATACGTTTCCTGGTGATTCAGTCATATTTAAGTCATGCTTGTCTTATGGAAGTCTGCACTAAGAACTCACACAGTACTTCATAGGTTCCATAACTTTTGGTTTTATGCTGCAGTCTTTAAAAGGGGACTCTTGCACTTTCCCTGACACTGTGCTTACTGTTGTCGTGACAACGTAATCAAATATTTTTAAATGACTGACCGATCTCTGTTTCGCCAATTTCCTTTCAGTCTTCTTTGTGTGTTTAATTTGCCGTGACTTTCTGCATTTGGTCTAACAGTGCCAGACAGGTTGATCAAACAGCGCAGGTGTGAAAAGGCCCTAAGACATATCAAAATAAACCTTTGTTAATTGTTTTAGCTTGCTTCATGGAATACCAATTCAGTCAATCTGCTAATTCTTGGTCAATGTTATATCACCATAAAGCCAAACACACAGAACATTAATTTGTAAAAGGGCATCGGGGGTGTTAGTATGTTGGCTTTATCTTGTTGTGACATAAGACTGTGACACTGTATCTTACTTGGCATTTTGAAATACAGGATTACCCAAATAAAGCCAAATAGGAAGATGAATGTATGATTAAGATGTACAGAATGTTTACATACATCTTAATCACAAGCATGTTCCTGATTTTTTTAATGATACTAAACTCACTTTAAATACACGGTCAAGACCAGTGACAATAAAGAGGATTTAGACCAGTGTTTACTTCCATCTGACGTGGCAGTGTAGGCATCAACCATACAGCTTTCAAGAAATCTCTGTTAAAACCTTTCATTTCCTTTGGACGTGTTTGTGCCCTTTTCAGAGAGTTTTGGGGAGTAAAGGGGTAAGACATGCAGCACAAATCATGTTTATTGCCTTTCTATTGCCACCTCTCCTCTTGGCTTTTATTTATTAATGGCAGTTGAGGTGCTCAGCAAAGATGGGTCTGTAGCTTTCGGCTTACTCTGCTGCTGCCTTTAAAACCCCCATAATACTATGAAATGAAATACTTCTTTCCTAACACTAGTAATGGGATGGGACTCTTACTATCTGATAGTGCCCTAAGGTTAGTTTTATTGTTATTGAGCAAGAAAAGATGACACAATAGACTTGGTCCATGGTCATTGTGTGAATTGACTTTTGAATACTCTAAAACAACAATATTATATCTTGAACCCTCATATGTAATGTAAAATCTGGCCTGAAGTTTTGTCCAACCGTTTTGTTCAACGTTTTGACCTCCTATAATATCATGTGGATATACCGTATGTATCATGTAGACACATAAGATACATTTCTAAAAAATGTAGAGTAAACAAAATGACAGGGATCATATATTTTGACATGGCTACTGTTACAAACATGTCTGAGCTGAGCAGCTCTCATTAAGCTTTCCTGCTTTCCTCCTCAGACGAGTCACATGATCCCACTGGGACGTTTCTTGACAGGTACCATACAGATACTAAAAAAGAAAGAAGTAAAGTAGAAGAAACTTAAAAAAAAAAAGGAACTTTGGTTTTGGAATCCTATCTTATCTTATCTTAAATGAATGCATTAGCTCACTGACAGCTGCATTAGTGGACAGCATTGGCCTAGACATCAATATCTAAAATGCTTGCTATTATCTTCTGCTAATATCATACTGCTAAAGATCATATACAGTTTACTATTGGTTTGGGTTTTTTTTTGGTTATTGCTTTGTAAGCATGTAACATATATAGATATTTACCAAAACCGAAATTCAGGCATAGTTTGAAAATATAAGTCTGTAGACTTTGGCAGTAGGTTAAACAGAACTAATGTTACTGATTAATGAATATTCCCAAAATAGGAAAAAATATATATATACTTAAAATTCTGGGTAGCATTGGAGAAAGCGTAGCATTCGAGAATATGACAGATAAGCTAACCGATAGACTGCGAGTGGAAGTGCTACCTATAATAGATGGAAACTGCCACCAGGTATGACACGCTTCTTCCACCGACATGAACACCACATTCAAAGTGTCATGTTGGATTTTCTCTGACGCCATGACTGAGGCCCACAGACTGTCGCTCAAACCCAGAGAAGTTCCTCCATGAAGAGCATGAAGAACGGATCATCTCTATAAACAAATTAATAATAAAGACCCCAAGAATAAACTGGATAATGAGGTTAGAAGCAGCTCAAAGCACATGGCTTCCTGAATCATTTAGCCATTCAAACACAAATGTAATATTGGAAATTTCAGCAGCAGTCAGTTTAGATGTTACGCCTCAGTCCAAAATGAAAGTAGTGCCTTATCAGTGCGCACCAGCTCTCATCACACGGTGGAGACAGAAGAAGATTTAAGAACCAACAGACCCACATCATCATCATCATCATCATTGTGCACAGGTTCAGCTCAAGAGACATGAGCAGAACGAGTTCAACACTACACTCAGATGTTCACAACAAACAATTATGACATGAGGCAGTACATTATGCAACATATTTAAAATATATTGTCTTTGTCTTTACATATTGCATAAATGTGAAGGGATTTCATGTGCCAGACTAGACGTGGGACAATATGACAGCTCTTTCAGCTGTGTAACTATGATGCAAGCAAAAAACAGTCAATAACTTTTGACTGCGATATAACATGCAAGGATCGCTGCTAAATAAACACTTTTTGTTTTTATATACACATTTTTTTCATTTATTTTCTTCAGCTTAGTCCTGTTAAGGGTCACAAATGACTGGAGCCTATCCCAGCTATTGTGCTGGATAGGCTCCAGTCATTTTGCTATTTGCAAAATATAACAATACAGTTCATTTATACAGCACAAATCACAATAAAGTCATCACTGATATCGTTGACACTAAACAAAGATGTAGACCATGCTCTTTCGTTTAGTTTACAGAGAAACCCAACAATCTACCATGAGCAAGCACTTCAGTGGCAAAGAAAAACAGTGTTTAAACAGGTAGAAACCTCGAGCAGATCACGGCTCTATCGTGCGGCTGCGGAAAAGAAGAGGTAGCACTGGTTTTCTGTGGAGCTGTCACATTTACGACAAACTACGAGTTAGGAAACTCACGTAACACACACAGGCCCAGATCAATACAACATACAGTAACTTTTCACAGAAAATAAATTACACAGAAGATTTTTCTTCTATGGAGAAGAATCGAGAGGAGGTCAAACATGCAAAAAGGAAAACAAGGAAAGGAGGAAACAAACAGAGTGACTCATGATGCTTTTCCAAACACTTCTGAATTGTTTGCAGCCGTCAGTTCACATGTCACGCCTCGACCCCCAAACTCCAGGTAGAGTCTTATCTGCGCTCACCAGCCTCCCATCGTGCACCGGAGAAAGGAGGATCTCAGCGGACCTCCCCACATCATCATCATCATCACATCATACGCCAGCTCACCCCCACGAGAGATCAGAGCCGAGCAGAGGAGCGCTCATCTGAAGTCTCCCTCTGCCTCCCTGGACTTGGCAGCCAGAGAGCGGTGGCTCGGCGCCCGCAGCCCGTCTGCCTCACCTACGCAGCATCGCCAGTCAAAAATTCATAAGGTGACACAAAACTGTCAGAGCGTGTTGACGGCACTCCAAAAGGATGATGCCCTGAGTGTGTGGCGTTGTGACGTGGGCGGCTGGTGAGCGTAAAAATAAAAACACACTTGGATGTACAAACGCATAAGTTATGGGCTGAGGAAAGGCTTAGAGAAATATAAGGCAACTGGTTTGGATCAAGATATAAGAGGGATGAATTAGTATTTTGTAAATGTGGTTCAGTTCTGTTCTGTTCTGTTAAGATACTTTTGGGGAGATCATTTATGCCCTACAAACAGACGCAATGCCACATTTTTAAATATTGGCATTAACAACAACACAATGCGAAATCAATGTGAGATGCAATGGATTTTAACCCCAATATATGTTCCTACGAAATGGGTGAAAATTTGGATTCAGACAAGTGAGCTAGTTGTGGGAAGTGCAAAGTTCTGGGGCTGTTCACAGGAGGAGCTGGATAAAGTGCAGTCGTATGTCAAAATAAAAGCATGCAAAATATATGAAACTGTTTTTGAAGTCTTGTTGGTCTTAAGTGTTGTCACTGGACCCACATGCAGCCATTCATAGCACAAAGGCAGCAATTATCTACAGTAGGGAATAAGTTACCTACCACTAAATATCTCATGGACCCCTTTTCAAAGAACACAGGACTTTTCTGTCAGATGTAGATGGAATAATACTGCATCTCTAATAGTGCAGGTTATAGATAATAGAAACTGCAGTAGTATTACAATAATGCATTATACAGGTACTAACTAATAAAATTTTACCCTTTATTTAACCCATTTAACCCATCCAGTGGAGCAGTGCGCAGACGCTCTGGAGATCTCGCGTCAGTAACTGGTCATCTCACTAACTGGAGACTACAGTGCATGTTTCTTAGACGTCGGTGGGGGAACCGGAGAAAACCTAGCGGAGAACAAGCAAGCTTCACACTTTGAAGTTGAACTTATGACCTTCTTGCTGAGATGATTCGGTCTGTCTCCTACAGGTTTTTTTTTTTTTTGTAAATCCTAGGCAGTGGACATCACGTTAATCATAAATTGATTAACCTGAAGTTGACAGCATCTTGGGTTGTCTTTATATATTTATATTTTTACAACTGATGGATTGCTAGAAGGAGGGTTAGTATGTATAACTGTGCCCGCTACATATCCTAACAGCACCAGTGGATTACACACAGTCTCTCACTCTCAATCTGAAGAAACTAGTTTTAACCAATCAGACGAAGGTGTTGTTTTCACATGAAGCAGGAAGGTTAAAACAAACGTAGACTCAGGAGGACACACTTGCAAATACAACAAGTCGAGCCGGCCACATGGGTTGAAGGGAGAAGATGGATTGATGTGTACGGTCTGAAGAGCTTTACAAAAACAACGGGTCCCAATCCCGCTGTTGGCCCATTTGCATTTTATCAGACAGACACAAAATGTACAATTGCACTTTTTTAAAATATGTTTGAAAAGACTTGGATGTAACAGACCGACTGCAGGCAATAAAAAAGCTGCTTTAGTGATGTAGCAGTAAAGAGAACATTCGGAAGGAACTGAGAAAGAAAGAAGATGATTATATTCATTCATAAAATGAATAGTTCTGGTTGCATCAAAATGTGGCATTCTGTTGCTGCAATTGTATTTGTTGATTTAGTTTTAGTAATGATATGTTTTGAGGTATCGTCAGGAGTAACTGAATCTTATTAGCCATTTTGACATATCTGTCATAATTTGACATGAATACCTGCTTTTAGTGTTGTGTTTTCTCTTTTACATACATGTATGCAGCCTAATAAAGTAAGCCGAACCATAGACGTTGTGCAAAGGAGAAGGGATAGAACAGTGTGTGAATAATCACTTTAGAGATATGAAAAGATTAAGTGGTGGCAAGAAAACACTGACAACAGACGAGTGTTGAACTGGGTGAATCGGGTCAAGATTTAAAGCCTCCAAAAATGTGGCTCTGCAAAGTTTGAGAAACATCGATCACTTTGTCTATGCATTTTAGACTAGAATTATTTTGCCATGGAATGCATCTCTCTGCATCTACTATAGGCTTGTCTGTGCAAAAAGATCTGTTTCTTATTGAATGTACAACACAGAAATCAAAATGTTATGAGATAAAACAGAAAAGTCAATCCAGATATGAGAGCCATCAGTGGCTACTTTGACGAAGCACATTATTTAAGTCATGTCCAGTACAGACATGACTTAAATAATGTGCTTTGTCAAAGTACATTATTCTATACACGTTGTTTGTATGAGCTTTAAAACAATTACTGAGTGCAAACTTAAAACTGAATCTGAAAAGTGTCTATATGCACATGCAGGCGCCATGTGAACACCAAGGCTGTTTCAAGTTCACAGTGATGCCTGGTCACATAGGATTTAATATGAGCCAGTAAATAACCTATAGCTCTACTCCTTCCACGTTAGAACACACTGGCATCCTCTAACACTGAGGCAGCATTCCTAAAGAAGCAGAAACACAAAAAGGATGAAAGGAGACCGAGGCATAAAACTGCAAATAAATCCGCAATGAGGAAGGAAATGAAGCAATGGTCCACAAAACCTTGGGTCACTTCGTCCCTAAATCCAAACCAAAGGGGATCCTCGCTCATTCCAAGCATCTAGCATTGCAACCTTTACGCCACGCCAGGTTCCAAAGCGCCACAAAACGACACGACACGAGCCCTGCTTTGCTCCCGCAGCACACAGCAATCCACCCCTTGTCAACGAGGAGGAATGAAAACAGCAAGAGCGCCTAAGACTGAAATTCGTGATGCGCAAAGAAAAACAAAAAGCCACTAAGAGACACAAAAGTTTACGCGTACTTACTCACACAAGCGTCCTCTCCTTGAATCATGATTTTTTTTTTTTTGGAATAGAAAATGCTTTAGGGTGAAAGAGTTGTTGTAGTAGAAAACAAGTCCATTCCTGGCGGGGTTGATGAGACGAGAGAAGCGAACAGTGAGTTTTTTCGAGACGGAGCTGTGTGCAGATCCGTGCGCACGGGAGAGCAGCGCTGAGCATGAATGAGACGCGAGCTGCGCTTCGCCCCGGCATCTCCCGCTGGAGAGAGAAAGAGAAGGGCAGAGAGAAAAGCAGGGAGGGAGAGATCCAGCCAGAGGAGGTGTTACTGACAGCCGTGCGCCCCCTGCCGGTGAACCTGAGGTAAAAACCAACACAAATTTCTGACTAAGACGCATAGGTGGCAGCATTGAACACGGTGCGGAGTAAACGCCTGTCTGCAGTGGTTTGAAGAATGGATCCTCTGCTGCAGCTACAGCCTTTGAGACAAGTGAGAATCAAATGGACTTTTTCACATTATATTGATGTGTTGTAGCTCAGTTCTTGACACATGCAGCGTTCATTTGGACTGAAAACAGATCTCAAAAGCCTTAGGAACAGGCATCCATCCTCTCTATTTTTCTAGTGTCTTATTTGTAGTCCAACCCTTATTATTACTTATCATTATATTATAATAGATTTAAAGCCTTACAAAAGATGTTAAACTCATTTTAAACCGCGTGATCTGTATTTAAAGTGGGCCAGAGTGAACAGTGGATGGACTTGTCATTGCAGTTACAGGCCTGTAGAACTGGCGGTACTGTATGGCTGGTGATCTTGTACTAAATCATCTGATGTTTGCTGATGATTAAGTGTTTTTTAGTCCAAGCACAGCTGGTCTCCAGCAGCTTCTTCATATCTGCTCTGTTTTTGGTGTGGAACATGATATACATGATGTACAGAATAATGCAGATAAAAGTGTGGTCATGATCTGCAGAACCAAAGAGGATAAACATATAAAATGTCCAGATGTCAAATACTATTGTAAGTGTCATCACAGAGGACCTGATGGATCATAATGATATTTATAGGCAGTGTTGTTGTATGCTCAGGCAAATGTTCTCCCGATGTACGTTTAAATCATGCACAGATGAAGTGGAGCTGACTTTGTTCAGAACATACCCCTTTGTACACTGCACATTTATGGACCAACCACAAGAAAACCTGTTTACAGAGACTGCAGGCGACATATAATGATGCTCTATGAGTGTTGTCGAGGAGACCTGTAGATGGACCAGTGCAAGTGAAATGTTTATGAGTGCACGTATTAACACCTTACAATCTGTGTTGCAGACCTTATGTATAAAGCGATCTGTCGGTTAAATTATTCTGTAAATTTAATTATGATGAGTCTGTTATCAGTCCAAGTTGTTAAGACAGTACAACTTTATTTTGTATTTTTGTACTGTTTGTTTTTAATTATTGGACCATAAGTTTGAAATAAAGTTACTGTAAATCCATTGATTGATTTGATTTAGATTTAAATCATTTCTGTGCTCCATTTAAATGGTCTAGGACTAAGAGGACAAGGACTAAACTAGAACTAAGCTTGTGGTTAAACCAGAATTACTGCCAAGGATAAATATTACTGTTTAAGATTATAGTTAATTCTTCAGTGATTTTAGCTTGATTTAAATTAAGTTTAAGTGGTTTTAGTTTAACTTGAACAAGTGGGTTTAGTTTGACATTAAGACATTTTAGGCAAGAACTTAAATGCCTCAAGTAGTTTTTGGTGTTTTTTATTTGTTTAACAAAATAAAATGGATAATGAACAAAATGTGACCTGATAGAGGAACCAGACTTAAAACAAGAACTGACCTGGTACTTGGTGTGAAAGGTCTGAGAACCACTGAACTAGAACATTACGTGTTATTAATAAGTCATGAATGGAGGTATATGACCACATTTACATTTACATGTGTTCATTTAGCTGACGCTTTTATTTTAAACGACTTACATCAAGCTTCTAATTACCAGTGTTACAGCTGGAACACCACTGAAGGCAAGGTGGGTTAAGTGTCTTGCCTAAGGACACAACGACAGTATGAACTGTAGGGAGAGCGGCAATTGAACCACCAACCTTCCGGTTGAGGAACAACTGCTCTACCACTTATATACTGTATAGTGTATGAGGCCAGTAAAAACACACAGATAAGGTACAGTATGATGTATATGACTTCATATACATCATATGACTGCATTTTACTTCTGTTCTTACCTAATATCAAATTCAACTGTTGCTCCAGCCAGGGCACCACCTCCCTAGGGCCTCAGGCTGAGAGGGGGCCCTTCATGAAAATGTATCTTTTATATTTTTATCTTTAAATGTGGCCACAGACATTTGCCTTTAAACATTGACTCGATACAAAAATATGTGAATTTTTAAAATCTTCAACTTGCATCAGTTACATGACTGGGTATGAAATGATTGAATGATTGATCATTTTAGAAAGACAGAGATTCTCAGAAGTAAAGATGTGCAAAGGTTCACCAAGACTTTCATCCAAGAGTACATAAAATCAATTAAAGAGGCAAAATTCAGTGAGGTGAGTATTGAATGCTTGAGATCTTCAATCAACACTGCATTAAAAACAGACCTGATACTGTTCTGAAATCACTGCATGGGTTCAACACTTCCAGAAGTCACTGTCTGTGACATAGTTTGCACCACAAACAAAAGTTAAAGCTGTATCAAGCGAAGAAGAAGCCACGTCCAAACACTATCCAGAAACGCCACAGTCGTCTTTGGGCCAAAGCTCAATTGAAATGGACTGAGGCAAAATGGAAAACAAAATTGAAAGGATTTTGGACATGAGCTTTGGCTGGCGTTGTTTCTGGACTGTGCTCACATATGACTTTTTCTTTGCAAGACACAGTTTTAACTTGTATCTGAAATTCTTCTGTAATCCTGTAGATATATTACTGTTATATATTAAAAAAAAAAAAGTATGGTAATGTATTAATAATAACAACAACAATAACAATAACAATAATAATAATAATAATAATAATAATAATAATAATAGATTGGATTTATACAGTGCTTTTCAAGGCTCTTAAAGCACTTTACAAAGTCCATTATTCATTCCCTCCGCAGTCACACACTGTTGGTGGAGAGGTGGCAGCCATTGTGCACCTACAAACTCTCCGACCTCCAAACACACACACACATTTATTCACCAGTGCCACAGACACTGGAGGCAAGGTGGGTTAAGAACACTACAGTATGAACAATCTGAGGTTGCATGACTGCTAATGGTGCGTTTTGCTATTGCATGTTACCAATGAATGTATGTTTCTTGTCATTAGTTCATTAAATAGAAAGTCCTGGCCTTTGTCATCATTACTAAAAGAGCAGTAAAATAAAATCCACAAGGAAGAAGTCTCTCACGTTTGACTCCATCAGCAATGACATGATAAAGGTTGTCCCACATGAACCTAACGCAGTGACGTGTTCTTGGTTTACAAACGGCAGCCTGCGTCATGTTTAAATGATTGATGGCACCTGTCGTCCCATGATGCACGCTGTCTGCTCACACGCTGTTCATTGTGTGGGTGTGCACTCTGGTGGTAATATATGCTTGTATGTATATGCTGCGTATATAATTGAGACATACCCCTGTGCATATTAATACTGTGGTGAATATGTCTTGCCAGTGGCGTTCCTAAATGAAGGTCAACGCCAATGAAATTTGACAAATCGATTCTTTAACGGCACTGCCCTTGTCTAATGCTTCACACTGCAGTAAGACAAAGTACATTTGAACTAAAAAACACTTTAAAAGGCTTCATAAATGAAACAATGAAACAAAGCAGGTTAGACGTCCAGCCCTAGGGCCAAACAGGGCCGAGATCAGATGATTAATGGCCTAGTTTATATTATATAGTGTGTATTGTTTTCCTCTCGGAACAACATATTTTATAAAATAAAATAAAAAATCAAATTGTTTGGCACAGACATAAAAATATCCAAAATCCTAATTTAAAAAGGTTAAAAATCTTACGTCAGCTCTTTGGACAATGTCCATTAGGTTCTTTATACACCTTACAGGCAGACATTGGGCTGGGCAAGTATACCTGCACATGTTACAATGTTAATGCATTGTCATCAGATCATTTATGTGAGACTGCCTATGAAAGAGGTCCGGCCCTTTATCATCATTACTACACCAAGATGAAGAGTACATACAAAAACGCCTACGCCTGCCGGCCCAGACTTCCAAGCCATGACCCCTTTGTTGTAAGCGGTACCCTTCCACCATGAATGCATGTACAGCACTTTGGCCAACTGAGGTTGTTTAAAGTTGTGTGCTTCATTTAGTTTGCACCAAACCAGAAAACAATCTATTTTGTTCAGTTCATCAGCAAAAAGCCCCAGTCTACCGAGCGTTCACAGCTGGCATTTTAAACTGCGGACCACACGGAAATACATGCATTTTTTTTTTTAAGAATGACGCTAGATGGTGATGTTAAAACAACGTGAATGCTGATCTCAGCAAGTAGCTCTCAGTTTATCTGTCTTATGAGGAAGTGCAGGTCCTAAAACCATCTGTATACTGTATAACCGATTCATGTGGTGTTATTTGGCACTCTGTGCAAGTCCAGCATAACGTAGTCCCTAAGCATTCAGTACCATGTAACCTTTAGCTGGGGTACCGTAAATACTTGATACTGAAAATTAAAATGCTAATTGCTAATTCTCTACACACTCACTGACAGCACAAATATGAAAAAAGTTGGTTACCCTTTGCCAAAATCCTTTTGTTAAATTCAACTCTTGTTCTTCAGTTCTAGCCAATACAACCTCACTTCAATCTAAAATCCAGAATATCCATTTAACAGTTTTATTCAAAGGGCATCTGACTAAATAAGGACTTGGACATTTATTTAAAAAAATAAAGAAACAACAGGCCATCTTTATCAGTCAGGCCTCATGTGGAAATTGTTTCAATGCTAGTGGTTAAATCAACATCAATAGTCAGGCGTGTTTCAGGAAAAAGATTCATTTTCATCATTGCTGTTCCTCTATTTGAATGAGTATAGCATTACTTTACCTTATCCTGCTGCTGGCTTTGACCTCTGCGGTCCCCTTGCGCATATTAAATGTTGATATTCCTGCCCATATTAGTGATGACGAGGGCCTTTTCATGTAGGGTTATGTGGTGTCGGGTGCTCCACACGGAGGCAGAGGATGTGGTTACACAGATGATACTGCTCTGCTCAGATTTCTAGACGTGTGCATGCGAATGTTTGTATTTCCGCCAAGTCCATGTGAGTCGTCTGTGGCACTGTTCATAGCGCTCCTCTTTAAAACCTCTGAGTCATCCACATCTGCTGCTATTCACTTGCTGGAATTGGCACACATTGAGTCAACTAAAGGCTAATCAAGCACATTTAGCTCAGCCTTTTGTATCTAACTTTATTGATCAGATGTGCAGTTTGAGTAAACCCAGCTTTAGATACAGGCACATTAACTTTGAGACCTTATAAACAGGGCAGTTCACTGTTACGGGAAATCTATGATGTACAAGGCAAGGCAAGGCAAGGCAATTTTATTTATATAGCACAATTCATACACTGGGTAACTCAAAGTGCTTTACAGGAATAAAAGACAATTTACAAGATTTAGATTAAGAAAAATTAGAAAAATTAAAAACATTTTAAAAGAAAAGTGCAGATAAAAAAACACTTTAAGTTGTAGTGTAGGCGGAGCTAAAGAGGAACATTGAACATTGTTAAAGTTGAGGCTGTTCCAGGTTTTTGCTGCATGAAACTTAAACGCTGCTTCACCATGCTTAGTTCTAACTCTGGGCACGAGCAGAAGACCTGTCCCAGATGTTCTCAGAGTCCGAGGAGGTTCATAAGCAACTAGCATGTCAGAAATATATTCTGCTGCTAAACCATTAAAAGACTTGTAAACCAGCAGTGCTGTTTTAAGGTTTATTCTCTGAGCAACAGGAAGCCAGTGCAGGGATCTTAAAACTGGCGTGATGTGGTTGTACTTCCTGGTTTTGGTTAGAACCCGAGCAGCCGCGTTCTGAATAAGCTGCAGCTGTCTTAACCCTCGTTTTGAGAGACCAGTGAGCAGGTCGTTACAGTAATCTAACCTGCTGGAGATAAAAGCATGGATAAGTTTCTCTAAGTCTGGTTGAGACATCATCCCTTTGACTCTGGAAATGTTTTTAATGAGCCGACCCATAACAGAGGTCACCCTCTGGACCTGGTCATTACTAAAGGTGTTCATATTTCAGATGTCACTGTGATTGATGTTGCTCTATCTGATCATTCCTGTGTCTTTTTTCATCTGTCCATTATTCCAAAAGTTGCTGTTGTACCTTCAGTTGTAACACACATCGACACATTAACGATAACACCAGGACACAGTTTATGGAGGCAATCAGGTCTGAAAATGCCTCATCAGGTCAAGTTGATGATTTGTTGAATTGTTATACTTCATGTGTTTTAAATGTTATGAACACCATTGCTCCTGTTAAGGTTAAAGTGATCAGGACGAGGCAGAAGGCTTCATGGAGCAATGCTCACTCTGTCAGGGCACAGAAAAGGGAATGCCGAAAAGCCGAAAGAAAATGGCATAAATTGAAACTCTTAATTCATTAGATTAGATTCAACTTTATTGTCATTACACAAGTACAGGTACAAGGCAACGAAATGCATTTCTTTGTATACCTCATAATGAGGTATACAAAGAAAATGTGCATGTTTTCAATTAAACTTTTCAAAAAGCAAGAGAAATATTCTTCTCAGAGATCATCAACAGCAGTAACAACAGCAGTAACAACTTGCGTGTCCTGTTTGCTACAGTGAACAGATTAACAAACCCTCCAGCTCCATTTCCACCAGAATTAGTTTCCACCACTAAATGCAATGAGTTTGCCTTGTTTTTCAACGACAAGGTTCAAGGCATTAAACATGCTACAGTCCAAAGGGCATAAAACAACACTGCAGCCATCTAGGAGACACTTGGTTGGTTTAACACATTTTATACCCATTAATGACAGAACAATTGAAAAAACTGTCTCCAGCCTGAGTTCATCCACCTGCTCCCTCGATGTTTTACCCACTAGATTTCTAAAATCAGTACTAAGCAGTTTGTTACCACAACTCACTGATATAGTCAATAATTCCTTACAATCTGGAACATTTCCAAGGGCCTTAAAATCTGCTGTCATTAAGCCTCTCCTAAAGAAGAGCAGTCTTGATGCTACAGTGCTCAGCAACTATCGGCCCATATCAAACCTGCCATTTTTAGGTAAAGTCATTGAAAAGGTTGTATATCAGCAACGTAATGACTTTCTATTACTTAACAACTGCTTTGATCCTTTTCAGTCAGGATTCAGGCCCCATCACAGCACTGAGAAATCACTTATCAAAGTCACAAATGACATCCGTCTGAACACTGACGCGGGCAAAGTCTCTGTCTTAGTTCTGTTGGACTTGAGTGCTGCGTTTGATACAGTGGACCATGGAATCCTGTCACAAAGATTAGAGGAATGGATAGGTATCACTGGAATGCCCTTAAATGGTTTCAGTCCTATCTTGAAGACAGGAAGTACTTTGTTTTGGTTGGTAACTGTGTATCAGACCAAATGGCCCTGACATGTGGGGTTCCACAGGGGTCTATCTTGGGACCTCTATTATTCAATCTCTATATGCTTCCTTTAGGCCAGTTAATACGCAGCTGTGACGTATCCTACCATAATTATGCAGATGACACTCAGATTTACATTTCACTCACAGCAGGTGAAAATGGACCAATCCATTCACTGTGTCACTGCATCGAACAGATTGATGTGTGGATGCAAAATAATTTTCTCCAACTGAACAGAAACAAGACTGAACTAATCATCTTTGGGTCACAGAAACAAAGAGAAAGTGTCAGCAGTCACCTCGAGTCTCTTTCTCTAAAATCTAAAAATCAGGTTAGAAATCTAGGGGTCATCATGGACTCGGACTTGAATTTCCACATCAATTACATCATCTGCATTTTATCACCTTAACATGCTGACAAAGACCAAAAGTATCAAGAATAGTAGAAGGTTCTTTGGCATTTCTGTCACAAACATTATCCACATGCACATTAAAATCACCTGATATGACTACTTGTTCAAATTCTGTGCAGATAACCGAAAGCATTTCAATAAACTCATCAATAAAATCATGACATTGTTGGGGTGGTTTGTAAAGAACTACATATAAAATAGATGGAGAAAACCTCAACTCCATTTTGAATGACACATACTCAAATGATGAAAACTCCCCAAGTGATAGCTTCTGGATAAGAATATTATCCCTAAGAAAGGCACATACACCACCACCCTTTTTGTTTTCCCGCATTTTGGATAAAAATGTGAAATTCAATTCAAGGACCGCATTTCCAGTCTTGCTGTCTAACCATGTTTCTGTTAAAAACATAAAATTAAGCTTATTTGAAGTTATAAAATCATTAATTAAAAAAACATTTGTTTCCCAAAGACCTGACATTGAACACTGCAAGTTTCAAGTTCATTTGATCAGGACCTGACTTTATCTGTTTGCAGAAGATTTGAATCAGATTTGTCTGATTAGACAATCTAACTGTTATTCTCTTCTTCAATCTGCGACTGTTGACTGTAGCTATGGAGCTATGGGGGAGTGTTCTCTCCCAGGGCCTCAGGTTGATAAGTGGTTTATTATGACGAAAAGTCCTGGAACATCAGAGGCCCTCAGTGTCCTAATCACTGATAGTAGCCTTGATGCTAGTCAAGGCTTTTGGAGCTGGTCTGGGAGGAGGTGGAGGGGGTCTGAGAGAGGTGACTGTAGGTAGTGGCCGAGGAGTGGAGAAGTGGTACTCCTGGTTGGTATTGGGGGTGATGTTTTTAGGGATGATGATAGAACCCGTGACCTGGCTAAGTTAGGTGTAAGGGGTATCATCTTAACTCCAGATTTTACCAAACCTTTCCAGGTGACCTAGAAATCCCATTGGTGAATCCGGGGATGGGACAGAGATGGTGAGGTCCGCAGAAGGTGTTGATGTTACTGGGGGGGTCCATGGTCCACTTGGGGGGGTCTCCTGACCCCCTCCCCTCATTAGATGTGGGCCCTTCCTTTGAACAGGTCTAGACGTTGCCACGTTGCCAAAACAAGTTAAAGTTATCAATGAAGTGTACTCCTCTTGTCTCACAGGCCTTGGACAGCCATGTATTCAATGCAAGCAGCCGACTGAATTTATTGATCCATTCTGTCGATGTTTGGGAGTGGTCCAATGATAAAGGATTGCACTTCCAGGTTTTCAGGTTTATCTAAAAACTGGAGAAATCCTTTTTTTAAACTTCTGATTCCCCCTTCTTGGTGTCAACTGCACCCACGTGTAGCATCAGCTGTTTAATTCGCTGTGTGTTTGGACATGACTTGGGGGAGGAGTGCTGTTATATCAGTGACTGTAGCACTTGGAAAGCTGCATGTAGCAAATCTACTATTGTTTATGTCTCTGATAGCACCGTCTCCAAGATGTTTTTTAGCTGGATGTCTGGTGATGCTACATATGCTCTTGTGATGCCAGCATTCTTTTTTCTAATCCAGTGCTGCTTTGGCTGGGCACCAAGTTTATGCCAGGTGGCATCATTTTGTTTAAATCCCTTTGCTTTGCTCAGTTTTGGGAATGACACTGTATCATCCAAGTTTAAATTCACAGTCTTACCACATTGTGTGATCAGGATCGTCACCTGAAGTCCTCTTTCAGATTCCAAAGCAAAAATCTTTGTTTGTAACACACTGATTTCCTGTTGAAATTTCCAGCAATTTTGGCAGATAGAGTTTGTAGTAGCTGTTTTTACCCCAGACATGTTGAAAAATAGATACCAAGGCTCCAGTCGCTCGGCAGGTCCAACGTGTTGTTAAAAAGGAAAAAACAAGTTAAAACATAAAAATCCAGTTAAAAGAAAGTAAAATGTATTGTAAAAAAGTTGATCATAAAATCATTGGCTAAATGTGGAGATAACATAAGTAAAGCAGGCATGAGCAAGAAGAAGAGGTCTGCACTCTTCAGAAGCAGGAAACACACGTCGAGGTCCAGACGTATAAGGTGTGAGCATAGCAGTAAAACATAAATAGTGTGTATATAAGTCTTGCAATTGTTTTTATGCAATTAGCCTTTCACTTTTTAATTTTGATCTCACCACTCACCAGTGAGATTATGTAGCATGTTTATGAGAAAGAAAGAAAGAAAGAATTACTTTTTCTTTTCTTTTTTTGCTTTGTCACTGGTTGAGCTTAAATGGGACACAATGCAGTAAAATTGGTTTGAGAAATTACCATGGGCTGGATATACAGTCAAATCTAAACATACTGTAAGTCATACAAGAGTTGTTCCATTAGGTGGCTGTGATGAGGGAAAAGACTTTTGCACATCTGAGAAATGTGTTTCTTAATCTTAAACATGTAACATAAAATTTTAATCAGTGAGTCAAATGCCTTGAATGAAGTAGTATTGGTCGTGCAACGCTAATACAGCATTGTATAGCGTGTTTTTGTCCGCTATCAACCTTTTGAGTTCCAGCTTTTGTTCATTCTGTCGTTTGGTTGTACTATTGTTTTAAACAGAAAGGCTCGGACATCAGAAGCAGAAATGATCAGACGACACACCACATAACAAATTCAGGAGTTAAATGTTTGACTCTGCTGCACCTGCCTAAGCTTTATGGTGGTTTGATTATGAATTATTACCTAATTGGTTAAAATGAAGATGCAAAACATTGTTACCATGCAGCTTAACCCTTAGTAACCATCTTAGGCCAATTTTTTTATTTTTTGTTAGAGTTTATTGCATGAATTTCTGCAAGAATGTTTCATTTTTGATATTTTGTTTTATGTAAGTTACTCTTAGAGGTCTATTAAACTTTACTGACACTTGCTGCCCCCTCTGGGGACCCTCAGGCAAAAAATGTAAATGTAAAAGCTGCTTTAAAATCATTTTATATTAATAGTTTTTTCAGATTCTTTCTGCACAAATCTCTTAAACCACTTAAGCTCTGCTCAAAACTACCAAATATTTTATCATTTTCAGGAATTTATTGGGTTTGGATATGGATGGTACACAAACACTAGCAACAATATTAAGATCTGATGTGTGATTGTAAATTACTTAACTTATAACACGCATTTACACAATTATGGTAAAGAAAAGTAAATGTTAATTTCCTTGTTTTTAAGTATACTTCTTGTTGTAACAAAACTAAAATACATTCATTAACAGACCCATCCACACATGGTATGAAGCTAAAAGAAAGTTTCTTTTGATTACACCATGGGAATGGTTTATCAGTGTCCTGGATATTGCACCTAAATGAAATGCTCTGTTTGATCAAATATAGTATTGTGATAATGTGAAAATAATATGTTATTAAGTACTAAGTGCAGCTGTAAATGTAAATATGGTGAAAAGGGATAGGTGCCTCGGCTTCAACCTGCCCCTTCTGGGCTTGTTTAATATGTAAATGGTATCTGAATGGAATGGAAGTTATTGTATGTGAATACTGAAAAAAAAATATCTTCATATAAATAAATAAAATTCTAATAAATAAATAAACTTTTAAAGAGAAGTTTGAAATCATCATGTCACTGTTGTTATTTATGAAAAAACATAAAAGATTTGATATTTAAAATATTACATCATTAAATTTACTAATGCAATGAAATCAGTATTGTTGCTACTTTCTGACTTTCTACTTTCTACTATTCTGGAAATTATTGAATATTTGGTTTTGAGCAGAGCTGAAGTGATTTAAGAGATATAAGCAGAAAAAATGAAATAAATACTGATATGATGATTTTATAGCATGTACATTTTTGCTCGATGGTCCCCAGATAGTAGTAAATAAGAAAGGTCCACAAAGGTTAAGACACTGAAGGGGTTGAGAAGGTCAAGTGACAATGTAGTATGTACGATCCACAACAGAAATTGTTTTGTTCTTGTTCAGAAATCAGTAACAATATATCAACTCACCAAAAGAAAATCTATTTCTTTTTTGAAAGAATTAAAGAATAATACTTTCACCGTCTTTCAGTGCTTCATTACTTGTATTTCCTTGCACTGACATACAAGTATGCGAGCTCCATTCTATTCTAACCACATAGTTGCTTCAATATTTAGTTCCTGCCAGAAAACCCATCACTCTCCGTGCTTCAGAGGATTTCTTCTCCAGGAGATAAAAAGCACAAATTCTTTGCTCCAAGCGGCAAATGAAAAAGCTTTCACCAGCCGCCTTCAGTTCATTATTACATCAACTGGCATTGGCACCAAGCAAACAGTCATTTCAGTCAAAGTGTTTTGGCTTTTGACTTGTTTTCTACCCCTCTTTCCGTGGCGTATCAGCGTGTAGCCGAACGCGGCATGAATGACAATGACCACTCGTGCCATCCCTCTTTCTTTCATTCATTCTGCTGTTTCACTTGTATCTGCTTCCATCTCCAGCACCTTCCAATGCAGCCTTGATCAACAATAGCCATTTCATCCCACCGACGCCAGCTGATGCCAAATCATAATTAAAATCTCCTCTGAGAGCTGCCGGGAAAGGGAGCTAATTAGCCACGTGGAAAAAAAAGAACTGAGATTTTTTTGCTTGCTTTTGGACTCAACGATTGCAATTTACTCTCTTAACTTTAAGAGTTGAGCATGCGTTAAGTCCTTTGTAACATCAAGGTTTCTTTCACTCAAGCCGCTTTGTTTGTTTTTTTTTTGGATCAGTGACAGGATACAGGTGGGATAAAAAAAAGTACAGGAGTGATTGAAGTTAGTAAGTGCAGTGGCTTAAAGGCTTTTTGCCGATATTTGAATCAGGTAGGCATGTCCACGAGTAATGTTTGAAACTTCACAAATGTTCTTTACAATCTATTAAGGAAGTAATAAAAGATACCATACTATCAGCATTAGTTACACCTTCACCAAGTCACGGCAAGTGTAAGCTGCTGTGTGTAGGGGAGGGCAGGGGCAGTTGCAACATTGCTAAAAACTCAAATAATAAATGAGCTCCGGCAATGATATTCATTCAGCACTTGTTTATTTTTTTAATTTTTTTTTTCATTTAAAGTTTATTTAACAGGGACCATACAAGCAAACATAGTTACAATACAAAGCCTGTAACTGATGTGCAGCATATAGAGATTATAGCTAGTGCTAATTTTCAACTCCTGTCCCTGGTTGGGCATTTCTAAGAACATTATAAAACAAATACATACATAAAAACAAGAAATACTACAAAACTATGTATATATAGATATACACATACACACATACATACATACATAATCATACACAATTATAACGACAATTAAAAATGTATACACTTTTGATTTGTCTTTAGCCAGTTGATCTAGTTAGTTGATCTTCTTTTTTGGTTAAAAGCAGCCACATTCAACCACAGAATCTTTGTCATACTGTCCAAACTGTTCATGTGAGGAAATGATTTATTCAAATGTTTTTAGTCGTGGCACAGGTGGACTTTGTATTCACTAAGACTAACTGCTGTCAAAACTCTTAGTATTTACACACACATTACATTTTCAGGAATATTTATTTTTATTTTTGTTTGATCACATGCTGGCCTTACAGTGCCTGTGATAAGAGTAACGTCACAATAAAGTCAAGTACAAAGATAGCCCTAGATTGATTGAGAAGTGGATTTTGTGCACTAAGTCTATATCCACAACATCCCTTTTCCAGATTTAACAAATCTATGTCAGTATCACAATAAAATTTGAAAAATGATAAAATATATTGTTTTATCTCTGCTGTAAACTCCAAATTTACTATTTAATTTAAATTCAGACCTTTCACAACTCCAGACTGCAATTGGCCTTCCAAGTCCTTCAAGAGAAGCACATATGAAGCTAACAGGCCACACTTTTACAACATCGTCCTTTTGTCTTTTCTGGATATGACTTTGTGATAAACAGCAGGGGCTGGTGCAAATGCTTGCAGCCTTTGAAACTTTGCACAAGAGCCAGAGAATTACAGACACAAAGAGAAAGGAAGAAAGGACAAGATGATTGGGTTTTGTGTTTATTCTTTCCCAGACCACCGAGACAGAAGCCGGACTGAGTGCTATTCAGGAGCAGAATTAGCGCATGTGTTTTCTTCACGTCCATTGTCTCCTCTCAACTCCGGCCCCACACTGGCTCCCCTGCCGTGTGAGCGTTTTCTCTGTCTAAAATTCCCTTGTTCATTCACTTATCATGTCGCATTTACCAAAGATTGGATTCCTCGCTGAAGAAATCTCACTTTGTAATTACGTTTTAAACGTTTTTGCATTTAAACTAATTTGGGTTTTAAGGACTGAACTTAAAAATGATTCACTTTAAAGTTAGGATGGATTATGATTGCATATTGCCGTCTCAGTTCTCATTATGTTGGCTAAAGTGGATTTCTGCTAACAAGCATCTAAAGTAGTTTCTCTCGTATGGATTTGCCTCATGTGCACTATCTACTGTATGCGGCTCAAGTTCAACTAAAGACGTGTAGCTTCTAGACACAACATCTGACGACTGACTGGATCAAATATCCGATCAAAGAATAACATAGGACAAGACAAAATAGTCCATAATGTGCATTCAGTCTTTAAAATACCTACTTTATTTATAAAGCACTTTAGAAACTGTGCAGTGCTAAAAGACTAAAACAACATGAAACACACAATGAATAATAACCTTAAATTAACAGCTTTTAAAACTTGAATAAAAGGAAACTGAAAGATAATAAATGTCCATGTCTCACACTGAGTTAAAAGCCAATGAGAAAAAATGTGTTTGATTTAATTGGGCTTGATCTCTAACGGTAACTCGTTCCAGAGTTTTGTTGCAGCGACGGCGTTCTGGGGTCCATTAGCTTTCTGCTGATGTAAGAGCCACGGACGGGACGTAAGATCAGAACAGACAGATACGACAGAGCAAGACCATTTCAAAAATTTTAAAGTAAATAAAAGTGTCTTAAAATCAATGCTCAAACAGCCAGCCAAGAGAAGTAAAAAATAATCGGTGATGTTGGTGAGATGCAACAAAAATATCATTATCTTTTAAATCTTCTTGTTTTTAAAAGTGCTCTAAATAAAATAAATAAAGATTGTATTATTATTATCCAGTTAAAAGACTAGCCGCTGTGGACTAACTGAAGACGAGATATTGCAGTTGGGCTTACACCAGCATAAAGTGCATTGCAGTCATCCAGACGAGTCCCAAAGGCATGAATGACTGTTTCAAAATCTTGCATTTTAATGCTGAGGTTTGTGACGACTGCACCAAGGATCCCAGGTCGACAGGAGTATCCCACAAGGAATCATCACCTTGTTGAAAAGGTTCAACCAAAAGCATCTGGACTCAGTTTTCAAGGTGAAGACGTTTTCCAAGAGACTTTCTTAATTCTGAGATCAACTGGTAAGAGAGCTGAGCTTATATCTCTAGAGAGAAGAGTTTCCCCTGAAACTAACTCTGATTGGACCAGACTGTTCTGGTCTCATAGTTGTTAGCTATGAAAGGGCAGTGCGACTCCTGATGTGAGTCATTAAAGGCACAGGAGAGTCGTTAGTGACACTGTTCCATTCAGGTGTTGTTGTTGTTCTAGAGTGAAACTGTTTTGATTTAGGTTTCAAAACACTGTTGTAAATACTAGGCAACATGAATCTGAGGCCACTTCGTCTGTTCAGAGAGGGCTTTTCCATTTGAACAAAAATGGTTTCCTTCACACCTTTCTTAAACCATCTGGCCTCTCTGGCATTGCTGCCCTCAAAGGAATGCCCTTTCTCTTTGAGATGGAGGTGGACTGCAGACCCAGGTCCACCACATAGTTTTTTGTTTATTTATTTATTTATTTATTCATTTATTTATTTATTTATTTATTTTTTTTTTTTTGGGGGGGGTTATTAACATTTTAAATTACATCCACTAGTAAGACATTTATTAGTCATTTTAGATGTTTTATTTTGATGTTTCCTTATTTCATAATTGTTCATATGTAGCTGACTGTTAATATGGTTTCAAACGGAACGAATACTGGCACAAAATGCAGATGACACAGCAGGATCACAGTGCAATGAATGTGTAATGGAAAAAATGCTGCTGATCATAATTGTCACTGGAGAAATTGCCGGCCTGTATTTCCCCTCAAAATCTGCATGTCAGTGTCTGCAGGGTACTCAAGGCGTCTGCGATGATTATTTCTCTCCGGGAAGGGCTCGGACTTGAACTTGGATATCACTCCCCCCCATCCACCACCCCCTCCCTTCATGCTTTGGACCAATTTGGGGCGGCGAGGCGATGGTTATCTAAATGCAAAGTGATGCTGTAATAGCAGTCAGCGAGGAGGCGTAAACGAGCACTGAAGCCCGGAGATAGAGCGGGGGGTTGTGAGGAGCGGGTGTTAAGAAGAATGCCGAGGGATGGGAAAATCAAAGTGGTGAAAAGCAGAGGGCCAAATGAGAAAGATGGGGTTAAACAGAGAAAAGGAAAGGGGGGGAGGACAGAGGGAAAAGCTGGTAGCGTTTGTGAAAAAGATTGAGCGAGAAATTTCTTATGCAACAAGGATAATATGGAAAAATCAAACCCCTTTTTACGCTCCTTTGCCTGATATTGGCGTGAATTTCTCTCACCAATATCCCATTTCAGTCAGCCTTGTGCCCCGTTTATTTTAATCCGGCGACAGAGCTAAAAAGCAACTGACATTTTTTAAAAGCTGTCCAGTTTTTAAAGTGACATTGTATGTACCCGCTACACAAGATTGTTCCATAATGGGGTAAAAAGAATAAAACTGGAAAAAAATGGAAGTGAAATTGTTGAATTGGCAAAAAGAAAGACAAATGTGAAGTATTAAACACTGTTGCTGTGCAATGGAGTTATTAACACTGCGCCAAACCAAGCTAACTTTGACCCAAGCCTACGTAAAAAAATTTAACGTAGAGTCCCGTTAGTTCCATGCGGAGTCCAGGTAAAATTGGATTTATTGATTTTTAACCCACTCATTTAGACTCACTACAGCCAAATTAAGCTACTACTAGAAGGTCTCCTAACTGTAAAAAAACAAGGTTAAGCATAGTTATTTTCCTGTTTTTTAAATTATAGATCACCGCTGAAAGGTTGAATTAGGTTAGTGCAAAACTTGAAATTCCACGCCCCGTCCAGTCACAAGCCCATGCTGCATGGTAGTCCGCCCATTGGTTGATGCGGGGATGTGATAAATCCACTTATTTCACCACAAAACATTTCTTCAGAGCACAAACACTTGGTATTATAGTCATTCTTTGCATTTGTAGCCCATTTTAAGAGGTTTTCTAGTGCCATCCAGTTCAGATTACTGATTACTATTATTATTATTATTATAATATGGTGGCACAGTGGTTAGCACTGTCGCCTCTCAACAAGAAAGGCCTGGGTTAGACTCCCAGCACACCCAGTGGGTTTACTCTGGATACTCCAAAAGGCATGCTGGGTGCCCCCTAGTGTGGCTGCCGACAAGGATTTTCCCCACAGAGATAATAAAAACAAATACACACGTGGACAAAAATGTTGGTACCCCTTCGGTCAATGAAAGAAAAACTCACAATGGTCACAGAAAAAACTTTATTCTGACAAAAGTAATAATAAATAAAAAATCTATGAATGTTAACCAATGAAAGTCAGACATTGCTTTTCAACCATGCTTCAACGGAATTATTTTAAAAAATAAACTCATGGAACAGGCCTGGACAAAATTGTTGGTACCCCTAACTTAATATTTTGTTGCACAACCTTTTGAGGCTATCACTGCAATCAGACGATTCCTGTAACTGTCAATGAGACTTCTGCACCTCTCAGCAGGTATTTTGTCCCACTCCTCATGAGCAAACTGCTCCAGTTGTTTCCGGTTTGAAGGGTGTCTTTTCCAGACGGCATGTTTCAGCTCCTTCCAAAGATGCTCAATAGAATTGAGGTCAGGGCTCATAGAAGGCCACTTTAGAATAGTCCAATGTTTTCCTCTCAACCATTCTTGGGTGTTTTTTGCTTTGTTTTGGGTCATTGTCCTGTTGCAAGACCCATGACCTGCGACTGAGACAAAGCTGTCTGACACTGGCCAGCACATTTCTCTCTAGAATCCCTTGATAGTCTTCAGATTTCATTGTACCCTGCACAGATTCAAGACACCCTGTGCCAGATGCAGCAAAGCAGCCCCAGAACATAACAGAGCCTCCTCCATGTTTGACAGTAGGGACAGTGTTCTTTTCTTGATATGCTTCATTTTTCTGTCTGTGAACATAGAGCTGATGTGCCTTGGCAAAAAGTTCCATTTTTGTCTCATCTGTCCATAGGACATTCTCCCAGAAGCTTTGTGGCTTGTCAATATGTAGTTTGGCATATTCCAGTCTAGCTTTTTTATGAGTTGTTTTCAACAATGGTGTCCTCCTTGGTCGTCTCCCATGTAGTCCACTTTGGCTCAAACAACGACGGATGGTGCGATCTGACACTGATGTTCCTTGAGCATGGAGTTCACCTTGGATCTCTTTAGAAGTCTTTCTGGGCTCTTTTGTTACCATTCGGATTATCCGTCTCTTTGATTTGTCATCAATTTTCCTCCTGCAGGGATCCAGGGAGGTTGGCTACAGTCCCATGGATCTTAAATTTCTGAATAATATGTGCAACTGTAGTCACAGGAACATCTAGCTGCTTGGAGATGGTCTTATAGTCTTTACTTTTATCATGCTTGTCTATAATGTTCTTTCTATTCTCCTGCAACACCTCTTTCCTTTGCTTCCTCTGGTCCATGTTGAGTGTGGTACACACCATGTCACCAGACAACACAGTGACTACCTGAAGCCCTATAAATAGGCCCACTGACTGATTACAAGATTGTACACACACCTTGAATTAACATGTCCATTTGGTCACATTATTTACAGTCTTTTCTTGAAAAGCAATGTCTGACTTTCATTGGTTAACATTCATAGAATTTTTATTTATTATTACTTTTGTCAGAATAAAGTTTTTTCTGTGACCATTGTGAGTTTTTCTTTCATTGACCGAAGGGTACCAACAATTTTGTCCACGTCTGTAAATGTTTGTGTGGAACTGGGAACAGTTTTCTGGGGCTTGCTGGTTTGATAAATGGAGGCCACTGGAACAGTTTGCAGTCAGTGTGATGCTGTGGAGTGGCTATACTTCGTGAACAGTCTCTCTCTCCGTGTTGAGTGGAGCGGTCCCCTCTTGGCCTCTGCTAACAGGCCGTTTGTCCGTCTGTGCTCAGCCCAGTGTTAGCATTTAACGCATTGATTTTCTCCAGTCAGTCACTGTGATTAATCCCAGACAGAACTCGGCCCTGCATTCATAATAAGTCTCCTCTCAGTCAGTAAACATTGTGCTGCTGTTTGGAAACAGAATTATGAACATGAACGGCCAAACCGCTCAGGAGAAACAAATATGTACTTCATTCTTTCTACAATCTCAAAAAGAGCGGAGCATTTGGATCAGGGCCAAAGATGGACACATACACATCACTGAACATCTTTATTTATAATGATCTTTCTACGTCTATATTTAATTATAGTTTTGAATTGTAATAAATTGGTGTGACTGTGTTCTGCTCAGCAGGCTCTAGGGAGCGGGGCAATATCACTTAATACATTCTTAGTGCATTTGTGCAATGAATTTATATATTTGTTAGCGCTGGTCTATGATTGTCCAAGCCATTGCTCACCATAGCCTTAACCTATCATTGTACAGTATATACCCATTCATACATTTCTGTTTGTAATAATGGCCATTTGTATTTTATGTTCATAGTACATATCCACCTAAAAATACTTCTATTATATTATCTTATTTCTTACTTACTACTTACTAGTTTTTATACTGTAGCTCACCATAGCCTTGTCTATCATTGTATAGTGTTGACTTTTTAATGTTGTTGATGTTAATGTATTTCGCTTTGATCACTTTGTTGACATTTGTGACGTTTTTACTCAGCATGATTTTTTTTCTTTTTTTTTCATCAGTATATCCCAATATTCTATCAAAATTGCATAGAGAAGCATAAATTTAAATTGTCTTTTTTATAAATTTATAAATGCATGTCAGAATTCACGTAAAGGTCTGAGTTCGATTGGTGGGGGGTGAGGGGTATTTTGGTCTTGGTAACACTTAAGAGTAGGGGGCACATTTTATCACGAATTTATGCATTATTTCAGCCATGACTCATGCATTAGTACATACATTAAACTTTCATGAATCACCAGGAATTATCATGTTTGTATCATAGTTTTATCTAACCCTAACCCTACGCATGTACTAATGCATTAATTCATGCATGAATTCAAGATAAAATGTGCCACCTACTCTAAAGTGTTACCATGGTCTCTCCCAATGATATGTTGAAGGTGCAGTTGTTGAGTTAGGTATGCATTTTTCTGACTTTGATGATTATGAGCTGAACACTGTTGTTTCAGTAGGTCATTTTGTTTCCTGTGCAAGTAAAACCTGGACCAAGGCAGAAGTCCGTTTGGACAGCTTATTCAAATTATAAGCATATTCTGACTAGGCTCTGCATTAAAATGGCAACAGAATGAGGATAGGTGAGTTTATAGAAACCCACTTTCCTTTCCTCTGGAGTGTCATATGTAATACCTCTTTGGGATGTCTGGGATTGCTTGAAGAGACAGAAGGATTTAAAGAGCTACATCCACAGAAGACATTTGGAATTCCCAACAAAAACTGAATGCAACTAAAAGAACATAGGACAGCAGCTGGACTCTCGTGAGGTTTGTGAGGTCACAAACCCACAAAAATCAATCTTGTACTTGTTCTTTTCTTCAAGCAAAGTGTTTGCATCCCAACCAGCTGTGATTCAGTCAGTTTTAAATTGCTAAATTAAACAACCTATTTATACCATACCATTTTTCTACCATTTCTACAAAGTGCACAAACATAATGGCTTATTGTAACAGTCTATACATTATTGCCTCAAACAGTACATATTACGGCCCTGGCTATATGTACTGTTTTTTCAAGGTGAAAATGTTTCTCTTAATAATTAGCATTATTACATCACTTCAGTCCTTCATTAGCTTACTGCACGACTCAAAGCATCTTTGGCTGAAAATAAGTCACAGTAACAGATCCATTTTTCTCTTTTTACTGTAAAGAAACATTTAACTCTGCAAGCTCAACGTCTGTGACACAAATCAATCACTTAAAGTATGGGCAGACTTTGACTTCCATGTAAGATGTTTTGGTCCAACCTTGTTTATGTCTCATCCCAGATGTCTCTTCCAGCAGTGTTAAGCCCTTTCAGACTGCAACAAAAACAGTATGATGGTATAAGACATGAGACACACCTAAAGCTCTTTTTTTACAAGATTGACAAATGCAAAGAGTGTTACTTTGATATGCTTTTTGACTTTGATATGCTTTTTGACTTGTCCCATTATGTTCAAGTACTACAACATTTTAGACAGTACAGACCCTTTGGTACCCAGCTGCAAACCAAATGGTTAGCAAAAATGGCTAAATCACTTCCATCTTATTCATCTCCAAGCCATTTATTATTTGGCTTAGGAGAAGGTATTCTGTGACATTTTTTTACTAATATACACAATGGAAGTTGTAGTTGGAAGCAGAGGTCGCATTAACCGAATATTTCCCGTCATTGACGGGTCTTTTTTAGCAGGGACGGAAAAATCTGAATGCCATCCGTCATTTTGACGGATTATTTTGAGGGTGATATATTGTAATTTCTACTCCTGACCAGTTGGTGGCGAATGTACATATATCAATCAACAATTATCTTAAATCGTGTTGTCTTTGTCACGCTGCATTCAGTTACAAAAAGGTCAGGGCAGCGGAGTGTGAGTAGTTTTTTCAAACCGCCAAAAAGTTCTGACATTGTAAATAAAGGTGAAAAAAGAGGACATGATGCAGTGGTGGGTGAAGAAGGACAAACTGAGAACACTGAGCAGTCACCAACAGATGTTACGGGACAATCAAGCGGCAAAAAGGAGGTGAGGAAGACGGAGTGTCGTGTTCAGTGTGAACAGGAGTTTACGTGGCTGAGGTGGGAAGAAGGAAAAATGTTCTGTGACATCTGGAATTAAGTTCAGTTCATTTTTGTGTGAATCATATTGTGTAATATACTGCGTGCTCTAGAGTTCAATCACAAAATATCCTTTTACTTTTTGTGTAACGTTATCTGTTGTACTTAAATAAAACAAATAATCTGTCTCTATGATCGTCTTGAAATTTCTTGAAATGTGAGTAAAACAAAAAGCCATTATAAGTTTTATTAAAGTATGAAAATTAAAAATGACAGGTAATTATAGACGAAGACGGAAATTTTACGTCAAAATGACGGAGAGTGAGAAAGTCTAGCGTGACCTCTGGTTGTAAGGTATAATATACCCATAAACGTGTGCTCATACCATATGAGGGAAAAAAAAGTCCAAACCCAACGCTGAAACCTTGTCGAGCTTGACAGTCTATTGAACGAAACACATTATAAAACTTGTCTCGGGTCTTTTCAAACCCTTTTTAAATGATTACACTCAGGGCTGTGAGTGGGAATAGTTGATGTTGATGATTAAAGGGGCCAAGGTTTTCTATGTAGCGCAGTTCGGCTTTCAGAGCCTATTCACTTGTAACTGTGGACATGCACAAGGATGTTGCCTCACTCAGAATGGCAGATCTTATTCAATTCACAAATCTTTTGATTGACACTAAAGACTGAATTCTGTAATGTTTCTATACCTCCACACATCTCTACATAAGTGCTCTCAGCGTTGTTGTTTATATGCACGGTGTCACAATGGGTCAGACATTTCACATTTAGTTGGTTTCAAACTCTAAAGCCATTGAAGAGAAATAGTCACAAAAGAAAAACATTCATTGATTTTTCAATTTTCTAACATTTATTCTTGACAAATGTTGAAGGAGTCTTTGCTAGCTACTTTGGGCGAGAGGGGGGTGGACGATTACCAGTTATTTACAAGGATAACACTTGTACATTTATCTGAAAACATTACTACGATCATAACTTAAATAAGCCTTGGCAGCTGGAGTTCACACTTTGTCCGAGTTAACATTAACAAGAGAGAACGTCTCGGGTTACTTGACTGTAACCCTGTTCCCTTAAAAAGCGGGAACGAGATGCTGCGTAGAATTACGCTATGTTGAAACGCGAAAAAAACAGTCCTTGCTTCCGTGTCATGTGTTACTTATACCCTCTGTGTCACTCACATTCAGGTGCGCTCAATCAGACAGCTGCCGCTGATGAGCTGCGTCACCAACAGAGGTATTATAAGCCAATTCATGACATGTTCGATACACGTGCTTCACAACCGGTCACACAAAGAATGGACCCCATAGCGTAATGCTACGCAGCATCGAGGGAACAGAAATATACATCAGATACATTTATGTATTTTGTTTCCAAAGTAGGAGAGTCTTTTGAAAGATTACAATTTGACTTTTTATTTAAAATCATTCCTAAAACTTTGTAATTCAAGCGCAGGTCCCAACACTGAACATTCACTTCAGTCTGACTCCTGCAGAGAATGTCACACTTCTTGAATTGGAAAAATGTCAGTGCCAGTGAATATAATCCAGGCAGCAGTTGTATTTCCTCCAGAATGCATTTGGCAGAAGCATGTATGGGTGTATTTCTGAAGCAAAAGAAATGGTTGCCATGGAAATTTGTAGAGCATGGCTCCCAAATGGAGAAAATGAGAATTATAAAGTTAGGAGTAAAGTATTCTATTTTGCTGATTTATCTGGTGACAGACAAGTTGTAAGCTGGAACGTGGACATAGAAATTGATTACTTTAATACATTCGGGGTACAATCTGGACAATCACCGGGTAGTTAAAGGGCATCCATTCATTAACTTTGGGCAAATTTTAGATTCAACAATTCATACACTTGCATGTGTTTGGATAGTAGGAGGAACCTGGAAAGAACCTTCAACAGCACCTGCAGCCTACAAAGGAATATTTTTATTTACAATACAGAACAGAGTTCTTCAACCTTTTTTCCTCAAAGAGCTACTTTTAAAAATGAAAATGGCAGAGAGCTGCTCCTGTTTGTAACATTTATTCTCATAGCTTATTTTAACGCAAACAGAATTAAGTTTGTTATGCCAGAAAACTAATCCTGATTTTTAACAAAAGTGTCCACAACTCACATTTTGTAATAAAACATAAGAAAAAACATTGTTTATCTGCATGTATATGCATTTTTTTTCCTGTGTATCTCACTATAAAATGAAAACATGCAGCAAAACATTTATTGACGATAAATTGGCAAATAAACATTTTGTGCAGAAAAGGGACAGGCATCTATGACTTTGATTGAATAAACATGTATGTTGGTTTGCTGAGGGAAAAATCAAGTTTGACTAATCAAATTTAGATTCAATCCGTGTAGGGTTCATTCTTTGGTAATTCCCTTTTGAAACAAAATCCCCAAAAACACATACTCCAGTTTGGTGTAGTGTATTAGTGTTGGTTGGTTTTACCTTTTCAATAAAAGCAAAGCAGGTGAGGTCCTGTGCTGCTGTTGGGGGTGAGTGATGCCCGAGACGGGGACAGCAAAAAGAAAATAAGGTAGTGCCACCTTTAGTGAAGAAATGACGTCTGTGCTAACCCTCTATAACCCATCCAACACCACCTGACTATTTAAAACTTGGAAGTTAATGAACTATAATTCTCTTGGTGCTATTCCCTCCTGTCATTCTCCGGTCTGCTTCTCTCTGGACACGTCATGAATGAGACTGAGCAGTGAGATTTCAGCCATTACTAAAACTCTTAGAGAATTAAAAAATAAAATCCCCTCCTGGGCAGTCCACTGAATTGTTGCACAAATTAATCCTCTTTCCAAATTCCATCAGTCGCCCCCAGCTCCCCTTTCTGAATTATCCCTTTTCAATTATTTCTCTCTGCTTTTCTAATTTCTAGTCACCATTGGAAATATCAATGGTGATGAGAGTGGCGGCCGAAGGAGGAGGGAAGAGGAGAGGAGTGAATGCGTTATTAATTGCTCTGATCTGGATTAGATGGGAGCGTCGTACCCCCCGCCACCCATCCTCCAATCACATTTCAATTAATAACCGTCGACCAGGCGTCGCCTCGAGATGTGCGAGTGAGATGATTGTCCTGTCAGTCAGAGCTGGGACGGGGCGTTTGTAATTTGCCACAGCTTCCCTCTTTCTCCATCTGGTTTTGCAATCACTGTCTTGTTTTGGTCGGAGAATCCCTCCTCTTCCGCTCGGCGCACTCTTTATCAGTCGCACAAAATCTTTTGGTTAGTACCTCAGAGGAGTAGTAGGTATGGCTATATTTAGGGAGCCTACATATAGATGAATTGATAAAACAAAAGTGGTGGTTTATTTAGTTATATAACAAGGACATGATTTGATTCATGATCAATACCTCAAATGTGAGGAGGAGAATGTGATTATAAACATCAGCCTGAAATCCTGCATACTAGGCTTTTAAGGCTCCTTTATAAAGGTGTGAGAACATTTTAAATACAATCAATTATGAAAAATATGAAAAAGTGCAATCATATTTCATCTCTTCCTATTGTCATTCCTCTGAGGACAGCAGGCACAAGTGTTAAGCATTCGTCGTTTTTAGCATTGAACTGCACTGCCACTCTTTTGGTCCAATCATGCTGAGGCTTGGGAGAATCTCATCACCTTTAGCAGGCTCGTCCGGAATTTACGTGAGTTTGTAAATTAAAATCTTGCAAGAATCCAGCTGCTATAGTTTCTTCTATGGAAATATATATCTTGTGTCACCTCTTCAGGAATAACCCAAATAGACTTGCTTCTGACCTGACGCAACCAATACCATCTTACTCATGGATACATGGCTCTACTATCTATGGCACACAGTTGAATCTGTTAGGAAGCCTTTCCTGAAACTGAGACAGCATTCAACTTAAAAACAAAGTGTCGTCCTGTGCTCCATTTGAAATGAGATGGAAGACAGCGCAGACATTTTCTATTAAAGCCTTCATGCTCTCATCATAACTTGCTGCTTCTTAGAACTGGCTGCTCTTAAATATACACTCCGACATGTCAGTTCAGTCTCTTTTACATGCCTTCTATTAAATAGTGCAGAGCTTTCTCCAAATTTGTATTAACACTTAATACAGAACCAAAAGATTGACTGAAATCAAGCCTGGGACCGTCTATAGTAATACTGTTCTTACTTTACATACTCATTTATAAAGTGAAGTACTACTGTATATGCCATCAAAGTCTGATTTCAAGTAATATTCGGTAACACTTCATTTTACACTACATTGTATCTACCTCATTAAGTACAATGTAACACACTGTGTAACAAACTGTAAAAACATGCAACAACATAGTACATACATACATTAACCCTACCTACATTATTTAAGTACACATAATTCCATTATGTATGTACATTGTAGTTACATATATTACAGTTTCTTACACAATGAGGTAGATACAATGTGTCAAGTGTAAAATAAAGTGTCACCTAACATTTATACCTCGAATAATCACTTTGAATCACCTACTAAAAATTTGGGGCGCAGTGGTTCAGGTGGTTGAGTTGTCTTATAACTGGAAGGTTGGCGGTTCAACTCCTGCTCTGCCCGGTTCATACTTTGTTGTGTCCTTGGGCAAGACACTAAACCCACCTTGCCTCTAGTGCCACAGCTCTTGTGTATGAATGTGTGATCGTAAAGGTGAGTTTGGTGGTGGTTGGAGAAGGCTGTGAGCGCCGTGTGTATGGCCCCTCCTCTCTGTCTGTCCCAAGAGTGAATGGGGTGAATGGAAGCATCATGTAAAGCACTTTTGGTGCCTGAGAAAGGTACAAAGAAGTGCTAAATATAAATGCACACCATTTACAACTACTAATGTGTATTGTCATCAAGCTACTGTAATAAATGTTGAAATAATTACCCATGATCATGTTAACAAGGGTAAGTGTAATTATGCAATTAACACCACTTTTAATTAATGATGCTTTTTGTGTAACAAGTAATTAGTGTTTGTGTTAAAATTGTAATTGTGGCAAAACGCCATTCTTAATTTGTGCTTCTACTAAAGCCTTTGTTTCCAGTGGTGTGGTGCGGGTCGGCTCAGTACGGTAACCCTTAAGAGGCATGCATTTCCATTCCCATTATGTTGCGCCCAGAAGAGCAATGTCTGCTATAAACACAATGACATCATAACAACATTGTTTCAGTATGAGATATAAAACAATACACACGTGGACAAAAATGTTGGTACCCTTCGGTCAATGAAAGAAAAACTCACAATGGTCACAGAAAAAACTTTATTCTGACAAAAGTAATAATAAATAAGAATTCAATGAATGTTAACCAATGAAAGTCAGACATTGCTTTTCAACCATGCTTCAACGTAATTGTTTAAAAAAATAAACTCATGGAACAGGCCTAGACAAAATTGTTGGTACCCCTAACTTAATATTTTGTTGCACAACCTTTTGAGGCTATCACTGCAATCAGACGATTCCTGTAACTGTCAATGAGACTTCTGCACCTCTCAGCAGGTATTTTGGCCCACTCCTCATGAGCAAACTGCTCCAGTTGGTTCTTTTCCAGACGGCATGTTTCAGCTCCTTCCAAAGATGCTCAATAGGATTGAGGTCAGGGCTCATAGAAGGCCACTTTAGAATAGTCCAATGTTTTCCTCTTAACTATTCTTGGGTGTTTTTAGCTGTGTTTTGGGTCATTGTCCTGTTGCAAGACCCATGACCTGCGACTGAGACCAAGCTGTCTGACACTGGCCAGCACATTTCTCTCTAGAATCCCTTGATAGTCTTCAGATTTCATTGTTCCCTGCACAGATTCAAGACACCCTGTGCCAGATGTGTGAGTGCTGATGGGGGTTGTTATGCTCCTGTGTCCATTAGCATAACAACTCCCTTCAGGTGATAAGGCCATGTTAGAATGAAACTGGTTTCAATACACAAATGGAGGAAAGATTGTGTCTCAGTCCAAGTCATCTGTTTAGAGAAGACTTTTCCATTTTAATTCCTCCTTCACACCCCTCTCAAACCATCTGGCCATTCTGAGGATGTATCAGCACTGAAGAGTCAATCCTGGAGGACCTGAGTCTGCAGTCCACCTCCAACTCAAAGAGAAAGGACATTCCTTTGAGGACAGCAATGTTGAGAGAGGTGTGAAGGAAACCATTTTTGTTCAAATGAAAAAGCCCTCCCTGAACAGAGGTGGTTGCCTCGGATTCATGTTGCCTAGTCTTTACAACAGTGTTTTGAAACCTAAATCAAAACAGTTTCACGCTAGAACAACAACAACACCTGAATGTAACAGTGTCACTAACGACTCTCCTGAGCCTTTAACAACTCTCACATCAGGAGTCACTGCCCTTTCATAGCTAACAACTATGAGACCAGAACAGTCTGGTCCAATCAGAGTTAGTTTCAGGTCAAACTCCTCCCTCTAGAGAAATAAGCTCAGCTCTCTTACCAATTAAACTCAGAATGGATAAAGTTTCTTGGAATTAGAGACGAAACATCTTCACCTTGAAAACTGAGCCCGGATGCTTTTGCTTTAACCTTTTCTTAATGTAATGCCATGCTTTAAGCTGGGACTGAAATTATTTATCTTTTAAGGCTTTTGAAATGCATTGAAACATAGAAAGCATTGTCATACTCTATTAGAACTCTATTATTAATGTATTTTCTTAATTATTTAATATCCTTTTAGTCTAAGGTATTATTATTTTTTGCATTTATAATGGTCATATAATGTGAAATGGAAGTTCCATTACAATGCTGATGCGGATGTGCAATCAAGAATAAATACATGTTAATCTGATGTGTTATATCTGTTTTATTTGAACTGTGTTGCTGACTTTTTAAGAATATGCAGTTACGCTATTTATCCAAATACTAGATTAATCAAACTAGTAATCAATAGATCACTGGATTACTAAAATAATTGACAGCTGCAGCACTGTATGTATAAATGTACAGTACATGTAGTATGTCTGAATGGACGGCTGTGGCTACAGAGTTAGTTTACCACTACCAGTGTGAATGTGTGAGTGAATGAATAAAGGACAAAACTGTGAAGCACTTTGTGCGCCTTAAAGCGCGCTAAATACTTTTAACTTTAAGATTGCTCAGGTAAAATAGAAGATTAATTAACACCATTTCACACAAAGAAATAAATGATGAGGTTAAGCTATTGCAGTTGCAAAATGAAGGGCATTTCAGCATCATCTGAATGCAGAGTAGTAATGTATGAAGTTAAGGAGGTCGAAAAACAAGAGAGCCAGGTTTAACCTCTTTGGGTAGAATCTCTTTTACCAATAATAGCCTAAGGGCGTACTCACACTAGGCACGGTTGCCATGAACCGGGCCCGAGTACGATTGTCCCCCCTCCCCACTCCCCCTCTGGCCTGCACTCACATAGGGTTTCAGCATTCGTGCCGGAGCACGCTTACGTCATTATGGTGCGACGGTTTCGGGATAAACAGGAAGAGCGGCGCTCTCTGAACACAATAGTGATGGGAAGTTCAGTTCATTTTACTGACTCAGTTCTTTAAGTCTCGTTCAGCAAAATGAACGAATCTTTTTTCAAGTCATTTCGTTCATTTCGTTCATTTCAGCAGAATCTAATTAAAATGTTGCATATTACAATTTTTAATACATTTAGTACTTTTGGAATAAAAACTATATAACTATAAGCTAATGCATTCATGGCCAAACTTTGAAAAATAAATTATAAATTCATTGCAGCTTACTTCAGGCAGAGAGTTCAACTCACCTCTTAATCCAAATAGTTTTTTTCCTTTGTCACTTCATATTAAGCTTAGCATTAATTCCGTCAACATGTCTGGTCTGGGCCGTGACAGCCTCATGTAGCTGTAGCTAATACATCCGTCCGTCCGGAAACAGAAAGGACTCATTCATCTCCCGAGTCCTTCGTTCAACGAACGAACGAAGGACTCGGGAGATGAACAGTTTCTTTCTGTTTCCGGTAACTGCATACTCTTTCTCTATGGGGAAGGGACTTGGTGAGCGAGCAACGAACGAACGCGACTCGGGAGATGAATGACTCCTTTCTGTTTCCTGTATGAGATGTGGTGCAATGCGCATGCGCGGGTCTACACAAAAATGAACGACTTGCTCTCTGAGATGACTAGTCGTTCCCGAGTCATATTAAAGACTCGTTCAAAAAGAACGAATCGTTCATGAACGACTCATCACTAGAACACAATGGAGTCCATCGCTCTGTTTTATTTGTGGATAATTTTGTGTCGTTTGGTACACGGTGGTCCACAGCCCTCTCACAGCATGTTGTTAAACAGATTTGTCGCCTTAGTGGCGCGAAAATTTTCACGTAATCGTGCTGCTCGTATGAGGAAGAATTAATATAATGAAATGTCATTGAATACAATTGAAAAGTGTATTGTGAAATTTGAAATACAATATGTGTATAATGTTTTTTTTTGTAATTACGACAGTAGCGTTCTAAAGGTAATAATCATGTAACTTAATATAATTTGCTGGTTAATATTAGCTACATTCTTGTATTAAGACACCCGTATTCAACGGGACACATAACTGTTATGTATGCACTGGAGTAGTAGTTTGTTGTTTATTTAATTTCACTTCAAAGTGCTGTAAGGTAATTGTGTATGCATAAACTATATACAGTTAACAATATTTTTCCATTCTGCTGCAGGACCATATGGATTCGGCAGAGATCTGCTGTGTGGTGGCAGCATGTTCTCAGCAGCTGGACAGACTGTGAGTGGAAGACTAATTTCAGAATGAGAAGGACATCATTCTTGCAGTTGTGCAACAGCCTGCAGCCGCACCTTCAAAGACAGACCACTTCATTCAGAAAACCAGTGCCCTTGGACCAACGTGTTGCAATATGCATATGGATGTAGAGTTCAGAACCATCTCCCATTTATTTGGGATTGGTCAGTCAACTGCTGTTAGCATTACCAACCATGTAGCCTCTGCAATTGTGAAAAATTTGCTTTCCCTTTTCACATAACACAACCATGTGCAGTGGTGAAACAAAATAGGCTACCTTGTGTGTGTGGTGTATAATTTATGGAAGTGTGTGGTATATATTGTAGAGGTTCGAGGTCGAATTATAAAGTGTAGAGGTTTGAGGTAGTGTTAGGTTAAAGTGCATAGTAAATATATGCTACGGTATATTAATAATAATAATAATTGTTATATTTATATAGCGCCTTTCCAGAGCTCAAGGACGCTTTACATATCTATTATTCATTCACTCCACAGTCACACACTGGTGGTAGTAAGCTACATCTGTAGCCACAGCTGCCCTGGGGCAGACTGACAGAGACGTGGCAGCCATTCTGCGCCTACGGACTCTCCGACCATCACCTTCAACATTCTTACACATTCATACACATTAAACAACTTCTGAAAGCAAATAAGAGTATTAACAACAACAACAGCCTCATCCTGGCTTCAAATACCCCGCACAGAAGACGTTAGATTCATGAGTTTGTTTGGACAAGACCTCAGTCCCATATGCCTGAGAGAAACCTGCCCTGGTGCATAGACACTGCAAGACTGGGTGTTACATGATGAAATGTTATGATTAAAATACATTTTTCATTTACATTTTCACTTCACTTTTTCTCCAACACATAATAGCAAAGAATAATCATGAACTGAATTGTCAACTTTGTCAATTCTTTTAACATGCCAAGGGAATGAATGTATTGTAATGACTTTACTGTAGCCCAATGATAAAGATGTAATATGTTGTCATTAAAGTACACTTTTAAACCAAGGAGAACAGGCACAGATGATTTACACTTTGGAAGCAAAAGTTAAATTTACAACTTAGGTAAAGCCTAAATCAAGTCTAAGTGCATTACCACATTGCAACATGCATAAAATGAACGGTCTGCAGACTAGCATTTAGAGAAAATAACAGGTAGGTACATTAAGAATCCAAAGAGTGACATTTCCCTGTCGTGAAAAACACTAGTATTGCCAGAATCAAAAGGGAGTGTAGACTTGAGTTTTCCACACCAGACTAGTGTAAATGTCAGCACAGCTATAAATAATCCACTCAAGTACAGATTCAAGTTGTTTTGGAGCGTCGCATGGAGCGTCGCAAAACCGTGGCGCCACGCGCGTCTTGTTCCATGCTCCAGCACGGTTGGCGCTCACACTACATGCGAACCGCGCCGAGCCCAACTAACCGTGCTCTGGCCCACCTCTTCCAAGCGGGCCAGGGGCGGCTAATCGAGCCGCGCCCGGGCACGGTTCGGAGCACTCACACTAGTCAAACGAACCGCGTTTTGGTGGTCAAACGCGCTCGGGCACGGTTCAAACTGGATAGTGTGAGTAGGCCCTAAAAGAACATTCCACTGTTGAGTCTGAAGAAAATGCCAAGAGTTTTCAACAAGAATTTAAGAGAAACAGGCCACATTGATTAGGAGCCATTGTAAATTGTAAGATGTCCTGTAAACATAGTGCATACTTAGTACTCAGACAACAACAACTTTTTCATATCCACTTTGGTAAACAGACGCTCAAATGGTGCGTACAGTCATGTACAAAGGTATATTTTTCAGAGTTAACAACAACAACCACAGATAGCATAAAGGCTTTATCAGACTTGATATACACCAGTTGCCAAATGTGTTATTAGTATAACGGGATAGAATCCATTTACTGGATCCTATTCGAGTGGACAAAAATTGTTCTATTTCATAATTGTGACTCTAGTGCTTGAAAATCCTGTTGCTACTAAACTAATTCAGCTCTCAAGTGCTGTGTTGTTAGAAGCTGGCAGGGGCATTCCTATGTCACGCAAAGCAAAATGCATTTTAATAAAACGAGCCTGGCCACCCATGCTATTTTGTTTATCTTATTGTTTTTTCAAAATAATTACTCTGGAATCTGTTGATTCAGGTTTGATTCTAGGAGACGGACCAAATGGATGCGGTTTAAACTACCTTTTTAATGCAATTCAATAGACGTTGTACATAACCAACTTCTGCATTTGGCTTAACTGTATTAGGCACTTCTGATCACACCCTATAAGCTAGTGAGCAGAAGGGTGAGGGGAATAAATCACAGCTAAATAACCTAAGCTGGCTCTTATTTACTTAAGATTTCTTTCAGGCCAACAAAAATATGTATTTCGGATGTTTACTGCATCTGTCGGGAAGAACTCCACATTAAAAACTTAATAAAGGCTTCAAGCTTTAAGCCTCGTCTTATTGTTCCGACTACAGCGAAATACAGTATAAGTGCTAACTTTTATGCCTCAAAGTAGAAGATAATCCAGACAAGGAGTTTTGATACCAGCGCTAAGATTATTTGCTAAATTGCATTATATATGACAATTGCTCTATGCTCTTTTATTTCTGTTCCGGGGCTCTAATATTACATAGCCAAGTTTGCTTTCGGGTAAATGTGAAACCTCGCCGTAGATTTAAATTGCCCGCTCATAGCTCAAAGCAGCACACAACAAAAAACAATATTTGTATGTGCCCTTTTAGGAAACTGACTTTGAGAAGAATGTGTTGATTTAGCTTTTTGACAAACAATAAAAATTAGTACGAAGAAAAAAAACAAATAAAACACCGATAGTCAATCAGTGATAGCCTGACCACATATTACTCTTACTGTATTTTCTATTATTTCATATATCTATTATTCAACCGGAGGTGCCTTATACGGTTTAGCTGAATGGGTGTATGTCCATAGACAGGGGGTAGTACCAACAGACACAGAATAAACTGCCTCTGGAACAATGTAATATTTAAACCAACCAGAGAAACAGTGCATCACAGAAAGCTTGCTCCATTTTCAGTAGATGGTAAGAAATATATACGGATACTTTTATAAAAGGATAATTTTTGTCTGAAATATTTCTGTTCAGACGAGAGCGTTTGGAAAAATATCTCCGTCCACACAGGTCCACTACAAACGCATTCAACTGTTCTCTTCACCACAAGATGGCGGTAAACACAAACCACAGAGCAACATTCAGAGCATGCGCAGTGAGTCTGAAGGAAAAAGTGTTTGATTGGGTCACAGACGCCGAGGTGGAAGTGTTTAATGTGTCTTTACAGTAAAAACAGAAAAATGGATTCATTAGTGAAGGATTTTCAGCTGACAATGTGGTAAGCTAATGAGTGCTTTAGAGTAAAGTGATGTAATATCACTAAATTCACTTGTAATAGGGTTTGCAGTGATATGTAGTTCTAATGTATCCAGATAAATGTATTAACCCAGTTCACAGCTGCTGTGGTTGTTGTAGTTGTTACACGCATGCTCAATATACACATCAACAGTCGTTACGTCAGCGTAGATATTTGAACCTCCGTTTTGTCCGTCCACATGTCTCAGCTGCATCTGGAGTTTTGAAGAATCTTGACTTTGGGAGGCGTTTTAAAAAATATCTGTTTTGCGATCTGAAAACTCTGTTTACGTGTGGACAACAGGCACAAACGCATAGAAAAGCATTTGTTTATGAAAATACCGTGTCTGTGTAACCAGGGCCTCAGTCAGGTAATATTGAGTTTGGTGGAAATCGGGTTACTATGAAAGTGGTTCCACTTAAAAAGATATTGGGTTTGGCTTTCCAGGCTAACATTATAACAAAGCTGACAAAACTCTTTTTGAGAGAATACAGCTATATTTAATCTTTAAAAAGCCATAGTGTTGTTTGGTGTAAGCCCCTAGTATCTATTAGGAGTCTTAAATGAGCTGCCAGTTTTGACTTGTTTTGATTTACATGGAGAACAAGCTCCCATAGCTCAGCAAGAGGAAATGGAACTTCAGTTTGTCACCTCGAAGGTAATAAAACTGAGGTTTTTGAGCGGTTTGTGTGACTGGGTTGTTCAAGGTTTTCTGTGGAGAAACAAAGTCAATAATTTGGTCAGTGCTATGTTTTGCTATGTCTTTGAAATTGCATTTGTAACTCAGGGAAACTTGCTGCTCTCAGCTTTCTCTTGAACCTGCCGTGAACATTTTGGACATGTAGTTATCCCAACAGACACGGTCGGGAAATGGATTTTCACAGATCTGAAAATGGAAATGACAAGGAGGCAAATCAGTTTTTTGTTTTTGTTTAATGGCGCAATTGAGCTTCCTTCCAGATGTGACAGATGCCGTGTGTGGTGTTTGTGGCAAAAATATTTTCTCCAGAACTGCATCTATGGTGGTAAAATTAACTGCAGTCATTGGAGAAGAACAAAATATTCAAATACTGTGTGTGACCCCTGTCATTTTCTTTAATAAAAACTTAGCCACTGCATCTGAAAGTGTAAAAAGCACTAACGGAGCTCCACAGGGGACTGTTCTTGTTCTATTTCTCCTCAGTTTTTAGATGACAGATTTAAATCAATAACAGTAATTATTCACTACACATCTCTGCATTTGGATATAGTTTTGTTGGTTTGATTTAAACTTGGGCAAAAAAGGATTTCCCCTGCTGATCCGGTGTGCTTTTATGGCCATTACCAATCATTTCTCCCTGTAAATGTTTATATAAAACATACATGAAAACTGTAATATTTAATTTTATATGTTATACTTTCTATGTCGATGACGGTGGATATCCATTCTGCGATCATACACCTGCCGTGCTTCAAAACTAATGGATGATTGGTTCATTAACCACATTGCTGTGGACTCCACGCTGATCTGTCCATCTCCTGATCCATCCTCCACTTGAGGCAGGAACTTTCCTCCAACCTGGATCCGGCAAGCCAACCTTTTGGAACCATGGATCGTCCTTTGAGGATCTAATTCTTATCCCAGCCACTAACACTTGGCACATAGTTTTTACCATCTTAACTTCAACAAGATGGAATCCTTGTTGATCTCCTGCTTGCCACAGGGAAAACAAGAATGATCCAGTAGAATATATTATGTTAAAACACGGCACCACTAGGTTTTTCCATTACCCATTAGAAGAGAGTCTAAGGTCTTGGGTGCCATCATGTACAGTTTATGAAGCCCTTTGAGGGAACATTGTTGTGATATTGGCATATACAAACATAAATGTTATTTTGTCTTGTTACAAATAGATGAAAGTCTTGTATCAGCTTTTAGTAATGATTCAATTTAAACTGTGAAGGTTAAGAGACAAATGGAAACTACTGCTCGACTTATCTTGTAAAAGGTGTTGGAAGTGTTGGCTACTGATTGGCAGCCATATGTCCCCTCAGTTCCCCACAGAACGAGTGCTCAGTCGGGTTATAGAGAGGAGATGAGAAACGGCCAGCTCTATCTTCTTTTGGCCGAGTGACTCTGCTTTGCTCTGCTCGCTCTGCTCACTCACTTTTCTGTATTAAAAAGAAACACATGTAGTGACGGAGCGTTCAAGTATGAAATTCAATTCTCATCCCCGAACTGTGTTTTTATTAAAGCCGTTACTATCACAGCGAGCAGGCGGCCTGGACCGCTCAGCTTGGCTCGGATCAGCTGTGTGCTACTGTACAAGGAGGGAGGGGTCGGGCATGTTAGAGAGGGACGTACAGTGTGAACGCAGTGACACATCCAGGCACTGAGCAGCAGGCCAGCACAGGGGCTTAATTTGCCCTAAAAGCAGCCTAGCCTCTTGTGCAATTTTGTCCAGACATGCTTGACTTGAGCCCAAGTTGGCGCCCTGACTCATACCTGACTCTGCTAAGCAAATCCACAGGACAGAACAGTAAACTGCACTATTGTTTAAAAAGACCCAAATTTACAAAGCTGTGCAAAATTACATGAGGTGCTAATTGTTTCTCCCTGTTTTTAGGATTTGCCATTTTTGTATCTTTGCCGGCAAATAAACCTTTTTGAACCTTCTGCCTTTGTTTGGGGTTTTGCACTGGAGTCTCACCTGTTTCGAACGGTAGGGCCATGACAATTTAACCAAATATTTACTAAAAATGCACAGGCCTTGGGACTGAGCTTGACAGGCAGCTCCTTTTTAAATACCACCAAGCCACATGAAGAAAACAGTGCAGTTGCTTTAAGCATAGATGGTGGACACACAGGTGTGACTTCTGAGCTGCTGTGCATACCCATATTTGTATACCATACATTTGTGAGAAACTAAACTTAAGCCCGGTGGCTCTTTTGCATAAATCCACAACGGCGTTCACCATGTCATTAACGCAAAATAATAAATGGAAAATACATGGCTTTGGTGGATTATTTGGGCGGACCAGGAACAGAGCAAGACTATGGGTGGATTACAGTTGTTGTAAATGTTATAGAACCTGAACCTGTTTTGTCATTAAACACAGCGCTCGGGGGAGGAAAGGATGTGCTTGTTGTAGTTCATTTTTGGGATGTGCAGTCTTTATTAAGCTGCTGTGCATCAAGGTAACTTCCCTCCATGTTTCCGCTGAGAGGTTAGTGGAGTTGGATTGTGGAATCACCACTGAAGCTCCTTTTCTTTATCAATAAGGAACCTCTGTCTCACTGTTCACTTCATGACGTAGCTCACAAAGGTTAAGGAACAGTGGTTAGGAACAGGAATCTGGAGTTATCATATAACCAGATTCAGCCTTAATTTTCTATCGAATGATGAGATTTTTTTTATTTGCACTATTGAAAAATTGTTGCATATATATATACATGTGTGTGTGTGTCTGTGTGTGTGTGTATATATGTTTATAGAAGCACTTTTTTTTTTTAATTGGGGTCCCATTTCCTATGGTTTAGTTTAATAGGTTGAGATTTAAACCAACACATTCGCACATTAAATGAAAACCAGACCCATAGAAGTTAATTAGGAACCTCTGACACCTTGAGTAAGAATTGTATACGACTGGCCTCAAATAATAGGAGATGAGAACATGAAGAAGGGATTTGAACACAGGACGTCTTGCACTTGAAGTGAGAGAACTCGAGAGAATAGCAAGAATATTTGCAGAACTCAATGTTTATACAACAGGAGGTTGGATAAAGATTGTCATAATTCTACAATTATTAAAAAATTAATGTTTTGTAATAAAAACATGAATGTAAACTTTAGCTTATCAAAGTATGACTGAAAGATTTAATGCAGGCCACTTTGCTTTCCTGGTTATAAAACTGTATGTATTATTCAAACCCACTTTGTTACCAATTCTACTCCTGGATTTATGGATAGCTGTTGGGCGCCTTGGACATATTTCATATAGAATAAACGAAAAAGGGAATTGTCAAACAGTCGGCCACTCTACTTGCCTGTAACAGTAAATACACAGTCGGGTGAGCTGACCCTGTCTACGCCTCAGAGGAAACAAAGCATTGTGGCTAAACTATTCTGACAGGTCTGGCCTTTTTACACATGAAGAAGTGAGGAGGCGAGGGGAGGACAGAGCACAGCATATGGCGGCGGGCTGATGATGAAGGAACAATGCAAAGGACCAAGAGGAAGGCCAAAGGGGGGGGGGCATGGTGGGATGCAAAGACTGCTGGGTTGTAAGCTGTCAGAAGCCCCTTTCATGCGTCTTAACATTAAATTGATTGGAATTTCTTTCAATAAGATTCTGTATTAGTTAGACCTGTGTACCTTTTATGGTCAATGAGCGGCAAAGTAATTTAGAAGTTGAGTCCTAGTGGTCAGTAAAAATCTTTTTCTATAATCTAATCAAATCCAATAGTGCCATAAAGAAATTGTAAATAAGTATAAATAAGTTTGCTCTAGTGCAAGTGCAAGGTGTTAAGAAGGTGGATATATCTACTGTTCTGAAATCTGGTTGTTCTAGTTTTTATGTTCCTCTACTGCTACGCTCACAAATAAAGCCTGACCCACCCTACAGGATTAAATCAGGTGGCATTTCATACATTCAAAATAATATGAACAAATAATTATCTATACACTCTGGAGCATCATAAAGCTAACCTGACTCTGCCAGATAGAACTGCTCCACAGTACCATCTGAGGGCTCCTGATGCAGGTACTTTGAATGAATACCTGCTCTGTGATTGGACATACAACCACGGTTTTATCCAATTATTTTGGGGCTAAAAACTTTACTGTGGAAAAGAAGGGACATTCATTTAGTACAAATGGGTAAGGGAAGTCTTATTAGACGTTAGTCAAAGCTCTTTGTGAAACTGTAACAACCTTGAGACTTGTCCATCAACTGTAATGAGAGATGTCATCTTCTTATATAACACTTCTGGCTCAAGGAGACGGGACACCCTTGTCTTTGGCCTTTCAGACACCCATTTAGCCCTGGCCTTTAAATCCATCTTTGTTCTATTTGGACACGTGTCCAGCCACTTGGATTCACATCTGGTATTTACATGAGTCTGCCATTGACTGGTTCTGATTTTACTGCTTCATTTGCAAAACACTGGCTTCTGATTTGTTAAATCTGCGTTTTTCAATCTGTTACCCCAACTATAATTATTATTTTAAGAAAGACAGAATATATTTGCTGCCACTGGTTCTATAAAGATGCACAGCAAGCACTTTTTGTTGTGTGATTTAACATTATAAAGATCCAGTTGGGGGCAGAGTGGTTAATATTCAGGATTATTGTGGGTTTGATCCTTTGGACAGAGTCTTTTATCAGTGGTTCTCCATTAGACACTTAAGCTTCTTCTCGTCGTCCAATGACATACGTACATGTTTAGATGAATTGGTAAATTGAAATAGCCCATAGTGAAGGAATGTGAGTGCGATTAACTGGTTATTGTTCAGGCTGTACCCCACCTAAGGCCCAAAGCAGCTGGAATATGCACCAGACCTACCTAATTATGGAATATAGTGAATGAACAATTAAAACTCACATTCCTGTCTTTTTGATGACTCTTTCTGACGTAAAACGCCTTATCATACCTAGTCACATCCCTAACCCTAAATACGTTATCGAAGCCAATCTCTCAGGATGCATTCAAGACACACTTAAAACAGTCTTTGCAATTTCACTTTTCCACTATTCCTCATTAGATAAGCTGACGTAACTTGACTCCACCAGATAGAACTGCTCATACAAGGCTGCTGTTGAAAGCGTTTGCAAAAGGGAGGCACCTTCTGATGGAAACTTGTTAGGTGATTGGATGAAGCACCGACTAGGATCCGCCTACCACAAGACTTGTTTTAGCCAAATATAGCAATGATTCATTTGCCAAACTCAGAACAACAGCCCGCTGTAACAGAAACAGTTTATGCAAAGTGAATCAGCAACGTTAACAAACACTAAATTGGTAAATGAAACAAGGACATCGGCCAATTAAAAGAGCATGTAGGACATACCAAAGCCAGTAGCAATAGAGCACAATGATCTTTTCCTTTTGGAATATCCTTTAGTGCCACATTTTTTAGCATTAGCAAAAGACGTTAGCGTCTTTCAGCGTAGCCATGTTGATAACAAATAGGAGAAGAGGACACTTGTTGCATTTGTCAAATTAAAAACCCACCTCTTCCTGTTTGTGCTGCCACATTATTGGTCACAAGAGGCCGGTGAGCCCATGGTTTGACTCAAGTGGTTGACTTGGCGCGATACAAGATGGATTTACCCGAGTTTGGAAACTCCTAAATCTCGCGAGAATCCAGCTGCAGCACAAAGCTGACTATGACTTAAGAGTATTACTTATTAACTACAAAGCACAGAAAGCTCTTTGACTATGACATGTTAAAAGAAAATCCTTACAGCATTTGGAACAATGCTATTAATAATTGTTCACTGTTGCTGTCAGAATGTGTTCTCAAAATGAATGTGACTCAACAGTCAAGCTACATTCACATGAAGGGCAGAGTAAATCTGAAAATCAAACCTTGGACAAATGGAGATTGTGTGTTACAATCCAGAGACAATGTGTTGATGAGGATAAAGTAAAGGAACAAAATGTATGCAAAGTTGAGTAGAATGAAACAATTTTGCTCTTCTTTTTTAGAGCCACATTGGCTAACGTCACGTTTACGGCCACTGCTTTTCTTGACGGAGCCGGTCCGATTAAAGAGCTGGCTTTCAGAGTGAAAGTGCTCCGTCTCCCCCATCTCGACCAGCTGCAGGAAAATGCCAGGTTGAATTTTCAGGTTGAGTGCATGGGGATGTGCTTGGTGCAGCCATCAGTGTCAGAGGAGTACAGTATACCTGCAGCGCTCCGGTCAAAACACTGACAGGCCGAAGAGATGAAGGACCAGAGGACCAATCAATCGCAGGTACAGCTAGGAAGGGACTCAGCAAATTATACAGGGCATTTAGCTCTGACATCCTCTTCGATACTTTACTTTGAATTCACTTCAACTTGTATGTCTACAACTTGCTTGAAGTTTAAGATAATGGAGTTGGAGATGGGCTGTTCAAGACGGATTTAATCATGTCTAGAAGTCTGGGTAGTCATCCTAGTTCTCATTCTAAACAATGACTGGTGTCTGTTGATTTAAATTAGATTCCCAGGGGGCGGTACCAACATACGCAGAATAAACTGCCTTTGGACTCAATTAAACACACAACCAATCAGAGATTTTAAGCATAGCATATTATATTAAAACAATGTATTGTAAATGTATTTTTAAATTTGCTCTTCTTTGTGTGTTTTATTGGCTGGTACTTTTTGAATTTGGTCATAAAGGCCAAACTATTGTTAAACACACTTTCAAACAACAAACAAAGTTTGGTCTGGACTGAGACCTCCTTTTTTGCCAAGGACCAAGAGCAGCTATTTGGTCTGAACCATGGTCCACTGGAGCTTTCACACTTGAAGATTTGGTTTGAACCAAAGTACAAAAATCCAGCCCAGACAGTGCAGGTGTGAAAGTGCCTTTAGTCCTACCAATTGACCAGATGCATGTGTTTGGATGGACGGAGCCAAACTCTCAGAGAGGAACCACAATATCACATGTACAACATACACACAACTTTGCACCAGTTTGCACCACTTTCATCATTCATTTCAATAAAACAAAACAACATACACTACTCTATTTCTCCACTATCAAGAAATTTACCATTGTATGTTGGCTTAATGCTCTTTCAGTGCCCAGGACCAAAGCATCTGACATTGGCACCTTAGTGCCGTCCAAATGTCTGGAAGTGGAAAGATACATTTTGAAAGTGTCTTTCCTCATAGGCCTGTATGCAACATTGTTGGAAACGCTCATATATAGCTAACTTGCCAATAAAGAGTAGACAGGAGGTTGATCTAGTCAAAGCACAGGTGATCCGGTGCATTAAACTGGATTGCTGCGGTAAATATAAATGTATTTTGTACAGCGTCTGTCTTATATGTCTGCTCCTGTCACATTACTGTTTGTACTTGACTCACACCTGAAATATATTTAGTCAGAGTTGTTGACATTGGATAAAGGGATTAGACATGGCTTTTCCACGGAGACGGAAGACTCTAATACCGCAGACCTTTGAAATAAGGTGCCTGCTGTCACTCTTAACCCACCCCGGACCCTTGGAGACTTTTATTAAATACTTTAGCCCATGAATGAGAAACACTGCTCTATTATAGCTACTAATAGTTGTCTTTTTTTTTTTTTTTAAGCCAAGATGCTGTTGAATGCATTTAGGGAAAAACAAGACCTCAATACTTTAGCTAGCCTTCATTATCAAGGATTTTTATAGATGCAGAACATGCAGCAAATAAAGTCAAGCTTTGGCCCATCACATTTGCATACTTACAGGTCCTCTAGTCTGCTTCCACATAACAATAAGGGGCGCACCTTGCTGGAAAAATTGTCTGTCATAGCTCAAAAACGGTGATCATACGTCTTGCAGTGAGGCAGGGACAAAGATAAAAGCTGGAACCACCTTACGACCAAAGACGAGCTGCAACAGATATCAAGCAGTTGCATAGTGTGTCTGCCTCGCTGCCCCTACAATCTCTGTCAGCCAAATAACCAATAGAAATGCGCCGGGAAATGACATACTCATTAGCGTGTCCACACAGTAACAACAGTGTCAAACACAACAACAAAGATATAGTAGAAGCGGAGTGTAACTTATAGTGAGAGTCAGCCGTTATGGAAAGCGCCATCGCCATGACAACTTGGACTCAGGCCAATGACGCAATCACACTGCGTTCAAACGTTTATTCCATTGCTCAGTGTGAACATGCAGTAGATTAGGATCTACCAATTTCACGTCATGCAGTGTGGTTTGTTCAAATCTTACAAGACTTAAAAAAATTGCATAGTGTAGACCAGGCGTAACAAAAGAAGCAGAGATTATGCGAAAGCCAAATCTATAACCAAGAAGAGAATGGAAATGATTGTAGTACAGTTTAAGGGCAAATGCAATTTCAATTGTTCAGTAAAGCAATGACTCAATATTTAAATGGAGTTATTGACATTGGCCAATATCGGCTATTGGCTCAACCCTAGTTGCGGCCAAACAAATCCTCCTGGAAAAGTGTCTATTCCAGCGCTGGCTACATATACTATACATACTGTATACCGGCTGCTTATACTGAAAAACAACACAAAAAAAGAAAAAGATAAAAAGACAAAAAGAAAGCAAAGTGAAACTTGGATACATTTTTGCAACTGCGCAGGCAGGGCTCATTGCATCAGTCTGACAATAAAAAAAAAACAGTAAACTGAAGTTTAACATGAACTGTAACTGTTACACTTAACTTTGTAAATCAAATAAAAGCAGAAAATGTTGCTATGTTGTTGTTGGTGGTTTTTGGGTAAACAATTAATAAATTGTTTTTACGAGAAAAGCTATTTGTCATTTTCCTCTTTACCTAATCATGAGATAGAACTAAGCAAAAAAATTGTAGATTTTAAACAAAGATGGAGCAGGTGAGCTGAATTTGACTCTACAGTTAGCTCAGTTACTCTTCTTGGACTATTTACTTTATTGAGGTAAAGAAACAGCTACTCCTCTTAACTGTTCTTAACTTAACTGTTGGGTCTGTGGGTTTCTGTGAAGAGTCTCCCTGTGTTACCGCTGGTTCTCTCTGGGTACTGCAACTTCCTCCCACCATCTAAAGACATGCATGTGTTAGGTGAATTAAACAACAGTGAATAAATGTGAAAGGGAATGGTGTTTGCCCTTTGACCACTTGACCATTGTCCAGGGTGAACCCCGCCTCAACCCCAAAGCTGCTGGGATAGGCTCCAGTCACCCTTGCAGCTTGAATGAATGTATGAATGTAATGGCTTTCTTGTGTTCGCCTGTGCCTCTACAAGTCAATAAAATCCTGCTTTAGCGTCATAAAGAGAAGGTCACAAACTGTTATATACAGCCAGTGCCTTTATAAAGACCTCACTTTTATGAAGCTAGAGCTATGATTCCATATACTTCCTCATGTTTCTAAGCTTTTTTAATGGAAAAGGCACTTCTCAGCACTTTCCTCCCGCTCCCTATTAAACCTGTGTCCGATGACAGTTTCTGCAGATACAGTGATTTTCTATCCTTACTCTGTTCTCTCTTCCAACTACAGTAAATCATTAAACATTCTGCCTGCACTTTTTTTTTCCTTCTGCTTCCATTTTCTATTTTCTTTTCATCTTTTCCTCCCACCTTCTATATCCTCTTCATTTTCTCCTGTCGTTTCCCCTTCTGAACTCCCTCTCGATTTCCCAAAACAATAATAACAAGCTTAGCGATGCAGCTCGCTGACCGGCTCACACGCCAGAAGGAACTGAATCCCCAAGCTCAACAGCAACAGATAATCCTCGGCACAAAGTCAGCCTTCCCCATTCTGGAACAATGCTCTCATTTACAGCACAGTGACCCTAAGTGCACAGGGCTGAGGAAGGGTGGGATTGAGCAACATGGACTGGGCAAGTAAAGCTCTGGGAGACATTTTCAAGGCTTTTAAATATGAGGGGTGGGACTTTTTTTGGCGTGATGGAAGATTTCCTACATGTTAAGCCTAAAAATGTGAACAACGTACTCAGATGGCAGGGCAGGATTGTTCAAATACATGTAATAAAGCCCCTTTAGTTGCTATAGAGAGCCCTGAACTCTACAAAATGTTGAAAGGAAAGCTTGAGAACAACCCAATAGCTCCATCAAATTGCTTAAGTCTGTTACTTCCTTTTGAAATGAGCATTAAGTGTTTAGGTTTAGGCAGTATACTCTGAGACCAAGTCCCTTTTCTCTGTGCATGAGGATGTCCTAAAATGTACACTGTACTCCTCCTTCTTCTCTATTCTCCTCTCCTCTCTGTGGCTCCACTGTGGGCGGGACTAAGACGTGAGGAGAGGTGGTTTGGTTTTGAGCAGATTTCATCACTATGGTAACTGACTCTACAGCTAACCTGCTCTGGAGCAGGTTCTATTCTGGTTTAGAGACTGCAAAACCAAAGTTGACCAATCAGCTGTCAGCAAAGTAACACTCTGACACATCGCTAGTACACCTTTTGTTCTTGGCCTCACCTGCGGCCTTTTTTATACTTCATTACACTCATGAGAACATTCATTACACTTTGAAAGCTGTTTTTGTATTTAATTTATATTTACTGCCACAATGTGTTTTTATTTGGGTCGCACCAACATTTATACAATTTTGGGGTTTTTTGTGTTTTTGATTCATCTTTTTTTATATTTTAAGCATTTTTTTCTGTACAACAACTCAACACAACAGTTTATAACAGAAATAATTTCTACATACTTGGTGTGAAACATCATGAAATAAAAGAAGATAATTAGGAAAAAGGGTATGAACCTTTTTAACAGATGTAGAATTAAGTTTAGTCTAGTTTGCTAAAGTTTTCTTTTCTGAAGTCTCAGTTTAGTGTCCACTACAGAGAAACCTTGAGCTTCTCTATTCACTTTTGTTCTGTTTATGAAAAGCCAACCTGAGTCATTCTCACTTTTATCCTGTCAATTTGCCGTTAAAAAACAGACCGCACTGTAACTCCTTTGTTAATGAAGGGTATTTCTGAATACAGCTTTGATAAAAGCAGAGAAATATTATCCTCCCACACATGGATTATTATACAATATTACAGTGGACGTCTTTGAATTGCTTCTTTTTAAAACACAACCCTTTTTATTGGAAAATAAAATGGAAGGAATATTTCAACTTAAAGGTTATTGTTTACCATTCAACAAAGACGGAGAATGTTTTTATTGTACAGTTGCCTGGTGTAAAAAAACAACATTGATGTCTCTATTTTAGTTTCTCCCTTATTTCTAATATGAAAGATAACAAATAGTTGTTGGAGGGCTGCACAATATTACAAAAACATGCCATATGCGATAACTATTTTGAATATTGCAAAGTAACTCATCTTTGCTGAGGTATAAAATGCAGGTGGGATTGTAAACACAAGTTTCACAAATGTATCAAACTTTTTTGTCACATTGATGATGTTCATATGTCTCTCAGAGGCTTCTATGAGGCTGATAAGGCTGAGTCAGGACCTAGTTTGTGTTTCTCCACCTGACATTCAGCCTTTATTAGTGGCTCAAGGGCTGCTGCAGTAGAGGTAAATTTGAGATGACAGCTCTTTGTAAGTCCATTGGAATGTGTAATCTTACAGCAATTTTCTTTTCACAATACAACAACATAGATAACATATCAAATGTTAAAACTCATCTCTGATGCTACGTGTGTGGCATGGGCAGCTTACACATCTGGAAATCACCATCAACGCTGAAAGGTATATCCAAGTTCTAGAACATATGCTCCAATCCAGACGTCGTCTCTTTCAGGGAAGACCTTGTATTTTCCAACATGACAAGGCCAGAACACATCCTGCATCAGTTACAACATAACGGCTGCGTACTTGTTCATGTCCCAACTTTTTTGAGATATGTTGATGCCATGAAATTTAAAATCAACTTATTTTTCCCATAAAATTATAAATTTTAAAAAGGACATGGCATCAATGAGGCATACTAGAGACAAGATCTCCATGTGTATTCAACACTTTTCCAGAGCCCCAAACTGAAAATGAAAAACTAAAAATGCTCTCAATAAAACACTGATAATTCCATTGTTCAATCGACATTAAACGTGTTCCCAATAAAGGCACCCAACTGTAATTGCTGTTTGTGAGTAAAAAACAAAAAAATGGCAAATCAATGAAGTGACATACTGTTGGTCTACGTTTTATTGTTTGAAATTTGCTGCACTGATTGGTATTTGTTCAAATATTGACACCGGGGACAGGGTCTGTTCAAAAGTGGGAAATCTTTAGTGTTTTTACAGATATTTATTGAGACAGGGGACAGGGAGTGTAAAAGTGATACGTGGTCACCCTAAACTAATATGACACTGATTTCCCGTAACTCTTAACTGTCCCATTAAAGCAGAGACAATAAACAGAGGCATTACAGTGAATCCAGTCTCAAGCGTCTGGATTTGATTCACCGTAATGCCTCTGTTTCTTTGTGTTGTTGCGGGATAAAGAAAGGTACAAGTCTGTTGTCTCTGCATGCTGGTAAATTCTTTATGTTTCCCTTTGTATTGAGCCCTAACTTAACAATGAATGGACCAAAGAAAAGAAAATTTGACCGTTTGTAATAAAAGGTGAACAGTGCAATATTTCTTTTCAATGAAGTCTGAATATGGGTCACAATTTTATTTGCCAAGAAATTCTTGCCGTTTTTAAAGAATTGCCATTTTTTTTCCCACCAAACTTGCTAATTGCACTAGCAACCAGCCACTGCAAGAAAGGACAGCTACAGCTCAAAAAGTAAGCATCCAATTTACAGTCTCAGCAAAATATTTTAGTCCAACAATTTACTATTAAGGCAAGTTATTTGCTGTCAAACAGTTCAATTTGTTAGCAATGATCAAAGGTATAGAAATTAAAGTCCCTGCTTTCACATGTTACAGGCCCATCTGTTTTATATTTTAAAACCCTTTGTGGCCCTTGACCCAAAAGGATTGACCACCCTTGATTTAGGGTTAGGAAAGACATGAATAAGATAAAAATATCTTTCTGTTTATGCTTTACATGTTTTTTTGTAGAGATGACCTGGCAATTAAGCCCCCCCAAAAATGAACTGGAGTCTAGAAACTACTGTTGATTTCCATACATGCAAAAGCCAACAGTAAAATAGCCATGGCCTTTTATCTCCTCATTAAGTCTGTCTGATGTCTGCGTTGTCTACTGTATGTGGACACTGTGTTAGCCTGAGCCTCGCTGGCTGTCTGCCGGATTCAGATTTATGCAAAACTCTAATCTCTTTTGGTGAGTCATAGCATTTAAAGGGAGTGCTGTGTGTGTCCCTCGTGCACCCCCTGGGGGTAGGTCACCATGTGTCACGTTGGAGCAGAGCTGCCGTCAAAGGGAGCCCTCGCTGCACTAAGTGAAAGACTCAGGGGAAGGGTAGTGACTAGGGCAGTAGACGGCAGTGGTGGTGAATCATGGTGGTCTGGACATTACTTTGGGTCATTTGTGGGCCGTGTTCACACGTTAGAGTACTGTTGTATGACTTTCATTTACTGCCCTCTCAATACTCTCTACTACGTATTTCCCAGCTCCTATGGAGAATGTTACCAATAAAAAATAAATAAAAGCCAAGTAGTACAGCTTACTTGTGTAGATTGTAGAGAAGATTATGTTCTTGTTGCAGTCGGAAGAACAGCAAGTGAACCTGGCCGGTGCTTCAGGCTGCCTATCAAAGTGACAAACTAGCTATTCATTCAATAAGAATTGCATAAATAGCTAGTTTAGTTTAGTTTAGTTGGTCAAGCAAAAAAAAAAAGAAAATAATACAATAATTCCAAACAAAAATTCACATTGACCGAAACGGTATAGGCCGAAGTCTGAGACTTATTGTTGCCTACCCCTTTAACCATTCAAATCAAATCACCACATGATACAATAAAACAAAACAAAAAAGAAAACACACAAGACAACCACAACATTTTACAAAACAGAAAAATGGAGTCCAAGTACATCCCATTCACAGCTTCCAGGCTGATGAGTGCAAATTTTGCTCCAGTATTTTCTGATAACAAGCTGCATTCATCTTTTCTTGTGCCTTTGTAGCTCACACATTCCCAAAACATCAACGATACACCTCCATGGAATGGTGTACATCATAGGCCTTGTAACAATATCTCCAAATGTAACAGTTATGGATGTGGCCAAAAAGTTAAATTTTGGTCTTATTACTTCAAATGACTTTGTTCCAGAAGTTTTGAGGCTTGTCTCTGTGCTGTTTGACGTATTGTAAACAGGATGCTTTTTGGCATTTTCGTAGTAATGTCTTTCTTCTGGCGACTCGACCCTGCAGTCCATTTATCTTCAAGTGCCTTGTTATTGTGCATCTTCAGAGTCGTGTATTTTAGCTAAAGTTATTTGTGTTTTTTTTCCATCCTGAACAGTTTTTTTTGGCAGTTGGGGCTTTTTGTCTACCTGTCCTTGGTTTGGTTTCAACAGAACCCCTTATTTTTCACTTCTTAATTAGAGTTTGAACACTGCTGATTGGCATTTTAAATTCCTTTGGATATCTTTTTATATACCTTTCCAATTGTATACAGTACAATTACCTTTTCACGCAAATCCTTTGACAATTATTTTGCTTTTCCCATGACTCAGAAACAGAAACATCAGTGCAGCACTGGATGAAAGATGCAAGGGTCTGTCAGGAGCCCAGAAACTCTCTGACCTTTTATACACACACGCTGATTACAAACAAACCGATCACAGGTGAGGATGGTTACCTTTAGTAGCCATTCAAACCTGTTTGTGTCACTTGTGTGAATGTTATCAGGCCAAAATCACCAAAATCAATATGTCAACTTTTGATCAGGGTTATTTAGGTAGTTTCTGTTGTCATTATGATTTAAAATGGGTAAACACTATTGCTTAACAATAAATGGCTTCATCCAACCACTAACTATGAGTGAAAATAAGTTTTCTGTGTTATCATTCATGTAAAAATCACAAATTCTATGTTAACTTATGAGCACAACTCTATGTGTTTTAATTACTGTTGTATTGTTTTTTTTATTGTTATTCATTTGTTAATCTTCCAGTAGTGAGAATACTGGTAGGTGGTCACAAATATTATTTGTTAGTATACCACTTGTTGTATACCATTTGTTCTGATTTAATACATTTGGGAAAATATTATCAATGTGAGGTGATTGTGGCGGGGCGTGTGATTATAGGATATAATTAAGTTTATTTGTTTTACTTTTAAAGGATCTATGTTAAAATACCCACATTTAGATTTGTTCCATACCATTATAGGAGGACTTAGTTACCACCAGGTGCTCAATAAATACAATTATGTTATTGTGTTTTTCCATATTGAGCTCAACCCTAGCATATTCAAACTGATTATTAATTGCTAAAGTCATGTTGTCCACAAATTTGGCATTCAGAATTTTGTCCACATAAAGTGCAATAACCTTACCACCTTTCTGGTTTCTGTTTCTGTTAAACAAGTGTAAAAATAACTGGTTTCTCCTTATTGGGTTGAAATTTTGTAATTTCCTCAATTTAAAAGTGCAGTGCTTTTTTTTATTGCATTCCAGTTTGTCCTCCATTATGACATTACTCTTAGGTGCCATTGTTAACAGTATTTTCAATGAGATAGTCCATTCGCAGTGATGCTTCAATGAAAATATTTACTTTATTGCAGTAACCTATAATGACTTTATTTTTATACATTATGTTGTAAAAAAATATTGTTAAATTTGTGTATGAAATTTGATACATCAGGTACAAAGGGTGTACCCCACTTCAGCTCCGAAGTTGCTGGGATAGTGTTACCGTGGGTTCTCTCCAGGTACTCCGGCTTCCTCCCTCCGCCCAAACACATGCATGTACAGGTCAATTGGCAACATTAAAGCATCGCTGTGTTCTGTAAACACCCAATGCATCATATTTGATACACAAACTGGAAAAATTATGTGTGTATGAAATGTTTATTATGATTTTTTTTCTTTTTATTTTGTTAAAAGGTCTAATAAAGAGATTATTTTCTGCCTAGTTATTTCAGGCTTCACAGAGTTACATGTGTTTTTCATTTCTATAGTACACGGTTTTCAACAACAACACTGTTTTTTGCCACTCAGCAGGTTGTTAGGGTTTTTCTATTAAGATGCATCTTTATAACTGTTTATCATTGTTAGTTGTTAACTTTGCATTCTACACCGCACCCTAGATTAGGACACTAAATACCCCATCTGCTGAAACCAGTTAGAACCAGTTAGTCACTGGTGTGGCTGGACACATAGTGGAAAACTACAGATACAAATGCAGGAAGTGCCCCCTCCTGTGAGAGGTGTGGTCAAAGGTTAGGACTTTTGGGGCATTGAGTTGACCAGCAGCACAACACGTGGACTGACCTTATGTTAACTCATTTATTGTGTTCCAGCGCTGGAATTATACCTTTTTCTGAGTGGAATTAATCAGACAAACTTTATATTGGTTTTATAGTTTTTATTAAAGTAGTCTTAGCTCCAGCACTTGTACCAAAAGACGAAGGAAGAACTGTTTTCGGAGTAACAAGGTAAAAGCATTCATTCATTCATATTCTACCGCTTAGTCCTGTTAGGGGTCACAGGTGACTGGAGCGGCCGTCCTTCGACCGACGGGTGGGCGGTTCGATCCCTGCTCGAAACATCCCAAAACATCATAACATTCCGCTCTCCCCCACATACTGTTGTTGTGTCCTTGGGCAAGACACTTAACCTACATTGCCTCCAGTGGTGTTCCAGCTGTAACACTGGTGAATGGCTTAATGTATGTAAAGCGCTTTGTAGGTGGAAAAGCGCTATAAAAAAACTAAATCAAATAAAAAATATTCAGTCGGGACACTTTAGAATTGTCAATTAACCTGTACATGCATGTGTGTGGACGGTGGGAGGAAGCCGGAGTACCTGGAGAGAACCCACAGTAACACGTGGAGGACATGCAGACTCCTCACAGAAAGACCAGAGTCGGCCGAGAATATTTGAGTCGGCCGGGTTTTGAACTCACAACCTTTCCTGCTGTGAGGCAGGAGTGCTACCCCCGGGTAACAGCAGAACCTTCCAAAGGCTAAGTGTTATCGTTGTCCTCTCCTGCTCTGGCTTGACTCCCTCTTCTCCACTTCTTTCTTTAACCGTTCCCTTTTTCACCTTCAGAATCTTCAGATGAAAACAGCTTAGGGTAAAAGCAGCAGCATTCCTGGTATTACAAAAACGGAATTCAGACTAGATAAATGTTTAATTAAAAGTCTAGGTATAAATTGCAGTCATTTCTTCATGAAATTTCTGCTTGTTTCATTAACACAGAGACTGTTGCCTCCAGGTTGCCTCATAGTTCCTACACCTGAGTGATGGAGTGTTGTGAAGTCAATTTTTACTGACACTCTTTACTGGCATAAAGGTGGTATTTTATTTTTTATTATAAATTTTTTCTTTAAATAATCTTTAAATGCTTTATATATTGTATTAAACCATTATTATTAAACTCATTTTCCTACAACTGTACAAGTAAAGCCAGGGCCGGATTGGGACTCATTTTCAGCCCTGGAGTTTCATGCCTTAGACCGGCCCACTTTAGTTCCCGACTGACTATATTAAAATAATAAAATTAAAACCTAAGAATATAAGTCTGCAATAGGCACATTGTTTTCTACAGTATTTTTGTTTACAGTCCAAATATCTTTAAAAAAAACTTACATCAAGATTTAGTGAACAAGTATGAATAACCACTTTAAAATTGAGTTATTTTTTTGCTTAAAACAAGTTACATTATCTGCCAATGGGGTAAGAAAAATAATTGTTTTAGTTTTAGCTTTTAAGCAACAAAAACCAAAAATCACTAATTTTTTTTTTTTCTCCAGAAAACAAGACATAATTTCTCATGCCATTTCACTTGTAAATGTATCTTGAATTAAGAATATTTAGATATTTGAACTGGAAACAAGTAAGAAAATGATTTTCATTGAGCAGGGCTCTTCATTACTATTATTTCTTCTGAATGACAATCCTACCTGCCCATTCTGGTGTGTTGGGCTCATGACTGGAGCTTGGGGACGTTCCTGGGACTCGCTCTTCACTGTTGGCAGCAAACGGTACTAGAGGCGGCTGCTGCTGAAGAGCTACAAGAAAAACTTTGAGACATGAACGGTGGTTTACATACGACGTTGTTTTGCACGGTCGCTAGCATCTTGCACTGCTCCTAACTACCTTAACGTTAGCTTACTTACCCGCCTCGTCGTCTTTGTTTGTTTTGTTGAGAAAATATGTGCTCAGCTTTGAACATTTGGCCGCGTCAGTTTCCAAAGCTTTTTTTTTTTTTTTGTTAGATTCTGGCCTTTTCAGCGCCGCCTTGCGCTTTCTGTTATCACTATTTTTATGCGACTTTTTTTTTTTTTTTTGAGCAACTTGCAAGGGGCCGTGTCAGGGGGCGGGGCCAGGGAGTCAAAACGTCATCATTGTCTTGCAGGCTGCACTCTGCGAGAAAATATTAAATAAAAGAGTAAAAAAATAAATAAAAAAAATAAATAAATAAAAAGAGTGCGGCTGCGGTAAAAAAAAAAAAAAAAAAAAAATTTCAACCCAGTCCCATGACAACAACGGCCCTCGCGGCCAAACAAACGTACCGGCCCACCGGGAATTTACCCGGTGCTCCCGATTAGCCAATCCGGGCCAGAGTAAAGCATAACATAGTCCTAGCAACTTGCTTATGTTCTCTATCTACTCACTGACAACACACATGTCAGGTTAAAAAAAAATAATGTTTTTTTTAAACATGTAAAAAGATCAGTTTGTCAACAACTCTTTAATGAACTCATGTTTGAATTACAAATTAAGATTTCTTGACAATAATTCCCATAATTACCAGTTTGCAGAATTCATTAAATATATTATATTATATAATATATAATATATTATATTCTGTAATATATTATTAGTTCCGTTCAAACATAGCTTTCATAATTCCCCATTGCATCTGCATGAACACAATGTAAACCAAAGACAAGACTGCCATCTATTGTTCCCATCAGACCTGACTGAATGGCCACACTTTCTTAGAACACATTCTCTCATTTGCAAAAGAAAATCCCAGTGGTAAGTATTTGATTCTCTGACATGATGGGAACTCACCTGCGAGGCACAGACGACAGTGCTGCGTGTTGTTTGCAGCCATGACACTTTCTGGTTGAGGTTATTACTCTAGCTCCCTGTGGGACGAGTGTTGCTGCCGAGGAAAAAGCTTTTACTGTTAGATTCTGACAAGCTGAGGCTGTAACCTGACATTTGCACTTGATATTCGACAATAACATTTAACGGCACACACCGGGGCAATGTTGGAAATGTGTAGTGTTTTGGATAAGAGTAAACATTTAAAAGGCACTGTACGTTTTATTGACATTTAATCACATAGTTGGTTGAAACAAACACATGCTTTCAATAGAAATTTGCTAAAGTGTTTTAAGAATTTACATTATAGCTCACTTTAAGCCATGTTTTTGTAAGTGAAAAAATTCCTAAAATATCTTTACGTTTTTATTCAGGAGGTTTACAGTCTTTCTGCAGCAGAAATATCAACGATTAAACAACAGGCTGCTTCTGTGACTCACTGTTTTATTACACTTCTGTTGTTAGTTTGTAGAAGTGATAGATGCTCATTTACCCGAACTCCTTCAGCGACAGTAAGCTAACACAAATGTACAACAATAGCCCGTTTGCTAAAGCAGAAGCGGTCCGTGTAAACGGATACTAGTGCTAACTTAACTCTATAACGTCCAAAGTAAACACACCAAACCAAAGTTCTTCTAATTCTAAGTCCAGGTCACTTTACCACTTTCTCAATGCAGACCAATAATAGCGCTCTTTTTTCGCATTTGAACAAAGACTCTTATATGGGCTGATCATGTTCATCTATTTGAAAATAAAGGTCTTGTTTTTATTCAGATCACTTCTATTACAATATGATGTGAGGTGATTATAATAGAAGTGATCTGAATAAAAACATTTTTCTTATATGCAAGAGATAAAAAATTGTGTAATCCCTCTTTAGGCATTGTTCAGACTGTTGGATATCAGGAATGGAGTACCGGCATTACAGTCACAATGCTGCATAACAGTAAATAAGGCTGGATACATACACACATCTGAATACATTAAATGTAAACTCCAGCAGTGATCTAGGCATACTTCAAGGTCACTTAAAGAAAGGCATCCTTGCTTACCTCCTTTAGCAGAGGAACCTCTGACCGTTAACTTACTGACATTCCACACTCCATTGCACCTCCATCCAAAGTTTTTGGAATACATCTGATAGGGGTCAATCTTCATGTGATGATTTTTCTGATAAGTTTAAAGTTACTCTGCATTAACCATTATTCTATAAATATCTAATTTCATTTCTAACATCAGTAAATAATTAATTTACGAAAACTAAATGTAAAACTTTGTGGCTGATTAGCATAAATCCACTAAAGCATTCACTGAATTAACAAACCAATAGGTGTCATAATGTCTATGAATAAACAAAAGATTTAGTGGATTATTTGACCAGACCAGGACTACAGCCAAACACTGTTAAACCTCTGTGTTAAAATAATTATTAGGTTCGGATCACAAACGAGACGACGGAGACCATACATGGTAAATTTAGAATGGAAGACCGGTTTAATTCTTGCAAGAATGAACCAAATCACATGGTACAATGGTACATGGTGATTTGTTGAACATGTTTACAACACATGAAGCTTTTATAGATGTACATTATGCCCGCCTCTCAGCTCCAGGGTCGTGGATGGACGTGTATTGAGCTGACGTGTCAGTCATAGATGTGAATAAGTTTACGTGTACATGTTACTAAGTGTACAGGACAGTGTCCCTGAACAATGATTAGATGTAGTGCAAAGTGATGTCTTTGTCTTGTTTGGATTAGCATGACGCCAATAGGAGATACAGCTAAAGACATTAAGTCATACTTGTATGTGGTTAAGCATATGAACTGGAGCAGGAGTGAGAAAATAATATCTAGTATACAATTACTATGACGCTCTGAATGATGATTGGAGTCTTAAGTGTCATGCAGAATGGAATGGTGAGCATTTACAGTATTTGGCACTTTTTTGTACCTTTTTTGACACCCAAGTTTACACACATTAACCCCTGGGGCAGACAGAGGGGGCTGCCATACACAAGGTGCTCACAGCCTTCTCCGACCACCACCAAACTCACCTCTACAGTCACACACATTCATACACCAGAGCTGTGGCCCTGGAGGCAAGGTGGGTTAAGTGTCTTGGTCAAGGACACTGGACACTGAACACTGAACTGGGCGTCTCTCTCTCTCTCTTAATAATTATGTTAATTGTTCTGTTTGTTTGGGAACTTCATTAAACTCAGCACTTGTTGAAAGATACTGTTGATTTCATAATGTTGCACTCAAAGGTCAAGGAACAACGGTACAAGTTAAGAACTCAGTCAGTCTATATCTGCAGTGTCATTTTCTGCTCCCACTGGCAAAAAGCCACCCCTCAGTAAACCCTGAAGGCTGCATGTGGTTTGAACATTCTAGAGTAAGTTGGATTTTTAAGGTGTAGCAATATGAAAGTGTTGAACAAAACGCCTTCATAATTGTAACATCAGTGACATTTCTGAAGTGAGCCTAGTGCACACAGAGAAGAAGACAGCATTATTGCTCTGTTTCTTTAAGGCTCTGCGGTGGTTGTTTGCCAATACAACAGATATGGGCTCCAAGATCTAAGCTTAAAGTCCAATATGATGGTTTTTAAGGCCCAGCCTCTGAGTCACAAACCAATATATATGCTACATGTATTTTTTTTATTTTTTTTTACTTCTGACTAAATAAAGTTTTCCAGGAGAAAATTGCATTTCTCAAACGTGTGTTAAAGCCTGAAATGATCTGGTGGTTTTACTTCTATTTTCACTGGATTATAAGATAGGTTTAGTTGGAACAAGTTTTTGAAGTCTAATGGAACAGTTCTGCGTAAATGGAAGTGAACAGCTTTAGGGCTTGGAGCACACTGGGTGACTGTAGAGAGGACAGCTCATGTATTTAATATTACTGCGGCACGTCTGCGCCAAACAGCACTTTTTTTAAAGGTCTTTAGCTTCCTCAGACGTCATGTACTGACGATTCAAGAGACAACTGACAAATAAGAATGAGAATCACATGGTACCACACAATACAATACGATTAAACTTAAACTATCCACGTTCATGGCAGCTATGAACTAAGCTGACATGTAAATTGTGTTTACAAAAAAATGTAAACACAATTTAATCGACATGCAGAAACCAACAATGGAAGTGCATTGCTTCATACTGCCCCCACATTAAAAAATCCTTGTACTGGCTTGATTTACACCAAATAATGGGTGCAAAGTCAAAGTGCAGAAAAACTTTAAAACGGAAATAGAATAAGATAAGATGGAAGACAGTTCTACAATATTAAAGAGACACTGTGTAACTTTTAGCCAGTAGAGGGCGCAGAATATCTACAGACTCTCTGTGTTGTTACAACAGCGGCAATATTCACTGACGTTAATCATTTACAAGTAAAGACTATCCAAGTGGCAAGTTTGTAAGAAAGAACATGTTGTCGGAAACAGTAGGGTCATTTCAGAGTATTTTGAACAAATACAACTCTGCAAGTACTGGTGTATTGGCCTATTTCTGCTCCCTCTGTTTGAGTGACATAAAGCCTGTTGTGATGAGTCCTCATCTGTGGAGGTTTCTGTTTCTGTAAAATAGGCATAATTCTACCAATTGCTTGCATATTGTATATTTTTGGGCTAAAAGTTATGCAAAGCTACTTTAAATATCTTGTATGAACAAATTTTAAACAATTACATTTGACAAACTTTAGAAGCAATAGAAATAGTGATGCAACTTATTATCTTGGGTTTCTTACTACACAAACCCCAGAGCAAACATTACTGTAGGTCTTGAAAAAAGTGTTCTAAAACTGGGATGTTTCATGTGAAAAGGATTGTCTAACTTTACAAAATAACACTACATTCACTAGTTTATTGTGACAGTGGTTCAGGTGGAACGAGTTGTATTAATTATTAATTACAGGGTTGGGACAGTGGGGTGTTAGAGGATCGTAGGCCAATGAGTTAAGCTCTTTAACGGAACCTTTATCAATTAACTGTAAATGTTTGAACATACCAAGAAGTACAGGAGGGGGACTTGCCACTGTCTTTAAAGAAAAATAAAACTACAGGCTATTGTCTCCCATTTCTTCTTTTAAACTTTGTGCGTTTGAATTGTTCTAGCCGCACCCTGTTTTTTTTGTAATTTTTTATTGTCCCTATTAGGGTAATATAAGACTTTATCAATGACTTTGCGGATCTATTGTTTGATGTGATGTCTACATATAGTATGTTGGGGACATGAAAGTTCATGTGTTGGCTAAGATTTAACCGTGTACATCTCCAACTGGATCATGTTTTATCATATGGTCTGTTCTTAATACTGAAGTCTGTGAATCTGTATTTTCTGACCAGTTTTATGTTGTTGTCTGTGTTCCACTGGTAAGCAGCGTGCTCCGACTCGTACCTGTTGTTTAATTAAACCCTCTACAGCCGTGTAATGCTCCACCGCTTTTAATATAGATGTGGAGAACAGGGGGTCCCTGGCTGCTTAGATACTGGGGAGTTAACTGCTTCATTTTTTGTCAAAGTTTTTTTGACACACTTGCTCCGCTTACATCCATGCTGTGCTGTTAAGTCTAAATCTGATCCATGGCTAAATGATGCAACACGTTCTGCCAGAAGAGAATGTAGGAAGGCAGAGTGCAAATGGAAAAAGGACAAACCCTTTAAATACTTAAAGAGAGTTGGTGCAGTTACCAAAGAAAAAACAAAATCTCTAACATTGTTTTGAAAAATGGCCAAAGAACCTCTGTCCTTTTTAACACCATAAAATCTCTGCTCTTAATTCTCCGTCATCATATTATCCTGTAGCCTCCCCAGGGACATGTTAACAATTTCTCCACTTCTTAATGAATAAGAGACAATTAGAGCAGGCATTATTCCTCCTCCTTTTGACCCTTCTGTTTCTGTTCAGTGTGCTGCCGTCTTTAATCAATTTAAGCTCAAGTCCCTTGAGTCACAATGTCTTCGCTTTAAGACATTGTGACTAAACTGGAGCCCTTGGTCTGCCCCACTGACGTCCTGCCACGTCGCCTTTTTAAAGAGGTGTGTGACAGCATCGGGCTAAACATTCAAATGAGCATAAACCACATTCTTGTTATTGTTGGTGTTGTATCGTTTTATTTAAAAAAAAACAAACCTGGATGCCTCAGTTTTCTCCAAAGATTGTCCTAAAATAAGAAAAAGACATTTGTCAACAGTTTGCTATTTTTTAGATTTGGACTGTATACTTGCGGTGTTTCAGTCTGGTTTTAAGGCTTTTCACAGCACTGAATTATCACTTCTACGGGTTAAATCCTACCTATTGGACAGGGATGTCAGGGGCAGCTTCAGCGGCTGCACCTCACCTACTGTGTCGCTCTAAGGTGGGGTTCCCCAAGGCTCAATACTTGGCCCAATTCTTTTTTCTTTATATATCTTACCCTTTGACTCCATTTTAAGGCATCAGTAATTTGTTTGCATTTCTATGCTGAAGATTCCCAAATCTACTTGGCCCTTAAATAAAATGATGGTGACTCTTTTAAAATGTTGTTGGACTGCTACAATTAATTTTTAGACCCACTCTGCTTCTCCACAGATGGCCTTTGGAACAATATGTAAAGCCTCTGGTGACAAACCTTGGAGCAAAAATGGACTGTGATTTTAAACTGGACAAACACAATTACTCCTTTGTAAAGGCCAGCTTCTTTCAGTTAGGGCTCCTCTCCAAACATGCTTTTATTTCTACTCGACTCCTCGACTACTGCATCACACTTTATTATGGAATGAATACATAATTACAGCTAATTCAGAACGCTGCTGCCAGACTCTTAACCAGAACTTGAAAATGAGACCATATCACTTCAGTCCTGATGATCTTTTTACCAGTACTGATCTTTTAAAACTACATGCCCCCGTTGGTCACTGAGGTCCACTGATCAACTGCTCCTTGGAAGAGCTGGAGGAAGTGTCTGGGGAGCGGGGGTCTGGGTGCCTCTGCTTAGACTGCTGCCTAAGCAGAAGACGATGGATGGATGGATATTGTGCGTGTATATATATTTTTTTCATTTATCCCTTTTACTATCCCCGTGGGGATATTCATTATCAGCACCTGCCACCAGGGGGCGCCCAGCATGTTTTTGATGTTGGTGGGGGTAGTAACTGGAGAAGTCCCACCCAAGCATGTAGGAGAGGAACATGCAGACTCCCCGTCCTCCCCGTCTTCCGCAGCAGTTCAGAAGTTCAGTTATTTTTATATGTTTTCCACTTGTTGACGAGCTTGAAAGACGCCCTCAAATGTGATCCTCATTAGCTCCATGTTTCTAAACTCCGTCTGCTTTTGCCAGCCTGTAACATTTTGTTGCATTTAACCCTGGTGCAACAAACTGGCCTGTTGCCATGACGACCTCTAAATGGGCCATAAAATACTACAGAGTTTTGATCAGATTTTGGCCTAATTAAACTGGACCACACAAACACAGAAGGCCAGAGTGGAAGTTCTTGAGGCATTTCTCTCTAGAAGGTTTCCCCTGCTCAGAGCGCACTTGCGTTTGTCCGGCTTTATCAAAATAACATCATTAATGGTTGGATTAGTGCAAGGCTAAATCTCAGACATTAATCTATTCCTAGAGCGGTGTGCTTTATGTTTGCCATGTTAACTCAAAAAATGGACGAAGCACAAAAGGTACAATAAAGAGTCGTAGCAACAAGTTTAGAGAGAAATCATGCAACTGCCAATGGTCTCACGCAGAATAGGGGCACTGATCAAAACCTTGAACTGTCTGAAGCAGTAGTAAAGCAAATGAAGTGGGAATAAACTGGTCTAATACGGACTTGGTAAGAGGTTGAACTAGTCACATGTGTCCAAAAAGCAAGAGATTGGAAGCTACATACATCCCTAAATAAGAGCACATCCACACACAGCTGTTTGCTTATACAGTACATCCTATAGACAGAAATACAACCTGTCCAAAAGAAGCAACAGATTTAGGAGGAGACGTGTCAAGAGCTGCTCTGCCAATCAGACGGTCTTTGGGGAGGGCCGACCAGACACTGTCATACCTCATTAAACAGGGCTCTGTTTGAAAGCAGTGGCTATAGCATGAGGGGAAAATGCAGTCTTGTTATAATTGGCTGAATAATGACATGTCCAGGGGGCAGTTTGAGGGAGCGTGCCAATGGCTGACGGCAAATAAATAGATGTTTTGCTTCTGGCTTGGTATAAATAATGGATTTCTAGTGTGCAGGTGAGAACGCGCAATACACCACTGGCTTCTTGTTAAATCGAATCCAGGTGACTGATTTACCATATGGAATAATAAACAGGGTGGTTCTGATTTAACAAAAAATATGTCATATAATACAATATTGTTGTATCTGGTCTGGGAAACAATTATATTAACAGGAAAATCTTATTTTTAGATTTGTAAATATATCAGAAAATTAGTAATGGACGTTTTTTTTATTTTGTACTGGTCTCATAACATAAAGGGAAATATTGTCCTGGTGAGCATGTATATTTGTTAAAAGTTAGATGCCAGTTTTTTTTAACTGCCTTTACTACACATTTAACAAAAACAACTAAATGCAGATTAAAGATCACAATAAACTATTAATTTAGATGACAGACAGATTTATTTGTATAATTTGTTTTTTTTGAAAGAGAAAATTGTCATATTTAAAATTTACTTTTAAAATGTAAATGCACTGCCAATATTTAGAATAAAGTAAATCCTTGTCAGTTATTATTATTTATGGAGCCTCTTAGAAATACATTTTCTTTTACATGCCCAACTTAGAAAGATGTTTGGCATTCACCATCTTTTAATTCAATTCAATTCCACTCAACTCAGCTTTGCCAATGCAAAGGGAAATTTTAATTGTTAGGTCTCTTTAAACAAAACAAAAACTAATTTGTTGATTTAGATTTCTTCTTCAGGAGGAAGGAGTTCCTGTGATGTTCTGTCCTGCAGCTCACTGATCTCAGACGTCCAATGGCTGCTCTCTGTTGTTTAAAAGCCCAATATAGGTGATGGTCCATGTTGTTTAGTATAGCATCCGTCCTGTTGTGTGTCTATTTCTGTGGCCCACACTTTCCAGTTTATTCCCAACTTTTTTAACAACTGCACTGCACTGATGCAAAGTAGACAATAAATGCATTTCAACATATTTAGTAGCTTGTTGCTCATTACAGGAACCAAGCCTCTTTGTCTGCTCTTTGTAATACTTTACTCATGCTCCGCAGCCCCTCCTACACCTCCTAGGATCTTTGGGAAAGTCAGTGTTTTTGTCCAGCCAGCAGGAGTTCCCCAGTTGGGGTCATTCTGAACATGTTTCTGTTTTTAGCTCTGTGGTTTGAGGATTACTTTTGTTCTTTCCAAAAACAAAGTGAATGAACATGACTTTGAATGATGGTCAATGTCTGTCACATAATATTAACCCTGCAATTAACTTGCCCCCACAACTTGGAAAGAATATGCGGTAGAAAATTAATAAATGACTGACAAATTACATTAAAAATATAGCATAATCCTGCCAACTACAAACAGCAAATTTAAACTGCAAATACAGAGGATTTCAAAGAACTCTGTATTCAGAGCAGTTTTTATTGCTTTCCACAAATCGCAGATTAAAGGTTAAATAAAAACAGTAAAAATGAATTAAATATAGAACTTAAGAGAAAGTTTTATCCTTTACAAATCTATATCAAACAGAGAGTTTACAAGTGGAAGTGTAGTGTTGAGTGGAATATGGTGTCATGGTCCTGCCTACAGTTTTTGAAGCAGTTCCATTCACTACACTTTTCTCAAGAGACATGTCAAGGCCCCCCTTGAATACATGTGCAGTGTTGCCATTAGCAACAGGTATGACATTGGCTGGTTTCCATCGCTACCTTGACACAACCCACTGGCTGAAAAACACATATGTTCAGCGATGGAACATATGAATAGAAGCCTGAGCAAGACTGATAGAAAATGTTGTACATTGACGTATATGACTTGTATGAAAAAAAAGTGGACTGTGTTCATTTTTCTGTTTTCAACAAAACAACATCAAATAAATAGAATAATTTATAAAAAATATAAAAAGGAAAAGGGAGTAGTATACACATGAATATTTACACATACGCAACAATATAGAACTGTTGGACATGACCATGGTTCAATACGTACACGTGAATTTTTCAATTTTGCCCACATCAATTAATTCCCTGAACATAGTTTGCTCTGATTGTCTCTGTCAGTCCGTGGGCCTGTCAGACCACACTAGGGGAATAGAAAACCTTACCTTAGACCAAGAAATGCCATCCTTTGTTTCTCAGAGAGCTACTTTAACAAAATGAAAATGGCAACAAGCTACTCGTGTTTGTAACATTTATTCTTGTAGCTTATTTAAACGCAAACAAAATTAATTTTGTTTTGCCAGAAAATTAATCATGAACTTTGACAATATGTTGGTGTCCACAACTCACACTTTGCAATAAAACATAATAAATAATACATACACAACATAATAAAAAACATTTAGTTAATCTGCATGTGCATTTTGTATGTACGTATGCATTTCTTCATTTTTAAAATGAAAACATAAATGCTGTTAAAACTAAACAATGCAAGTCCACATGTACAGATTCTTGTGTATTCACTCAGATGACTGGCACTGATGGAGTAAACAAGAGAGGTGTAGCCTCAGGTTTCCTCTGATGGACTCATTTAAATGTGTCAGTTTGCTCCCTAACTTACTTTTATGGTCCCTGAATAATCTTTCAGCCATCACGGTCATAGCTTCTTTTACAATCCCACCACCAGTGAACAGCTTTTTGTGCTTCTTTAAGATGTTCATCTTCATTTAACCACTTATACCTTTAATAATTCAGACAAATGTAGTGCTGTTTTGTATATGTACACATACTGTATATCTCTTCAATTTTTTAAGACATATTTTAAGTATTATAAACATTTATATAACATTTTCTAATATTAATAAACTGCTCAATATGATGCCTTCAATTTGCAAATTCTGCCTATGTGTTTTGACAGTTATTAAAATGAATCCAAATGCTGCTTCTTTTCCTACTGTCACTCACCTTCGTATTGGTGCACTCCTCTCTTCTTCTCCTCTCCCTCCGTCCTGTTCAGCACACCTGAGGATGAGCCCGCCCCTCTCTGCTTAATGGTATGATCCTGGTCTGTCCCTACATGATTGGTTACACAGCAGCGTGTGACATTCAGTCGCCTCACTGCAAGAAGCACCTGTCGTGCAGAGATTGTCATATCATTCTGTTTTGTATTACTTTACAAAAAAAAAATAAAGAAATAAAATTAAACGGCTCATTGTTCAATTTGCAACCGGTCCCATCACTAATTCCTTGAGTCTTTGGCAAGCAACTTGGAAAGTGGGAGGCTCACAAGGAACGTGTTGGAGACCCTTGCCTTAAACGTCAGCGTCAGACTGTTGTGATTCTGTACTTGTCGCTGCCTCATCCTGTAAATGCATTCCCAGAATTGATCTACTTTGCTTCAGTTTCCCTGTGTAAAGAGATGTCACCAGTGCTAGAATACACACGTATGACAAGTGGTGCAACCAGTGAGATGTGCAGGTCTTTGGATGGTGGGTGGAAGTGCCCAAAGAGAATCCACAGTAACACAGCAAAAAGGGCCTCAAACAAAAAAGTCAAGTCAGTCCCACTTGTGCTTGTGCTGAGGTGCTAAAACCGAAACATGTTTAATCAATACTGCTACATTACACATTGTCCATCCATCACAGAATCATTGGGTCTAAAAAGTGGTGCACACAGTAATCGGCTGACCCCAGAAGAAGCAAGGTCACACATTCATATAGGGGCCATTTTGGGAGCATTGTATTTCTTCCCTATTTAACTCCAGATGCACAACATGTCAAACAGTTTGTTTTAAATGGTGTTTTCCACGCTATTTTATTATTAATATTTCAAAAGCAGCCATCATTTAGCATCCAAACCAAATGGAGGACTTCCTGAGTGTAGAGACAGCAACACTGGGTCTTTGGTCCAGTCTGATAAAGTCTGTCAGCATTTTTCATACCTTCATTAATAGCAGCAGTAATAGTAGCATCCATCTTCTATTGATTCTCCACTAATCCATGTGTCACAGATTGCGAGGAAGAATATGCTGTTCATGTCCTTTCTAGTCCTGCCACATGCATTCAGGTACACAGATTAACCTTAAAAATGTATCATTTATTTTTTTGGGTGCGTGTAATTAGTGCAGGGTTAATATTATAGTTATAATAGAGAACGTCTCAGGTTACTTGAATATAACCCTTAAAAAGTGGGAACGAGATGCTGTGTAGCATTACGCTACGGGGGAACATTCTTTGTGTGACCGGTTGTGAAGCACGTGTATCAAACACGGCAAGAATTGGCTTATATAAACTCTGTTGGTGACGCAGCTCATCAGCGGCAGCTGTCTGATTGAGCGCACCTGAATGTGAGTGACACAGAGGGTATAAGTAACACATGACACGGAAGCGTCTTCAGGTCAACTTTGTCTGAAAAACACCGGGAAATGCCCAGTGCAGCATTGCAGTGCAGCATTGCAGCGCAGCATCTCGTTCCCGCTTTTTAAGGGAACAGGGTTACAGTCAAGTAACTCAAGACGTTCCCTAGCTTGTTCGAACTTATGTCACTGGCTAGTGCGGTGGACATAAGTCTGGAGGGCACGTACTGGACACTGTAAGTAAAGTCTCTCCTGCTCCGGTGTTGTAAATGGCGGAGGACAAAAGGCTTCAATAATGACCAGATTTTGGGTCGAGAATGGAACTTTTGGAAGATAATTAGGGTGAGGGTGAAGAATGGCAGGAGCAAAGTCTAGGCAGGATGGCAAAACTGACAGAGCCTGCAAATCCCCAATCCTCTCAAGAGTGGTAATGGCTGCCAGAAAAAAAACATCTTTAGAGTCAGAGGCCTGACAGACGCTGATTTTAGGAGCAGGTCAGCCTGGTATGCCTGCAAAACCGCCATGGTGTGAAGTGCTGCACCAGCCTGACCCGCCGCCTGGAAAGCCTTCCCCACCAGCGATGACATGACCCGGCATGGCTTGGTGGGGAGTGTAGGCTTCCTCAGGGAGGGCGATGTCCCAGGGGAGAGATGGCTCGCAAGCGTCTCTTCCACCAGGGGCATCAGCCCATAGCTTTGCACCTCTGTGCCCACGATAGATGAATAAATCGACGTCGAAGGCACAAAGATGCGGGACGAATACGCCTTACTCCATGAGCGTGCCAGCTCCTCGTGGTTTTCTCTTCTCTAATATACTGTATATATATATATATATATATACTACAGTAAACATTAGTTTTTGCCCTGCATTTCACAGAGAAATTGATGTCATGTGAAAACAATGAATACCACTACAATAACATATTTTAATGTGTTTGTCCACAACAAACAATTTTGAAATAGGTGGCACAAACTATTTCCCTTGATTGAACTGTGAAAGCCTTGGTTAGAGGGTACAAACCTTGTCCCCATTCCTGTTTTTAGACCAAGCTTTGAAGAAGGTAACCATTTGCATTGTCATAATAAATCTGCATTGATGTTTGGATGCTAGGTTCCTGAACATATTGAGGCTTATTGAGAAAACTTTGTGTTCACCCTTGTGGCTTCCATAGAAAACCTGAGTGAATAACATGCATCAGAACAGGTTCAGATCCAGAATGCGACAAAAAAACAAAGTCTGTGTGTAGTAAAAAAATGTCAACCCACATCACCTTTTAGTGTACTGTATTTTGCCCATGTAATACTAATAAAAGTTATAAGTGTGGTGTCACGAGTACACACAGGTGAAACATGACATGTGGTGTCTAGGACATCATCAGAGATAGGGTGAGGAACTCAGTCACTCAGGAGGAGCTCAGAGTAGAGCCGCTGCTCCTCCACATTGAGAGGAGCCAGCAGAGGTGGCTCGGGCATCTGTTCCGGATCCCTCCTGGACGCCTTTCCGGGGAGGTGTTCCGAGCGCATCCCACCAGGAGGAGGCTAAACTGACTATGTCTCTCAGCCTGCCTCGGTGTTCCTCCGGAGGAGCTGGAGGAAGTGTCTGGGGAGTGGGAAGTCTGGGCGTCTCTGCTTAGACTGCTGCCCCAGCGACCTGGCCCTGGTTAAGAGGAAGAAGATGGATTGATGAATGGCACTGTACAGGAAAACGCAAGTCATGTCGTTGACAATTTGTGTTGACACAACAACGTTTACAACAAGATGCACATTCACAGGGACCAGAACAATGTAGTACATATGCCAGACCAGTGGGGATTGGGTATTCTTTTTTCTATTTTTGATCCCCCTTCTTCTGTTATTGTTCTCAGAAAGGATGCCAGCTTCACAGTTTACACGAGGAGCGGCAGCTGCAACAAAACAAATATCTGCTCAATCGGATTCAAAAGTTTGTGATTAATCAGAGTGAGAACGCTGTAATTTTCCCAATAAGACAAGTAACATTGTTTTTAAATGTTTGCATACTTGTGTGTCATGTGTATCAAGACTGTAAACTGAGGTGAGTTCTGTGACTGCCATAATTTTATCTCTTGAAAAAACAAAAGAACTTGCCTCTAAAGCATTATTTACAAAGAAATGTTCTAAAGGCTGTGTTTGTATTTTCACAAGATCACATGTGTCAGACGTTAATGAAGGTTGTATCCTTATCGTTAATGAGCACAGTGACCAGGACACCTCCTTTTCCTCAGTAACAAGGCGCTAAATCACACTTTACACTTTCCAGTTACACCTCCGGCCCCACCTCAGTCAGGTTTCTAATGACATGATGTAACTCCTGGTAAAGTGCAGCTCTGTAATGGGCTCATGTGAAAACCAGTCACTTCCCCAACCATCATTACCAGCTCAACAGAGCAAAATACAACTGGTCACTATAGAAACTGATGCAACCTTTCTGTAAAAAGGTGCATTTCAAACTATATCCATTTAAATGTAAGGAAACAGATTTGCTCCAATCAAATATGCAGCTCATAATGTACAAGACCAAGACCAGTTCATACCAATGGGTACGAAGGCGGGATAAAGCAGTGACGTCATAAAACAAAAGTCATTTTTAGCTGGAGTTTTTTTTTCCTTTTTGCCTTTATTTGATAGTAGACAGTAGATAGACAGAAAACAGTGACAGATTATACATCCATGTTCAAAACCAGTGCATATTGTAACTAAAGAGCAAGGTTTATTGACTTCTCATTTGCATTCCTCATATTGCCACGCTCCAAAATTTACCTCAGAATTCTTATTTTTATGGAAACCTGACAACTGATGACGTTACTGTTCCAACTGTTGCATGGTGCTACAGATGGAAGATTATTACTGATCCTGCTTTTCCAATCTTAGCCCAAGTGTAAATAAATACATTTGTCGGTATTAAAGATGCAAAAATATCTTTCCACAGACGTACAGTACAAAAGTCTTTTATTTTTTGCACAAGGGTTCCGTCTTTTTCCTGTGCATACTCCTTGCACACACCTGGTTACCCACAGCGACGCGCTACTGTCACCACTAATTTAACTGGAGTATTGGAAGCCTTTGTTCCCGGGAAACAATAACGACAACAGGCAGATAAAGGCAAGTCACCACATTAGACGGTATTAAGCCACTCAGAAGAAGACACATTAACGGCAGAGAAAGAGAGGATAAAGGGAAAAGGATGAGCGCGGAGAGGAAACGACAGTAATGCCCCGAGAAAAAGAACGAGGCAGTGATAAATGGGAGAACTAATCCAGGCTACTACAGAGGGATTAAGCGGTTGTCTCGCCGCGCGCCGCTCTGCTCCGTCACTCGGCAGAGGTTAAGCGGCCCAGTCTCGGAACACTACCGTCCTTGTCCGTCTAATGGCATTAGAGAGTTCGGAAGTCTTTAATCGGAAACACACATAGACAGCGGCGGAGTGGAGCAGATGGAGTGTGGGGCTAATAGATGTCAGCGTTTCTGATAATCTGATGGAGAGGGGAGATAACACAAAGGCTCATTGATTTCCCCAGAGGCACGCGCCGAGAGACGTGCACGACTATTTGTGTGGGTTTAAAAGTGACGTGTGAAAAGGCAGATATACTAACAGATCAAGTTAGAGTTTTTACCGTTGTGAAGTAGTTTTTTGTTTGCAGAGAAAGGATGGCATTTCAGGAGCTCTTCGGTGAATCCAGAGAGTGCTCTATGAAAAACATGAGAGACCCACGTGACAAAAAAAAAAAATCAGGTACAAAGTTTGTTTTATACTTTGACTCATACGAATTTGATTGCCTGAGTATACCTTAAATGGATTCTTAAAATTCATGTACTTTCCACCGGAAGGTTGGTGGTTCGATTCCCGCTCTCCCCACAGTTCATACTGCCGTTGTGTCCTTGGGCAAGACATTTAACCCACCTTGCCTACAGTGGTGTTCCAGCTGTAACACTGGTGAATTGAAGTCGCTTTGGATAAAAGCGTCAGCTAAATGACTAAATGTAAATGTAAATGGAGTTCTACTGCAGTCATCCATGACATATTCAAGAAAAATTATCAAAGAAGGCATCTGGACAAAGGTTTGAAGGTTCACCTTTTCTCTTCTACTGCTATGGCAACTGGAAATTTCCCTTAGTCAAGCAAACATCTTGATAATGTGCTCCGCAGCCAGAGGAAAAACAGTGTCTTTTTATTATGATAATATTTTCATAATTTAAGAGAAAACATGCTAAATGTACTTAAAAAAACTTGTGTTTATTAGCAAGAGCTAATTTCCAGTTTAAGACAGTTGGTGTTGTTTGTTCCTTGGTGATTTAGAACATTGCATATTTTGCAAATGTATGTATATCATATATATATATATGAATGAGTTTCGACGGACCGATTATACTGGAGCACCAACTAGCGTTCTTGACTTCCGACAACAACAAACCACAGTCATTATGAACGAAGAAGCTGACGAGACCGCCTTGCTTGGCCCCGTGGATGGGAAATTTTGTTTTAAAAAACGAAAGGATGGAAGCGTCGACAAGAGCATGGTTGTGTGCAAGCTATGCAACAAGAAATTTGCGTATCACCACATCCCATCAAGCCTCAAATATCACCTCAACGCAAAACACATAGGAGTTAGCGTGGACGTTAGCCCGACTCCGAGTAAACTTACAAGGACTCACACCTAACTCACACTCCACCAGATGACCAGGACCAGGGTAACTACACTGCTACACTTAATGCCAAACATTGCACTGGTCTGCGTTAAAGTCCCGTAATTAATTAATCTTAATTAATGTGTTAAAGTCCCGGGCCTAATATATATATATATATATATAGAGCTTCTTTATTGCACAGCGACAAATGTGTTTTTAGAACTGAGTCTTAGTCTGATTGTTACACATTCCACATCTTCTTTCAATTCCCAGAGAGGTCTCTCCACTCGTCGGTGTTGCACACATTTCTCTGGAAGCTGCAGATAAAAAGATATTTGCCACAACCTTCCCCCTGTGAACGTGTAATGACAGGCGTGGGTGTTTACCATGCCACAGGTTCAAGCAGCCTTCTCTTTGTGTATTCAGGGTAGAGCGGTGCGCCCCAGCCGCCTGGACGAGCCCCCGCCTTACCTCACCGCACTGGTAATTGGGTATGACACGGGATCAACAGCAAGAGGCAGCCAGGAAGCATTTGAATGCGCCGCATGTGGTCTTGGTCGCTTCTTCTTTTCTAACCTGCTGCCTTTAGTGCCCGGCCTTGGCTTACTGCTGTTTCCGTAGCAACATCAGCAGGAACCATATCGTCCACCACTCTGTCATTTTACTCTTTCATTAAGATTGGCTTTTATATGTGTGTGAGTCTGTGTGTTTTGTGCGTGGCTCACTCAATGCACTGAGCCATTTACCGAATCCATGCTGAAGAATGTAGAGCTACAACTCGTGAAGAATCACCTCGAATAGAGTAAAAGTAGCCACTCAAGGTAGACTTGTTACATTTTGTCAGTCAAGTACATTATTACACATCTGGGTACACCTGAGTGAGGCTCAAAGGGACTGCACAGCATCAGTCACATGATGACTGCCCTTTTCCTCTTTGGGGTTTTCTTAAACTGTCAAAATGAACTGCTTTTCTATTACATGTCACATATGCTACAACACTAACAGTAGCTCTACTGTTCCGGCAATGAATGCTTATTGTTAAAAATATCCCAATATACAATTCTGGCCAGAGGGAAACCAAAGTTGCTAAATACAATTGTTTATTTGCTACGAATGTGTGTTGTAAAAAGCAAATATTTAGAAAAGATCAAATTTTATTCCTCTTTGTCATATTTCTGACAGCTTTAGAAGTTTTCCCGGAATATTGGACCAAACGCCCTGATAGACTTTGGTTTTGTGCCTGAGAGAACAAGAGAGTTAAAAATAAGCACAGGCGTTGAAACAATCCAGTCACTAGGAGACACAGCACCTCATTAATTAATGAAAGAAGACTCACTGAAGACGCTGAAACAATGCATTCACTACTAGACTCAGCACCTCATTAATTAAAGGAGGAAAACTCACTGAAGAGTCACAGCTGCTTTGGCAGCTGGGGTCAATCCCAGCCCCCCATAACAAGATAAACAGTAGAATTTACTGATAGAAAATGTGTCTAAAACTGTCTAACCAATACAGTGTTAAAATTCAGATTAATACAGACTTTAATAACAAAGTGAGTGGGGCAGACAGAGAGGGCGGCTGCCATACACACAGCGCTCACAGCCTTCTCCAACCACCACCAAACTCACCAATACAGGACACCAATGCATTATCAGCTCTACCAAAATACAAACCTTTGAATTCGGGCAATGTGAAAAATAAAATATGTCAATTTATGTTTAATGTTCTTCTCACAGAGCCTGTGATCATCAGGGAAATGCCCATATATCACACATTTAAAAGTAATCTAAGACAGTGGGTGATGACCAATATCTCAATGTATTTCAATTGAACAGTTTTATGGATTGTTAATTCTATTGTGTATGAATTTTTTAATTGTTTGATGTATCTTGTTTTAGGGTAACATTTTAACATCTGTTCAGGAACAGCAGATGAAATCTAGCCATTAGACTAATTCTGGTGCATTTACAGAAATGCTTACGAATTTACATTGTCCCTGCCAAATAAACTAATAAATAAAATAAAATGAAAACAATGTTAAGAAGAACTGTATTTTTGTTAAAGGGGTTAGTTTATAGAATGGTCTTTCAGATGAAAAGGAGTAATTCTGTCACTGTGTCCCTATATTTCCTATGTGTTCTGTGTGAGTGTGCGGTCCCTTTAAGCTAGGTGACGTACAGACTGACTCATGTTGGGAAACGCCCGTCGCACCTGGAAAATTACTGGGACCAATGGGGTGCCCCCGGGTTCAGTTCAAAAGGGCCAATAGAAGGACAGTCTGCAGAAAGGAAAAACAGGAGCGACACAGCCGGAGGAAAAAAAAGCCGGGGCACCGCCGTAAAGGAGCAAGAGAGAGTAGCGGACAAAGTGAACAGCAAAGGGAAGCCGGAACAGACGGAGAGAAGGGAAACAGGAACAGAAAGAACGAACGGAGAAGCACCGCCAGACGGAGGCAGCATAAGGAAAAAAGAGGAAGAGGCGGGCTGAGCCCGGCCAGGCCCCGTGGGGTAAGACCCGGCCACCAGACGATGTCACAATGTCATAATGGGATTCTAGAATGTCAGGATGTCATAATGGGATTCTAGAATGTCACTATGTCATAATGGGATTCTAGGATGTTACAATGTCATAATGGGATTCTAGGATGTCACGATGTCATAATTGGATTCTAGAATGTCACGATGTCATAATGGGATTCTAGAATGATGTAATAATGGGATTCTAGGATGTCACGATGTCATAATGGGATTCTAGGATGTCACGATGTCATAATTGGATTCTAGGATGTCACGATGTCATAATTGGATTCTAGGATGTCACGATGTCATAATGGGATTCTAGAATGTCACGATGTCATAATGGGATTCTAGGATGTCACGATGTCATAATTGGATTCTAGGATGTCACGATGTCATAGTGGGATTCTAGAATGTCCCGATGTCATAATTGGATTCTAGGATGTCACGCTGTCATAATTGGATTCTAGGATGTCACGATGTCATAATGGGATTCTAGAATGTCACGATGTCATAATGGGATTCTAGGATGTTACAATGTCATAATGGGATTCTAGGATGTCACGATGTCATAATTGGATTCTAGGATGTCACGATTTCATAATGGGATTCTAGAATGTCACGATGTCATAATGGGATTCTAGGATGTCACGATGTCATAATTGGATTCTAGGATGTCACGATGTCATAGTGGGATTCTAGAATGTCCCGATGTCATAATTGGATTCTAAGATGTCACGCTGTCATAATTGGATTCTAGGATGTCACGATGTCATAATGGGATTCTAGAATGTCACAATGTCATAATGGGATTCTAGGATGTTACACTGTCATAATGGGATTCTAGGATGTCACGATGTCATAATTGGATTCTAGGATGTCACGATGTCATAATGGGATTCTAGGATGTCACGATGTCATAATGGGATTCTAGAATGTCACGATGTCATAATGGGATTCTAGGATGTTACAATGTCATAATGGGATTCTAGGATGTCACGATGTCATAATGGGATTCTAGGATGTTACAATGTCATAATGGGATTCTAGGATGTCACGATGTCATAATGGGATTCTAGGATGTCACGATGTCATAATGGGATTCTAGGATGTCACGATGTCATAATGGGATTCTAGGATGTCACAATGTCATAATGAGATTCTAGGATGTCCCGATGTCATAATTGGATTCTAGGATGTCACGATGTCATAATGGGATTCTAGGATGTCACAATGTCATAATGGGATTCTAGGATGTCACAATGTCATAATTGGATTCTAGGATGTCACGATGTCATAGTGGGATTCTATGATGTTACGATGTCATAATTGGATTCTAGGATGTCACGCTGTCACGATGTCATAATGGGATTCTAGGATGTCACGATGTCATAATGGGATTCTAGGATGTCACGATGTAATAATGGGATTCTATGATGTTACGATGTCATAATTGGATTCTAGGATGTCACAATGTAATAATGGAATTTTAGGATGTCAGGCTACAATTTACTCAGGCTCCCCTGTGAAGCCATATATAAACATGATCCAGATGATTTTTTCTGGAGCCAAGGCTCATCTTAAAATGGACTGTGGCAAAGTGGAAAACTGTTCTGTGGTCAGACAAATCAAAATGTGAAATTATTTTTGGAAAACTGGGACGCCATGTCACTTGGACTAAAGAGGACAAGGACAACCCAAGTTGTTCTGAGCGCTCAGTTCAGAAGCCTGCATCTCTGATGGTATGTGGTTGCAAGAGTGCGTGGGTCATGGGCAGCTTACACATCTGGAAAGGCACCATCAAAGCTGAAAGGTATATCCAAGTTCTAGAACAACATATGCTCCCATCCAGACGTCATCTCTTTCAGGGAAGACCTTGCATTTTCCAACATGACAAGGCCAGAACGCACACAGTCAGGTCCATAAATATTGGGACATCGACACAATTCTTATCTTTTTAGCTCTATACACCACCACAATGGATTTGCAGTGAAACAAATAAGATAGGCTTTAACTGCAGACTTTTAGCTTTAATTTGATTGCCACCAAATCCATTCACTAAACATTTATACACCAGTGCCACAGACACTTCTCTGAAAGGTGCTATAGAAATAAAGCTTACTTACTTACTTTATAAATGATTTATTAACTATCTGTGGATTTACATGTTTTCAGTTTATTGTCGAGACTATTCCACAGTTTAACAGGAGTGTTCCTCTGAGCTCAAAAGGAATAGATTTCACCTGAATCAGGTTTAGGACAAAGTGTGGAAATGTATTATTTTATATTTTAAACATTGTTTTGGCTATTTTAAATTCCTGCTAATAGGTTAGCATTTATAAATAGCATAATATTTAAGATAATGATCTTTTTTTTTTTTTTTTTGCAGAATAACAATTGGTTTTAATGTTGTTTTGTATTTCCCGGATCTCATGTTATTTGTGGTACTAATGGAGACCTGTGCAATATGTTTAGGGCCTTTGAATCAAGAATTTGTTTTATTTTTGACAGGACAGCTAGAGTTTTTAAAATCTTTGACTTTGTTATGTGGGCTTTCCAACTTGTGGTCAATAATGACACCTAAGAGTTTAGTTTCACTTAACATTTCTAGTTCAGTAGTTTCAATTCTGATCTGAACATTTGTATTTATTTTCTGAATACTAAATAAAATAAATTTAGTTTTATTTATACAAAATTAAATTTAATAACATTAAACCATATTTTTTATTTTTACGTTTTCATTTCACTTTGTTGTATCATCTGCAAATAAGACACAATTGACACCTTATAAATGTCATTGATATATAACAGGGGTGCAACACCAAGGGCCAAAAGTATATAGTTTGATTTTGTTAGTCTGAGATGTTTTTAACAACAAACTACAGCAGTGTTTAACAACAGTGACATAACCAGTGTTTCTGACAACAAAAGAAGAACCTTTATAGAGTAGGCCTATTGCAAGATAATTGCAAGATACCTTTATAAATGTTTTCACTAAAGGTATAAATTATCAAAATAATGTTTATTTTTGTACTTCTTTTTACATTATGCTCCGTTTAATTACTTTATTGTGTTTGCCTCTGAGTGTGTTCGTTAAATTGGCATTTCACCAATATTTTCTGAACTGAAAAAAGTTCTTCTGAGAACACCTAAGACCGGAAAATAACACTGTTTTATAATATTATCTGACTTACATTACAACTAAATATTGATTATTAAACTAGGATTGTAATAGCACAAAACAATGATATAAGGATAGAATGTGCATTAGCCCAAAACACACTTCCACAAACAGACAGTTCCAGCCTCTGTCTCTGTTTGGTCTGGACTTTAGCCTACAGACATAAAATGAATCCTTGTGGAACCCCACGAGTGACCCTCTGTAGCTGTGTTGTTGGTGAATTGCACAAACTGAAATCTATTCCTGAGATAGTCATTAGTCCATCTTTGTCTCAACTCCCCTGATGCCATATCTTTCAATTCTTTTTTTAACAGTATTTTGTGATTGATGGTGTTGAATACTTTCTTCAAGTCTATGAAAATTCAGAGTGAGTAATTTTTATTTTCTATTGAAGATGTTGCTTGGAAGCTATATTGATGATCATTTAATATTTTATATTTTGTAAGGAAACTGTCTAGTCTTATTTCAAAGAGTCTTTCTAGTATTATAGTAAATTGTGGAAGGAGAAAGATTGGTCTATATAGTTTAAGAGTGAATGGCTGTCATAATTTTTTGTAAATGGGGATGACTTTTACTTTTTTTATGTTGTCCAGAAAAATACCAGTCTGGAGAGGTAAGTTGAAAATATAAGTTAATGGTTTTACAACAAACATTAAAATTCATTCATTTTCTACCGCTTAGTCCTGTTTAGAGCCTATCCCAACAGCTTTGGGCCTGAAGCAGGGTACACCCTGGACAATGGCCAGTTAGGGCGATCTTTTCTTCAACTGTAGAAATATTGAGCTATTATCTGATTTAATTATGTCAACATCCACTTCTACTTTTGAGTCTGGTTGCACATATTGTTTTCTAGATTGGCTCCTACATTTACAAAATATGCTCTACCACCTGACTCATTGTGCTCCAGTGACATTCACAGGAACCATATAGGGACTTCCTCTTTCTTAATGCCAGAACCTGAGATACTTTCACAAGAGTTAATACTGTCAAAGTGTGGTTCACACTTTAGCAAGGTTTCAATAATTCCACCTTTAAAGCCAACATTGTTCACAAACATGTGATTTTGCTTTGTAGATTTTATGTTAAGACTAATATTATAAATGTGCAGAGACAACAAGTCAAACAAATAAATCATAGGACACAATTTATTAAATAAATGAGCTCAATCCCTGTGCTAATGCCTGAGCTAATACTAGTGTTTAAAAATACAAAACCACAATTCAGTGAAGCAAAAACTCCAAGCTCTACACACACTTTCAAATATTTTTTATCATTATTCATATTTGAAAAAGCTGCAATTGGACGCAAATTGAGTATTACATTTGGCTGTGACCCTGAATGTAACTTAACCCATTGAAATGCTCTCTTTTCAAATTGATAAAGTGTTCGGTTATAACCATGAACTCAATACAATCTTTTAAGAGAACTATGGCAGTGCAAAAATAATAGAGAACCTTTAAAAGTGATTTTTGTGGATAAATAGTCTTTTATAACAAAGCATGCTGACAGCAAATCAACTCTGATGATAGACAATTTTCCTTAGTGCCTCGATGAAAGCTCTCGCAGAGTAGCTGCACGACTCTCTTTTTCCACAGTCTTCATCCGTGGTTGACCAGGAGGTTCTGTAGAGAAAAAGAAAACAAAAACAGAATGAGTGCAAGTGGGCTGTGGTCACACTCTCTGACCTTTGAGACGCTCTTAGATGCAGCTACTGTCCGTGTTCCTGCGTGCTCTAGCAGCTGTAAATGACCATAACTGAAAGGTCAGCCATGTTAAAGGGGGTCATCATTTCAGTAATGATGTTACTTAGGTCAACAGCGGTGCGCCAGCGTTTAGCTGTCCATTTAAAAATGCTCCTAGAAAGCACAGAAAGAAGAGCCACAGTCCTTGTCCATGTCACAAATGTTGTTAAGTCCTATTTAGACAAGCACAACCTTATTTCCAAACCCAACTGTACTTTACAATGCTACTCACAAATATATCCAAACATTTTAGTTCACAATTGATTTATGCAACAGTAAGTTAGTGTGTTTGATTTCACAGGTGCTATTACTAGTTTCATTTTGAAACAGTGTGCTTTGTTGGGTTATGGGGCAGACTAAATTATCAACTGTCTTTGTGTCATGGTGTCATTTTCACATGCGTTGTTTGGCAAAAAAAACTATCCTTAGTTGAATATCTGCAAAAAAATTGGATTTAGAAAAGAGCAAATTTTTGGACTTGCAATCATACAGTGTGTGACAATGCTGCACCCCCTCCACTTCTAAAATGTCAGGAAATGAAGCGCAGCTATAGTAATATTTAGGCTACACACTAGATGTAGTGGACTGAATATATGCACTTCATCATTCATGCCTGGCAGAGTGCAGTGTCTGTTGCACTGGTAAATGAATGTGTGTGAATGGGTGAATGGAAGCTTGATGTAAAGCACTTTGAGTGCCTAGTAGGTGGAAAAGCTCCATATAAAATGAACCATTTACCATACACATGCAATAGAAAATAAAAACACTTTTTAATTGCTTTCTTAAAATGACTTGACAGTTACATTTTGTTTGGATTTACTTTTTCCCCTTTTTAATAAAAATTTGGAGTCAACAATTAAAGAACAATTCAGTTCTGTGCTTAATTCACTTTTTTAAGTTACTGTTTATCCATTTATTGTAACTCTGGCTTCAGCCTCATTACTTTGATCATATGTGGCTGAATGCATTAGTGGTAAAAAGCTGTAACCTACAAGGACAAAAAGGATTGCATCTGACAACAGCTACGTTAGAAACAGTCCACCCTCCTTTCTTTCCTCAGGAAGAGTTTAATTACTCTGTTGCACAGTTCATTTGTGCGTTTCAATTCCACCAATAAATCCTTTTCTACTGCCATGGAGGCTAATACTGAAAGTTCAGTCTGTCTCGTCATATGTATGGAATAAGTTCTCATTCGCTTTATGGCTGAATGTCTGCTCTAGAAGATTATTTTAACTTGTGTATGTTGCTAGCTCTGTCTAGTAGGATACGCTCTCTGACCAACCAATCAAAAGATGTTAATGCAGACATTATTGTACGCCTGTTAGCTGGCTCTGGGCCTTTTGCTGGCTACCCAACACATGGCTAAAATCTGATTGGATAAAAGCTGCAGCATAAACATACATTGCTATAAGCAGCACAATCAAGAGAAAAGAAAATAGACAATTGGGAATTATTTAATACAAATGAATGGAAATAAATATATATAAAAAAGTCAGTGATTCTAATATTGTTGAGGCCAGCAGAGAAGGCCTTGCTGACCTTCACAACCCACCACTGTGAAGCTTCATAAACACTCATACATTAGCGATCAATACCTTCTCACCATAGCAACCTAATCTCAGTCATAACCAGTCATTATTAAACCAAATGACCAAATGCTTCAGCCTAATAAACTAATGAAGTAGGTGACATATTGTGTTAAAGACACTGCTCCATCAGCGTAGAGAGCTATTGAGTAATAAAAGGTAATGCTCACAGAAATCAATGCTGGGTGAGTGACCTTCCAAATGTCAATGAGCCTTCCGATGCTCTTTTTATCAGAAGATATTGAACAAGATGTCAACTTGCTATTGTTATCGTGTGAGTTAATTGCCAGGGAGAAAAGTAAACATCATCCAAGACGTTAAAGCCCATGGAAAATTGGCCACCCAAAGCTTTAATGCTGTGGATATTAGACCATCAATACAATGTGGAAGTTCTAGTTGGATCTAATGTTTGGCGATTCAATATCAGAAAACATGCTGACAAAGTGCGAGTGTGTTGGCTGTACCTTTAATTCCTTAAAAAAAAAAAAAAACTTGACAATGACAAACTTACAATACAACTTACATTTAGTTCATGGGAATCAGCTCAAAAGAATTCTGCAGTTTGCCTGCCAGTTGTCTGTGAAGCCAGGGAACTGGAGCAGATTTTAAATACACAGGGATCTTTACTAGGTCTTAATTTCTCCATGCGGTTCATTGAAATTAAAAAGAAATGATAGATTTTAACCCTTTACGCGCATAAACATCAACCTTCAAGTGAATGAAAAAAACGTTTTGCCAATGCTAACATTTACATCATAATTTGAATAGTTGTATTTTAAAATTCAAATTATCCATTTATCCTTGACCTCACCACAGCCTTTGGCCTTTGATACCATAAACCACTCCATCCTCCTCATGTGGGGCGCAGTGGCGCAGTGGTGGAGCGGTCGTGCATCAACCGGAAGGTAGGGGGTTCGATTCCCGCTCTTCCCACAGTTCATACTGTCGTTGTGTCCTTGGGCAAGACACCTAACCCACCTTGCCTCCAGCTGTAACACTGGTAATTAGAAGCTTAATGTAAGTCGCTTTGGATAAAAGCGTCTGCTAAATGAATAAATGTAAATGTAAATGTAAATGTCATGTCCGTCTTCAATGTCACTGGTACTGCCCTCTCCTGGCTCACTTCCTACCTCACAGACAGACACCAATTCATCCACATTAACCACTGCAAATCCCCTTCTGCTCCCCTCACCCAAGGCATCCCGCAAGCCTCAGTTCTTGGCCCCCTCCTTTTCATCCTCCTCCTCGGTAACATCATCCGCCGCCACAGCCTTCAGTTTCACTGCTTTACCGATGACATTAAGTTCTACCTATCCTCCAAATCCATCACTCCAGCCACTTTCTCCACCTTCACCGACTGAATCTCTGAAATAAAATCTTGGCTGCAGATCAACTTCAACCTCCAACTCAACTGCAACAAAACAGAAAAAAATCTTAATCGGTCCCAAAACACTCACCAAAACCTGCAATAACTTCAACCTCTCCATCGACGGCTTCACGGTTCCTTCCTCCTCACCTCCGTAACCTTGGCATCATCTTTGACCAAACCCTCTCATGCAAACACCATATCAAGCACCTCACCAGGACTGCCACCTCCGGAACATTGCCCGCCTCCGCCTAACCTTCTCAGGTCCATCTGCTGAAATACTCATACACTTCTTTGTCACTTCACGCCTTTATTACTGCTATAGCCTGCTCTAAACCTCTTCATAAACTCCAGTAAATGTATTTTTGTTCTTGCCTGTTTTTGTTTGCTTTGTCCTGACCTTTCTGTAAAGTCTCTTTGAGAAACATGACTGCTGTCTAATTATGGCTTTTGTCTGCTTAACAGAAACTTGTGTACAATATAGGATTTATATGAATACAAGTACACTTTTACCTGGTTTTATATGCTTCCCTTTATATCCTGTGGCATTGTTTTGCATTGAAGTTCACTTTTGAGGCTGTCCTTTGATTGTTACAAGCCTGAGGCACACCAGTAGGCTGTTCCATAAAACTCTGTCAGAAAAGCATGGCTTAAAGCCTGAATTCTAGCTTATATTAGTGTAAACATAGTAGTCAAGGCTTAGCCTGTTCCATAAAGACCGCTCTGGGCTCACACAGCCAGGCTAACACCAGTCTCACTTAATAAGTGTCAATTATGCTGTGCGTTGGCAGAACATTGAAGTCAAACGTTGATTCAATCGAGCTGCAGTGAAAAACTATGGACAAGGAAACGGCCATGTACCTAAACATCCATACGAAGGAGCGATGAGCAGAAAAAACTAACGCGGAAATACGCTGCATTTCACTTCTGAGTGAGCTGCACAGGAATAACCCACTACAGACATAATTTAATCTGTTAATGATGACTTGGTTTGAATAAAGAAGCGCTCCACAAAAAGTGACTGTGTCTTTCAATTTACACATCTGCAGAAAAATAACACTGCGAAAAAATATGCACAAATATGTAATACATACATGTGATATTTAGATTATAATATTATTTCAATTAAAAACCAAAACAGACTGCATCAATCTATATAAATATATAATAGAGATGCCGATCACGATTAAATCATGATCTGCAGATTGCCGATCATTGCCGATCACAGAATGGCATGGGAATCTTTTATCTATAATCATGCAGAGTTTGCACCATTTGTAGAAATGAAACTAACTCTAAATTAACTGTATTTGAGAAAAATAGACGGTTGGTTTAGTTTCTCATACTCTGCATATTCAGTTGTATGGCGTGTTCTAAGATGTCTAATCATGTTAGTGATAGGAGACAAGGATATAACATTTCACCAGAGAACATGACTTTACTTGTTTCACCACAGAACATGACTTTACTTGTATACCGAAATACAGCTGAATATAACAGAACAGTCATTTCCTAAATAACTTTCCTGTGTGCCTACACACATGGAATGTCAGGTTATGTTCCACAATAAAAGATGTGAAATACATCTCAGCTCTATCTGAATGGAAGAATATATATATATATATATATATATTATATTAGATATATTGGAGCAGCCTTCTCTGCGCTTAGCCTCCCTAACATGTTGTGGTCCCTAAAAGATATAAAAGCATAAAATATTATTTCTATAAGCTATAGGCCTATGCAATTATTCGTTAATTATGTTTAAATATGTAGATTACTTTTACTATTTATATAAGGTGCTTATACTATTTATGTTAACTGCTTTTATTTATTTTCTATTGCAACTTTAAACAGGTCTAAGCAGTTTGGTGTTTTCATGTAGCCTTGGCAACTAGCCTGAATAATATGCACATGAAATGAAACTTATCAACTCACCTCAACATGCCTTTTGCAATCATTTAGATAAACATAACTGATTAATTTGGTTTGGGAGAAGAGATAAAAGCCCGCCCACACTGACAATTGATTGGTTGATTTGTGGAAACAGGCCAATCAGGATGCTCTCTGTCTTACAAGCGCTTCGCACACACACACACACACACACACTAGCACACACACACACTAGCACACACACACATGCATGGTCTCTCGCTCCCTCTCCCTCTCTGCCGTGCACACGCTACACGATTTAAAACAATCTCGCATTCACGCTCTTGCTCGCTCGCTCTAGATTCAGGGAGATTTTAACTAATTTGCGGGCATCAGGGAGCCGCTATCACGCAACTTCCGGGAGACTTGGGATGTCTGGTACCTCCGGCACAGGTACCATATATATATTTTTATATATTTATATATATATATATATATATTTTTATATATATATATATATATATATATATATATAGCCTGTTTTATGGAACAATAATGACAACAAAATGATCCAAACTTATCCAAATAAGCCTGGCTTATTGGGTTAGCTAGTTTTATGGAACAGCAAAACCAAACTTGTTTACTGTAATATTGCATTCAAGTGGTGGTGCTGCTTTTTGAGTAAGTGATATTTTTTATGTGTTGTGCTGGTTTGCCATCAGTCTTTATATGTGTGACATTGGTATTTAATATACTGATTAGTATTGTTGCTGACCTGGAGCAGTTGACCGAGCACTGTGTAGGCTGTGAAATCTAAACCATTAAAACCACAGATAGACTGACTGAGCAGGCTGATCAATATGGCCCCCCACTGCAGCCCCGTCCTCTCATCTCATCTCTCTGATTTCCTCTATCTGCCCATCCCAACACCTCTTTCATGTGAGCTTGTGTTTAGTGTGCATTCTAGCATTGAGGGACAACAATTGCTGCCTCAGAGAAATCTACTTCTCTACATTTTACAAATTCCAACATGAGTAATATTTTCAGTCCAAATATTACAATGTGAACAAATTCAAATAATAAAATAATAAAGAGCAGGTTGAGAAGGTGAATGGAATAATAACCCAATGCTTTCCGTAGGGTAACCAAATCTATGTCTAAAGACACATTAAAAGTCCCTAAAAGATGGAAGTACATATCTGAAATTACTGTATATGTATAATATTACTTTAGAAACTGTGCAAATATATATGGCAGCTACAAAAATGCTTGTATACTGCATCACAACTTGCTATGCTTTGGCTTTCAAAACAAGTTGAGCAATTATTCCATTTGGAATCTATAAGGTTGGCACTTGTTGAGGTAATAACACCTGCACTGTTTTTTCCAGACTTTTGGACTTTCATGTTTGGTTTGAACCAAATCTTTAAATGTAAAAGCTCCAGCAGACCATGGCTCAGACCAAACATCTGCTTCTTGGTCCGGCAAAAAGAGGTGGTCTCAGTCCAGGCTAAACTGAACCAAGGTCTGGTTCATTTGTAGTGTAAAAGCCCATTTGCTGATAGGTCTGACTTTTGGACCAAATGCAGGAAGTCACAGTCGGTTAAACACACAAAGAGCAAATAAAGGAAAGAATCGGGGAAAATGGATATTAGTCGAGTTTAAAAATACATAAAACTCATAGATAACATTTTTATGTAGACAGATAGAGAGACAACACTCTATTTTTCTTGCTACTCAATGGCAGATGCCTCCTGTGAACTCCCGAGCACTTTATAATGGTTGTTAAACTTACAAACCCGATTCCAAAAAAGTTGGGACACTGTAAAAATTATGAATAAAAAGAGAATGCAATGATGTGGAAGATTCAGAGAATCTGGAACAATCTCTGTGCGTAAGGGTCAAGGCTGGAAAACCATACTGGATGCATGTGATCTTTGGGCCCTTAGACGGCACTGCATCACATACAGGAATGCTACTGTAATCGAAATCACAACCAGAAAACTTTGTCAGTGAACACAATTTGCCGTTGCCAGCTAAAACCTTATAGGTCAAAAAAGAAGCCATATCTAAACATGATCCAGAAGTGCAGGTGTTTTCTCTGGAGCCAAGCCTCATTTAAAATGGACTGTGGCAAAGTGGAAAACTGTTCTGTGGTCAGACCAATCAAAATTTGAAGTTATTTTTGGAAAACTGGGACGCCATGTCAGCCGGACTAAAGAGGACAAGGACAACCCAAATTTTCATCAGCGCTCAGTTCAGAAGCCTGCCTCTCTGATGGTATGGGGTTGCATGAGTGCGTGTGGCATGGGCAGCTTACACATCTGGAAAGGCACCATCAATGCTGAAAGGTATATCCAAGTTCTAGAACAACATAGGCTCCCATCCAGACGTCGTCTCTTTCAGGGAAGACCTTGCATTTTCCAACATGACAAGGCCAGACCACATCCTGCATCAATTACAACATCATGGCTGCGTAGAAGAAGGATCAGGTTCTGAAATGGCCAGATCTTTCACCCACAGAAAATATTTTGTACATCATAAAGAGGTGAGGTGATCATAAAGATGTGAAAAAGAAGACCTAAGACAGTTGAGCAACTAGAAGCCTGTGTTAGACAAGAATGGGACAACATTCCTGTTCCTAAACTTGAGCAACTTGTCTCCTCAGTCCCCAGACTTTTTTTGTTGATGCCATAAAATTTAAAATCAACTTATTTTTCTCTTAAGTTTAAACATTTGATGTCATCCATGTTGTATTCTGAATAAAATATTGAAATTTGAAACTTCCACATCATTGCATTCTGTTTTTATTCACAATTTGTACAGTGTCCCAACTGTTTTGGAATTGGATTTGTATTTAAATCATGTCTTAAACAGTGCATTTGAAGTTTCAGCTGTTTGTATTCTATATTAATAATTACATGTATGGTCCTACTCCAGTCTGATTATATTATTTCAACTGTTAAACTGTAAAATTAACCTCTGGAGAGACAACCCATGTCATTGTGGTAACAGTTTATATCCAACAATTCAAAGCTTACTTGATTTTCAGTTAACAACAGTGCTACCAGATAGTGCTACCTGGAGCGAACTTCGCACAGAATGGCTATCACTGTGGTTCAAATTAATATTTTCCAACATTGTTAACTTCACTTAGATTAGTAAAATGCATAAACATAGATCTATTGCAAGCACGCTTGAAAATATTCCACAAACTGTATTTAAGTAATTATAATCAGTATTTTGAACTAAAAAGATAACAAACTAATGGACTGCCCGCCTGTTGTTCTATTTGAAGCTCCACACTGAATTAAAGCAGACACTGACTGAGCAGATGACCACTGTTACCACACGGACTCCTCAACAGCACACTGGTATGTGGGCTTTTACAACAAGCTTATTTTCACTTCATATGACTGTAGCCTGCAGATTACAAACAGTGCGGCATTGGGGGAAGGAGGAGGGCGACACAGTAGGAGAAAAACAAATAACAAACAGCAAGTCCAGAAAGCTAGAAGAGCAGCACCGGTCTGCCTGTTCTCCATTCTGCCGGCCCCAGCTTGGGAGCCTTGACTCAATTGGAAATCCATTTTATCTGATGACTGACAGGCAATTGGGGCTCCCATGTGATAGACTGAGCCGCTGTGGTTGATAGGCCTGACTACTCCACCACTGAGGGATGAAGGGACGGAGATGGTAGGGGAAAGTGGAGGAGAACACGTACAGAAAAAGATTGGCTCTTCTAACAAGCTTCATTTTCAGGAGGCCTGTGAAATCAGCTGTCTGTATCACTTTGTCCACCAATACACTAACTACACATGAAAGAGCAAAAAATGAATTAATAAACAAATATTTTAGCAATTTATTATGATGCTGGAAGAGGGTTGAAGCCGACATGTTGCCTGACAGTGTTAATCCTGATTCAAATTGAACAAGGGGTGCGATATAAAGCTGCAGTACTCTAGACTGATTATAACACCATGGATTACTTGTCTTGGAATTAGACAATTTTTACACTTGTCTCAGTAATTGAGGATATCAAAACTGTCCAAGACCACACGTGATTTCTTCAAGAATGTCATTATTCTGATTGAATAGAAAATGGATATAACTAAAGACAACCAAGAACATAAACAAATTCAAATATTTTTTTTTTCACCAACCAGCTAAAGGTTTGTCATTGGTGGTGTTATTGGTCTGTGATTGACATTGATGCCACACTTCCACAGAAATTGATGGTACGGCCCAAGTGTGGCCCATAAGGTTAAAGCATCAGCACTCTCTGGAAAGCTCAGCTCTCAGCTTAGTTGAATTCAGAATTGTCTCTTGAAGAAAAGATGAAACATCTTCACCTTGAAAACTGGGTCCAGATGCTTTTGCTTTAAACCCTTTCTTTAATCCATTATTATATTGTAACAATATCCAGTTAGAGCAAAGCCATGTCCAGACTAGTGTTTCTACATTTTGTGAACACTGATGTGATTTATCTAAGGTTTCTAAACTTTAATGTCAAAGAACGGCATAATTGGATACTAAAAACACAGTCACACTAGGGACATTTGAACCGCTCCATACCCATGCTCGATTGGGGAGGAGTCTCTAGGCACCACTGACCTGCACTCACAGATGGATATACAATCCACACGCTAGATTATGTATCTTGTTTGAGTCGTGTTAGACATGTTCTTCCGTCCAATTTCAGGAATAAGCCATTGCTGAAATGGACTGAGATGAACAGTTGCATCATGTACACGGCTCATAGTCGTGCAAGTGTGCATACCTGAGCAACCGGTCCGATCAAAACCCTACTTCTTCCAACTGTGATGAAGCCCTGGAAGAATTATTGTTCTCAGTTCCAGGGCTAGGCACAGAGCGGTTTGCCTAGTGTGAGTACAAACTTTTTAATTTCCATTAATTTCACATCCTTTTATTGCTGATTTGCTACGGTGAGTTGTTTTAAGTTCTAACTTCTAGAACTACAATAGTCTAGAACAGTGTTTTTCAACCTTTTTTGAGCCAAGGAACATTTTTTACATGTTTACAAAATGACACACTGTAACCTAACACAGTATGTGCAATGAAAATGTAATATCATAATTTGTTGGGCTGGGCCTGCTTAGAAAAGCACAAAGCTGATATCCTGCAGGAAGACAGGCACACACAAAGCTCTTGCTCAACTGCTCTTAGTCTCTGTCTGTGGCGTTTAAGCTACTTGGGACCAGTGTTGGTCATCTTACCTCAAAAAAGTAATTAGTTACAGTTACAAATGACTTCAACCAAAAAGTAATTGAGTTAGTAACTCAGTTACCACACTGTAAAAGTAACTCAGTTACTCAGCAAAGTAACTGAAGTTATTTTTTATGTTCTATAAGGGTATTACGTTCTATAACAGCTTAAATATCAAAGATGTTTAAAATTAACTGAAGAATAAAAACACTATATATAGTATTTTAGAACATTTAGTATTTATTTCAACTCAATAGATTTCAGTCTGTCATATGATATACATAGAAATAAAAACATATAAAAAATAAATATTGAAAATAAAATTTAATGGCAAAATTAAGTCACACAAATGTAAACTTGTGTAAAAAGAAACAAAGGGAGACCTGGCCATTAAGTAGTGAAAATCTCTGTACCTGTAAATTATTTCACAATAAACAAAACACAATCCAACTCTCTCTGTAGATTAACATGTTGTTCATTCTCAAAGAAAATGAATAATACATTAATCTATTCTAAAATACTCATCTCATCTAACAACTAAACCAGTGGTTGTTGCTGACACGTAAAATCGAGCGTTGCTTGTTTTAAAAGTGGCTCTGTCTCCTTCACTGGAACTTACGCTAGCTTCATTTGGAATGGCTTTATAAGATTTGAGTTACTTGAGGCAGACGTGGATAAAGTCTTTTTTTCCTGGACATAGCGTGCATATTACAGAAACATTCTTGCCTTTAATTTCAATTAACGAGAAGTAGTGCCGGTACTTCCAGTTCGTGAATGCCACCTTTGAACTTCCCCGTCTCTTCGCCATTGTCGCTGACGCTGTATTGTGTTTAGTGGTAGTCAGAGCGCGCAGTGAGACCGCGTCAGCCAATCATTGCTTTTGCAGCGGTGTCATCATCCCCACCCCTGCTCTCTCCAGGCAGCTGATGTGTAGCCAAAGCATGACACCTCGCGCTTTATTCAACCAAATTGTAGTAACGCGACACTTTACATTCTCAGTAACGATAATGGCGTTACAACGATGGGAAAAGTAATTAATTAGATTACTCCGTTACTGAAAAATTAACGCCGTTAGTAACGCCATTATACTCTAACGCCGTTACTTCCAACACTGCTTGGGACTATGGCACAGTTGGATAATTTTTCCCCACACACCGAACATAGTGGAGTCGGTATAGTCAGATCCATGGTAAAGGTAAATCTAAACAAAAAATAACTTTCGCTTTTATTACCTTGACCTCAGTGGTGTTCCTAGAACCTTCCTCTACATTTACATTTAGTCCTTTTGCAGACGCTTTTATCCAAAGCGACTTACAAGTGAGGAAAACAATGAAAGCAATTTTAACAACACAAAGTAGCAAAAAGTGCACCAAAACTAGTCAGTTAAAACACAGCACAGTATACAAAGCTAAGGATAAGAAATAATTGTTTTTTTCTTTTTTGAAGAAGAAGAAGAAGAAAAGGAATGGATAGAAAAGGAAGTAGAACTCAGTGTTTGTCAGTCAGGTGTTGATGTAAGAGATGTATTTTCAGGCGTTTTTTAAAGATGCCTACTGAATCTGCTGATCTTGTAGCAGCAGGTAGATCATTCCACCAATGTGGAACAGATCCAGGGAAGGTACGTGAGAGTGATTTTTTTCCTTTTTGGGATGGTACCACCAGACGTTGTTCATTTGCAGAGCACAAGGATCTGGTAGGAACATAGGTCTGTATTAGTGAGTGAAGATATCAGGGTGCGGAACCAGTGGTGGTCTTGTAGACCAAGAGCATAGCATTGAACTTGATGTGGGGCCACCCAGTGGAACCTAATGGTTTACATTTACATTTAGTCATTTAGAAGACGCTTTTATCCAAAGCGATTTACTTGAAGCTTCCATTCAACAGTGTTACAGCTGGAACACCACTGGAAGCAAGGTGGGTTAAGTTAAGAAGGTTCTACCTTATTGTTGAAGGACGACCGCTCTACCACTGAGCGACTGCGCTGGGTCGAGATTTGGTTCACAACCTGTTCTGGAGTTTGAACTTTATCTTTTCAAATATTTATCCATTGTTTTTACTTTCTGTAACGTGGTTCATTAACTCTATTGACATCAATTAACAGGATAATTTATCGCGGTACCTACTACAACTTACTGACATGGAGTAGGTGGTATTTCCTTTACTCGGCCAGTCAGTCACTACCTTGCTTGTAGATAAAATTATTTCCATTTATTAAGTATTCAATTTTGGACCAATTAAGTAAAATTGGATCATTTTCTGTGGCACACCGGACGATCTCTCAGGGCACATTAGTGTGCATTGGTACACTGGTTGATAAACACTGGTCTAGAAGAAATACCAACAGTAATAGTAATAATAAGTAATAAGTAAGTAGTAATAATATTTCTAACTTGTATAAAAAAATAAATGGAACAAAAAGTGGTGTATTATATTGCTGAACATAACAAAAAACACCACACCAAACACAAATGAAGGAACTTAATTATAATTAACACCATTAGCCCCAGCAATATTCAGTAAATCCCTAAACCCACAGAGTCAGGAGTCAAAAGTATTTTATTTTGTCTGAATTAAAACAACTTTATTTTAGACAATTATTAGGACTGAGTAGAAAGAATCTTTGGTATTAATTTGGTATTCATTAACCACAGTCTTGCTTGGACAATAAAAAATCCTAATCTGGGTGTGACATGCAGTAGAGAAAACAAAACTGAAGCTTGATTTGGTCTTTTGCCAAGAAGAAAAAATGCTTAATGGACTTTATTCAAAAGCAAAGCTAGCATCTGTTTCCGGGTTAACGGGGAGTCGTTCATCTGCTGCTTATCTTTATGAGTGGCGAGGCTGGTATCTATCCCAGCCAAGAGGCTCGGTACATCCTGGTCAATCACCAGTAAGATTGAGAGCTAACACGAGTCACATTCATTTGGAGTTATCACCTTACCTATACATACATGTTTTTGGAATGGTAGGAAGAAGCTGTTCAGAGAAAAAACACATGGTAGCACGGGAGAAAGGGAAACTCCTTACAAAAAGGCCACCACTTTTATTTGGTTTCCAGGTTACAGATCAGAGCAGAGTTGTCTGGGTCAGCTGGTGGGTTTGATTTGATGTTGAGTTGGGTCAAAAATTCTCAACCTGCGCATCACTAATTGCTTTTGGCTCCTGAGAATGAGAATGCATTGACAATCCAAACAAAGCCAAAAATTGTATTGTCTCCATCAACGAACAAACTGCTATTCCAAGAGTTAGGACTCTGTCAGGCAGCAGAACAAGTGTTACTCAAGTCAAGTTTGAACCAGACATCTTTTTCATTACAGCAAAATCCATAAGTTTCCTTTGGTGTTTTCATTTGACAAAGAACTGTGAATAACTGAAAAAACAAAACAAAACAAAAAATACGATTCCAAAGTTTTACATGAAAGTCAACTTGTCAACACAGCAACATTCAGGGAGCACGCAATAACACAATGCTATTTATTTATTTACAAAAGGCCAGAAAAGAAAGAAGGGATCGATCTATTCGGGAGTACAGGGTGTGAATTGGCAAGCAATCACAAAGCAGAGGCAGCCCTTGACGTAAAAAAGAAAAAGAGGAGGAGAAAGATGTTTTGAGTGACAACGGGATACAAAAGAAACACTAGGACAAAGTGGACCGTTCCGATAATGTTGCGGCTGCTTGGGCGCAACAAAAGCTGGTGAAAGACCCATCTAAAAGCCCCGCTGTTGTCCCCTCTTATCCCAGCTGGGGGTCTGGCTCACACACAAAGACTCACCCTGAGCGCGTGTCACAGATGTTGAAATGCTGACCAGAATATTGCCATCAAATTGAAATGCCCCCAAGGAAAAAAGTAACAACTAAGTGTGCTTATTGAAGACTAGATGGGTTTCAAGAAGGATGTGTTGAATAATTATCAGGACCCCTGTTAGGAGCTCTGAAAGGGGTCGAAGTAGCAGGCCTCATGGCGCTTGGAAAGGTCAGGTTACAGCAAGTAAGGGCCACAAAAGCTGGCAAAAAATGCCTCCCGCAGGAGCCAATCTGGAGTACCCTTGCCTCTACCCCTCCACACCACCGAAGTATGCTCGTTTGAAAGCTTAGAGGTGTCTGGGCCGCCGGAGACCACAAGGCACATGAAAAGAGCCAACCATGGCCAAGCCTGGGCCTTCGATCGAGCAATACAGAGCAACAAAAGGCAGAGAATGATGGGGACAGAAATAGAGGGGGGCAGAGACGATGCAAAGGTTATATTTCTTCCATCACAAGAGAGGATAACAAAAAGTTTTCTGTGGAGCTCAAAGTGGAGCAGGTGCATTCGCTGTTGTGGTTGCCAAGCAGAGGAAGAATATATGGTGCCGAGTAGAAGATTTGTAGTATATGTAAGTGTTATAAGAATTTTATTATTATAATTGTGTATATTGTTTATAGTTAGTAGGTGCTCATAGTTCTCTACAGGTCATGTCAAATCATGTCATGTCCTCTATGTTATTCCAAGCATGGAGTAGACATAACTAGATAGACATGGGTTGCCATGGTACTTTTGCACCTGGAACTGGGGCCTTGAGGGGAGTGTATGGAAGATACGCCTCCCTCTGACAGCCCCCACTGCAGTGATATAAAATGTAATGTTTTGTTTACCTCTTTAAGCAAAACGCACTATGTACCTTTGATATATCTGTGTAATTTGCTTCCCTTGCAAGGAATAAAACCTGGCCTTTCGCTTTTATAATATAATCTGTCTCCGTGTCTCTCTGGATAATATAAGGATATAGAATTCTTTTAACATATAGAATTCTTATAACAGTAAGCTATGATTAACTTAACTTTTTACCTTCAAGACATCTGATAGTAGCCAGAGATTTTGGATTTTACTCACCAATATCCTGTCTTGGGGGCGTTTAACGTGATTCCAGGTAGCGCCATCAAAACGGGTCGCTCACCTTTTGAGTCGCTGTTGTATGTCATGCTCGGCTCTAAGGGATATAGGTTTGCGCAAAAATGTTATTTAATAAAGTGAACTAACCATAAGGTTTATTTTGATCCATTTCATTTTTGTTATGACTTTGGTTTAAAAAATATAAGGACTGATAAGGAATGTTAATAAACATGAGACATAGCCACATGAATGTAAACATGCTATATTGTAGCCTTAGGGTAATTTCCATTCTCACTCATTCATACACCAGTGCTGTGTCACTGGAGGCAAGGAGGGTTAAGTGTCTTTGCCCAAGTACACAACGAGTACAAACTGTGTAGAGTGGAAATCGAACCGCCGACCTTCTGGTTATAGGACAACCACTGAGCCACCGTGCCTGATAACGCTAATGCTAGCATTTTAGGAAGTTACCAGTGAATATAATTATTTATTTACAGCTTGATCACAAACATGCATGATATAACTTAGAGGAGGGCCAGGTGATAACTCCTAAATCTGACAGACAATCACCCAAGCTCTTTTCACACACGTTCTCTGAGTAGTGTTTGGACAATAGCATTAGACTGATCTGTACGTTCACACACGCAAATAAAGAAGGATGGAGGATGTCTGCTGAACTTGTGTCCATTCATGTCAAGAGAGTCTGGTTTTATTTTATAGAAGGGAAGAGCAGACTATGATCAGATTGCAATATCAATTATATGTGCTTTTGAACATGAAACAAAAACAATGGAAAGTGTCTCATCACAGCATACGCGTGCGTCATCAGCCCAGTGCATCTTTTGCGCATCCACATGGTAGCTCGCCAGGAAGCTCTCCTGTCAGTCTTCACACATTACAGGGCTCCAGGGATTGTACGAGGGTCCCTATAGGATTGTCTCTGTGTATGAAAGTATCATCACACATTCATGTTCTCCAGACAAAGGTGGGGTTAAGTCTAGGCGGCAGTTTATGTTTCAAAAGTGCTCCAGTCACTTCTCTAATAATAGTGATACTGGTTAGAAGTTGCATAATCCAACTTAATCAACTAGGGATTATGCGTAAATTAAAACCCTACAAAATATACATAGAGCAGTAAAATGTTAACTGGATCTATTTAAACTTCTCCTTCACTAAGTTGTTGAAACTTTCTTCAAAGTTATGATTGATTTTGTGCGTCCTTGAGTGTTAATAAGTTAGCAAATGTTGACACTTGTCTCAATATAGCTTAGCTTATGAAACATGAAGGCTTGGTGTGGGTTTTCAATTTATGTATTTAATATCAGATCTGTGAGAAATATACAAGTGAAAACTGTAAACTAAATCAGCTGAAACCCACAGACGTCTTTATTACATGTTAACTGAAAACCCACTTGTCAAAGTTGGCGCCCACATTCATACAGACGCATAATAAGTGCAAATGAACATGGCTCGGATTCTAACGCTTGCTGTGAGAGTTTTCAATTGCCTTCTGTCTACGCTGTTGATCAAAATGCTTAAGTGCCAGGGAGGAAAAAAAGGAACAAGAAAAAAAATCTAATTCAGCAGCTAAAAACTAAATGTACAAGGCCTGTAATTTTAGCCGCAGTGCCAGAATAAAAAATAAAAAAAACTCGTCAAGTATACAATGCCATTGAGATGCACAACAAAAGAGATAGATAACGACTCTCGCCGGTGATTGGTTGTAATCGTCTTTGCGGTGATCAATAGCAGCTTGAAAAGTGGTAACTCTGATGGTTTATGATGGAGCGAACTACTGCCGAGTGTATGAAAATGGAATCAATACGTCAACTGTGGAGAGAGATAAAAAAAAATAAAAACAAGGTAGAAAAAGCATTGCAAGACAAAGAGAATAGTAGGAAAAACAACGAGGCTACAAACTGACAGAAGAACTGGATGAAAGGTGTTGGTTTAAAGAGAAGAAAAAACTCAACTGACATAAAAAGGAGATTCATTAAAGATAGATAAAAAGGAAACAAAACAAAATGATGAGCTGCTCACTTAAACCAACATAAAGATAACATAAAGTTGCTGTTTGTTTTGTACAGTATGGGTAAAACAAAGAATCTCAAAGGTCAAAATGCTGTTTTATTCCCCCTGATTGCCGAGTTCTGTATTGCAAAGAAGTGCAAAAATTACAAAAAGATTATGGCCTTCTATGTGACTAAGAATAACTCTTTGTATGGTAGAATATTTGACCGATGTTTGGCCTCAAACAAACTGCTGTGGACAAATGTACATGTGGTGTGTGCCACCAGTTAAAGGCATGTGTCGGGCTGCTCCAGTGCCGTTTATAATAGGTTTTGTCTATGAACAGTTTATACAGAGCCAGATCTGTGGAGTACAAATAAAGGATGCCAAGACAACAACTTCCAACTTTATTTTTGATAAAGATAAAGAAAACAGGATCGGAAAGGTGAGTTAGAAAAGTACGAGTGAACGTTAGCAAACCTGAGCAACCTAAGCTAAACTCTGCATGATATGCTATTTAATGTTTTACGTTTAAACTTGTGTTGGTCGTATAGTGTGTTTTTTTTATTCTTCTCCGTTATTGGCTTTGCTGTCCTGTCGTTTCAATCATTGCCAGAGGCCTTCAGAGACAAGCTTGTATCTGAAGCCTGGAGAAGACTTGGTTAACACTGTTTTCTTTCAGATAGAGAACGGCCCAAGTGTTTTTTTCATTTCTCTTTGTGAAAAACACCACCCCCTGGTGGTTAAATGGACGAATGACCTCGACTTGATCGAAGAGACATTTCTGTATTAATTTGAATAAAAGACACTGTGTAATGCGCTAACCATTATTGTTTAGCTTTCCAGGACGTGGAGTTATGACGAGATCAAAATGACTGCTCTCATCCCCTTGTTTTGTTTAAAAGGTCATGTTTAATTTTTAATGAAATGTAATAAATGTTTCCATAATATTCTGCATATTCATAATACTCTGCATTTTCTCTGTATAATCCTACAAGTGCGAATGTTTTGTGTGTTTTATAAAAACCCAACAAATACATCGCAAAGCAAGGAATGTTTGTAAAACTTAGTTTACACCTTTTAAACTTTAGTTTAACTTCCCAGAGTTACGCCCTTCCGCCGTAAGAGAGCATAGGACACGCCCCGGCCCAAATGTGACAAAGCTGGCTGCTAGCCAAAAATCTCGCTCCTGCCCTTCCGCTCTTGCAGCCGGGACCGCCTGGGAGGTTCTTCCCAAGAACAGTTTATTTTTAAAGACTTTATTTTTCCCGCTACATGGAAGTCTGCTACTTTCAAAGCTTCAACAGAACGTTTCCGCCTCAACGCTACACGCATGCCTGTTACAACCATTCTACTCTTCGGAACCAGGCAGGACGCGCCAATTCTGGAGGACACTTTGGAACTTGTCGGCCTCCCTGCACCAATCCCAAGACCAGAGTGAGTTTCGCACGTGGCACACACAAAGCCTTGTGTCCTAAACGTGGCCTGTTGAAGCACTGACTTGGTAGATCAAGCTTCTTCCCTAAAAGTCCCTTTGTTAAGTTTCCATAATATAGATTAACATGTCTAAACATTCCTGGTTTCACGATACTCTCTGAAAGCAAATGTTTATCCCTTGTTGTGTCAATCCTTTCCCTGTCCCGTCATTTTATTCACCATTATTCATGTATGTAATTTATGTTATTTGTGTAATTTTTAATAAAATCCCATACAAGACATTAATGTTTCTCTGTTTATATTAAGAAATGTTCGAAAACCAGAAGAATTCTCTTCCTTTCAGATCAATGAGACTAGATTAAACCTAACAGTTTCTTTGGACCTGTCCAAAACCTGAGTGGTGCCCCTTTCTAATCAGAAATTAATTCTAATAAATTAATATTAATATCAAAGTTAATTATTAAATTTATTAAAATGTATCTGATATATGTTTATGAACATACTTCTACTACAATACTATAACAAAGTGACAGAATGAATGAGATGCAAAACCCTGTCAAAATGCGAACCAAGCTGAGACAACATCACACAGCAGTTAAATTACTGCCATTTGGATGTTTTTGCTGTTGTATTTCTTTTAGCTGACTAAAACAAAAGAAAATACTCCTCTATACACACTTCCCATTGTAATCTTCATAGTTTTTGTGTCTTGAAAAGATGCTTCCTTTTCATTTTAATTCATTTTCTTCATCAAGACTCGGGCCGCAGCAGAACGAAGAAGCTGACATCCTTCATTTGTATCTCTGCATTGTCTTGTGCGTCGGATGTGTTGAATTTGTAAAACACGGGCCATATAACCTTCCAATCTAATGAAAACAAATGCTCACATTACAGCGGCAAAACAAATCAAATATAGCTTACATTTTCTCTGCTTTTTTCATTCACTCAGCTAGCAGCAGCCAAGTGTTTTCAGTCATTGCTTGTAGAAAATGCATCTTGTAAAAACCAATCATGCTTCAAACAAGTGGTGATGGCTCGTGACTCAAATGGAAAATAGTCAAGTAACAATACAGCAATCCAAGATTGACTATAATTTTATCTGTACTCAGTTGGAAACAATGCTGGCTGCTTGAGAAATCTTCTAATAACCCTCACTTGAGTTGTAGTAATTAGAGAATATGTCGGGATGGAGTACTATTGGTCTTTTGTTCTTTAACATAGAAAATATTTCTGTACTCTATTCAATCAGTCAGTATTTTGTTCCTTGTTTCCTATGTTTGGGTTGCTTTATCAAAAGGTTGCTTTATCAAAAGCTAAGACATCTTTGCACTATGTAGAACTCATATATATGTCCGCTGTTAGGGCTCATTTTCCCACCACATTTGAAAATCAACCGCACACAAGTCTAGTCCAGTGCTTCTCAAAGTGTAGGGCATGCCCCTCCGGGGGGGTTAAAGAGCCGACAGTGGAGGCGCAAAGAATGCACATAACTAATGTGGAGTGGTGCTGCAACACACACTCTTTTAAGGTGACTAAATACAGAGACTTGCAACTCGACTCCGGGACTTGATTTGTACTCGCAGTTTGAGACTCCTTGGACAGTGACGTGTTATACTGCTCCAACAAAACGTCGGGCACGTGTCCGACTGCTCCGGTGCCGTTTATAATAGGTTTTGTCTATAAACAGTTTATACAGAGCCAAATTTGCGGACTACAAATAAAGGACGCAAAGGCAACAACTTCAAACTTTATCAGACACTTGAAAACACACTCGGATAGGCAAGTTAGAAAAGTACAAGTGAACGTTAGCAAACCTGAGCGACCTAAACTAAACTCTGCATGATACACTATTTAATGTTCTACGTTTAAACTTGTGTTGGCCGTATAGTGTGATTTTTATTCTTCTCTGTGGTTAAAATTTGCATCTAATAATCTTTATTACTATCTATGGTTTACAATGAAAAAACAAACAAAAAAACAATTAGAAGCATGTAATATAGAAAGGTTAATTTATTCATTGTTTCGTAGATTTAGCGGACTAGGATAAAACACAGAATTAACAAATATGTTTTCAATTATAATCTACAGGTTTAATGAATACGGGAAACAAAAAAACGGGTCGAGTGCAGCAGAGGGACAGCAGTAGATACAGGACAAAATACACTACAGAGCTGTACTATAGTAGTTTTCATTAGTGTGCTGCTGTTATAACCATAGATTGTATAATAATTATGGATGATATCTGCCCATTGGTCCCCTATTCACCAATATTGTCATTACCAATGGGCAATAAAATGGCCGTTACATCCAGGCTTTTCGGGTTTTACTCCATAGTAAAACAATAGTTTTTAGATAGCATAAACCAATGTAATTTTCAAAAATTCACCCCCCCCAGAGTTGTCACGTAGTAAAAACTTAGCTCTAGAGACCGGAGCCATCTTTTGTACCAGGCTGTAAACATGAGTTTTACTCTTGTAGAGTCGCCATTGGGTTTCTCCTTATATTTCCGCTTTTGGAGCCTGCCCTCTGGTGGACGGAGGTATATCGCTGTATTTTGCTGTAAAATTACCGTATGGCGGCGCCCTTACACGACGACCATTTAAGAGGTACCATGGGAGAGGCTTGGTTATAACACAAGCTACACTTTGCATTCATCTACTTTATAAACTATGCAGTTAAAGCTCCACAGAACACAGCACAGTTGTTACTTGCTTTTTTCTACAGTGAGCACTGCAAGATAAGCACCCTCCTGTTGAACATATTCTTGAATAAATAGATTGGGGGAACGCAGAGAGCTAACAGGGGGAGCGCAAAAACTGCGCAGAACTAATGTTGAGTGGTGCTGCAACACAGACTCTTTTAAAGTGACACAAAACATACCGCGCTTCCATGATGAGTGTCATGCTCTGGGCAGAGAGACTACGACATGGAGAAACACACTGCAGGAGCAAAACAAAAATCAAGCGAAGGAAATACAAAGCCAATGGTGAAAACAGCAGACATACATCAAAGACTAAGTCACGCAAATATGACAACGCTTATCATGCCCTCGGCTTTACTGTGTGTGTTGGCCTATGTCTAAAAACACACGCTGCAGACTGTATGGAACCTTGTAAGTTAAGAAGGCACATTGCATCCCTCACATGTCAACAAACCACTTGAGTTTATCCAAAGGAAATTAGAAGAATATAACAAGCAGCATAGTACTTATTTTTTGGCAAAAGTTTGAGAAGCACTAATTTAGGGCAAAGACTTTGTTTTAATTGCTGAGATCTATTTCTATTGGATTTGTTCTTAGACAACAGAATGATAGAAAGTTAACAATATGTTCTGTTTGTTGTCACTGGAAAGATCAGTTTTACTAAAAGGAGTGTTTGATGTTAATGTATGAAGTATATGTATAACTGTAACTTAAGAATAAAATAAAAAGGTTTTGTTTTTCTTATAGCTATTAACTATACTTTATAGCTTACTTTTTCAAAATGATACATTCATATAGAATAGGTTTATTAATAAGACCACAGTATTATACTTCAAGTACTCACATTAAGCTACGTATGCAAAGAGACTTGGGACTTGACTTGGGACCAAAAGACTTGGACTCATGGCCAAAGACATGACAAAAAAGACTTGTGGGCATCTCTGTGCCATAGGGACATTAAACATACCCAGTGGAAATAGCTCAGATTATGCTTTTAATTTAAAAATACAGTAAGAAAATCATGCCCCCAAGACTTGCAAGAATGTGTGCTCAAGAAGTAGAGTGCTTCTCCTCCAACAGTGCTCAGTTTGTCCTCTCTGGGCAATTGTACAAGAGAAGCAAGTAACTAGTGGATTCTTTCTATTGGGTTCAATAAACATTCATGTCAAATTTTTCTACACACATTAAAAGTTTTAAATTATGTTTTAAATTTTGTTTATACTACAAAATTTTACACAACCACCCAACCCACTGCTGTTTGTTCATGGAAAAAACACTTTATAACAGCACCATATTTATGTAATTATCCATTTTTTAAAAGCAGATGTGCTGTTTCTTTGTAAACAATATCAGCTTGCGACTGTTTGAATAAGACAAAAGAATCAATACTTAACAGCATGCCTGAAAATCTGTTCAGCTTGAGTGATGCATCTTTTGGTCATTAGCCCATCACTACACTGGTACACCACTGTGTTCCTCCAAGTCTTTATCAGCGTTTGTGCAACACTGTATGCTGGGGTGGAAAAAGGTTTCTTCTTTTTCTTGTCCGTAGGCAGTTAGAGCTAATGAGGCACAAACAGACCTTTAGCTGTGAGCAGAGGAGAAACTGAGCCAGAGAAATAACTTAATGTGGCTCAAATGAATGTCACATTAAATTCCGCACATCAAATCAGAAGAAGAGGGAAACCTACTTCTGAAATTTTGCTAAGACTGAAGATGTGTAATTTATAGCATGAGTGGGCAGAAAGTCACAGTGGAAACTCGCACTGTCACAAAGTCAAAGTGCCATCTGATCTATGCCGCAACAACTTTGTAAAAAAAAAAAAAAAAGTTCAGCTCACTTTGAAAGAGACTAAGAAACACGGCATGACTTTAGCCCCAATTAGAGCAACCTACACTAATTTGGTGTGAAACTCTGCTGCCTAGTCTTGTGCCGAGCAAATATATAAATAGTTAAAGTCTGTTCCTTAATTAGGGCAACAGTTTAAGAAAGTATGCACCCAGTTCCTCTTAAATATGTGGTGTCAAAAGTTGAGTTAAAAGTGTGAAAACTTCCTATGTGTGGTCAGTAGCGGGTCCAGCAAACAGCTAAAGCCCCTCATTCTTCTTCATTAACATGGACTGCCCAGGGGCCTGCCATTTCTCCTCCTCCTTCCTGCATCTCTTCATCCTCTGTCCATCTCTAACTTTACCTCTATAATGTCCATTTTAACCCCAATCCCAGTCGTATTTGCTGTCTTCTCCCATTTGACAAGAACTTCATCTGCGTTATATTTGAGTCCATTTTGCTCTTCCTATCTCTGATATCTGTTCAACTGTTCACGTTTCTCTTTTGGAGATTCAGATTTATGAAAATGGCTGTGGTTTGAAAATGATAAGAGATAGAGTCCTACTTTAAACTAGAAAAATGTCAGGTATGACCCAAAGTATATGAGTGAAATCATTTTATGTGTCTAATTTGCATCTAATTTTCATACCATTGCATTATATATTGGCGATTATGTTATTTACCGGACATACAGAATAATAAACATATTATAATAGTTTTTTTTCTTTTTTATGTCTGTTTTTTTCTGAATATAAATGATTAATAACATTAACTTGTAAAACAACATTAGTAAACTACAGTATAACCACAACTTCTAATATACCATAACTAGTAAAATTTTGGAAATAGATATGAGAAATATATACACGTACTAGGTGTTTGGTTGCAGAAGCTTCATCTGTTCTTATCCATCCAAATTGCATAGTTTGTAGTTTGGGACCTCTCATTGCAAGGCCCAGCACACAGCCATCACTTTCATTACTATCGCTGCTTTGACTAGCGAGTCCGGTGTGACTATGTTTACCCCTGCCTCTTCCTTCTCTACTGGGTTAAGTGTCAGAATAAACAACAAACTGCTGTCACTGGAAGTCGCTTTATTCCCGACCTCCCTTTCACTACTGTGGCCACGGTGAGTACGCCCGCCCCGGCTTCTATCACCTGTGCCAGGTAAAGCAGCATGTGCTACACGCACACGGCTTCCTTTTCCAACTTCCCCATCACTACCGCAGCCAGAGGGACTAGTTTCCTCCCAGTTTCTTTCACTGATGTTGGGCAATGCTTTTGATGCTTCGTGTACACTGAGAGAGGCACCAGCAGCGGCGCTGCGGAACTCCGCCCTGGTCACACGCACTCTTATTCTCACTTTCACTTGGCTGACAAGACTCTAAAGCCAGATGTTCTCCCTCAGAATCAGAGTCAGCCATTCAGCCAGTCAGACACTCCCACTGAGATGCGTGTTTGAGGTCTTCTACAAAAGTTTTTAATGGCAACACATGATAATAGTGTGCTAGAAACAAAGTACAGAGTGTCTGATATCTGGTGGAAGGGAGTGGAAACATGATTTAGCAGATAAACCGGAAGTAGTGGCTGTTTTTTCCAGTTACAATACTTGTTGCAATTTTGTGAATTTGGTGCTTAGAGGGTTAAGTAAATTTACTTTGTGCTGTTAAGCTCCCAGTAACGTGTTGTCATTGTATCATTTGTCCCGCAGTTTAAACTCTGCATGTAGCTAATATATCAATGCTCCGTGAATGAGGTCCACTGCACAGAGCCCCTCCCACACAGTGATTGGTTAATTCAGTCTGTCACTCAGTCAGAGCATGATGCAGACTAACCAATAGTGAGAGTGGGAGGGAAACCAAAACCAAAAACTGCTGCTGTATGTCTTTCAGCAAAGACCTACTCCAAATAGAAATGCACTGTAGCGTGATACAGCAATCTTTCCAAACTGGAAGATCATCAACACTTCTGACCAACAACTATTCACACTTAAATTCATTCACTATAGGTACTTTAGATTTACCAATTAACCTACACATCCATGTCTTTGGACCATATAGAAAGACCATGGTTGGCCAGCCTGGGACTCTTTTTGTTTTCCAAAATTAATGTCTTTATTTTTTTAATTTGCCAACTGAAAAAATCAGTGTGAGACTTTTCACACACTGCTCTCAACTACGCCTCAACACAATTATTTTCATTAAAAGCTTGTTCATCTAAAATTTAACTGGTAAACTATGGAAGCCCAAAGAGGCCATAAATTCATAGCTTTTACTTCTATTTGTCTCATTGTTTTGATTCTATGTTTTGAGATAAAGCCATTATTTCATTATTATTAGGAGAAAAAAAAATATTGTTTTGCCAAAATAACAACTTAATATCAACATCAAGGACCGTGATGTCGCCCGGTATAGCGCCACCAGGCCCCACCCTGGAGCCAGGCCCGTGGCCGGGTCTTGCCCCACGAAGTCCGGCCGTGCTCAGCCCAAAGGAGCAACGTGCGCCCAACATCCCGGACACGGAATCTGGCGCTAGGGACATGGAATGTCACCTTGCTGGAGGGAAAGGATGAGAATGGATGGACTCTCCACTACTCTGGAGTAGCCCGCAGTGAGAAGCAGCGGGCTGGTGTGGGCTTGCTAATACCCGGCCTTCTTAGAGTCTCGGAGGAGTTCTGGAAAGTGCTCCAACTGGGGACTCCGTCATTCTACTGGGGGACTTTAATTGCTAATGTGGGCAGTAACAATGACACCTTGAGGGGTTTGAGTGGGAGGAACTTTTTAATTGTGAACATGTTGTTCACTACAGCACAGGAATCAGTGGTGAATATAATTATTACTATTAACTAATCAATATTACTTATTAATTAGTTAATGCCATATACATGACATCCCTTGGCTCTGTCATCCAGAAGCATGGCTTTTCCTATCACTGCTATGCTGATGACACTCAACTCCACCTGTCAGTTCAACCTGACGATCCGACGGTCTCTGCTCGCGTCTCGGCATGTCTGAGTGACATCTCACTTTGGATGAAGGACCATCACCTGCAGCTGAAACCTTGCAAAAACAGAACTGCCTGTGATTGCGGCCAACCCAGGGACCTGCCATAACTTTTCCATTCAACTAGGCCCATCAACCATTACACCGTCCAGCACTGCCAGAAATCTAGGAGTGGTAATTGATGATCAACTAAACTTCACAAGTCATGTTGCCAGCACCACCCGGTCCTGTGGATTCATCCTCTACAACACTCTACGCAAATCCTAGTCCAGGCTCTTGTCTTGTCCAAACTGGATTATTGCAATGCTCTTCTGGCTGGACTCCCTGCCTGCACAACTAAACCTCTGCAGCTGATCCAGAATGCAGCGGCAAGAGTGGTCTTTAATGAACCGAATAGAGCGCACGTAACACCTCTATTCATTAGGCTACACTGGCTCCGGGTTGACGCCCGCATCAAGTTCAAAGCTATGCTCTTGGCCTACAAGACCACCACTGGTTCTGCACCCTCATACCTTCACTCACTAATGCAGACCTATATTCCTACCAGATCCCTGCGCTCTGCAAATGAACAACGTCTGGTGGTACCGTCCCAAAAAGGTAAAAAAATCACTCTCACGTACCTTCTCTGGCTCTGTTCCACATTGGTGGAATGATCTACCTGCTGCTACAAGATCAGCAGCTTCTGTAGCCATCTTTAAAAAACGCCTGAAAACACATCTCTTCCGTCAACACCTGACTGACAAACACTGAATTCTACTTTCTTTCTATCGATTCCTTTTCTTTATATATAAAAACAAAAAAATTCTCTTATTTTTAGCTTTGTATATTGTGCTGGGTTCTAACTGACTAGTTTTTTGTGCACTTATGCTTTATGTTACCTTGTGTTGTTAAAATTGCTTCCATTGTTTTCCTCACTTGTAACTCGCTTTGGATAAAAGCGTCTGCTAAAAGACTAAATGTAAATGTAAAAGGGTAATATATGTTTCCCTATTTTGTTTATTTTGGCCCACCATCACGCTCTTCCTAACTTTGTGTTGTTTAACGCCCCACACAGTTTACCTTGCAGTGCTTGCCTCTACAGTGTATGTTTATGTTTATATTTAAGAAGGCACTTTGTTTTTCCCAACTATGTAATATTCTGAAGTATGTTTGTCTATGTTGTTATCTGGCGGCAGAAATTTAGAGCTGCTGTAAGCTCTGTATCGGCATGACTCCTGTCCAATCAAAGCTAAAAGTGAGGTAAAAGTGAAAAAAAGAAATCAATATCAGGTTTTATACCGCTGGGACTAGGCGGCTTTGTGAATGTTTGTGTGCATTCAGATCATCACAGATACAGACTTGTTATCAGTATATCTGTGTTGTCAATAGGGGTTTGCTTTGAACTTATCTTGACTTGATGAAACTATTTTCTTTTGCAGCTTATCATCTAGTGTGTTGTCCACAGGGAATCATACTTGCACACTAAGCATGCCTGAGAATCCAGGAGTCCAGCGTTGGCACAATGCAATGAGCTGTTTTGAATCACAATAGGGTTCCTAAAAATGCTATACCATGCATCTGTGAGTCAACAAAACTCCACTGCCTTAACTCCAACACTCCCCCAGAACACTATTTATATAAAATAGGCACACCTCGCAAAGACTCCAAAATATTGTTTTTATGCCATCAAATGTAAATACATTACAAAATGGGTGACATTTTTCTTCTTTATTAAGATTTTTGCAAATGATAGGAAATACTAGTATCTAACACCAAGTTTAATAAATGGTGTAAATTGACTTATTTATAATTAAATTTTTAAGACTACATCATGCTTCAGCAGTAAACCCAGCACACTGACACTTGTGAACACACTGAACACAAATGGCGCTTTTCCACTACCAGTATCAGCTCGCCTCGACTCGCCTCGACTCGGCTCGCTTTTCGCTCCGTTTTCCATTGCAGATAGTACCTCCACAATAGTACCTAGTCGTCATAGCGACGCCGCAAGAACCTGTCGTGACGTAATCTTCTACGCGACACACACCCGCTACTCACACACATAGAACAATGGAGGAAATCGAGTGTATGTTTTTTTTTATCCTCGGGATGTGGCTGTTTCTCACAGCAAGACAGCAAACGTTGTTTCAGGAGAGGCTGAGGGCAGCAAAAAGAAACACTGCTGATAACAACAGGAGAGTTTGGGAATTACTACAGAGTTCAGACTACGAGACGAATCTGGTTTTTCAAAGCCGACGCAAGAGGGTAAGTTATGCTAACGTTTACATATGTGTAAATACTATAAGTTACTACTTACAAAGTATTTGAACAACTTTATAGCTACCAGTATTACGTACTAAAATGTGTATGATTTATGTGTTTCAGATCTGTTTCGCTTTGCAAAGTCGTCGCGGCAGACCGTCTGTTTGGGCTTTCAACCGAGCTACCGAGTGGTGGGATGTTATTGTTCCCGGTTTCACAAACGCGCAGTGGGTTCAGAACTTCAGAATGTCCGAAGAAACATTTATTTACTTGTACAACAAACTGCGTCCAGTGATGGAGAGACAGGACACAAGCTTCCGCAAGTGTGTTGCCCTAAAGAAGAGAGTGGCCATCGCACTATGGAAGCTTTAATTGCTAAAAAAATAAATGCATTATCGTTAAAAATGTTGTCTCTGCTGTTTTAAGGTTATCACAGTATAAAATCTGAAAATACATGGTCAAACCCTTGTACAAAAGCAAACCATCAAAAAAGACACTTATTTGTAATAAGTTTCAAAAAAGTTTTATTTAACCACACACATACAAATAGAACAAACTCTAATATAAATTCACAAACAACTATATACATGTTACATGTAGTGCAAACAATTTTAAAAAATGCTGTATTTAATTACATAATATGGTATGGCTTCTTGGTATACTCTTTCGTTCCTCGTTGCCCCATCAAGCTCTCGCTGGATCTTCTCTTCGGCCAACAAACAAAGAAAAGTCTGCACCTCCTCGTTTGACCACGGAGCATTTTTCCGAGTTGCCATAATACTAAAGTCTGGGACTGGGTAAATTATCACGCAATCTCTGGCCAAACTATTTAAAAATGGCGGGGTTATTCAGGATACTCCGTCTGGCGCGTGCAATGATGACGCAGTGAACAGTGACGATTCTCTCTGGCCAATCAGCAGTCTGTCGTGTGTTCACGTCACAATTTAGTATCGCCTCAGCCCGCTTAGAACCTCGCCGGAGGTGATACGAAAAAAAGTACCAGGAAGCACGTACAGGTACAACTTTTACGCAGTGGAAAACCAAACAAAGGCGAGCCGAGTCGAGGCGAGTCGAGCTGGTACTGTGTAGTGGAAAAGCGCCAAAAGGGAGCTAAAGAGCCAGCAGTATGGAAGTATTTCAAGTTCCAATAAAAGTAGTTACATTTTTTATAACTTAAAACTCCAAAACTAAAACTAAAACAAAATTACTAATTAATGTAAAGTCCTGAATAAATAAATTAGTAGTTCAGTGGTAGAGCGGTCGTCCTTCAACCGGAAGGTTCATACTGTCGTTGTGTCCTTGGGCAAGACACTTAACCCTCTTTGCCTCCAGTGACACAGCACTGGTGTATGAATGTGTGTGATTGTTGCTCTGGTGAATGGTGTGAGAATGTTGGGACAACGGATGGAAATTAGCCTACGGCTACAATCTGGCATGTTTACATTCATGTGGTTGTGTCTCATGTATGTTCATTAACATGCACTGTCCCAATCAAATAAATAAATTAATGATAATAAATAAACCTAATAGTACAGCTAAGGTTTGGCATGCTGTATGGAGTCAATTTGTTATGCTTATGAATCACATGCATATTTAATGACACACAAAGTCCTAGGCAGTATATAGGCACACTACTGAGCTCCTTTTAAATAGGTCTAACATCAATTAACGTAGGGTGGAGAAACTCTTCGCCTCTGATTCTTTTCACTGATTTTAATGTATTTCAAACTGGTAAAATTATTCACTTTTTTGTTTATCCTACCTTTGGGATGAATCATACACGGAAATGTATCCTGTTATTAGCCTATATTATTATTATTATTATTACATTTATTTACATTTACATTTATTCATTTAGCAGACGCTTTTATCCAAAGCGACTTACATTACATTACCAGTGTTACAGTCACTGGAGGCAAGGTGGGTTAAGTGTCTTGCCCAAGGACACAACGACAGTATGAACTGTGGGGAGAGCGGGAATCGAACCGCCTACCTTCCGGTTGAAAGACGACCGCTCTACCCACTGAGCTACTGCCGCCCCCACTGAGCTACTGCCGCCCCCATTATTATTATTATTATTATCATTATTATTATTATCATTATTATTATTATTATTATTATTATTATTATTATTATTATTATTATTATTATTCTTTATCATTACACAATGTATTCATTCATTCATTTTCTTCCGGTTTGTTAGGGGTTGCAGGTGACTGGAGCCTATCACCGCAGCATTTAGCCTTTAGAGTACACCCTGAACAGTGGCCAGTTAGTCACAGGGTTAACACAAACACTGACACAACCATTCACTTTCACAGTCATTTACACAGTCAGGGACACTTTAGAGTTGCCAATTGACCTATACATGCATATGGAAGGAACCCACGGTAACAAGGCAAGCCCATACATCCTTCTGACAGAAATGCCACAGAGTCCAACTCCGGCATTTCTGTTTAATTTGGCTTTGAATTCACAACCTTCTTGCTTCAGGGCAGGAGCGCTAACTCTGCCATCATGCACTCATAACACAATTTATAATTTATGTATCTGATTTTTTTATTTTATTTGGCACAATGTTTGTGTATAATTTCGATGGTGTTAGAAGAAAACAAAACATAGAAAATACAAAATTATCCTGATACAGTCCTGTACTACTATAACTGGCACATGGTTACTATAACCATTTTTTCTTCTATTAATCAGTATTCACTTCTAAAAATATGCTACTGTAGCATGTTTAAGTGCTCCAATGGTAGAAATAGTAGGCTAGTATCAGATGCACTAGGTTTGACTCTTTAATAATACAAAGACACAAGTTGCCAAGTTGTGGAGTATATTACAGTGAAATAAATCATAGGTATTTAAACATAGGCAATATTGAAAGCAAAGTTGTTAATGAGTTCATATATTGCATATTATCAATTTAACAATCAAGTTAATATAATGAGTCACAGTCTATAGGGGCAGTATTAGTGTGTGCAAGGGTGTGGGAGGGGGAGCGGCTGCAACGCCTCCCACCGCACCGACAGATGCTTGCACCCCATTTGTCTTCGGCTCGAGGCCTAGTAGCTCCCCATCCATACATAGAGCCAGGCCAGTTTCTGTATTATTAAGTCACTCAAACAGCACAGTCTCAACAGAATGGTGGAGGCATCTAGTGTTGTCACGATACTGAAATTTCTAACTTCGATACGATACCTTCAAAAATATCGATATTCGATACCATTTTCGATACCAAAGGGAAAACAACTGTCACAATATTATTATTTTTTTATTTTTTATTTAAAGATAAATATAACATGTCTAGATAGAACATGACAATAAGGTATATTTTCCCTTAACAAAAATGTTTTGAGGTAGTGCAGGGGTCTTCAATTAAAATCAGCCAAGGTCCGCTTGGACCTTAGTTAACTTTCCTGACCGTGAGGGGTCCGGAAATTTTTAATAAAAGGATATGTGTTTCAATATAATTCTTTAAAGTAAAGTCTCATTTATTCCACACCTACAGCCTCTTAAACAATATGGAGATGAATGTTGATAATCCACTGTTTTCTGTATTTTATCCTTTGTTTACATGAGGAGGATGTTTGAGTGTTTAGCTTTCATCAAACACAGCTCACAGACAAAAGGAAAATACTACAAAATCAAAAGAGGCTAAAGCTAAAGCTCAGGACCTGGTGGTTTATTGACAACAGCCTGGAATCCTGCATATTATGCCTAGTACTCCTTCATACATGTGTGAGAACATTTTAAATACAAAATCATCAATTCAAGCCAAAACATATTTGTTAAACAAATATGACAAAGATGCCTGTCATAATTCATCTTTTCCTAATGTCTTTCTTCTGAAAACAACAGAAACTGTTCTTCTACTCTTAAACTTCTACTCTGTCCTTCAGACAAGGCGGACGTGTTTTCCCTCTGCTCCCTCTGCTCTCCTGCTATCAGTATAAGTTTCTCTTGTCTCGTGTCGTCATTTTTCGTCATTTTTCTCTGTTATTTCTTGGACTTTACTGCCTGCTGGACTCCTAAGAACCGATATGGATTTAATTACCTGGTCTCTGAGCGCTATTGACACTATTTTTTCACAAAAGAAGGGTGCTCCGGGGGAACCCATTTGCCCTGGCGGAACCTTTGCCGCAGGCTACTCACAGGACGCCTGGAAGAACTGGCAGGTTCTGTGTCTGGAAGCTCTGTCGGTTGAGGACGTCGAGGATATTTATATGTTTGGATTCATGATAGCTGGATTCCTCCTTATTGGTCTGGGGAATGCCTTCAACTATCGGAAAATTTGTAAGACAGCTGCCTTCAAATCTACCCAGCCGCTGTCTACTGAAATTAAAAAGTGCTTCCATGACGTGGGTGAAAGTTTGAAAGGGTTACATCAAAGAGACGCGCAATCCGAGGAGCTGACCCGAGACCTCTCAGCACAGACTGCGGACATACAGAAAAGAGTTCATAACACCGAGAGACAGACTGGAGAGCTACTGTGCGGCTTAACTGATGTGAAAGGGTTACATCAATGGGGCACACGAATCGAAGAGCTGATTCGCATCATCTTGGCCCGATCTGAGGACATTTAGAAAAGAGTGGACATCATCGAGAAACTGACCGGTGAGCTGCTACGTTGTGTTTCTGTTCTGAACATAATGAAGGATACATCAAGGTTACTCCACGACATGGACTCACGAAACTGACGCTGAGGACCAGAACTGATTGATCACGACCCGGATAAATTACCGAAGATCAAATATACAAATTACAAATTTCTGCAAAACCAAAAGTCTGCCACTTTTACATCTGTCTGACCTATACTCTAATTCTTGTTATACTTGTTTTGTTGAAACTGCTACTGTTGTTTATGTTGTAACTGCTACTGTTGTTATAACTACCTGTCTGTTATGTCTGCACATTTGATGTTTGCTTTGTTTGTACAATGCCTTATTTCATTTTCCGGAGGATCATCGGAGCGCTGTAATGGCGCACTGGTGTGGCCTGCAACCTTGTGTGTCTATCTACCGTATTTTTCGCACCATAAGACGCACTTTTTCTTCACCAAATAGTGGGAGGAAAAGTGCCTGCGTCTTATGGTCAGAATACCATATATTACGGTATTCGGACCATATCTTATTCCCTCACCCGCTGCCGCTCTTCAACTCGACTCATGGTCCGAGTTGAAGAGCGGCAGCGGGTCCCCCGGGACCTTCCGTGTCCCTGGAAACTGCATCATCCCTCCCCCGCCCCGTGTCCAGGCTTCTCAGTAGTCCACTGAGATACTGGCAGAGTGGCAGCGTCCCCCCCCCCTTTTCTTTGCAGTGGCTGACTGGGAGACTGAAATCTACTGAGAGACTCCGTATACAGTGGATTCCCACTACAATGCACAGGTGCAGCCAGTGGTTGGGATAGTCTACACCAGTGGATCTCAAACTTTGTTCAATACCCCCTATGGAATTTTTTTTTACACCCAAGTACCCTCTACAAGCACAAAGTATTTTCGATGGAGAAAAAGAGGTCAAATACAAAGCTGTGCCATTTTTGTACAATTTTCAACTTGGTAACTAAGAAAACTTATTTTAAACATTTCAAATGTTAATAACCCATAACTACATTTAAGGTATATCTGTTCCTTAGCTCTAAAATGCGGGATTAAAAATGTGAAGACAGTGATAAGACCAAGAACAAAACTGTAAAATTCAATCTGTAAAACAGGTTTATTTTTTCCCAGGAGCACAAAAATAAAATGTCAAGGAAGGCTACATTATAGGCAACTAAACAAGGCGTAGAATGATAGCACTAGATATAGCGCACTTGAACACAGCATCATGCGTAACACGTGGCTTTTCCTCTCACCGTCATCTGTCAACCTATTTAAGAGACACATACAGCGGACTTTACCTTGGTCATTGAGTGAAGAGTATTATCACAGCTGCAGCAAGTGACAGAGTTTTTACCAAGTTACAGCCTTGTCCAGACCAGCTTCTTCACAAATTGAGGACACAGTTTAGAGCTAATACCTGGTATTTCGCGATAGTATGAGGCTATCAACTCTCAACCTCAGGAAGAACAGCATCAGTGTGATTAGAACCACAATAACCCTGGGTACGCATCGCTGCGCTCGTGTTTGGCCGTGCTTTCCTCGCGCTGTCTGTGCTTACCTAGCACGAATCAGCACATCCAGGTTAGACAGTAAACACGCCACTGTCTCTCAGGAAAAAGGGCAATGTAGCGCTGAATCCCAGTGTGGAACTCTGTGAGGGACAGAGAGATCCTAATGGCTGTACCACGTGTAATAAGGCACAGCGATGGAGGGCAGTATTAGGTTTACTGGGTATAAATTCATGCATTTATAATTTTTGCAGGAGGCTATTTTTTGTTATTGTTAGGCTACTTTTTCATTCATTTACATTTAGTAATTTAGCAGACGCTAAGTAACTTACATGAAGTGTTACATTTTGTGTTACATTTTACATTTACATTTTTTTTGTCATTTTAGCTGACGCTTGTATTCAAAGCGACTTACATTAAGCTTCTAATTACTAGTGTTACAGATGGAACACCACTGGAGGCAAGCTGGGTTAAGAGTCTTGCCCAAGGACACAACGACAGTATGAACTGTGAGGAGAGCGGGAATCAATCTACCTTCCGGTTGAAAGACGACCGCTCTACCACTGAGCCACTGCGCTTGTGTACCCTTGCATACCCCCTGAGATCCCTTCAAGTACTCCCCCCATTTGAGAAACGCTGGCCTACACTAACATGAAGAATTACCAAAGAATATTAATTGAGATGCTGTGTTTGTTAGATAGCAATCTGCACTACGCATGTGTACATAAGACGCAATTACTATGATTAATGTGAGTAGATGTTTAATTAAAGGCCAATTTTCCATCTGTTGTGTAGCTTTTACTTCTGACTGCATTGCGTTTGAAAAAATATAGCCATGTTAAAACTGGCATGCTACAGTCACACACACATTATATTCTAAATTTCCCTTGGACTTGAACCCAGAAGCTTCGTTGTGTCCCAAAGCTGTGTATAATGACGGGCTGTTTGGCAATCCCTGCAGCGCATAACCACACACTCAAGGACAGTCACTTAAGTTAATAACCATGTGTTAATAACCTCACTAAAAGCGAGGAAAGAGCCACCAAAACCTTGCCATGTCAGCGCAATGCAAGGTGCGCACTTGGATGCAGGGGCGCCTGCACGATTTTATCTCAGAGTATGCACAGAATTAGCGTCGCTCCTGATCCACACACAACCACAGGCCCAACACAGTCGTCATAAAATAATAAAAGGAAAACCCTCTATACCTGTTACTCTCCTCCTCCCAGTCACATCAAACTGTTTAAGCACTTCCTCGCAATCACTAAACGCACTGGCCTTACTTGCAAATGGTAAATCACAGGTTGGGTTTTGCAAACTGTTGCTGCTGATGCTCATCTGCTTTCATTTTGCAAACATCTGACACATCACTTATTGTCACCAGGTGTAATAGATAGGAATAATCTGAGGAGGATTTTCCAGGGTCAGGTGAAAAACTTTGGGTCAGTTTTACAAAACACAATATAATCTTTTATTTTATTGTATTTTTTCTCTTGCTTTTTTAATATTAAACTAAAAATAAAAGTAAACTAATTTAAAAATATGCACACACCATAAAAAGACATCTCTCAAGGTACGCAGAATGCATACAGCCGTACAGCTGCAGGCGCAACTGCCAATTTTATTTTTAATTGGCCACATGTAATCTTTAAACCAAGAATAATTGTGCTGAATTATTCTTTTAAATTGGATGGTTGATAAAGCAATATATATTAAAATGTGATATATAATCATTCATATGCAAATCCGGCCACTCAGCATGCTCCATCTTAACACAGCGGAAGAAATGTATTAAGTGGTGTAAAAAACAGCAAACCTGACAGGGCTCCTGCCAAGTGTCATATTTTTTTTAGTTTCAACCCACCTAAAGTCCCACACAGAACGACCGAGTCCAACTAAATTTATGAGCTAAGTACAGAAGAAAGGGTTTGTGTTGGGGAGTTAAGGGTTGTTCTGTTGGGAGATGGACAGTTGGTTGTAGCACGCGGGTTAATTTTGAAAAATGTCTTCTCACTGACATCTTATCAGCAAGTCCTCCTACACTCGACTGTAAGTGATGACAGCTGTCAAGAGCAGGGCCTGCAAAACCAACAAAACTCCATTTACAGTAATGCTCAACTGGGAAATGTCCATTATGTATTGGACTTGTTTTATCTTTATACTGTGATATATTGCACTAATACTATCACTTCTTTCTAACTTTTTTTCCAGTGATATCATCTTTCAGGGACCGGTTTTACAAATACCAGAATACCATAGAATGCAACATTAGTCTAGTTTCCACCAACTAGTGGAAATACTGCATTACAAAGTTTCTAATTGAGACAATGAAATTTGAATGGGAAAAAAGTATCTTAAGAGTTCCCTATAAAACTCTCATTTAGCAGACGCTTTTATCCAAAGCGACTTACAAGTGAGGAAAAACAATGGGTAATATTTTAAGATTTTATTTTAAGTCTATAATGTCACACAGTTTATTCACTTTTAAAATTTTTTAGTTGCATTTAAATTTGTATGAGTGATTTCCACAGATTTGCTTTTAATTTTTTTTTTGTTTTTTAAGACTGTACCACGACAGTGGGATAGTATTTAACATTCTAATTACGTTGCTATTTATCAAAAAAAGTGCGTACATTTTGAAAATAAAAATAAAACCCTTGCCTAAAAACATTAACTGCTAGATGTAAATCAATAGAATAGAAGTTTAAAATGTGCAGAGTGCTTTTCCAAATCTCTTCCCGGAGCAATCCTCAATTCCTCTCTTGTTGCTTTGTGTTTTGCAGCACTGTGATTTTTGCCTTCCCTCTGCCTGTTTCTTTCACTTACCAGACTGACAGCCAGCTTTTCAGTCTAGGTGTAACTCCCCAAAGCCTGTGCTGCTTGTACTCAGCAGGGCTCTGGATGTATATGTGTGTGTGTGTTTAAAGTTTCTGACATCTTGTCTTGCAACTTGACCAGATCTCGACCTTTGCTGATCCATTTTATGACTGGACATGCTGTCATCTCTTTACAATCAACCAAGTCTTTTTTTTTTTTTTTTTACTTCATTCCCATATAAACCCTCTGAACATGTCTACGTAGAGACGCATACCTTTTGTGTTACAGTATTTCAAGATGTTCATAAATGGTCACTTTTGTCCATTAGGAACATTACAACAGGCGAGAAAGGTCTAAGCAAGCCCCATTGTGTACGATTAGTTGCTGATCTAATATTTGCCGATGGCATTTCAAGCAGAGCAGATGAAGAAAGAAAAAATAATAATAATCAGGTGAATTTTTAAAACCAGTTATTGTCCCATGCTTATTCTCTACCTACTTGTACCCATTCAGTCTGGATTTGGGCAGCCTAAACCGTTGGCCTATTTGCATATCGAGTATAACCAATGCGGCCACTTACACCAAATGTATGCTAGCTAAGAACTTTTTCTCAGACTCTATGGGCTGTTCCTCTTGACATTAGCAACGTTTAACTGTTTGTGTCATTAGTCTGGAGACCTAAAAACAAGCTTCGTTGTCAGTTTATTTATTTTATTTATTTCAGGGACAATGCATATTAATAGACAAAACTGTAAATATGCCAGCTTTAGCCAACAGGCAATTATTTATGTATAGTCACAGTTGGATCTCAATTGTCATTTTCCAAAATCATCTTGTAAGCAAGAATTGCAAATTAATCATAAAACATCTGACCTTTATTTGTTTGATATAATCATTGCTTTTTTCAATTTCTTTACATTCATAGTATCCTTCTCATTCTCAATCTGTCTATCTTTCTCTTTTCTACTCTGAGCTTCTGTCACTGACATGCAACACAGAAAGGCTCTCAGACTAAATGACTTGAGATGTCCCTCTGGGCACAAACCGTGTATGTGTGTGGTACTATGAACTTATAAATGACTGTAGATCCCCAGTCTTGGACAGTAGTCAGACTTGGCCGTCCACAGGATAATGACAAGGCACTGGCCGCTCTGTGTCTGCAGTCTCTGTGGGATGCTCCCTTCATTTGTTGTCAAACACACACCAACATGTAAAGACAGAAGCGATGGCGCGACAGGAAGATGTCTGATACGCCGGTCTGTCCAATGACCCGCTGTGTTACTGATCAAAGCACTTCATACTGGGTTCTGTCAGAGCGCCAAGACCAAACAAAAACTGGACCAAATTCACTTCCAATTAACTTGTCTTTCACTCATTCAAAAGCTCAAACAAACATCACTGGTCGCTTTGTGTTCTCGAAGGCAATTTGTTCAGTTTTCCGCTTTGATTAACTTAACAGACAATGTACTTTCTCCCGAAGCGGTCGAAAGAAATTAAGACAAGGTAAAGAAGAAAAAGAGGTGTTTCCTCACAGTATAATGTTTTTTCTCTTTTTTTATGAACACAATTTGTGGCAATGATGACTGCCAAAACAATAAAAAAACAAGAATATGTTTTAGCCAAGGCTCTTAATATGTGAAAAGCTTTTGAAAATAGGCCCAAGTGGACCATGTTCATCAACTCCATTGTTAACGCAGCCGCCTGGAGCTGTGGCCGCAAGGTCTATCGTGCCTGTCGAGGCGGCAATTCCCAAACCCGGTGATGGACACCATAAATAAGGGATGTCATCAAGATGAAGAAGGAGTCCTATCAGACCTGGCTGGCTTGTGGGACTCCTAAGGCTGCAGACAGGTACCGGCAGACCAAGTGGACTGCAGCCCGGGTGGTTGTGGAGGCAAAAACATGGGCCTGGGAGGAGTTTGATGAGGCCATGGAGAAGAACTATCTACATGTGCTTTGTTTAATTTGAAGAAGGCATTCGACTGTGTCCCTCGTGGCATCTTGTGGGGGAAGAGCTTGGTTTGCATTGCCGGCAGTAAGTCTTGTTCTGTAATTGGCTGTTACTTTAACTTTAATTTTACACACTTTCTAGTTTACAACGTGTTTGTTACATGTTTTTTAGAAGACAAAGTTGAGTTCAAAGTCACACCGAGGTATTTAAATTCCTCTACAAATTCAATCTCCTCCCCTTTTAAAATTACATGTGAGCTTGGCTTTGCTGTTGGGCGTTTTGAAAATACCATATAAACAGTCTTTTTAGAATTTAACAGAAGACATGATTTTCTGAGCCACTCGTCAATGTAAGTCATAGCTTCTGCCAATTTTTCAGAGTTCAACATCAGACTTTGCCTTTGTAAAAATTACAGCATCGTCCGCATATAGCTGAGAATTAATGTGTGGGCAAACACTTGGCAAGTCATTAATATATAATGTATATATATATATATATATAATGTATATAAAATGGGCATAGAAGTATAGAACCTTGAGGTACTCCAACTTGACAACCTAGATATGGAGATAATAATAATTAATACCGCTGATTGAGACACAGTGGATTCGGTCTGATAAGTAAGATTTCATCCAAGAAAGCTTGTTTTGAGAAATTAAATTTAGTTAGTCTAGATAATAATATTTGGTGATCGTATCAAATGCCCTTTTGAAGTCCAGAAAAATGGCACCCACAAGAGGGCAACTATCCAAATAGTGTTTCACTTTTTCCAGAAAATTATTAATTGTAGTTTCTGTCGAGTAATTGGCACGGAAGCCAAACTGCATAGGGTGCAGAGGAGAATAACCCATACTTAAATGGTTTGTCAATCGTTTAGCTACCCATTTTTCCATAATTTATGAAATGATGGGTAGTATACTGATTGGTCGATAATTTTTACATCATTTTTATTCCCAGACTTAAAGTAACTGTGGCAACTTTCCATGAAGTGGGAACAATAGAATGCCTGATAGAAAGATTAATCATATGAGTAATTGGAAAATCAAAATATCTTTGTGTACCTTGATGAAGTTTGTATCCAAACCATACACATTGGAATTTTCTTTTTTTTATTATGAAGGCTACTTCTAACTCGTTGATCTCTGCTATTTTAAAAATGGGTAAAGTCTCAATTACAGAAAAAGTTAAATCATCAGTTGATGTAAAAAGTTGTGTAATTTCATATACAGAATCTTAAATTATTAAATACAGACGTCACCATAACAGAATCTTTCACCAGTTCATTATTAATTTGTAATTTAAGCTCTGACTCTACAATGGCTCTTGTGCTGGACACACACAAGAACTGGGTTAAGCCACCAACCTCCACCAACTCTAAAAACACCTCTGCCCCCAAGGTAGTTCTCCTTATATAGTTATATATTTGAGAACGTATTTATTCATAAGTAGAACAAACAAACAGCAACAAAGAAAAGCTGTATGAGTACACTATTGGCAAAAGAGTGAAAAAGTGCTGTTCAAATCATTTCAAATTAAGACATTTTAAGTGACAGCTGCACAAAGATGTTATGTGATATCATGGATTAGTTGATCAGCAAGCATGAAATACATTTTTATGGACTTTTAGCTGAAGTTCTTTTTTGGTTGACTACAGGCCTTTTTTTTTAGTTCATCCAGTCTTCCATCTACTAAGCACATCTAGCCTGCAAGCCTACAACACAAAAGCACCAGAGGGGAAAAAAAAGTCGTCAGCAATAACCAAACTAACTGTGACAGCTTTTAAAGACACAAAATGGAGGCAAAAACTTTGTAAACTTTCAAATTGATAGGGGTGAAAGTCAGAGAGCTGCCTCGGGGCTAATCAGGAGGAGAAGACCTTGATGTGTAGGTTAAAGCGGGCGACGCATGCACATACGCACCTATACACCAATTGCGTGTGATGTGCTGCGCTGTTTTAAAGGCTGGGTTCAAAGAGTCTTCCTTTCACTCCTCGTTATCTCTACACCAGCTAATATGAGAAAAAGGGATGGACACACACACACACAAAACAGATGGGTGGAAGGGTATCCGGCGCTCACAGGTGTCGAGATACAAGACAAAGATACACAAGATACAAAGACACAGACGCCATTAAAAGTCCACACACGTTCTGCCAGACACATTAGAGCCGAGAAATCAAGTTGCAGAGAGCTGATTATCACACGCCGTATTACTGTATGCCAGGGGAAGCCTCGGTGCCCCTGAGCAAAGGCAAGATGTGAGCAGACAGTGTTATGAGGCAGAGGAGATGCTGTTTGGTTGCACAATGAGTGCCGTTCAAATACCCCTACTGTACTAATTTCCTGTGTCCTCCAGCCTCCCCCCTTCTCAATAATTTGGATTTGGAACTTGGTGCAGTGAGGCTTGAGGAACTTTTAAATAAAACAGCAAAAGGTCTATAGGGGTAAAGGCCAGACTGTACTGAAGGTATAAATAAATTAATCTGTGTAAAAAATGTTCACCCTAAAGCAATTTCAAAACTTCTGTTTTTTAGAACAGTTGAACAGCTATGGTAGCCCTGCAGGGACATGCTAATGTCTATGAACAAACCTAGTGGAATAATGATTTTTTAGATTTAGATCATAAATGTCCTAAACCTCCTAACAGAATGTGTGAAACTAAATGTACTTCTCCTTCAGCAGTACTCAGTTTCTCCTCTCTAGACAGATGTGGAACGCAAAAAGGAAGTAATCGAACATGTTAAAATGCACAATTGAAAGCACAAATCTAAATGAGTCGAAACGAGTTCAATTTTGTTGAACCATATTCAACAACCTTTCATACAATGTGCCTTTGAAGTGATTTTGAAATACAGTGATATTTGAAGTACAGTTGTATGTTGTAAAAGTATACAGTATAACATAGTAGTGCCTATATTTTAAAGGTTTGCATTGCAAATAGAATTTACTTCTTGCATGGGATAACAACTTGTGTAGGGCTTGCATAATGTCACTGTTAATTCATAGCTCACACTCTATCCTCTATCCTGCAAACAAAACAATGGAAACACAATCTTCAGAAGCTAACATAACGTGGGCTTTCGCTTTAGATCATAGACTATTTTTAAGACTAGTTAAAGGGTAACAAAAACCTCAGACCAATTTTTTTTAGCTGATGATCTCTATAAATGGGAATTTATTAATACAGTTCATAATTTATAGTTCTACTTTTGACAAAATACTAAAAACTATATTATATTATCTTTTCTTTTTATAACAAAGTCTTAATGCTGTTAAATACAAGGACACGTAAATGCAGAGGAGCGCTGAAGACGCAGTCCTTTGGTTCTCTCTCTATAGAATACTTTTGAAGGATCATTTGGATCTGATTTCTGCCTCGATATGTCTATAACTACTTCAAAACGCATTAGCCTAAGTTTGCGACAATGCCAAAGTTACTCGGTGCCCACTTTATCGCTCGTAACGTCAGAGACTGGGCTGAAGAATTGAAATTGTTTAGTCCCAGTGTCCACAGATAAACCAGCTCCCACCAGCTCAGGTGAAAAGGGGGAGAAAGAGACACCGCTCCATCGCAATCTGACAGCTGTCAATCAATCTATCACTGAGGGTTTCAGGTCCCGCCCCCGCTCTGCCCCGCCTTCAGCTCGTCCAGCTCCGTCTCCACTGGACTTTTCACTTTTCCAGGACTTTTTAAATTCCGTTTGTGGGTGGAGTTTATCTGTGACCAGGGGTTGAGTTATCCTTTAAAGATCTCTTCTTGGACAAAAACTTATTTTTACTTGTTTTTTGGTGTAGAAGTCTCTCCCACAGCCGCTTTTTATTTGCTCATATTCTTGTGATCAAATTACTCAGTTTGTAGTGTTTGCAATTAAAAACAGAGTCCCGCAGTGGTGACAAATCTTGCAAGATAAACAAGCATCCAAGGGCGGGAAAACAAGGCCAAAAAAGATATTTGCCAACTATAAAAAGCCACAAACAAGCACAAATATTCAATGCACTGTGGTTTTGTTCAGGACCTGGTCTAGTTTAATGTAGTCTTGACTACAACAATAGTACAGACTGTTTTGGTTCTGCACCATTTCTAACTTTTAGAATGCTAAAAAGATGCTTAAAAAGAGTAGCAGCAACACTAATGCAGAAAAAAGTCTATTCAATTTATTTTTAATAACTTTTTTACCCCCTCATAATAACCTGTTTCCTTTTACTTATTAAATGCAACCGTCACTTGCTACCTGCAAATGAAAAGAACGACAATCCTTCTACAGCAACCCACAAGTGTATTTGCCTTTGAGAAAGTGTCATTTCCACTCGTGTAGGAAAAACAAGTCTCGTAGCAGTCTAGAGAACTTGGATTTCATGCTTTTACATCAGACTCTGAAAATTGCTTCTAATGACAAGATGTTTTATTTAATTTTTTTATGTAAAACTTAAAGTGACAGCCCTCAAAATCCTATCAATCTGATTTTGGCTTTGTTCATAACTCCTCCAGAACAATTTTGACAGCACAGAAAAAAAAAAAAAAGAAAAAAAAAATTTCTTTCTTTTACATCAGACATTGAGTCGTGCTGGAAATAAAAACATCTCTCTCGGCAGGAAACTTCAAAAGCCACCACTCCGACTGCATTGTTAGCTTCCAAACGTCCATAAATCATTGACTCTTTGAGCTTTCATATGACATTCATGATATTACTACTTTTGGATTTGCTGTTAACAAGCAGTACATTTCAACTTAAAAGCTTTTGCAATAAATTAAAAAAATAAAGCCTTTATGCATAAATTTACTTGTCCACATCTCTCACCTTTTTGGCAGCTTGGATACATTTGATGTATTCTTTGGCCAGGTCTGAACACCGTAGGGTCTGGTCTCCGTTGTCTTTGTAGCAGGATAAAATCTGAGCTTGCAGGCCGGGACAAACTGGTTGAGTGCTGCGAGCCCTGCAGGGAAACACAGAGACAGAAAGAAGAATTATTGAATGCTTGATTTTAATAACTCCCTTTAAGATCCACTGTCGATTATGTATGTCACTGCAATTGTATCGCTCACCTCACTTTGAGCGTTTGTTGGACCCTGTGAGCTTGCTTTGAAAATGAAGGACCACCAGTCTCTTTAGTTGCTTGTAATTGCGTTTATTGTGAATCTACCCAAACAGACACAAACCACAAACTGGTGATTGTTTCAGTGTTTACCATTCACGTCCAAAACAGCTGGGATTGGCTCTATGAACTGTAAAGGATAAGCTTCAGAAAATAAGTGAATATCTAGCTACTTGTGTCAAGTGTGGCATACAGCATAGGTGTCAGTCACGGTCATATAATTGGGCAAAACAAATGGCTTATATTTAGATTGCTTGTAATAATATCTATTTCCATTCCATTGCCTGTGATTTGCCAATTATTTAAAAATGAAGAGTGTGAATGTCTGTCACATGGAATACTATATTAATGCATTTCAAGTAGTTCCACATTTGAAAACAAACAGCAGGCTGGTCTGGACCATAGCCGATGACAAAGAAGGATAACAAAGTTTGGGGAAACGGGATGTTCATTGCTTGATGTTTAGCAGCATCATGGTATAGTTTATTATTAATTAAAGTGAACCACTAGATGGATTATTTGGTTAAATCTGTTGCAGTGCATTTTATCTTCCATTATACTTAAACAGATGTTGAAGGCGAGTTGTAAATACACACAAATATCGTTAATTTGGAAGAGACCATAAAATATAGTTTGGTTTTACTTTAACTAAACTAAAAACAATAGTAGGTAATGATAAAGCACCTATACAACAGCTTAAATGATGAAAAACAGGAGAAAAATCACATAATTTTCATACACTGTCAGCATTTGAATGCCGCAGCTGTTATTCTGTATCAATGGTGCTTGTTAAGTAGGTTATCTTTAATTGCTGCGCTTACCTAGGCACAAGCCCACAGTTAAGACAACAAAAGGCCACTCTTCTAGCTCTTTGAATGGATTTAAAATGTACACTATATTATTTTTCTGTGTCACCGGCCAAGCCCTAGCACTCTTTCAAAACTAGAATTAACGACATTTTTATGACAATGAATGTGAGACCAAAATTCTTTCTGTAGCTATGAGGTCAGAGTCAGCCAAGCGTTTTAGTTTTGCTCATTTTCTAAACACAAAGTCTAATTAAAACAATTTTCAACAGGATTTTGAAGATGTATTGTAGTCGCTGCAAACAATAACCTCAGGAATAGGAGCCAGTGAGAGCTATGACGCGTGTGTAGTGTAAACTGAGAAACAATCTGCAGATTTGAAAAATTTAATTAAAAAAGGCTCCCATTGGCTGTTGGTCTATGCCACTTGTCAACAGTAAATTATTGGTATCAAAAATACCTAATACAGCGCAGGATGTCTGCTATGTCTGCTTCAACAAAAAAATGGCGCAAAAAGGAAAAAAAAAAGATGGAGGAAAGAGAAGCAAAGTAAAACACAGGCAGAGGCAGAAATAATTACAAAAGTATTGGCCTGACATTGACCGTAGAGCTAAAAGTTTAAGGTAAGATCTGAACTTCAGTTTGATGTAATTACTTTTTGATTTGAAATAAAAGCTATGCTGATGTTGGAGGGTGTTGGGACTGGGGTTGTGCTGTTCCTGCACAATTGGGATATTTTGAAAATACAGTGGCGGAAAAAATTCAGAGGTGCTGGCTGTAGTTCTCTTGCAATTCTTTATGCACTGTGGCTGCAAAATTGGGAAATGAAACAGTATATTAGTTAATATTGATCCAGGGAATGAATACTTGGTAGCTGTTGCAGAAGCAGAGGTGATTGCCTTTGCACACAAGTAACGCCAATACCTCAAGGCATGAGACAGAACAGTTGGTTGTTCTGTGTATAAAGAAAGGACTAAAATGTAAATAGAGGAATACAGAAAGAAATGGGAATGGATTCAAAGTTTCCAATAATGACAAAAAAAATAAATAAACAAACAATGTCGAGCTTATTTTGTGTGTGCACAATTTCCCCGCTTGATAGGGAGACTGACATGTATGAATGACAGAACGGAGGCCAACTGGCTGTCTTAACCCTCATAGACATGTTAGATGAAGTTATGTGGCTTGACTATGCAAAATGCTTCTTCTTATACAGTGCCTTGCGAAAGTATTCGGCCCCCTTGAACTTTGCAACCTTTTGCTACATTTCAGGCTTCAAACATAAAGATATGAAACTGTAATTTTTTGTGAAGAATCAACAACAAGTGGGACACAATCATGATGTGGAACAAAATTTATTGGATATTTCAAACTTTTTTAACAAATAAAAAACTGAAAAATTGGGCGTGCAAAATTATTCAGCCACTTTACTTTCAGTGCAGCAAACTCTCTCCAGAAGTTCAGTGAGGATCTCTGAATAATCCAATGTTGACCCAAATGACTAATGATGATAAATGGAATCCACCTGTGTGTAATCAAGTCTCTGTATAAATGCACCTGCACTGTGATAGTCTCAGAGGTCCGTTTAAAGCGCAGAGAGCATCATGAAGAACAAGGAACACACCAGGCAGGTCCAAGATACTGTTGTGGAGAAGTTTAAAGCCAGATTTGGATACAAAAAGATTTCCCAAGCTTTAAACATCCCAAGGAGCACTGTGCATGCGATAATATTTGAAATGGAAGGAGTATCAGACCACTGCAAATCTACCAAGACCTGGCCGTCCCTCTAAACTTTCAGCTCATACAAGGAGAAGACTGATCAGAGATGCAGCCAAGAGGCCCATGATCGCTCTGGATGAACTGCAGAGATCTACAGCTGAGGTGGGAGACTCTGTCCATAGGACAACAATCAGTTGTATACTGCACAAATCTGGCCTTTATGGAAGAGTGGCAAGAAGAAAGCCATTTCTTAAAGATATCCATAAAACGTGTTGTTTAAGGTTTGCCACAAGCCACCTGGGAGACACACCAAACATGTGGAAGAAGGTGCTCTGGTCAGATGAAACCAAAATAGAACTTTTTGGCAACAATGCAAAACGTTATGTTTGGCATCACCCTGAACACACCATCCCCACTGTCAAACATGGTGGTGGCAGCATCATGGTTTGGGCCTGCTTTTCTTCAGCAGGGGCAGGGAATATGTTTAAAATTGATGGGAAGATGGATGAGCCAAATACAGGACAATTCTGGAAGAAAACCTGATGGAGTCTGCAAAAGACCTGAGACTGGGACGGAGATTTGTCTTCCAACAAGACAATGATCCAAAACATAAAGCAAAATCTACAATGGAATGGTTCACAAATAAACATATCCAGGTGTTAGAATGGCCAAGTCAAAGTCCAGACCTGAATCCAATCAAGAATTTGTGGAAAGAACTGAAAACTGCTGTTCACCAATGCTCTCCATCCAACCTCACTGAGCTCGAGCTGTTTTGCAAGGAGGAATGGGCAAAAATTTCAGTCTCTCGATGTGCAAAACTGATAGAGCAGTGTTTTGACACAAAATTTTAAATTAGTTTTAGTCTTAGTCTTTTGACTATAATTCTTTTTAGTTTTAGTCAAGTTTTAGTCATCTGATTTGTTTTAATTTTAGTCTTATTTTAGTCGACTAAAATTGCTTGGTATTTTAGTCGACTAAAATTGCTTGTTATTTTAGTCAACTACGTAAAATAAGACTAAAATCAATAACAGATTTACTAGACAATTTTTTACAATATTTTCTAAGTTAAAATAAACTTAACCAAAATATATAAAACACAAATTCAACTTTATGTCAACACAACGGTGTCTTTATTTCAATCACTTTATTTGTGCAACCAGTAAATATTAAAGCACTAAACGCAAATAAAAGCGTGAAAAAAGTAAATATTTAATAAGTTGGCAGCTAGGTGGATAAAAAAAGTAAGATTTTATAAGGTATTCATTTATATAGCAACATTGTATGTTTTAAATACCACAATATTGCTAGATTACTATGTATAATGATAGGATGTGAACAGTCACGTTTCACATGACTAATCTAGAAATATTTGTGATATTGTCAACAAGTAGAACAATGTAAAATATACAACATCTACCCACTGCAGTCTTCCAATTTTGCTTAGCTCAATAAACAAAAGAACATCGTTGTGAATTTACCTTTGAGAAAATGTCCGGGTGGCTCGTCTGTAAATTTCTTTTTAAATTGGTTGTGTTCTTGCCACGAATGATCGCTCCGCATGCTTCACACTTTGTTTTGTTTTGCTCGTCGTCAAATGTGAAGTGAGCCCACAAGTCTCCCCTTCTTTTTCTCCCAGCTTTGGACATTTTGTCGCTCTTTGAATGCCGTCTTCCCGGGAGCTCAGTCAAATAAGTCAGTCTCTGATTGGTTCTCTTCTTCTCATGCAGTTTCGCCTGTTCCGTTCTTCTTCTTCTCTAGTAATAATGGCGGGTCGCAACCAATTTTTTCGGTGCATACCGCCACCTACTGTACCGGAGTGTGTTCGCCTGTTCCGTTTTGCGGATTGGTTCTTTTGTTCATCTCTCCCGTCTGCTAATTGGATTTTCGTCACAGTCTATTTTCGTCTCGTCCTTTATTCGTTGACGATAATGTCAATCAATTTAGTTATAGTTTTAGTCTCCATCAGTGACTTCTTTTTTAGTTTTCGTTTCGTTCGCAAAAAAATATTTGTGACGAAAATAATGACGAAAATATTTCATCAACGAAATTAACACTGTGATAGAGACATACCCCAAGCGACTTACAGCTGTAATCACAGCAAAAGGTTGCGCTACAAAGTATTAAGTTAAGGGGGCTGAATAATTTTGCACGCCCAATTTTTCAGTTTTTTATTTGTTAAAAAAAGTTTGAAATAGCCAATAAATTTCGTTCCACTTCATGATTGTGTCCCACTTGTTGATTCTTCACAAAAAAAAATACAGTTTCATATCTTTATGTTTGAAGCCTGAAATGTGGCAAAAGGTCGCAAAGTTCAAGGGTATATAGGGGAATACTTTCGCAAGGCACTGTATATTTCCACATAATGTAATAAGCAGCTACTAAAATAAGAGCTGGTGCATGAATTGGAAAGATTATTATTGTTCCAGTTAATTACTCCAAACTATGTATTTTGTTCACAGCAGAACAAAAGAACTGAACATATCAAAAACTTTTTAAAGAAAGAGACGGAATAAATAAGGCAAGACAAAGATGAAAAAACAATTAACATCTACACCCACTGCAACCTGTTTAACAACCTATGGTGAGCATGACACTCACAATTAACGCTAAATGCCTTTTAATTGAGTGGGTGGGCTCATTCTGATCAAATCCAGCAGAAATGCGTGCTTGGAGAAATTGAATTACTGGTGCTTAATTCAGTATGTGGGCCACACTCTAATTGTTTTTTGCTGTGTGGCTGTGTGATTGTTAACTATGACAGATTTTGAGCCGTGGTGCCTTTACTGTAATGGATGCTGACTGATTGAAGCAGAGGTGAGCGCACCCACGCAGGAACGGAATCAAACGTGATTGCACGCAAACTTCACTCAATCAAAGCTGTCACGTCAGTCTGAAGTCCTTGAACTAATGCTCTTAGAGTTTAATTGGCAGACAAATCAAACTCCTAAGCCTAGTTAATGAGTACATCAATTATTTTTTGCAACCATAGATTTTTAATATAATTTTATATCTATATGTAATTTAGATATAAATTAAGCAAGTAAGCAATTTGTGGCCAGTGTTAAGACTATACATTTACTATACAGACCATAGTTATTTCAGTTATCAGTTATTACTGACCTTTGGGCTATCGCAAAATTGGAATAAGCGCTTCATGTAAATGTAGTGACTGATCTTTAACTCTTAGAGTTAGCTACAGACCCACTTCATGGTCATTGTAAAACAAAGTCAATGGCAGTGTTTCCTGAGGGACAAGAAGCTTTGTGTGGACTTACACCTCTAGTGGACCAGGATATTTTGCTCATGGGATGATAATAATAATATTATAATTCTAAAAGTGGACTTGGCTTTGTTCTATGAGGGTGGCCTGACCGTGCCTTTTCAATTACTCCAGCAGTATCATGGTGCAGTTTATCTGTTCATGAGTGATGGTGGTTAAAAGGGAAAATGAACAAAGAATTAAGCTGAAAGTGAGATAAAAGATGAGGGGGAAAAAAATGATGTATCAAGTGATGTTCTTTCAACTAATGGCAGTCTATCAGATCTGTCAGTTTTTACTTTCACAAATGGTCCAAAATCGCCCAGTTAATCCCTCTATTTTCTCTCATCAGTACATAAAGAGCAGGACACCAAAGCTGGCTGTCTTTATCTGTGCTTACGTTTGAGGCTATCAGAGATAAGGAACTCTGCTTTAATTTGCAATAAATGGCCTTCATCAGGGAAGCCGCATCGTCCCGATAGTGCTGCGCGGTATATTAAAGGCGCTTGAAGCAGAAAATTGCTTGAGCTGTGGCAAAAGCTAAAGCTCTGTCCACATGCTACAGTAAATTAAAGATGAGGTCTTAAATCAACAACATTAACATTAATCAGAAGAAAATGAAATTAAAAAAGACGGAATTTCAGGGAGTGAAGGTTGATCTAGCGCTGGGTACAGCTTATTGAGCAACGTAACAAGTAAAACAGCAGTTTGTGTTTGGCGGACATGATGCTATTTTGTTATTTGGAGATCATGGAAAGGCAGACCTTAAAATTTAAAAAAATAGAAACTAGTTATAACTATCACTTACTGTTCCTAAAATTCCACTGTATACCTGCATCTCAATCCACAAGATGGACATCTCACACAGACAACAGAAGAACACTTTTAGTCGATGAAAATGAATTAGTAGGGTTCTGTCATATCATGTCGCCCATAAATCCTACAAGTACCTTAGAATACCACAGATAAATGGCAACCTCGAAGAGGTAACAAGGACAACAGCAACTTACCTCCAAAATACCTCCAACGAGTAAGGCAAGTCTTAAGAAGTCAGCTCAATGGCAAGAACAAGGCACAGGCAATAAACAGCTACGCCCTGCCAGTGATCAGATACCCCGCGGGAATAATAAAGTGGCCAAAGGAAGAGATACATTACATTTACATTTAGTCATTTAGCAGACGCTTTTATCCAAAGCGACTTACATTCACCAGTGTTACATTTACATTTTTCTTTTTTTAGTTGACGCTTTCATTCAAAGCAACTTACATTAAGGTTCCATACACCAGTATTCCAGCCCACAGACATTAAGACACGAAAGCTCCTCACTATGCATGGAGGGTTCCATCCCAAATCCAGCACCCTGTGACTGTACGTTAGCCGTAAGGAAGGCGGCCATGGACTAGTGAGTGTGAGCCACTAGTGAGCCACTATCCAGGATGAAACACCCAAGATCCACAAGTACATCAAAGATAAGGCCCCAACAGATGACGTGCTCAGTGATTGTCTCAGGCAATTGTAAACAGAGGAAGAGGTGCTGAAGGAGGGACCATCATGGGAGGACAAACCCCTACATGGGATGTACCACTGGAACATAACTGAAGTGGCTGATATCAAGAAATCCTACCAATGGCTGAAGCGGGTCGGACTGAAAGACAGCACAGAGGCACTCATCATGGATGCACAGGAACAGGCCCTTAGCACCAGAGCAATAGAGGCCCGATCTACCGCACCAGACTAGAGCCAAGGTGTAGGCTGTGCAACGAGGCCCCTGAGACAATTCAGCACTCAACTGCACTTTAAGATGCTGGCAGGGAAAGCATACATGGAGCGCCATAACCAAGTGGCTGGCATAGTGTACAGGAACATCTGCACGGAGTTTGGACTGGAAATCCCGAGGTCAAAGTGGAAAACACCTCCAAAGGTGGTAGAGAATGACCGAGCCAAGATCCTGTGGGATTTCCAGAGTCAGACTGACAGAATGGTAATGGCGAACCAACCAGACATCGTGGTGGTGGACAAACAGCAGAGGAAAGCCGTTGTAGTTGACGTAGCTATACCAAATGATGGCAACATCAGGAAAAAGGAACACGAGAGACTAGAGAATTACCAAAGGCTCAGAGAAGAGCTGGAAAAGGCTTGTACGGTGAAGGCGACAGTGGTGCCTGTGGTCATCGGAGCACTCGGGGCACCAGATGTATGGTGTTCCAGAGAACTGTTGCAGCCACTCCTCCCGTTTGGGGGTCACTGCCCCAAGTGATCTGATGACCACTGTCGCCTTCACCCTCCAAGCTTTTTCCAACTCTTCTCTAAGCCCTTGGTATTTCTCTAGTTACTCATGTCATTTGGCTCTCATTTCTCTGTGCCTCCTTGAGCCTCCAGCCTTTATTTCCATGGTGGATACCGTTTCTCATGGCTCCCATGGATGCTCTTATAGCCAAGCATCTCGAGGATCACTGCTACTGAGGTGTATATCAGCTCATTGGTTTTAGTGATGGTTCTATGAGTCTTTCTGATGGTACTTCACTTAACCGTTGTAACTGGCGTCGGGGTTGCCTTGCATTCATTCTCGCCATAATCTTGTCTTGCAGGTCAGTCGCTGCCTCGTTCAGTGTGATTGCACTTGGGGCTTCGTACCCAATCTCTAGTTGGGGAGCTGCCGTTGGCTCTGAGCTCGACCTGGCTCCCCCATTCCGTAGCATTTGTGTTGTATCTCATCAATCTCAATCTGTGATAGCAGTTGGCGCTTGTCGGAACACTGAGCTATATATCTGTCAACACAAACCTGTTGTTTGCATCATTTCCTGCCTCAATAGATAAGGATGGACCTGTTTACTTCAGTCTCACGGTCTCTGTGGGGCAGTCGGTTTCCCTTGGGAGCACCAGAGTCATGCCAAAACTTTGCTTTTCCATACACTCAGAAAAAATGAATACTCTCAAGTCAGATTTCTAGATAGACATGCAGTCATTGACATTTGTTCATTTTTTTTTTTCTGCAATAAATTCATGATGCAGGTGTTGTATTTAGGGTACATTCCCTTTTTCATTGTCAATCAAGATACAAAGAGGCTAAATAATCCAACAGTTTAAAACAAAACAACATTGTCAAAGCTGGTCTTATTCTTGCGTTTCATTTTCCAAGAACAAATGCTAAAATTTGAGAACAACAACAAGCCTTGTGGACCTTCCTAAAATGTAAGAAACTAGTATATTAAATTTTGTCCTTGTGTTGGATATGTTGAATTGACTTGGGCCAGTTTCTGTTCTGCAAGATACAGGTCCATAAATATTGGGACATCGACACAATTCTAATATTTTTGGCTTTATACACCACCACAATGGATTTGAAATTAAACAAACAAGTGCTTCATGGTGGTTTCAAGTTCTGAAAAATACTTGATGCTGCTTTAAGTCCTGCTGTCAACTACACAGCACTTTTTTTTTTTTATTCAGTGGATTCATAAAATAACACCTGTTCCCTCAGATTTGTGGGCACTAGAGTCTAAGAAACAGATTGAAACCAACTGGAAACACTTTGTTTATTGCAAACTTTATGCAGTGGAGACAGTGATGCCATTGGTAGAAAGTTGATGTAAACTTTTATTTGTTACAGTCAGTGTAGAAAGAAAGAAAACAGGGTATGCATTTGCATGGATGGAAACTTTGTTATAATAATTTTAATTTCCTATGGCTTATAATTACTGGGTGCTTAGAGTTTTCTTCAGGTTGATGTAAAATCTGATCATGTCATGTCCTTCATGCTAATCCAAACATGAACATAGACATGACTAGACGTAGACATAACTTTGCCAGGGACTCCATCCTGTACCTGGGAGCTTGTGCTGGGGAGTGTGTGGAAGATACGCCTCCTACAGACTTTACTGCATGATATAAAATCTCATGTATTGTTTACTTTTTCAAGCAAACCTCATCCTGTACCACTGCCTACGTGTGTCTTTGTTTCATTCTTGCAAGAATTAAACCTGACCATTCAATTTTAAATTATACTCTGTCTACGTGTCTCCCTTGCCTGGATAATATAGATAAAGAATTCTTATAACAAACTTTGAATGTGCAACATTGCCACATCATATTTCTATTATATATTATATTATTTACAGCAAAAGATAAATCTCTCTCAATATGATAAACATAGTAGACGTAAAATGTTGGAAAAAGCAACATAGTTTAAACCAATCAGAAGTCAGTGTGGCTTTGCATATAAAGTGCGTAAGTAGGGACTGATCTACACAATCTGGCCTTGTGTCCAATTTGAATGTAGATATATTAAAATGTACAGTTTGGTCTAAATGTATGGTGCACCATAATGACTCAAAGTCAGAAATTATTCAGAAAATTACCTGAGGACTTAAATTAACACAGGTAACTTGCTTAGGAAATGCTATTATAACTTAAACAGGGATTACTTAATTTTTTTACACTTGCAATTAGTTTGACAGTATAATCTCCTAAAGCCTATTGTAACAGGAATCATCTGTGGAAAAAATTAGACATTAAGACATCATCTAGGCTTTATAATTAACAATTTATATACAATTTTAATTTAAATAGAGGAGAATGATCAGCTCACAATGGGATTTTCGCCAATCACAGCTAACCTGACTCCGCCAGATAGAACTGCTCATATGACAAAGTCTGTTTCAGAGAACCATCTGGGAAGACTCCCGTTGAAAGTGTTTGCAAAAGGGAGACGCCTTCTGCATTTGTCAGATAAAAAATCCGCCTCTTCCTGTTTGTGCTGCGACATCATTGGTCACAAGAGGCCGGTGAGCCCATTGTTCAAGCGATTGGCGGTCGGTGTTATTTTACAGCAAAACATCTCAACAAAGAAAAGAAAATAGAGAAAAGAGTGGCAAATTAAACATAGATAAATGTTGACAATGATTCGACGCAATGATTAACAAAGCAGAGCTAATTACAGGATCACTACGGTCTACAAAGGTAAACAGGTAAGTGCTACACTACAGTTAAATGTAATCTATTAGTATTTTGTGGTAAAAAATTGATCTGGTTTAACCTTTTTTAAATAAAAGAAGCAGAAAAGGTTACTACGCTGCTGTTGGGGGCAAGTGTGGGGCTGAGGGAGGGATAGAAAAATCTGGAATGTCTGGAATGGAATCAGGTAGTGCAGCTATAAAGAGAAAAAACTAAAAACTAGAAAACAATTAATGTAGCGTCAACAAAAGTCAACAGAAACCCACATACAGTAGTCTGCGTTCATATTTGGAAGCCCTCCTGTTTTGGGGAAGCATCTAGGAGTACTAAACACAAAAAAACAAACAGTAAGATTAACTGCTAATTAATGGTGCTGCCCATCACTTTAAATCTTCTGGAGCAACGGCAGAGGCAGACGCAATACAGGCCTCAGACTCAGGCTTAAGAAAACAAAGGGAAGACGAAGGGAGAAATGAAAGAAGAGAAATTAGCAAATGGAGAAAGACACAAAACACACAATCAACTACAAAGGCCTCCAGCAAAAACCACAACGGCGATAAGGAAGATGCTTTTATCGCGTCAAAACCACGCTTCTCTCGGAGTTGGACTGATGGGTTTGTGTTTTCCTTAATGGCTTTGGCTATACATATGAAGCATTGTTTGTCTATTTTATTTCTGTCCTTTCAGCTACTAAGTCCTAGTATCTTTAGCCGACTAATTAGAAAATCCTGTTAACATCTAACAAAGTACGAGGCAGCCAGAAAAAAAAATCCAATATTATATAGAGCTAAAACAGTTTCTGTATTTGTAAGCCGCCACATTGTGCATATGTTCTATTAAGACTGTATGTGTTTAAAAAATGTGTCTTCGGCTGATTACAAAGACTGGTTTTGTGTCCAAATAAAATGGAAGCAGATTTGAAATGTTGGTTTTTAAATAGTTGACTTTCCATGTTTTGACAGCTCAATTCAAACCATTGTATACTTTTGCACTTTTTTTTGGCCTTGGTCTTGATAGGACAGTAGATGGACAGGAAGCAGGGAGAGAAAGAGGAGTGACACTGGGCAATGACCAAAGCAGAAATCAAACCTGGGTCTCCCACGTATATGGTATATGATATATAAGGTGAGCTGCTAAGGTGGCATTCATACCCTAAAGCAGCTGTTGCATAAGCTGCTGTTTACAAAGGTACAGTCAGGTCCATAAATATTGGGACATTGACACAATTCTAATCTTTTTGGCTCTATACACCATCACAATGGATTTGAAATGAAACGAACAAGATGTGCTTTAACTTCAGACTTTTGGCTTTAATTTGAGGTGAACGGTGTAGGAATTAGAACAGTTTGTATATGTGCCTCCCACTTTTTAAGGGACCAAAAGTAATGGGACAATTGGCTCAGCTGTTCCATGGCCAGGTGTGTGTTATTCCTCATTATCCCAAGGAACAGATAAATTCATTCATTTCAAGTGTGCTATTTGCATTTGGAAACTGTTGCCGTCAATTCTCAATATGAGATCCAAAAAGCTGTCACTATCAGTGTAGTTAGCCATCATTAGGCTGAAAAAACAAAACAAACCCATCAGAGAGATAGCAAAAATTTTAGATGTGGCCAAATCAACTGTTTGGAACATCCTCAAAAAGAAAGAACCGGTGAGCTCAGCAACACCAAAAGACCCGGAAGACCACAGAAAATCACTGTGGTGGATGACCGAAGAATTCTTTCCCTGGTGAAGAAAACACCCTTCACAACAGTTGGCCTGATCAAGAACAGTGCAGATAGATAATGACCCAAAGCATACTCCAAAAGCAATTAAAGATTTTTTTAAAGGAAAGCCAATCACCTGACCTGAATCTGATTGAGCATGCATTTCACTTGCTGAAGACAAGACTGGAGGGAAAATGCCCCAAGAACAAGCAGGAACTGAAGACAGTTGCAGTAGAGGCCTGGCAGAGCATCACCAGAGATGAAACCCAGCATCTGGTGATGTCTATGTGTTCCAGACTTCAGGCTGTAATTGACAGCAAAGGATTTGCAACCAAGTATCAGGGTGCACGGCCGACTCAAACATTCTCAGCCGACTCCGGTCTATCTGTGAGGAGTCTGCATGTCCTCCACGTGTTACTGTGGGTTCTCTCCGGGTACTCCGGCTTCCTCCCACCGTCCAAAGACATGCATGTACAGGTAAGTTGGCAACTCTAAAGTGTCCCTAGTGAATGAATATGAGAGTGAATGGTTGTCTGTCACTGTCTATGTCTAAATGTCAGCCCTGCGACTAACTGGCCACTGTCCAGGGTATACCCCGCCTCAGGCCCAAAGTTGCTGGGATAGGCTCCAGTCACCCGCGACCCCTCATGGGACTAAGCGGTAGAAAATGAATGAATGAATGAATGAATATTGGAAAGTGAAAGTTTGATTTATGAATGTTAATCTGTCCCATTACTTTTGGTCCCTTAAAATGTGGGAGGCACAAATACAAACTGTTGTAATTCCTACAGCGTTCACCTGATTTGGATGTAAATACCCTCAAATTAAAGCTAAAAGTCTGCAGTTAAAGCACATCTTGTTTGTTTAATTTCAAATCCATTGTGGTGGTTTATAGAGCCAAAAATATTAGAATTGTGTCAATGTCCCAATATTTATGAACCTGACTGTATCTTGCAGAACAGAAACTGGCCAAAGTCAATTCAACATACTCAAACACAAGGACAAAAGTAACTATACTAGTTTCTTACATTTTAGGGAGTCAGTAATAAGACAATGTAGACAATAATGTTTTCAATTCACAAAGCAAGATCCACAAGATGCCAACTCTATCTATCACCAGAAAAAAGTCCACTGCAAACTTGTTGTTTTCCAATTTTAGCATTTGTTCTTCTTGGAAAATGAAACACAAGAATAAGACCAGCTTTGACAATGTTGTTTTGTTTTAAACTGTTGGATTATTTGGCCTCTTTATATCTTGATTGACAATGGAAAAAGGAATGTAAACTAAATACAACAACTGTATCATATACATATTGCAGAAAAAAAAAAATTGAACAAATCTGACGCAAAAGTACTCAAAAAATTTCAAGCTTTTGGATCCTAAAAAAGAATGTATTGAATTTCTGAGTGAATGGAAAAGCAAAGTTTTGGCATGACTCTGGTGCTCCCAAGGGAAACCGACTGCTCCACAGAGACCACGAGACTGAAGTAAACAGGTCCATCCTTATCTATTGAGGCAGGAAATGGCTTTTGACATGTTAGTGGCCGCACACTCCTGAACGGACTATTTTACCCGCTTGATTAATACTGGTGCAGCGGCGGAGTAGAAAGACATGGATAACAAGTACGGGAGTGGGCGAAAGAGGAGAAAACACTAGAGAGATGGATTTGGCGCTTATCTGCTGCTTGTAGCTTGTATGCACCTGCGCCCTGACAGCTTTTCAATTGACTGAGGGCACGCATCCCCTTTCGTTCTTATCTTGTATCTCCACACTCCTTCACTCATCTTCTCCCATCTCTGCGGCCCTATCACAGGCTGCAGCAGGAAGCTGTGAGCTTCCAAGTGCTGGTACTTTGACTCCACTTTGTCGATCAAAACTGATGAAGAGGCGTGTTGGACAATCCTCCCAGGGACATGCACTTTCAACACTACTTTGTTGAGGATTCATCAGTTAATGTAGACCATTTCACCTACAATGTCTTACATGGAGACAAAATTTGACTTTGTGATCATTATGCCCGGAGCGTCAGTTGATCTGGAATCTGGTGCCATTCACTGCGGCTTTATAGAACGCTTGAAGTTTTCATTCATACCAATTATTATAACTGATACTGAGTTTCTGATTTCTGTATTGCCAACATGTTCTTTTCCTTAAAGCCACCATATTGTGATATGTAACTTAATGATATGTAATATTGTGGATTTGTAGTTTATGTGGAAGTTGGTTGCAAATGCTGTGCAAAACTCTTCATTTCAAGTTTGTTCTCTTTATACTTTTGTTCTTTGTATTTGCGGTCACTTTGAAATAATCTGTTTAAAGTTTAATCCAGTAATGTAGCTTTACTGTTACCTCTTTGGCTGGTTAAACTATTCTCATTGCATTTGACAACCTGCAACAGTCATGTTCACAATAACTATTGGAAATGTACTATTAAATTTAATATACCATGTTTCTCTTTAAGCAGAGCTACCATGGCCAAATAGTCTACAGTAAAACTTTGGCTTGTCAGTGCTCCCAGCATTATCAGCGAGAGATCTGGGATCCTTTGACACAGGCAGAAAAGATCTGACAAAGCCGGGCTATTAACGCCACTTCCAGCCTTACTGTAGCAGACAGCTGGCCATGTTAAAAGCCTCAGAAACTGATGTGAGCTGTTTGATGTGGCACTGCCTGGTGTGTTTCCATACTCTCCATTTCTCTAACTTTAAAACGGATCAGAATTGAAAGGACAACAGCTACGATCACTTCAGAATTCACTGGCTATTGGGGTTGTCATGACTGTCCAAAGCCTTAATTTGATTAATTTCCTTCTTTTTCACGTTTCTACTGATAGATCATTAACAAATTATTTCTAAGTATAATCCATCTATGCGTCAAAAGAGTCTATTTCTTTCGAAAATTTGATGTTTTCGACCTATTTGTTGTGTTGTCTGCAGGAGGTTATCTCAAATAGCAAGGTTTTCTTTTTGGCATTTTATAAAGCTAAAGTCTATTTTCCATAATGTTTTTATCAAATAAAACCATGTGTTGGAGCGATTTTAGTTTGTACCTCTAGCTGCTGTGTGGCACTATACCTTTGTATTATGTCTGTACCAACAAATATATTAAGCACAGTTAGAACGCACCAGGTTCTGAGAGGAAGGTAATATTTTTTGACAATGTCAAATATATATATATATATATATATATAATATATATATATATATATATATATATATATATATATATATATATATATATATATATCTATCTATCTATCTATCTATCTATCTATCTATCTATCTATCTATCTATATATATATATATATATATATATATATATATATTTGTATATATAAAAACATTCTGTGCTGAAAAGGCAAATTGAAATTCCACATCCTTTTAAAGAACATGTGAACATCTGTGGCAGCCCAGCAGGAAAATCCTTTTAGCTCAATATGTAAAACCTTCATGCAAAAATGTGTTCTCCAAAAGAATCATAAATGTGCTTTTCCTCCGGAAGTGCTCAGTTTGGTTGCTGTTGGCAGTTGTTGGAACAAAAAGTCAAAGTTTTTCTACTTTACCTAATCAATATAGTTTGGCAAAAAATGCCACATCATTGTAAAGATTTTTTTTTTTTATTATTCAGGAAGTACAGGAAAGATAAAGGAAAAGCGAGTTACGGTGCTGAATCTATCATATCCCATTGAGCGTGACATTTTTGACTGCTGTAGGATGTAATATTTCTTTTTCCATTCTCTGGTGTTTTTTTCTCGCTGCTGTCTCTGCCTCTACACTTAGCACCGACAAAACGGCTGAGTGGCCTTGTGCTCTCTGGCTCTGTCCAACCTCGGGGCGCTGGCATCCTAGCCCTTTTTGCTCCAAGGATTAAACTGTGGATTAACACATCACACACACACACACACACATACCTTATTGTACAGTAGCTTTGTTCTGCTGTCTTGCACCGAGAGAAACTTTCACAAAGTTTAAAAGGCAAAGTTAGTCAGTTAGAGACACCCTTTTCCGAATAAAGAATGATTTTGTCAGTGTCTATCTTTTTCTAGCCACTCACACTTCTTGGCTATAGAATTATAGGCACATTTAGCTTGCAGCTAGTACGAGTACTTGCATTTCAGTACTCGCCGATACCGATACCGAGTACTTAATAAAAAAAACATGATTTAAATTTACAGGTAACAGCTTTAGTCATATAATTTAACAAAAAAACAAGGCACGGGGCAAACACTGCTTGTCCAAATATCCGTGGTGAAACTAAACGAAGAGGAGGCTTGCAGTAGGCTGTGGATGTGTTTTTTCACGGAGTCGTGTAGTTTAGGCAGCTCCGTGTCAGTCATGTAGCGGCGGCTTGGGACATCATATCTGGGCTCCAGAACATGGAGGAGACGCATGAATCCCACATTTTCTACCTCCGAAAGTGGCTGGTCACTCAATGCAATGTATTCGATGATTGCCTGTGTTATTTTCACAGCACGTGGATTGTCTCTGGACATTTTCTCTCGTCTTGCAAGAGTTTGCTGCAGTGTGGGTTGTGTTGGTTTAGAAGCGTGGGTAAACTCTTTATACTCGTCGTGTTGGGATTTTAGGTGCTTGATTAAATTACTTGTGTTAAATGCGCTACCTTTTGAGCCTCCTCTGGACAATTTAGCTGAGCACAATTTGCAGTGCGCCTTTGTTTTGTCTTCATTCACTTTGAAATAGTTCCACACGGCTGACATGTCGTCTTGCCGTTCTCCCGCTCTGAGCTGCAGCCGGGGCGGGGCCTGGGGGCGGGCACTCGGCGCCTGTGATTAACCCCTTACACGCCGCTCAAACATAGACATTTCTCAGACCGTGGTATCGTCCCCGGTATCGGGGGACTTTTAACGAGTAAGAGTACTTTCGAAAAGGTTGTATCGAGGCCGATACCAGTATCGGTATCGGTGCATCCCTACTTACTATGACAAAAGAAGGCAAGGGAGAAGGTTCTTAACCTTTAATATGATTCCCAGTACAGTGTACATTTTAGGACATCCTCAGGCACAGAGAAAAGGGATTTGGCCTCGGACTAAACAACATCAGACTCAAACACACTAATGTGATTGTTTTATAACAAGACAGATATGCATCACTTTTTACTTTATAGGACAATTCTTATATTAAATGACTGAACATAGGCTACCTACAGTGGCATGAAAAAGTATCTGAAGCCTTTGGAATTTCTCACATTTCTGCATAAATTCACCATCAAATGTGATCTGATCTTTGTCAAAATGACACAAATGAAAAAACAGTGTCTGCTTTAACTAAAACCACCCAAACATTTATAGGTTTCCATATTTTTTAATTGGATAACATGCAAACAATGACAGAAGGGGGAGGAATAAGTAACTGAACCATCACATTTAATATCTGGTTGCCCCCCCTTTGGCAGCAATAACTTCAACCAGACGTTTCCTGTAGTTGCAGATCAGCCTGGCACATCGATCAGGACCAAATCTTGGACCATTCCTCTTCACAAAACTGCTGCAGTTCAGTCAGATTCCTGGGATGTCTGGCATGAATTGCTGTCTTGAGGTCATGCCACAGCATCTCGGGGTTCAAGTCAGGACTTTGACGTGGCCACTCCAGAACGTGTATTTTGTTCTTCTGAAACCATTCTGAAGTTGAGTTAATTCTGTGTTTTGGGTCATTGTCCTGTTCCAGCATCCATACTCTTTTTAGCTTCAACTGTCTGACAGATGGTCTCAGCTTTTCCTGCAAAACATCCTGATAAACTTTTGAATTCATTTTTCCATTAATGATGTCCAGGCCCTGTGTCAGCAAAACAGCCCCAAACCATGATTCTCCCTCCACCATGCTTCACGGTGGGGATGAGGTGTTGATGTTGGTGAGCTATTCCATTTTTTCTTCACACATGATGTTGTGTGTTCCTCCCAAACAGTTCAACAAAATATTTTGCCAGATGTTCTGTGGACTGTCCAATTGTCTTTTTGCAAACATTACACGTGCAGCAATGTTTTTTTAGACAGCAGTGGCTTCCTCCGTGGAGTCCTCCCATGAACACCATTCTTGGCCAGTGTTTTACATATAGTCGATGTATGCACAGAGATATTGGACTGTGCCCGTGATTTCTGTAAGTCTTTAGCAGACACTCTAGGGTTCTTTTTTACCTCTCTTAGTATTCTGCACTGAACTCTTGTTGTCATTTTTGGTGGACGGCCACTCCTTGGGAGAGAAGCAACAGTGCCAAACTCTCTCCATTTGTAGACCATTTCTCTAACTGTGGATTGATGAACATCCAGACTTTTAGAGATGGTTTTATAACCTTTCCCGGCTTTATACAAATCAACAATTCTTGATTGCAGGTCTTCAGAGAGATCTTTTGAGCGAGCCATGGTGCACATAAGACAATGCTTCTCATCAAAACACAATTCTTATCAGGTGTGTGTTTTTTAGTGAGCAGGGCAGCTTTAAGCCACTCCTCAGTGATTGGAAACACTCCTGACTTAAATTGTTTGGTAAAAATTGGTATTAATTGCTCTCAAAGTCTCCTTAGGCCGAAGGTTCAGTTACTTATTCCTTCCCCTTCTGTCATTGTTTGCATGTTATCCTCATTAAAAATATGAAAACCTATAAATGTTTGGGTGGTTTTAGTTAAAGCAGGCACTGTTTTTTCATTTGTGTCATTTTGACAAAGATCAGATCACATTTGAAGGTGATCTGATCTTTGTCAGAAATGTGAGATTACTTTTGGTCATTTAAAAAGTGAGAGGCACATATACAAACTGTTGCAAGTCCTAAACTGTTCACCTGATTTGGATGTAAATACCAGAGATGGGGACTTGAGACTTGGTGACTTGGACTCGAGTCGACTCGAGTCGCTATTTTTATGACTTGGGACTTGACTTGACAAAAAATAAAATACTTGAGACTTGACTTGGAAGTTAAAGACTTGGGACTTGACTTGACTTGAGACACGATGACTTGAATGACTTGAGTGTTAATCACATCATGTTTTCAGTTTTAATTAAAATATATAAATTATTTTAAAAATAAAGTTGATCCAGCTGGAGCGCAGGCTGAGAATAGCGTTGTCATGACTGGATCACGACACTATCATCAGTCATGCCCTCTCTTACCTTACGCACACCACACCCACTTAGATCAGAGTCACATCAACATGTCAGCCGGAGGGGTACCAAGGGTCATCGCTTTCGGCTTCAACAATCATTCCCAAGATGGCAAAAAACGAACAGCAAGACAAGCAACATTCAAATTACAGACAGCCAGACGACAGCCTACTTTCGTCCATCATTTGAAGAGCCATTCTGCCCAGTAAGTGCTTGTCAATGTGTTAATGTCTCTGGTTAGTTGGTAGTTAGCTAATGTAATAATAGCTAATGTAGCCACTAGCCATTAACCATCATATCGTGTTGGGGACAAATGTGGGCAAAATAATTTTGATTTATTTTTTAAAAATACTTCCATTGAGTGGTACGAGAATTAGCTTCTTTTCTTAATTTTGCCACCTGAACACACACACAGAAAAATGACTCGGTTCTACAATGGTAAAGGGTTAGCGATGGCTCAGACAGGCCTTCATTGACATCAATGTTATTTTCTCTCTCAAAATCCATAAAAGGCACTGAAGACGTTGTTACAAAGCCCATCTCCCTTCAGATTAAGATTAAGATTAAGATTACTTTATTCGTCACATACCAAATTACATACAGCATATATAACCATATATAACCATAACCAGCAGTGAAATGTGAGAGGGCTATTACATTTTACACATAGAAGACACACTAAGGTTGCAGACCACACCGGTGCGTTGCCGGACAGCGCCCCAACAGGCAAGGTGGGTTAAGTGTCTTGCCCAAGGACACAACGACAGTATGAACTGTGGGGCGAGCGGGAATCGAACCTACTACCTTCCGGTTGAAGGACGGCCGCTCTACCACTGAGCTACTGCCGCCACTTCAGTGGTTCTACAAACATTTTATGAAGCGACGAGAATAGTTTTTGTGCGCAAAATAAATAAATAACCACATTTTTTGGCATCTTTGACTTTGTACAGTCTCACCTAACACATATATTTTTTTAATTACAATTTTAACTTGTGATAGTCAACAATTTATGAGGTCAAATTTGTTTTATGCAGTGGCCAATATGCATTGAGTATAACCATCTAGTGGCTTTTGATATTACTGCTTTTTTGTTAATTTAATTCCAATAAGACACAAGATGCCAACAAAGTCACTTTATCTTTAGGTTTTAGCTCTCTGAACATAGTGGAATGATATTTTAATGTAGTTAAAGAAATATTAAACATAAAAATAAGCATAATTGACATAGTGAGTGAGTGAGTGTGAGTGAGAGTGTAAGTGTGTCTGTGTGTGTGTGAGAGTGTAAGAGAGTGTGTGTGTGTGAGAGAGAGTGTGTGTAAGTGAGAGTGTAAGAGAGTGTGTGTGAGTGAGAGTGTAAGAGAGTGTGTGTGTGTGTGTGTGTGTGAGTGAGAGTGTAAGAGAGTGTGTGTGTGAGTGAGAGTGTAACAGAGTGTGTGTGAGTGAGAGTGTAAGAGAGTGTGTGTGTGTGTGTGTGTATGTGTGTGTGTGAGTGAGAGTGTAAGAGAGTGTGTGTGTGTGTGTGTGTGTGTGTGTGTGTGTGTGTGTGTGTGTGAGTGTAAGAGAGTGTGTGTGTGTGTGTGTGTGTGTGAGAGTGTAAGAGAGTGTGTGTGTGTGTGTGTGTGTGTGTGTGTGTGTGTGTGTGTGTGTGAGTGAGTGAGTGAGTGAGTGAGTCAGAGTATAAGAGAGTGAGTGAGTGAGTGAGTGAGTGTGTGTGTGTGTGTGTGTGTGTGTGTGTAAGTATGTGTGTGTGTGTGTGTGTGTGTGTGTGTGAGTGTATAAGTGTGTGTGAGTGAGTGAGTGAAAGTGTAAGAGTGTGCGTGTGTGTGTGTGTGTGAGTGGTGAGTGAGTGAGTGAGTGAGAGAGAGAGAGAGTGTAAGAGAGAGTGTGTGTGTGCGTGTGTGTGTGGTGAGTGAGTGAGTGAGTGAGTGAGTGAGTGAGTGAGTGAGTGAGTGAGTGAGTGAGTGAGTGAGTGAGTGAGTGAGTGAGAGAGAGAGAGAAAGGAGAAATGTAACAAAGTTTAATGTACGTAAACTGTATTTGAGAGAGAGAGAGGGAGTTGTTCAGAGAGGAGTCTGTTGGATGTTAAGAAAGACTTCTAAAGAGAAGCTTTTTGGATCTCTTTAGAAGTCTTTCTGGGCTCTTTTGTTACCATCCGGATGATGCGTCTCTTTGATTTGTCATCAATTTTCCTTCTGCGGCCACGTCCAGGGAGGTTGGCTACAGTCCCATGGATCTTAAATTTCTGAATAATATGTGCAACTGTAGTCCATCAACAGATGCTTAGAGGACATCAAATTGTGGCTGTCCCAGAATTTCCTCTGTTTGAATGAGGATAAAACTGAATGGATTGTGTTTGGCACATCCAACCTGCCCAGTGTCTCAGCTCCTGGTCTTTTTGCTTTGGCCCCCCATCTCAACCATGTTGTCAAAAATCTGGGGGTAAAACTAGACAGCAGTCTAAAATTTGACGAACAAATAGATTCGGTGGTTAGGGCTAGGGGTGTGCCGGTTTCAGAATTGGTGATGACGGTTATGACGTGAGTCAAATGTGACGGTTCATAACATAACCGTCGGGCGGGCGCTTCCATGTCACGGTTATCATTGTCTGCTATATTTGCTTTTTATTTATTAAAATACATGCAATTGGTTGATGAAACATTTATTAAAATTAAGATCAAATTTGTACAAAACAGAATTCGTTTTTAAGAAAGGTTTTCTACAAAGCAAAATTTAATGAATCGGTAAATATCATGTCTGACGATTTACAAAACTTCATTAAGTAGTAAAAACCATGTCTCCCGATATATTGTGCATATTATGATCCTATCTAAAAAATGAAAATAATTTTTGATAAAAAATGTTTGTAAAAAATATTTTAATGACACGGTTTTGGCGGTTATAGAGTTCTGATGACGGTGTTCAACTATAACCGCCGATCACACGGTTATATACTAACCGTCACACCCCTAGTTAGGGCAAGCTTTTTTCAGCTTCGCCTCCTTTCAAAAGTTAAACCCTTTGTAAGTCGTGCTGACCTGGAGAAGGCCATCCATGCTTTTATTAGCTCCCGCATAGACTACTGCAATGCGCTCTATGTGGGAGTTAACCAAACTGGACTTCACCGTTTGCAGCTTGTGCTTTTAAAGAAGGACGAGACCAACGTGTTAGTCTCTACAGTCGCGGTGTTGGTACAGTGTAATTTGCTGCTAGCATGCAGCCTAACATCTGCCTCCCCTCCGTGAGAAACACCAAACTCTTTCCTACACACAAGCAGAACGCTTTACTTTCATCGCTAAAGGCTGTAGCAATCTATGGATACTTCCCCACCCACTCCTCCCGGTACCTGCAGAGGCATTTTTGCTTTTTAGCAGCATGTTGGGGTTCCGGTACACCAGCCATGTCAACGGAATGAATGAAAATGAGCTTATCATTATCTAAATTTGCGCCTAGCCGCATAAGTTTTTTTTTTTTTTTTTTTAAACTTAAAGTGCTGCAGCCAATGAGAAGCCGGTGGCAGGGGATGGTTGCAGGACGGCTCAACCTCCACAGACATTTTTTATTCAATTCAATTTATTAAATAATAATTATTTTTAATGTTTATCAGACAATAACTTCTCAAGCTTTTGCTTTTGTATAATTTTCGGGACAATTAGGGCCAGATTCAGGATTCGGGACAACAGTTTTCGGGAGTGTCCCGAATTTTTCGGGAGTGTCCCGAATTTTTCAAGATGTCTGGTCACCCTAATCAGCAATTATCTTGAACCGTGTCACATCTTTGTTACGCTGCATTCAGTTGCAAAAAGGTCACGGCAGCTGAGTGAGTAGTTTTTTCCAACCGCCAAAAAGTTCTGATATTGTTAATAAAAGTGAAAAAAGAGGATATGATGCAGTGGAGGGTGAAGGAGGACAAACGGGAAACACTGACAGCTGTTACAGAACAAACAAGCAGCAAAAAGGAGGTGAAGAAGAGGGAGTATCGTGTTCAGTGGGAACAGGAGTTTACATGGCTGAGGTGGGAAGAAGGAACAATGTTCTGCGACATCTGTAGAAAAGCTAACACAAGTTACAGACTTGTCACTTCTGATATATACATCCTTTTTTTTTCATATGGTTTTTATTTATATTTAGTTAGCACAAATTTAATACAATATAAAATATGTAGTCAGTTTTAAACCATGTAAGCAAATGTACACTGTAGGGCTGAAACGATCCCTCGAGTAACTCGAGTAACTCGATTACAAAAAATGATCGAGGCAAATTCCAATGCCTCGAAGCCTCTTAATTAATTTATTTTAAAGCTCACGTCAGTTTGTTTCGCAATAATTTTTTTTATGTGACACAACGCGTTTACGTCACCCACAAAGCGGAAGGAACGCAAGGAGTCAGCGGTGTTTTGATTTGAGGGTACGGGCGCGAGCTGCAAAATGGAAGGGAGCGATAACAATGGCAATGAGCAAAGAGAAGCAACAAACTGGAGAAAACGACTCAAACTGTCCAAGGTTTGGGTTTCATATTAAAACGTCAAGAGAATATCGTGGCGTGTGTCCATTGCAAGATCGAGCTAGCATACCACAACAGCACAAGGTCCATCCTGCAGCAGCAGCAACTGAAAACATCCACTCTACTAATAGAGACCAGTGGGCCGTCACCCAGGACAAGGTAAATTCAATGCAGCATTAAATAAATGTGATTGCTAGTCAAGATGAAGGCAGTTAAATCAAGTATGTTAACTATGTAATGGACAACCCACGACGGGCAGTACAATTATGTGAAAATATACCGCACGCGGATGCGGAGGGGCCGTTACACCACCCGATTATTTAACGGTAGTTTATACCACGTCTACCAAAGGACTTAATTTACTGCCAACATGCATGTTGGTTATATCATTTACAGTTTTTAAATATACATTTAAATTTATTTTACACACTCAAAGCATTATCACATGATTGTATATCAAACATTGCATCTTGCTAGTTATCGCATATCACATTTTTCTTCAATATCGAGCAGCCATAATACAAATTATTCTAGTATTCACAAGTATTTAGTTTGAATGCCATCAATAGGATTTATAAATGCACAGCCATGAACTTGCTGTATAATAATGATATTATAACTTACTTAGTAATAAATATCAATTATTTTTTCACCTCTTTTTCAGTAAATCATCACAGCTTCGTATGAACAGATATGTGCGGACAGCTACTTCATGTTCCACTGAGAAAGCAGCTGAGTTTTCAGAGAGAATTCCAAGAAGAAGACTTATGTTCAGAACTTTTAGTTAACTTTTAGTTCTGAAGGTTAAGTTGCATGACTTAAAGGCAGTGTTTTTAAATTATTATTATTAATTTAATGTATGCCTTAGTTTTGATACTTTAAAAAGTAATTTGAAAGTAATTAATTTTATTTGTTTTTGCATCTCAGAAAATGCTTTATTTAAAACCCCAAATGAATGGCACTTAAATGCACTTTATTTTCATTGTTCACTGTTCACTACAAGTACAGAAAGAGAAACAATTGGTAATAACTAAATGTTTATTTTTGATGTAAGCATTGCATTCTATGCATTTAAAAAAATAACAATTTTATTTTTCTAAACAAAATAGGAAACTTAGTTGTTCTTTTTAAGAGACCTAAGGGTCTTATTTTCTCTTTCATATTTAACATTGCACTTTAAGTAAAAATACAATTTATCTGATTACTCGATTAATCGATTAAATTTTCGGTAGAATACTCTTTTACTAAAATATTCGATAGCTACAGCCCTAGTACACTGCAAATAATTCAGCTTGATTAAACGTCTGGGGATTCGCTTACAACCTCAATTTTGTTTATTCCATGGCCATTCATTCTTTACAAAGGCAACCGTTAATGGATTGTTTTGGAGATAACTTCACTTACTATGTCACTGCACAGCCTCATTACTGCTGTAATGCCAACTTTAACACTATGTCTCGCTCTGGTCTCTGCTGTGAATTGTAACGAGTGTTTTAACAGACTGCGGCACCAATAATTACCTATCTTTTCCCCGACTGTGGCTCATTATGAGTCAACAGTGAGAGGCCAAGATTGGGAAAATGGGTATTGTTAAAGTCTGCTTAATTAAAGGAGCCAATTAAAACACTTATCACATTAGTCGGGGGTTTGCTCTGGAGAATATATGCATGTTAACTGGTAAAAAATGAGGAGAAGAGCAGATGACTATATATGGGTGCTTATTAGTTTGTGGATTTGTGACTTAGGGGCTGGGCCCTGCAGGCAACGGGGAAAACATGTTACTACTTTCAAAAACTGCAAATGAGATGAGATGAGTGTATTTCTCACCTCACGTTTTCTTCAGTCTTGGAGGCAGCTTGGTGGAACTGGTCTTTGCTCTGTTCGTACTCTTCCCGATTCTAAAATTGGGCACAGAAACAGAAGAAAAATCAACATAAGGATCTCCTTTTTATGCTTTCATGTTGGCATAGTTAGATAATACATAATTCATGTGGAGGCTGTAAAATGTTTGCATTCATCGTGATGTCTTTATTCTGTTAAAAGGAATGAAAAAAAGTGTTGCATGATCTAATGATTTCAATCAGAAATTGGGGGACTAGGGAAAAAGTAAAGTAAAATGTCTCCAAATAATTTAACAATAAACTTGAAGATATCATAATTATGCTGCTAAAATCAAAAGCAAAACATTCATGCATTTTTTCATATTATCTTCATCTATTGTTAGAATAAAGCTTATTGCGACTCATTGAGAACATCATGGGTAAACCAGGGACAATCGCAAGCTAACATTTCAGGTAAATATTGTCAAAAGGGGATTCTACTCAGTTTCAGTAGTATACAGTAATACAGTTAGTAAATAGTGCAGCTAAACACAGCAGTCTGTTGATTAGAGGGTAGAGAATCTGTACTCAAAAATGACTAAAATAAAAGATTGGTAGGTTGCCTGTTTTGAGATGTAAATTTAAAACATTGAATTTGTTGTCTGCAAGACCATAACAACCTGTGACAGGTAAATCATAAAATATAGAAAAATGGTGCAGCTCTGCATTTAAAATTTAGAAAGACGGAAATAAACCAGAAACAACTGTCTTCTAAAATGTATTGGGACAGATTTTCTCACATTTTTATTGTTATTAATGGCAACACGCCTATCATTTTAGACTTTAAATACACCTAATAACTCACATAGACACACAACTTGCTTGCGTGACATTATTTTTGGAGCTAACTGTTCTACACACACTCATTTGTGCTTTTAAAAAGAACAGCTATAGAGAAATACCTTAATTTCTCACGTCACTGAGAGATTAAAGTGATGTACGAGCATGATGGGACACAACCAATCAGAAAGTCCACAGCAGCTACAGCAGACACCTGGCCACAGCAGCTACAGCAGCTACTGTAACAGTTGAAAATATGTTGTTCACTTATTTCACTGCTAGATGGCGCCGGGGTACTTGAAATACATGTGAGACAGTGTATTTTGCTCATATCCTTTTGTAAATTTAGATTTATTTTCCTATTTATTTTATATTTACAAGACCATATGAGTCATAATATTTATGGTGAACAAATATTGAAAATCTTAGTTTCTTAGTTTTTTTTTTTGTGTACTTTAAGGTCACAACTTCCTGTTTTTCCGGTTAAAACAAAGCTAAAGTTACGTCGAACCAGCACATGCAAATAAAGAACGAAGTAAAGTTTCAAGTTTCAGTTCACCGGTTTGTTTACTGGCAGGCCAAAGTGGTATGTTTAATGTGTTAATCTGTAATTTTGTGTTTATCTGCATCATGAAACATGATATATGTTATATTATGTTATATTTTGCTTGCTAGTTCTACGGTGTGAACTGTAAAAATTTAAGTGCAAACCACAGTAAACATTAGTAAGAAAGGAACTCGTGTCTTTCGTGTCTGTGGACAAGCCGGCACAGTAGAACACTAAGCTGCTCTGAAGAAGGCAACGAGACGGTCGGGACCGCAGCTACAAGCTACTAGCAAAATGCAGCATGTGCAAGAGAAGTAACACATGCTACAGTAAATCATTACACAAGTCCAGATAAAGTTAGCAAGTAAAAACTAAGCAAGCTAGCACTTATAAACTGCATATAAAATCCAGAAGATATAGCTTAAAGAACAAATAAGTCAATTCATAATCTGCACAAGAAAATTTAAAGCTGCAATTTATAGTGAAAATGGCAGATGAAGATAAGGGCACAATACAACCCACCGAAGACAGCGCAGATCTTGATGCTCATGATGATGATAATGTGGAGCACACAAACAAAGCACCTCAACAGTCCTCAGTATCAACTGATAAAACATATTCAGAAGATCTTCGCAAAAGCCCATGCACACTCACTGAAAAGGGTAAATCTCTACAAGAAGCTAAGTTAAGTGAGTTAAAAGATTTTGATCGTCTTTACAAGAAATGGAAGTACCATATAAACTATTTCAGAAGGTTTATGAAAAGTAAAGACATGGAAATAATTGCTGAAGCTGTGTGTACAATAGATGCATTTGAGACAGACACCTGTAAAACATATGTTGAGATAAAAAAGATCGAAAGTCCTCACATTGAAATAAAAAGGAAATGTGATGTGTACTGCGCTATTAGTCATGCTGCCAGCTAAGGCACAGTGTCTTCTAGAACAAGATGGCAATCCAGAAGATATCCCCTGGCCAGATCCGGAGTCAGTGTTTGAAAGCAGTGCAAGCAGTGTATCTTCAGGGACAACTTGCAAATCAAAGGCCATGTCTAATGTGTCTAAGCGGTCATCTTTAGACACAATTCAACAAAGGCAAGAAGCTGCAGCTGAGGTAGCAGCCTCAGAAGAAGTCATTAAAATAATGAAAACACAACATCAACGTGAGGAAGAAATCAGAGAACTTGAAGTAGAGGATGCAAGGAAAAGAGCACAATTCCTAAAAGAGCACAAACATAAAAACAAAGTTGGAGGAAAAGAGAAAAGAAGTATAACTACTAAAGGAGAAGCAAAAGCATAACACAGCACAAGCAAAGGTGTATTCTGAAAGTATCAACAGTGAGAATAAGGACAAGTCTGTTTTAAACTCACAAATTAAGAAAGACAGTTCCCTCTTACCATCAAGTTTTCCAAATGTTTATACTAAACTATTCTTTCCCTCTGAAGTTATAGCTCCTACAAGCTACCAAGCTCCCTTTCAAGCGTCTGTGGCTCAATCCGCAGCTCCATCTAAGGAACAAGATGCCGCTATTGATCTGGTGAAAACACTTGCTGAAGCTATAACTGCTAACAGAATTCCAATTCCAGAGTCTGCAGTCTTTACAGGTGATCCACTGCAGTATAAGGATTGGAAGCTGTCCTTTCAGACATTAGTTAACCGTAAAATCTGCCAATAAGAAAAGCTATTCTTTTTGAGAAAGTATGTTGGAGGTTCAGCAAAGAAAGCTATTGAAGGTCACTTTTTAGTTGGAACAGATTCAGCATATCTTGCAGCCTGGGAAATACTGGAAGATAGATTTGGAAATCCCTTTGTAATAGGCAAGTCATATCGTGATAAGACTGCCTTGAGTCCGGCCACAACTCCAAGAATTGTAATTCCAAAAGTGTATGTGATAAATGCCAAAAGGCACACCCAACATGTCTACATCAAGACAAAGAACAAAACCCAAAAATAAATCAAGAACATCCAAAGAGTAGTCAAGAGACAGTAAATGTGTCCAATTCATAAGAACCAAAGTCCAAACATGTCACATCACATTTACATTTAGTCATTTAGCAGACGCTTTTATCCAAAGCGACTTACAAGTGAGAAAAACAATAGAAGCAATTTTAACAACACAAGGTAGCAAAAAGCATAAGTGCACAAAAATCTAGTCAGTTTAAACCCAGAACAGTATACAAAGCTATGGATAAGAGAATAAAAAAAAAAAAAAGGAATCGATAGAAAGGAAGTAGAATTCAGTGTTTGTCAGTCAGGTGTTGACAGAAAAGATGTGTTTTCAGGCGTTTTTTAAAGATGGCTACAGAATCTGCTGATCTTGTAGCAGCAGGTAGATCATTCAACCAATGTGGAACAGATCCAGAGATGGTACGTGAGAGTGATTTTTTACCTTTTTGGGATAGTACCACCAGACGTTGTTCATTTGCAGAGCGCAGGGATCTGGTAGGAACGTAGGTCTGTATTAGCGAGTGAAGATATGAGGGTGCAGAACCAGTGGTGGTACCACTTGTAGCCAGTGTAACCTAATGAAGTGAGGAGTTACATATGCTCTCTTTGGTTCTTTAAAGACCACTCTTGCCGCTGCATTCTGGATCAGCTGCAGAGGTTTGGTTGTGCAGGCAGGGAGTCCAGCCAGTAGAGCATTGCAATAATGCAGTTTGGACAAGACAAGAGCCTGGACTAGAATTTGCGTAGAGTGCTCTGATAGGAAAGGTCTAATTTTCCTAATGTTGTAGAGGATGAATCTACTACCTGCCCACTGGATCCCATCCACACACATCTCCTTCAGGCCATCTCTCCATCTGTCGTGCCTGCTCTCACCCACATCATCAACTCATCTCTCTCCACTGGGTAATTCCCCACAGCTTTCAAAGAGGCCCGCATCACACCACTATTGAAGAAACCCACTCTTAATCCTACACTGCTAGAAAACTACAGACCGGTTTCCCTCCTTCCCTTTATTGCCAAAGCTCTGGAGCGAGTTGTGTTTACTCAGCTCTTATCCTTTCTCGCAAGGAACAACCTCTAGGACCAGAACCAGTCTGGGTTCAAGAGCGGACATTCCACCGAAACTGCCCTGCTCTCAGTCATCAAAGCCGTGAGACTGGCAAAGACAACATCCAAGTCATCTGTACTCATCCTACTGGATCTGTCTGCTGCTTTTGACACTGTTAATCATCACATCCTCCTGTCTTCTCTCAGGGCGATGGGTGTCTCTGGAATGGCGTTGCAATGGTTCAAGTCTTACCTCTCGGATAGGTCATTCAGAGTATCCTGGAGAAACAAGGTCTCCGAGTCCCAATATCTCAATACAGGGGTGCCACAGGGCTCAGTGCTTGGAGCGCTACTCTTTTCCATATACATGACATTCCTTGGCTCTGTCATCCAGCAGCATGGCTTTTCCTATCACTGCTATGCAGATGACACTCAACTCCACCTGTCATTTCAACCTGACGATCCGACAGTCTCTGCTCGCGTCTCGGGCATGTCTGAGTGACATCTCCTTGCAACCTGAACCTTGCAAAAACAGAACTGCTTGTGATTCCGGCCAACCCAGGGACCTGCCATAACCTCTCCATTCAACTAGGCCCATCAACCATTACACCGTCCAGCACTGCCAGAAATCTGGGAGTGGTAATTGATGATCAGCTAAACTTCACAAGTCATGTCGCTAGCACCACCCGGTCCTGTAGAAAATTAGACCTTTCCTATCAGAGCACTCTACGCAAATTCTAGTTCAGGCTCTTGTCTTGTCCAAACTGTATAATTGCAATGCTCTACTGGCTGGACTCCCTGCCTGCACAAACAAAACCTCTGCAGCTGATCCAGAATGCAGCGGCAAAAGTGGTCTTTAATGAACAAAAGAGAGCGCACGTAACTTCTCTATTCATTAGGTTACACTGGCCCCCGGTTGACGCCCGCATCAAGTTCAAAGCTATGCTCTTGGCCTACAAGACCACCACTGGTTCTGCATCCTCATATCTTCACTCACTAATACAGACCTACGTTCCAACCAGAACGCTCTGCAAATGAACAATGTCTGGTGGTACCGTTCCAAAAAGGTAAAAAAAAAAAATCACTCTCGCGTACCATCTCTGGATCTGTTCCACATTGGTGGAATGATCTACCTGATCTACAAGATCAGCAGATTCTGTAGCCATCTGTAAAAAACGCCTGAAAACACATCTCTTCCGTCAACACCTGACTGACAGACACTGAGTTCTACTTCCTTTCTATCGATTCCTTTCTTCTTCAAAAAAAAAAAAAAAAATCTCTTATCCTTAGCTTTGCTGTGCTGGATTTAAACTCACTAGTTTTTTGTGCACTTATGCTTTTTGTACCTTGTGTTGTTAAAATTGCTTCCATTGTTTTCCTCACTTGTAAGTTGCTTTGGATAAAAGCGTCTGCTAAATGACTAAATGTAAATGTAAAGAAGTGATTACACCAGCGGAGATAATCAAGTTGCTTGAAATAGACTTTGTGGAAAGGACCTTTGAAGAAGAATCAATGTCACAAGAAGACTTTATGTTTCTGTCTAAAGTAAAGGAAGGCATAAAGCTGAAAGAGGACGGCCATTTTGAAATGCCATTACCCTTTAAAGAAAAAAGACCTAACTTGCCCGACAACAAACTTTGTGTAGAACACAGGCTTAAGTGCCTGGAAAGACGCTTAAGAAAAGATGAGCGCTACTACAAAGAGTACATGGCATTCATGCAAGATATAATAACAAAAGGCGATGCTGAGAAAGGGCCAGAGGATGAGATAAACAAGCTACCAGCCTGGTATATTCTTCACCATGGCATAGATCCTCCTCAGAAGCCAAATAAGATCCGAGTCGTTTTTGACGGCTAGCAAGATTACGACGTGTTAAGAATGCAAAGGGAACCCAAGGGAAATGTCCAATGAAAGTAGTACGCTGGAAGAAAGAAAAGAAGCAGAGGAGTTTATTTAGAGGAAACATTCAGTGAGGAAATCAAGTCTCTAAAGGAAAAGGAAGAAGTCAAAGTTTCTCACTCTAAGCTTCATCAGTTAAGTCCATTCCTCGATGAGCGGAATATACTAGTGTTGTCAAAAATATCGATATTTCGATAAACATCGATACTGAAATATCTCAAACGATACGATACTCATTTCCCGAATTTTCGATACCAGCTGAGCTTTGGATTTTACTTGAAAATACAAGAGTTTTTTTTTTTTTTATTACTTGTACTGTTGGCTTCTGAATGTATGACAATCTGAGAGGCCTTTGAACAACCTCAGGGGTTTTCAAAAGGCGGACCGCGATCTGAACCACAAGACATTATTCATAATTACAAGCGCATTGTGTAAAACATATTTTTGAACCGGCACTTCTAGGACAGCTATGTCTACATGCGCGGGTCCTCAGGTTACTATGATTACGGACAGAGCAGCGAGAAATTTCCACATGTTTAGCATAGACGGGGATCTTTGTCATATTTGTTTAACAAATATGTTTTGGCTGGAATTTATGATTTTGTATTTAAAATGTTCTCACACAAGGAGTATTAGGCATTATATACAGGATTCCAGGCTGTTGTCAATAAACCACCAGGTCTTGAGCTTTAGCCTCTTTTAATTTTGTAGTATTTTTCTTTTGTCTGTGAGCTGTGTTTGGTGAAAACTAAACACTCAAACATCCTCCTCATGGAAACAAAGGATAAAATACAGAAAACAGTGGATTATCAACATTCATCTCCATATTGTTTAAGAGGCTGTAGGTGTGGAATAAATGAGACTAGGGATGCACCGATAACGATACCGGTATCTGGTATCGGCCTCGAGGATACCACGGTCTGAGAAATGTCTATGTTTGAGCGGCGTGTAAGGGGTTTCACAGGCGCCGAGTGCCCGCCCCCAGGCCCCGGCTGCAGCTCAGAGCGGGGAGAACGAAGGCAAGACGAGACATGTCAGCCATGTGGAACTATTTCAAAGTGAATGAAGACGACAAAACAAAGACAGACTGCAAATTGTGCTCAGCTAAATTGTCCAGAGGAGGCTCACAAGGTAGCGCATTTAACACAAGTAATTTAATCAAGCACCTAAAATCCCAACACGACAACGAGTATAAAGAGTTTACCCACGCTTCTAAACCAACACAACCCACACTGCAGTATAGACTTTACTTTAAAGAATTACATTCAAACACATATCCTTTTATTAAAATTTTTCCGGACCCCTCACGGTGAGGAAAGTTAACTAAGGTCCAAGTGGACCTTGGCTTATTTTAATTGAAGACCCCTGCACTACCTCAAGACATTTTTGTTAATGTAAAATATACCTCATTGCCATGTTCTATCTAGACATGTTATATTTATCTTTAAAAAAAATAATAATATTGTGACAGTTGTTTTCCCTTCGGTATTGAAAATAGTGTTGAATATTGATATTTTTGAAGGTATTGTATCGAAGTTAGAAATTCCAGTATCGTGACAACACTAGAATATACTGAGGGTGATTGGAAGACTGAGAAGAGCGTCACTCCATCCATATGTCAAACATCCAGCCATACTTCTAAAAGAACATCATGTGTCACGTCTACTCATAGGATACAATTTGCACGAGCTCACTATCATGAAAGGATTCATCATCAGGGACGGGGGATGACAGTCAATGAAATACGCGCCAATGGCATTTGGATTGTTGGTTGCAGTAGTCAAGTGTCATCATTCATATACAAGTGTGTCAAATGCAAAGTGTACAGAAAAGGTGGTCAAGAACAGAAGATGTCCGACCTGCCATCTGAAAGAATGGAAGCTACCCCCACCATTTACATACAGCGGTATGGATTGCTTCGGACCGTTCTACACTCACCTAAAGGATTATTAGGAACACCAGTTCAATTCCTCATTAATGCAAGAATCTAATCAACCAATCACATGGCAGTTCCTTCAGTGCATTTAGGGGTCTGGTCCTGGTCAAGTTGTTGTTGTTGGTGCCAGACGGGCCGGTCTGAGCCTTTCACAATCTGCTCAGTTACTTGGATTTTCACGCACAACCATTTCTAGGGTTTACAAAGAATGGTGTGAAAAGGGAAAAACATCCAGTATGCGCCAGTCCTGTGGGCAAAAATGCCTTGTTGATGCTAGAGTTCAGAGGAGAATGGGCCGACTGATTCAAGCTGATAGAAGAGCAACTTTGACTGAAATAACCACTCGTTACAACCGAGGTATGCAGCAAAGCATTTGCTGCATACCTCTTGAAGCCACAACACGCACAACCTTGAGGCGGATGGGCTACAACAGCAGAAGACCCCACCGGGTACCACTCATCTCCACTACAAATAGGAAAAAGTGGATACAATTTGCACGAGCGCACCAAAATTGGACAGTTGAAGACTGGAAAAATGTTGCCTGGTCTGATGAGTCTCGATTTCTGTTGAGACATTTAGATGGTAGAGTCAGAATTTAGCGTAAACAGAATGAGAACATGGATCCATTATGCCTTATTACCACTGTGCAGGCTGATGGTGGTGGTGTAATGGTGTGGGGGATGTTTTCTTGGCACACTTTAGGCCCCTTAGTGCCAATTGGGCATCATTTAAATGCCACGGCCTACCTGAGCATTGTTTCTGAGAATGTCCATCCCTTTATGACCACCATGTACCCATCCTCTGATAGCTACTTCCAGCAGGATAATGCACCATGTCACAAAGCTCGAATCATTTCAAATTGGTTTCTTGAACATGATAATGAGTTCACTGTACTAAAATGTACTAAAAACAGTCACCAGATCTCAACCCAATAGAGCATCTTTGGAATGTGGTGGAACAGGAGCTTCGTGCCCTGGATGTGCATCCCACAAATCTCCATCAACTGCAAGATGCTATCCTATCAATATGGGCCAACATTTCTAAAGAATGCTTTCAGCACCTTGTTGAATCAATGCCACATAGAATTAAGGCAGTTCTGAAGGCAAAAGGGGGTCAAACACAGTATTAGTATATAGTACAAGAGCTACAGCAGACCCCTGGCCATAGCAGCTACAAGAGCTACAGCAGACACCTGGCTACAGCAGCTACAGGAACTAAAGGAGCTACAGCAGCTACAGCAACAGCAGACACCTGGCCACAGCAGCTACACATCACAGCAGACACCTGGCCACAGCAGCTACAGGAGCTACAACAGACCACTGGCCACAGCAGCTACAGGAGCTACAACAGACCACTGGCCACAGCAGCTATAGGAGCTACAGCAGACACCTGGCCACAGCAGCTACAGGAGCTACAGCTCCACATAGAAAGGCCCTGCTCAGGGATTGAACCCAAGACCTTCTTGCTGTGACGCAGGAGTGCTAACCACTCTGCCATTGTGCCTATAAACGCACACAGCTTACTTCCAAAACTGAATACTACTTTATTATTATATTAATTGATATGAGCACAACTGTAGATCTGTCCAAATATTTAGAAACTATTGACCATGGCATTTTGTGCCAAACGCTTTTGGACATAGGGCTTACCAACCAGGCAATCCCCTGCAGTCTTCTTTTGACAGCATTCAGTCTACTTTTTTAAGAGCTCAGGTTGATTCTAAATACCAGTAAGACAAAGAATACGTTATTTTCCAACAGGAAGAAAATGCCAGCAGTCCTTCCTCCTATCACCACCCATGAATGTCTTGGCTAACATTAAATTTTAAGACATTCTCCTGGAGAGGTATTTCAGTGTAAACAGGCTTCTTGAGCACTTGTACATTAACCAATTTGTCAGCTTTTTTGACAACCATGGGTGGTGATCGCATATATATGTTTATATTTATATAGTATATTTTTATAGTGACAGTGTTTTGTATTGATTGAAATGTCTTTCTGTGTAAAACAGGTCTGTCTTGAAAATTAGACCATGTGTCTTAATGAGACTAACTTAATAAATAACAAAATAATAATTAAAAAAGTGGTATTTTGATGAAAGTTGGCTGGACTGATTTTGACTTGGGAAATTTGGTATTGGCACTGCAGATTTTTGCTTTGCATGTGTACCTGTGTATCAGTTATGTGCACCCCTGACGTTGCTACAGAGTGCTCCTACTCCAAAGAACTTATTGTATTTAGGCATAGCTCTATATGCTACTTTATCCCAAGTGATCCCAAGATTTCTGCAATTCCAGATTTTCACTAATCAGCCACGTTACTCATACATTTTTTTAACGAAATATCAGACTTTGCAGCTTGCCCGGCGAGAACCTAAAAAAAAATCCAAGCAAGCAGGCACTGGTATTATGATAAAACAAGCAACTAATCCGCAACAACTGCAGCCTCTCCTCATCTGATCCTCTGAGCTTAGGCCCTTCAGCATCCACATATTTAACCAGCAAACTGCACCAGCTGGGAAGGCAAGGATGGAGAGGGAAAAGGGCGGATAAAAAGCCAAGGAGGATGGTAAGAGAAAAACAACAGAAGACAGAGAGAAATGTGGTAAGACAGAGGAGTATTCCCATGGAACGAAACAAATACTGTATATTGCTTGATGTACCTCCATTATTTTTCTCTCCTGCTTTGAGACAAGATAAAACTAAAATACTTCACTGGATATGTCTGTGAAGGTTCCCGTTCATCCAGGTCATCTTGCAATGGCATCTGGACTCAGTTTTCAAGGTGAAGTTTTGTCTCTTAATTCCAAGAGACTTCTTTAATTCTGAGATCAACTGGTAAGAGAGCTGAGCTTATGCGGTTGTACTCATACCCAGGCAGAATTTGTGATTTTTTTTTTTGGGCCATTTTTCAGAGAGTAAGAATGATAACACAAACACCATTTTTCCACTCATAGTTAGTGGTTGGGTGGTCATTTATTGTCAAACAATTGTGTTACCGTGTATTGCCACTTTTAACATCAAAAACAGCTTGAAGTCTTTTGTGGTAGTTGTGGATAAGGCTCTTTATTTTCTCAGATGGTAAAGCTATCCATTCTTCTTGGCAAAAAGCCTCCAGTTCCTGTAAATTCTTGGGCAGTTCAAAATGAACTGCATGTTTGAGATCTCCTCAGAGTGGCCAAATGATATTGTGGTCAGGAGACTGAGATGGCCAGTCCAGAACCTTCACTTTATGCAGCTGTAGCCAATGACAGGTTGACATGGCCTTGTGCTTTGGAGTGTTGTCAAGTTGGAACGTCCAAGTACGTCCCAAATTTTCCTCCAGTATTTTCTGATAACATGCTGCATTCATCCTTTCCTATGCCTTTGTAGCTCACACATTCCCAAAACATCAGTGATCCACCTCCATGTTTCACAGTAGGAATGGTGTAACTTTCATCATAGGCCTTGTTGACTCCTCTCCAAATAGTAACGTTTATGGTTGTGGCCCATAAATTAAATTTTGGTATCATCTCTCCAACTGACTTTGTCTCTGTGCCATTTGGCGTATTGTTGTAGAGTCATTAAGAATCAGGTGAGTTGTTAGTTTCACTGTTCCATTCAGGTTTTGTTGTCCTTCTAGAGTGAAACTGTTTTATTTAGGTTTCAGAACACTGTTGTTAATAGTGGGCAACCCCAGATTCTTGTTGCCCACTATTTACAACAGTGTTCTGAAACCTAAATCAAAACAGTTAAAATGGCCCACCATAACAAAAAGGTTGTTGATCGTTGGTCTACACCATATACGGCTTATAACGAGTAGATTGTTTTGTGTGCAAAAATGAGAGTAATTCCTCTTAGGAAACAATTATGAATACTTTGTCAATTTGAAAGATGTAGAATTGCAAACCATTACCTTCCACAATTTTACTTTTTTTGTCTTCCATTGTTTCTTTTTTCCAAATATAAAAAATTCTTTGAACTGCAGATCAGTTGCCACTCCATTGCCAGCTCACAATAGCTAAAGGAGCTATTCTGGACAGTTTTTCATAGCTTTTACTAGAACTATTAGGCCACCTGCTGCCTCTTAATTGCCACCTAGTTCTATTCACACCTGCTTATCATGTGCACTCTCTCAGTTTAAAAAAAATATATACTTAATTTATTCCCAGGGTTTGTCTGTGTGTGATGCCATGCTTTTATCTCAGTTCCTGAGTATGTTGACAGAACTGATAAGTGTAATATGCAGGAAAGGTGTTGCAAATTAGAAGAATGAGCAAATACACTTATATTTGAAAGCCATATGTAGCCAGAATGATATATTGTTCGTCTACAGATTGCTTTTGTCTGGTTGCCAGGGTGATAGGTGGGTCATGTGGGTGTAGGCGGTGACAGCACTTAGTTTCAAAGGTGGCACTCACTCACTGTCACTCAGGTATAGGAGGAGAGAGGGGTGCGGGGTGTCCGTAATATTTGTTGAACGCAAGCGTTTCTAACATATAGCCACATATGTAATACCATCCGATGGATTTGATAACTGTGTACAAGTGTTTCTACTTAGCAGTTACTTCAATAAACGGTACAAGCATACATTCTGGGACTCAGTGTGAATCTGTTTAGGCCGCAGCGCGTCACACAATATACAGGGCCCGTCCTCGGCCTCTCCAAGCGACACAGGAACCAGGAGTCGCTGCTACACCATATGAAGGACAATTTCAAAGAGGGTAAATGAGAATCCAATGAGGAAAAAGGCAATATAATATCTGAATGGATACATTTTTAATTAGCACAAATATTGCCCATTCTTCATGAATTTTTAGGTGTTTATGTTTGCTAATTAGATTCTTGTCATTGAGTGTGGATCATCATTTGCCCCAAACTAATTTCAGATTATTCTTAGACTCATCAGGTTCACAAAGGCCTCAGAAATCAACACTTTAATCGGCATATACACTGTTTCAACAGAAAAAAATATTCTAAAAAAAGGAGTGAAAGCCCCTGCCCACCTACAATTAAACAATCGTATAAGGTCACACTGTGCTACTCAAATCAGCTATGGCCTGCATCTGCCATACTGAGGAGTCGAGCGCGTCATAGGCTAGCGGACAGCAGCAGCGAGTAGTGTTGTCAGAAGTCCCGGTACTTTGATTCCAAAATAAATAAATCTCACAGGACCAGGTTTTCATAAGTTCCGGGGGTACCGAGCATCTGGTCACCCCAGTTCTCAACGCTCTATTCGAAAGGTGCACATTTGAGGTGATGTTCAGCTGTTTGTCTTGTTTTACTGTTGTTCAGAAAGTAGTTTGTTGTTAGTGTTGAGCTAAAGATTAATTTGCAGTGGAGCCGAGTCTGTGAGTAGCACAGTTTGCAGCGCAAACAAGTTGCTTGCTTTTAACACTTGTGCATCTCTATTTGTTTTTTACTGTCTAGCACAGAGAGCAGTGCAAGTGATGTTTGAGCAGATGAGCAGCTCCGCTGGTTCTTAGTGCTAGTTAACTTTGAGCTACCTCCCTTATATGACGAGGTTTAATAACTTTATCAAGATTAGAAGTCTTTTAAAATCAGATATAAACAGTTTGGATAAAATAAAAGTAAACATTTTTATTATTTTACATCTCTTTAAACTGCTTGTATAGACATTTAACAGATTTATTTAACGGGTAACCATTACACTTTATTTAATGTAATGGGTAGAAAAGATACATTAGCAGTAAGAACAAAAAAATGCAAAGGGCTAGATTGTCAAAGGTTCCAGTCATCAGTGAGTCATATTTATGTTTCCCTTTTGAGGAAAATTACCGATTTTCACATCTGCTTATTCCCCAACTCTTTGTCTATATATATTTTACCATAGTAGCTGTAACATTTAGCTTAATGGTGTGCTTTGAACTCATTTAGAAGTTCAATTTGCATTACTATTCTCTGATTTGTTCACTAATTAAGACCATTGCCATTTTGTTAAAAGGCAAACTGTACAGGCTGTAGATCTAAGTGACACGTGAGCACACAAACAAGGTTGGCGTTGATCCAACTGTAAAAAGGCAGTCTTTAAACCCACACATGCTCCCATTTCATCTAACCTTTCGCTCTGAACTGACAGGAGCAATGACATTCAGTGAGAAGCACTATGGTGGTTCTACTGAGCCTAAGCTCTGTGTGGGCATTTGTGTGTGGCAAAGGCATTGATAATGTTTTTATTTTATCTTTTCTGAGACAAAATACAAGTAAATGTACTGTTACTTTAAAATCATAATACGCACATTTACTTTTGATTTATTAGACAAATAATAATAATAATTCATTTGATTTGGACGGCCCATGTTGATGAACATACATGAGACACTGCCACATGAATGTAAACATGCCAGATTGTAGCCTTAGGCTAATTTCCATCCGTTGTCCCAACATTCTTACACAGAGCTGTGTCACTGGAGGCAAGGAGACAATGACAGTATGAACTGTGGGAAGACCTTCTAGTTATAGGACAACTGCACTACCACTGAGCCACTGCGCACTACTAGTAGCCACCCTGGGTCAATGCCCTGAAACAAAGGCAAAGTGGTTCTCACTCCTGCCTCACAGCAAGAAAGTCATGGGATTGATCCCTGCACCAGCTAGCAGTAGTCTGTACCCCGTTAAAATGCAGAACTTAGTCAAACTATGCTCTTAGCTCAATTAAACCCTCTGGATTTATAACTTTGTTTCAATCGTCGCAGTAGAGAACTGAATTGTTTTCCCAGCACTCCGCTCAGGCTACAGCTACATTATTCAGTCTTTGTTCAATGGAAGTTGCTTATTGAGTCATACACCAATAAAAGTGTTTGGATTCCGGGTTTATTTACATGTTAGAGCAGCCACACTACATGTGTTCTAGGGTTTACCCACGTGATACATTTTAACCTATGTATCATCATCCATTCATATTCTCTTATTTAGGACTGAGTTATTGCAAAGCTGCCCAGACTTCCTCCTCCCCAGACACTTCTTCCACTACTTCCAGGGGAATACTGAGGTGTTCCCAGGCATGTACAGGGCCGTGGAAGACCCCTAATTGGAAGGAGTCCAGAAGGGTATCCAGGACAGATCCCTGAATACCACCTTGCGGGGAAAAGCTAATTTCAGTTGCTAAAAGAAATAAAATTTGTTTTTCTTACTTTTGTTATGACACACAGTTCATGATCATAGGTAGTCATCAATCAATTCTTTCAATAAACTATCAATCTCCCCTTTTATCCTTCCCTAAATCTTGAACAAGACCCAGCCATTTCACTCATTTTTGCAGACTGTCCCAGTAGCTGAATGAAGCTAATGAAACAATATCATAAGCAAAAAGCCAAAATGAGATTCTGTGTTCACCAAACCAGACTCCTTCTGGACCCTGGATATACGTAGAAGTTTTGTTCATTAAAAAAAAAAAATTTGTGACTATAGGCAATGTCTCCTCCTCTACTTTACTACTTCCCTGTGGCAACCCCAGGACGGGGATAAGCCAAAAGGCACTTACAAGGCAATGGCGCAAGGCAAATACATATTGTATTTATCATAATTATTCACAATTTTGAAAATGTTCAAAAAACAATTACTTACCCAATATTTCTATGTATTTATGGAAAGAAATCTTATACGTATGTTTATTTTTATTGAGATTGTTTTGTTATTATCATTTATTAGTGCAACACCCTTTTCAGTGGCTAAGTTGTGTGTCCCTTCAAAAATAAATTAAATTAAAGTCCAATGGCTAAATTCAACTTTGCTTCAGAATAAAACTGTTTAAATGGACCAAGATGTATCCATTCCAGATAATGACTACAGCGTTAAGCCTCAACTGTTCAATGTTTTGTACCGTTAACGTATTATGAAAATCATATCTTCATCTCCAGATGGGCACAGCCCCAGTGGAAATATTGTTAACAAGCTAAACTAATAAGCAAAATCCGAGCCCACTCCGCAGCATATTGGAGCAGACAGCTTTTTACTGCATGAAAGTGTTCAACTTTGACTCGGTCTACGCGGGGCTTGGAGTGGAGCATTTCCATACAAAAATGCAAGCCAACAAAAAAGTTCCCAATTCGGCACTTGAAAAAAAAAAATTCTGATCAGAAAGCTAATGCTGCTACATCGTTTCCAGCGTAAATGGTGTACCAAAAGGCCAGATTTAAATATATCTGTGGAATGCGTGTGTGCAATCTTAAATAAGTCTTCCGGCTTTGTGTCTGGCCAGGAATAAAAAGAAGTGCCAGAGCATTATTTGGCGTGGTTTCTGAGTTTCTTGTGCAGATATTTGTGGTGCGCTACGCGGAGACCCCTGCTGACAAAATGACAAACAGACTGTCAAACTCGGAGGAGGATTTTTATCTCTTTCTGTATGGTCTATTTCCACCTGCTTCAAACTGTACTCTATGATGACAGCATCGCGTGGGGAAGTGTTTGTGGGTCTGTGAGTGAGGCAATGAAAGAGAAAGACTTTATTTTAACCAGACAAGGGACAGATACAAAGGTGGTCTACTGTTCAACAAAAAAGAGGGGGTCTGGGTTCGAAACAATACCTCTTTCACACTTTCACACTGTCCAGGCTCCATGTATGTTCTGGTAATAAAAACTAAATGCAAACAGAACAACCTAAAATTTTCCCATGTTGTTTCCAAGTCTCATATTTCTTTATTTTAAAAAAAACGTTAAACCTTTTAAATACTTTTTTAAAATCTTCTCAAAATATTTAAAGACCTCTTCGCCACTTAAAGTTGTAATCAGAATAAATTAAACCAAAGGCAAGGTTTATTAAAGTATACCTGCAACTAACGTTTCTATTATTATTGTATGAGTTTAACAAAAAAATAATAAAAAAATACAAGTGATGACACCAAAATTGAACTTTTTGGTCGATGAAGTTTTTAGCAGATACAGTGGCAAGAAAAACTATGTGAACCTTTTGGAATTTCATGGTTTTCTGAACAAATTTCTCTTAAAATGTAATCTGATCCTTAAGTCAAGGGTATTGACAAACATAATGTGTCTAAAATAATTTTACAAAACATTTTTGATCGATCGTGTTTTTATTGAGAATTACCAAAAAACGTTATAGCGCATGTGGAAAAAGTATGTGAACCCTTGAGTTATTGGCCTCCAAAAAGCTAATTGCACAACGAGGGCTGTCAAAATAAAGTGTTCATTTCACTTAATTAATCGGAGAAAAAAAAACGCGTTAAAAAAGAGGAATGCAGATTAATCAATTCCATATTGACTCTGAGTTGTTCTCATCAGTGTTGCCAGGTCCGTGGCTTCCTCAGCATGTCCCGTGATACCAACTCTAGCAGTTAACGTCATCTTCAAACCACAGTGGAGCAAACACTGAAACACAAACTTAGCAAATCTGTATGCAATGTGCTAAGTGGATTACACAGATTATGTAATTAATTTGATTTTTTTATCGATTGACAGCCCTAGATAATACTTTAAGAGGTGTGGACTACAGCTACTTTGACTGATAAAAAACCCTCAAACTTTGAGTTTGCTCTGCACAAGAACACGCCTTGCAATATTAAAAACAATATATATATATATAACAATTTTTTATTAAACAATTGTCCTGCATTGTTGCGGCAGGTACAAAGGGTTATATACCCATAGTATAGTATCTTTCATAGCAGTTAGTAAGATGGCTATGTAAAAAAATATATAATAATATGCTAGCAACACAAACTTAATATTAATAATTTTAATGTATATGATTTATATTGTGCTGACTGAATTTCTTGTCCATTTCTCTCTTCATCAATGACACTCAATAAATTGAGTGACATTGATGAACCGTAGCCTCTTCGTCAAATCAAACAGAATGATATGCAGTAGTCTTAAACTAGTGCAAAAACTGGACTGTGTGAGAGTATTACAGTCCAATAATGACAAGGTCGTGCAAAGAGTAAAACGCTCCCACCTTTCCATCAGGTTGTCTTGACTTTTGATTCACTTCAAAAAAATTCACTTCAAAATTCATTCCAGCAATTTCAACGACACACAAGTAATGAGCTCATTTTAGGCCATCAAACAAACTCAAACTGTGGGTTTATGTGGATTTGGGTGCGTTGTGTGAAAACACACGTCCATGCATACATTTACAGTGCTAATGCATCTCAATATACAGTCGCTCCTCGTGAGTCTGCCGCTCCATCACATGCCCACAAACTGAGGTCTACCAACAAACATTCTAAGCTTGACGGCAAACACAGCTTGTGGCGCCCGTATGCCGAGCTGCCAGTCTTCAGTCGCTCTGCAAACCCAGCCTGTTACTAATGAGACAAACACAAACAGCGCAGCATCTGACACCAGGGCCTGCGTCTGTGAGCAATGTGGCTACCAACTCCTCATCAGGGTAATAAATGTTTATTCATGCTGACTCAATCAGAATAGAAATACACATTAGGTTAGAAGAGTGTCTGTAGCCTTCTGTTGGTTGAACTCCACACCCATGGAACAGGAAGCAGCAAAAGAGACACTTAAATCCGGCCGTGGAGGTGTTATTATTTTGTACTTAAAAAGGTGTTACAGAGGATGTTTTCGACAGCTGAGAAACCGCCTGTTAGTAACTTTTTGAAATGAGCGCATGAAATGAGCGGAACCCAAATCTCATGCACGAGCATTGGAACAAGTTTGTTTACTACCGGCATTCGCTGTGTCGCCTTAGGGGATTTACAATTGTCGGACTCACAACTTCGAATTGTTGGTTTTAACACCTGAGTAGCATAACTTTACATACTTAAAAATGGGAGTTTGGGAACGATACGAACAGTAATAGTGGTAGCAGCAGTATTTCCAATATTACTAGTACCATTACCAAACTGGCTGTTGCTTTAGTTTGAAAGTTTGTGTCTTTCCCAAACACCCAATAATTAAATATTTTCACCATAAAATGGGCAAAACTTACATGTCCAGCAGAAATCTGGCGACAGACTAGTCAGTAGGGAGCCCTTTCTATGTCTTCAGAGCACGCCATTGTGAAAAAGAATTTCCAAGACACACTCTGGTTTTGTTTAGCTCTTCAACCGTTTTTCACCTCTTTTCATATACATCAAAAAGAAAGCCGGGGTCAGCACCAGAACTACATAAACACACCGCTTACGCAAGCGCAGCAATTGGAACATGCGTGCATAAGCTACAGTCTTCCAAAATATTACTCAAGTAAGAATAAAAAAATATTTGGTTAAAAGACTACTCAAGTACTGAGTAACTGTTTGATCATAATGCCTGATTTATCTATTGATTGATTTTTTCACTACATAAAACTTTTTAAACTAATCCCTACAGTAGGCCTGTATGTGAGCAAAATAAGGCCAGGGCTGTTCATCCTTTTCACTTTGAACACTGGAGACAGTAGTCTCGGCCATTTTCCGTGTTTTTATTGCGCCCGCTACGTGTGAAGAGCAGTGTTGAGCAAAATATTTGGAAAATATAGTGAGCTAAGCTACCAGTTACTCTACGTTAAATTAAACTTCACTACACTTAAGCTACCCACCAGAGAAATCTAGCAAGGTAAGCTACAGCCTGACGGCAGAAGTAGTTTTATTTATTTATTTATTTATTTTATATAGCACTTTTTTTTGTATATAGCACTTTTATTTGTGTCATTTTGATAAAGATCAGATCACGTTTGATGGTGATTTTATGCAGAAATGTGAGAAATTCAGATACTTTTTAATGCCATTGTAAATAAATCTATATTAGGCTTCAGGACACGACAGGTATAAGTTGTATTTTAAGGGTAATTCTGCCATTGCAGCTGAGCATATCCATTTGAATGAAGATTGTTTTGGTTATGCACAATACCGCTGTAACCTTGCCAAAAACATATACAGTCATATTTAATGTATTTGTGGAACGCAATAGCAATTTTATTGAAAGTACATTCTAAATACAAATAAACAATTATCCAGGCTGTGTTGAGTCTAATACATTGTCAACAATTAGGGATGCTCATTTTGATTAATTTTCTCGACCGACAACCGCCGCTCCTTAATCGATTATTAATCGTTAACTGATAAGATCATAATATTGAATTGGCATTAACGGCTTAGTGTACAACGTCCCGGTCCCGTGACGTAAACACGCTACAAAAGAAAGCCTGCGTTGTGCTTGCACCTCGTCATGCAAACCCCAACAATATATATACCAAATTAAAGCTTAAAGTCTCATCTTTCAGACGATATAAACCATTTTAACACGTTACAACCACAGCGCCGACACCAAAGCCTTTTTACAGACAAGCACAAAGATTTAGTTTGGACTTGTCTTACCTTTGACGGGTCTCTTGGACTGAAACAGCAACAAATCCACATAAGCTTGGTGTCTTTCTGTCCGTAAAGGTCCAAGGAATAATATCCAGTGAAATAATTAGGTCCACAAGACATGTTATATCCTCCAAGGCTCAAAAACTGAAGAGAAGTATTTCCAACTTGAAATCTGCTGCGACATTTTTTGTCATTTCTATTGATAATAAAAGCCATAAGTCCTTTCGAGACCGCGAAAAAAGCTACTAAAATGCTAACAGGAAGTGTTAGCCTTCGATTGACACCTTTTTCAGCCAACTCTGACGGGTTTTGACCGGGCGGGAACTGGATATGCGCCATTGGTGCCGCACAGTCTGTGTAAGGTAAGCATATTGCTTACCTTGCTCGAAAAAAATAATTCTTCAGGCATGTGTCACGTGTGTGGTTGCGCATGCCGACCCGCTCCGTGAGTTAATAAATATAAGCTATATAGGCTATTTTATTTTTAAACCATGCAGCAAACAAAAAAAAAAGAACCTTAAAAATAAAACTATTTAAACCGTTTAACCGATAGTATTAATCGGTCAAAATTTTTACTTTAGGTTAACGGTTAAACAGTCAATATGAGCATCCCTATCAACAATTGTTGTAGTGTACGTAACTGATGGGTTTTAAGACTTTCAAAATGCAGATGCTGTTAAAAAGTTTGACGCGCATTTTAATAAAACTATTTAATTTCTTTGGAGAAGAACTCCAATTTGGACCTTCAAGATTGTTGGCTCAACAAAGTTGTTTTAAAATAATATTTATTAGTACAGAAAAAGTATTTAAAATAAATATGATTTGATTTTTGACAAGGACAGATGGAAACAAAGCAGACGGAAAGCCAGACAAGAAAGAAATTTCAATAAATTTCCCTAAATCTCAGACATTTCAAAAAATGTTACTTGAGGAGTTGAAAGAATGACTGAGTGCAAAGTCAACTCCAAACAAATTGAAGAAAAGAGTGACACTGCAGACTGTCCTGTGTGACTCCATCTGCTGTGCGACTCCCATCCTGTTCAGAGAACACTCATGCACAGGCCTGGTTAACTTGGCATAATACACAAGGTACATTCTAAAGGTCTGGTCCATTTAAGAAGTGAAGTGCTTTCTCCGGAAAGCCTCGGTAAAGGTCCGTCCTGGTGGAACCCGCTGAGGCTCAGACTTAACTGCAGACTAACGGCTCCACACCTTTTTGGCCTGGTAAATGTCAGACACATGAAAGGAAATGAAAGAACGGCTAAGGGCTCACTGGAGAAGTTTGAGCCGCATTTAATCCCTCTTCCCCTTTCAACCACTTACAAATTCTGTATGGAGTTTACCACAATATTACTGTATGTGACCTACTGTTATAATATTAAGTATGTAAGAAACTAAAAAAAAAAATAAAACTAATCTTGGTATCCAGTGCATTCACCGGCACAATGGCTGCAAAAGACATTCATTTTGATGTAAAGAATTTCAGCAATAAGTAACATTATTAATAACAACTGTCCTGTTATCTTGCTTTAATCTTCAATTCATATACACTATGTATTAATCTGTTTTCTCCTGGAAAAGTTTATGAAAAATTGTTGTTTAGGGTTACCTTGATAGATTACAACAATCTTGTGTCATTTTTGTGGTTATTGTAACATTATTAGCACGTCTAATGTCAGTGACCAGGTCCAGAAAAAAAAAAAAAACAAGCCAAAACACTCGGCAAGCAACTTTCCATACGCTGATATGACGATATCTACCCATAGATGTATTAAATTAATCTATTAGACCTTATTATTATATTGTGTGTACAAAATATATCATATTTTATAGATCTTATACTATTAAAGATCTTATTATACATCCAAGCATTTAGAGGTGTTGGGGTGTCCCATTTCTAATGCCTAATTTACACCAAGACCGTACGCAGAACGTCGCATAGGCATAGTCGTTTTAGGTCAGGTCTACACTATACAATTTTGGCCGTCACAGACGGAAGACGCGCCGTCGTGGGAAAAATCAGCCGTTGTAGCTCAAAAACAGTGGTCATACGTCTTGCAGTGAGGCAGGGACAAAGATAAAACATAGAAGCATCTTATGACCAAAGACTAGCTGTGACAGATACCAAGCAGTGTCAGAAATTTAGAGGAATCGTTGCATAGTGTGTCTGCCTCACGCTGCCCCCACATCTCCAAACGTATTATCTTAACGAGACTCCAGAAGTGCTAAAACCTGACTCCAATTAGTTTAATTGAGGTCATTAACTCAAGGGTTCACATACTTTTTCCACAAACACTATGAGGTTTTTGGTTGTTATCAAAGACATGAAAGATTAGAATTTTTTTGTGTAATTATTTTTAAACACAATCAGAATCAGAATTACTTTTATTCATCCCCAAAGGGAAATTCATTTTGTTACAAACATGCAACCGACCAGTAGAAGTTTCTTTTTTAAAGTAAATATAACTTAACTATAAACTATGATATCCCTATGATTTAAACTATTTACATATTGTTTTTACATGATACACATTATGTTTGTCAACCCACTTGACTTGAGATGAATATCATATCACAGTTTAAGACAAATTTATTCAGAAAACCATAAAATTCCAAAATGTTTACTTACTTTTTTGTGCCACTGTATATATAACGACTCTTTTGCAAATCTTGTGTAGGTGCATGTGTGATGTACCCTCTTTTCCAGTTGTGCAATCTGTGATTTGTAAAAGGCCTCCAATGCTTTCAGCTGGGAGTCTTTCTTCTGTAGCTTCAGAGCCTGCAAGATGGACACAGATATACTAGCATTAATGGAATGTCTATTAAAACTACAGGGTACGGGCCTCCCAGAAACCTTTGCAATTAGTACTTTTAATTTCACATATAAATACATAATTTATTATAATGCTTGAGCAATGATTTATCTTTAAATAAAGTGTAAAAAAAACTAAGGTACACATGCATAAATATTATAGTGTATTACATCACAGGATTTGTAGATGCTTTGAGCAAAGCAGAACACACAGAAATTTCACCACCCAACAGAGATAGATTAGAAAGCATTCAGAGAGACCTTGAGTGCATGTGAGTTGGAATGTCACAAAGTGTGCTGCAGAAAAGAAGAACAATAAGACTATCTCATAATGTCTTGATCAAAAGATTTAGAATTAAACTTAGTGTTCATGTAAAAAAAAAAAAAAAATTGTCATCCCTAGTTTTCTGACTGGAGTCTATCCCAGCAGCTTTAGGCGTGAACCGGGGTACACCCCGGACAGTGGCCAGTTAGTCGCAGCAACAAACTATAATATATTATATTGGCATGTGTACATGGCATGTGTACATCTTTAAAAAGGCAACAATTGACTAAATAGGGCCTTACTCAAATAATAATCAGCACTTTGGAGAGATCTGAAACTGTCCTCTGACCTGAGAGACTTTTCTCATAATGTTGAAAAAGTATTTTTAGAAAACCAGTTATGTCAGCACTGATTATGTTTATGGTAGTTAGTAAGGTTTAAGTTGAGGTTAGGTTTTACTGTAGCAATTTTAGAAAGTTGAATGTTATGTATTGTGTGTGTGTTTGTGGGGGGGTGGGGGGTAGATATTTTGATTTATTATTATTATTATTATTATTATTATTATTATTATTATTATTATTAATGTGGTTAAAGAGGGCTACACTGCTACTGTTAGGGTTCATAGTGGTGGTAAATGAGAATGATACTTGGTGTGAACCATTTGGTATGGTAGGGTATGCAAGTATTAGTGTTGTTAAAAATATCGATATTTCGATAAATATCGATACTGAAATATCTCAAACGATCAATACTCATTTCCCGAAGTATCGATACCAGCTGAGCTTTGAATTTTACTTGAAAATACAAGAGTTTTTTTAATTACTTGCACTATTGGTTTCTGAATGTATGACAATCTGAGGCCTTTGAACAAGTGCACTACCTCAGGAGTCTTCAAAAGGCGGACCGCAATCTGGACCGCAAGACATTATTCATAATTACAAGCGCATTGTATAAAACATATTTTTGAACCGGCACTTCTAGGACAGCTACATCTACACGCGCGGGTCCTCAGGTTACTATGGTTACGGACAGAGCAGCGGGAAATTTCAACATGTTTAGCGTAGCCTGATAATGAGTTAGAAACGACTAAAATTTAAAAGTTGAACCTTGGCAAAACATAATAAAGATTCACTGACGTTATGGACGGAAAGGGAACGTTTGTTTTAATCAGAAAATACAGCTCTGTGTCAGTGTCAAAGCTGAACAACAGCCCCTTATCCTCTAGTCCTGGCTGCTTTGATAATCAGAGAATGACTACAGACCTGAATCAGGACTGGACAGTTTTCATGTCAGGATTAAAAAGACTCTAGCTCAGAGGAAAGTGAGGACGTCTAATGTGGTGAGTTGTACATTTGTCTGTCAACTTCTTTATTCTGTCGTAGGTTAAGTATTGACACGTTTGTCGCATATTTGACCTAATTTACAAACAACGCGAGTAATTAGCTCACGCAATTTGCATTCATTTGAACCCTATGTTTATTTGAGTGATTAAAAACAGAAAAGGTGTGAAAGGAGGGTTTGGAGATGAGTGACACAGGTTAAGTCTTCCTTAAGTTGTGTCAGTTTCTGTGTAAATCCTAAATCCTGTTACAGAACTAATCATAAGCATTTTAATTAAAATGTTACCCCACACGGGGAAGAAAATATTTCTATTCTAAATTTTGAAAATGTTTAAAGATGAACCTGCAAATTAAACAATAACAGTTAATTATTGGCAACAGATAATGCTAAAGAAATGCTCAGTGCATTTTCCCTTGTTCCTGTTGTTTTCAGAGGAAAGACAATAGAAAGAGATCAATTATGACAGGCATCTTTGTCATATTTGTTTAACAAATATGTTTTGGCTTTAATTGATGATTTTATATTTAAAATGTTCTCACACATAGATGAAGGAGTACTCGGCATTATATGCAGGATTCCAGGCTGTTGTCAATAAACCACCAGGTCTTGAGCTTTAGCTTTAGCCTCTTTTGATTTTGGAGTATTTTCCTTTTGTCTGTGAGCTGTGTTTGGTGAAAGCTAAACACTCAAACATCCTTCTCATGTAAACAAAGGATAAAATACAGAAAACAGTGGATTATCAACATTCATCTCCATATTGTTTAAGAGGCTGTAGGTGTGGAATAAATGAGACTTTACTTTAAAGAATTATATTCAAACACATATCCTTTTATTAAAATTTCCCGGACCCCTCACGGTGAGGAAAGTTAACTAAGGTCCAAGCGACCTTGGCTGATTTTAATTGAAGACCCCTGCACTACCTCAAGACATTTTTGTTAATGTAAAATATACCTCATTGTCATGTTCTATCTAGACATGTTATATTAATCTTTAAATAAAAAATTAAAAAAATAATAATATTGTGACAGTTGTTTTCCGTTTGGTATCGAAAATGGTATCGAATATTGATATTTTTGAAGGTATCGTATCGAAGTTAAAAATTCCAGTATCGTGACAACACTAGTAAGTATATATGATGGGATATTAGGGCTGTGCAAGTAATCAAATTTTCAATTTTGGCTCCCAATAATAAACCTATGTAATCAAGAAAAACAACAATTATTTTGTCACATTCTCTCAACAATGGTTTAGTATTTTTTGAGATTTCAGATGATTGTGTGTGTAATACAGTCTATAACACGGCAATGTTTATTTTGTCTTTTATCAGAAGCTAATACGATACTCTCAGGAAGTAGCCCCCCCTCAGTGTTACAGGTGTGTCTGTCAGTGCGCTGTGAAAACTGTCCAACATTTGCTCACACAACCTTAACATTTTATGTTATCTATTATCTAAATAGATATAATTTTGGTCATTATGGAAATAAAAATTATTTTACACAATTACTTAAAACAATGATTTCTCCTTAAAATAAATTATATATTCAAATGTTTAAAAAAATGAAATAATTAAGATAAATAAGAACAACAATTTAGTGCTATATGAATCGTGTGGTCCCAACTCCGAACAAATTGTATAATGGTATTGTGGAAGGTTTTGTAATATTGCAAAACATTTTTTTGTATTGTGATTTTTTTTGTACCTGTTATTTACACCCCAAGTATGGTATGGTGGGATAAAATATGATATAGTATGCTATGATATGGAAGGGTAGGTTAATAGTATTATAAGGAATGATATGGTACGGTTACAAGGATATGATATGGTGTGATATATTATTAGTACAGAAAGATAAATAGTGTTGTGTACTACAATAAAATGTAGTGCACTAAAGCAAAATTCAGAAATTATTTAAATATATAATAAAAGAAAAGATTAAATTTATAATAAAATGAAATAAATGATGAAAAGCCAAATCACACAAACATCTAGATGTCGACCCAGATGTGAAAATGAGTTTGCTGTTAATGCTCCATGCAGGCTTCAGAGAACATCTAAAATGCTAGAAACCGAATGTGATGAGCCTTGAATTATATCTCTGAGAATCTGCTGCTATTCCGTTTCATCTAACCATAGGGGTGTGACGGTTATTATATAACCGTGTGATTGGCGGTTATAGTTGAACACCGTCATTAGAACTCTATAACCGCCAAAACCGTGTCATTAAAATATTTTTTATATTTACCACTTCATTAAATTTTGCTTTGTAGAAAACCTTTCTTAAAAACGAATTCTGTTTTGTACAAATGTTATCTTAATTTTAATAAATGTTTCATTAACCAATTGCATGTATTTTAATAAATAAAAAGCAAATATAGCAGACAATGATAACCGTGACATGGAAGCGCCAGCGCGCCGCGTTCACTTGCACTGCACTGTGAACTAGAGCGCATCTCATCGTAAATGAAACTCAGCGTAGGCCTATGACTCATACATTAGCACAAATACAGTGCCCCAGCCACTCAGGAGCTTTTGGCAAAGTCATCTTTCCTTGACCCACGATACAGAGGCAATGGGGGGAATGGATTGGGGGAAAAAAAAGATTCACTCCGGGGGGAAATTGTATCAGCTGACGAGGGAAACGGGGGCGGAGTTAGTGGTGCTGGAGGCTGTTGCTGCTGGAGATGAGGAGAGGTCTCTTGGAGATCTCCTTAATAAACGGAGGTCTGAAATCTCTGCCCCTTTACCGATCAGAGCGCGCGCTGACACGGCGTTAACCCGCTATCTCCAAGAACAACCAGTTGACTCTACGGCAGATCCACTAGCATGGTGGCGAGACAATGAAACACGCTATCCGCTCTTAGCAAAATTGGCACGTAAATACATGTGTATTTGTGCTACAAGCACAGCATCAGAGCGAGTTTTTAGCACTGCAGGAACATGTTGGTGTTCCTGTCACGGAACTTGGTTTTGTTTACTGTGTGTGATTTATTTAAAACAAAGCACGTTCATTGCGAAGGTTTTTTTTTTTTTTCTTTGTTAAGGATTTGTTCACTGTGTGTGATTCATTTAATAAGCACATTCACTGCAAGTTGTCTTGCTGTTAATTTTAAATAAACGTAGAGCAAGTAGCTAATCAGTGTCTGCTCGTTTATTCAAACTAATACCCCCCCCCCCGACGGTTATGTTATCAACCGTCACATTTGACTCACGTCATAACCGTCATCACCAATTCTGAAACCGGCACACCCCTATCTAACCATGCCTCCATCCATTTCGCCTGTGTCGCCAAAGAAAATTACAGCACATGCCATCTCACCACAGAGCATTTTGGCACGGACAGTATTACACACATGCAGAAGAAGAAAAAAAAAAACAAGAATCCCTATAAACAATAGACTGAATGACGAGACTGAGGAGAATAACAAAGACTTCTTGTGGGTGTAGAAAAAAGACACTGTTGCAGAGTAGATGAAGGCAGAACAATAGAGAATTATTCAGACGTCCGTGTGTGATTAGTCAGTTTACTCTTAACTCAATATACTGACTAATAAATGAATTAACTTCATTAAATCAAAAATGTGGATCATTCTTTGGCAGTCACACAGAGAGGTGAATAAATAAATGTAGTAACTTGGAAAAATGACAAGCCTTTGGAGAAATGTTTAAGTATTTGAAAGTGTGACAAAAGAATGACTGCAGTTGATGAAACCATTTCAAGTATTTGTAAAAGGTTGAGGGATATTCTGTTCTTGCTTTAAAAAAAAAAAAAAAGAATACTGTGGGTACACTTTCATCTAAGGCTGAAGGACGCTGCAGTGAGGTTTTTGCTTTTCTCAACCATGTGCCCTTTGGAACTGATAAACTATTTAGCACTTTCTGTCAATAAAATAGTTAAGGTAAAAGATGCACACATAGCTGTCTGTGAAGGTGCAATTAATGAAGGTGAATAACCAGCATAGAAAAAAATAAAATACTATTTTTAAGTAAGTTTTCAATTAAAGCTTTTTTTTTCTTTCTTTTTTTTGTTTAAACAGAAAATGCTTTTATTACTTTAATTGTGACTTTCAAGGATATGACTTTTGGATATGATTGAAAAAATTCAGCAAAGATGGAAAAATAATAGTGGCCAAAAAGGCTCAACAAAAAAACAAAAGCTGCCAATGAAACTACTCAAAACCAAAGTGTATCAAAAGTTGTATTAAAAATATTTTAAAAACATTTATTATTATTATTATTATTATTAAAGAATAAGATTTGGAAGGCAAGGAAGGGGTTGAAAAAACATTGTAAGGAATGAGGAATGGACGGTAGCAAAAAGGCATATGAATATTGTAAACACAACTGCTCTACCACTGAGCCCCAGTGGTAGAGCAATTGACATATGACTGGAAGGTTGGCGGTTCGATTCCCGCTCTCCCCATAGTTCATACTGTCGTTGTGTTCTTGGGCAAGACACTTAACCCTTCTTGCCTCCAGTGACACAGCACTGGTGTATGAATGCATGAGAATCAGACAACGGATGGAAATTAGCCTCTGGCTACAATCTGGCATGTTTACATTCATGTGGCTGTGTCTCATGTATGTTCATTAACATGCACTGTCCCAATCAAATCCAACAATAATGAGAAAAATAGTGTAATATTAGCAAGTATTAAAAAGGCAACAAATGGCAAAAATAAAATTCACAAATGTATGCAAAATGAGGACAGTTGGAACTGTCTTTTGGGACGGTACTGGGACATTACATCCCTAAAATGCATTCATTCATTCATTTTCTACCGCTTAGTCCCGTTAGGGGTTGCGGGTGACTGTAGCCTATCCTAGCACAAAAAAATGTGGACATCCCTAAAATTCACCAATGCAAAAGTCACAATTCCATACAAGAGTTGCATTGAAAATATAAAGATCATTAAAAAGAACTTAAAAAGACACATTTTGTTTGTATCTGGGCCACCGTAGAAAAAACAGGAAGTGAAGGAATTAGGAAAAAGCTTACCGTTACTTCTAACTCATCTGCAGACTAAAGGGGGCAGGAAACAGAACACAAATTAGGGACAAACATCAATAACAGAGACTTACCAGTAGAAAACACCATCAAGATTATTAAAGAGCACAACAAGTAAAAGCAATTAATTAAACTAAAGACTGAAAGATTTCCAACATTTATGACACTTGTCAGCCTTAAAATGTTCAGTTTGAATGCCATAGAAACCACAGTTGCTTCACTGAAAGAACATTTCTGTTAACCTTTATTATTTGGAGTTTGCTGTTTGTATCTGCGTAAGCATCATCACAAAAGGTCAGTTTCCAAAGTCTTGAAAGGAGTAGATAAAGAATGAGCGATAACCACCCACACCTACAAGCAGCTTTCTGTGCTTTGAAAAAAAATCCTTTTAAAATGAAAGACAGAGATGAGCTGAAGACATTTACTGCAGTAGAAGAATGTGGAACTTTTGCCTATCCTAGTGCAAACAGGGTAAACCATTCATTTTATTAGGATAGCAATACCAGGAATGGTTTTAGGTCTCTGAATCGTCTACAAATGGTGTAAAATGCTGCAGCCAGGCTTTTAACTGGAACTAACAGAAGGGCTCACATTTCCCCGGTTTTATCCTCATTACATTGGCTTTCAGTCAAATTCAGAATTGATTTTAAAATTTTAGTCTTGACTTTTAGAGCCCTGCATGGACAGGCCTCCAGTACATCACTGACCTGCTGACACCTTACTCCTCCTCCCGCGCTTCAGAAAACAGTGGATTAAAACAGTGAAACCTTCGGTTTTGACCAGAAGACCAAGAGCGCGGGAGACCAAATATAAACCTACGGTCCCCAAAACCCGTTTTAAAACTCGGGGAGACCGGTCCTACCAAGCAGTCGCCCCAGACTCTGGAATGCCCTGCCCCTGTCACTGCAAATGGACGTTTCTGTTGATTCTTTTGAAAAGCAGCTGAAGATACTTTTATTTAAACAAGCTTTTAGTTGATTGGGCTTTTATGTTTTTACTATTATGTGGTTTTAATTTTTATTTATCATAGTTGTATTGTTCTTTTATTAAAATTGCACTTGTAAAGCACTTTGTGATTTATATCTGTGAAAGGTGCTATATAAATACAGTAAAATTTACTTACTAACTATGGGGCACCAGGAATTATTATTTTTTCATCATTACATTTACATTTAGTCATTTAGCAGACGCTTTTATCCAAAGCGACTTACAAGTGAGGATAACAATGGAAGCAATTTTAACAACACAAGGTACAAAAAGCATAGGTGCACAAAAAACTAGTCAGTTTAAACCCAGCGCAGTATACAATGCTAAGGATAAGAGATTTTTTTTTTTTTTTTTAGAAAGGAATCGATAGAAAGGAAGTAGGACTCAGTGTTTGTCAGTCAGGTGTTGACGGAAGAGATGTGTTTTCAGGTGTTTTTTAAAGATGGCTACAGAATCTGCTGATCTTGTAGCAGCAGGTAGATCATTCCACCAATGTGGAACAGATCCAGAGAAGGTACGTGAGAGTGATTTTGTACCTTTTGGGACGGTACCACCAGACGTTGTTCATTTGCAGAGCGCAGGGATCTGGTAGGAACGTAGGTCTGTATTAGTGAGTGGAGATATGAGGGTGCAGAACCAGTGGTGGTCTTGTAGGCCAAGAGCATAGCTTTGAACTTGATGCGGGCGTCAACCGGGAGCCAGTGTAACTTAATGAATAGAGGAGATACGTGCGCTCTCTTCGGTTCATTAAAGACCACTCTTGCCGCTGCATTCTGGATCAGCTGCAGAGGTTTGGTTGTGCAGGCGGGGAGTCCAGCCAGTAGAGCATTGCAATAGTCCAGTTTGGACAAGACAAGAGCCTGGACTAGAATTTGCGTGGAGTGCTCTGATAGGAAAGGTCTAATTTTTCTAATGTTGTAGAGGATGAATCTACAGGACCGGGTGGTGCTGGCGACATGACTTGTGAAGTTTAGCTGATCATCAATTACCACTCCCAGATTTCTGGCAGTGCTGGACGGTGTAATGGTTGATAGGCCTAGTTGAATGGAGAGGTTGTGGTGGGTCTTTGGATGGGCCGGAATCACAAGCAGTTCTGATTTTGCAAGGTTCAGCTGCAGGTGATGGTCCTTCATCCAAAGTGAGATGTCGCTCAGACATGCCGAGACGAGCAGAGACCGTGGATCGTCAGGATGAAATGACAGGTGGAGTTGAGTGTCATCTGCATAGCAGTGATAGGAAAAGCCATGCTTCTGGATGACAGAGCCAAGGGATGTCATGTATATGGAAAAGAGTAGCGGTCCGAGCACTGAGCCCTGTGGCACCCCTGTATTGAGATGTTGGGACTCAGAGACCTCATTTCTCCAGGATACTCTGAATGACCTATCCGAGAGGTAAGACTTGAACCATTGCAACGCCATTCCAGAGACACCCATCGCCCTGAGAGAGGACAGGAGGATGTGATGATTAACAGTGTCAAAAGCAGCAGACAGATCCAGTAAGATGAGTACAGATAACTTGGATGTTGCCTTTGCCAGTCTCAGAGCTTCGATGACTGAGAGCAGGGCAGTTTCGATGGAATGACCGCTCTTGAACCCAGACTGGTTCTGGTCCAGGAGGTTGTTCCGTGTGAGAAAGGATGAGAGCTGAGTAAACACAACTCGCTCTATTTTCATTCTAACCAAAAAACCCTAACCCTTAACCCAACGCATGTACTAATAACTACATGAGTCATACTTGAATTCATAATAAAATGTGTCCCATACTCAAAAGTGTTACCAAAGCTGTATACTACTGCTAGCCCTGTATGAAATGGTAGCATAATTTTATGACTCGATTAAGATTGATCCCTTAATAAAACACACAATATCTTAATTTGTAAATAACTTAATATTGTTTTTGTAACACTTCGACTGTTTAAGTTCATAAAATTACAATGAAATGAAGTTGTGCGATTGAGAATTTATACAGACTGTAACGACAACATCTGCTATTGCACTCGCAGCAGGTTTATCTAAAACACATCAAGCCCATTAATCTTATGTTTTCAGTTTTAATTGTGTGAGGTTTGTGTTACAAAGTTCAGTATCTAAAAGCAGAAATAACAGTGAACCAGAGAGTGGCAGCCTATCACACACTACCTGAACTACACTCAAATTACACTCAAATTATACACATCTGCTCTTTAGCAAATTAATGTGAATCAAAATTTCATTATGACAGCGCATATAAATACAAATATACACGTTATGATTGAGGTGGAGAAAGAGTTTTTAAAAAAAAATCAACTTAAACCAGGTGAAAGCGGGGCTTTAGAAACAGAACACTGGAAACTCACCAGTAGCTTGGATATGTGTTTGGAGCATAGTGAAAATACAGTCCCAAACTCATTGGTGCTGCTATTATCCACATTCCTTATCTCTTTTACTTGAGTAAAAGAAAAATCCCTGTGTGGTTTCTTCCGTCTTTATTCCACTACCAAATTAAAATGTAAAAGTCTAAAACAAGGCAGTTTGTATAAAAGTCCAGAATTGTAGCTATAGGTTTGGTTGTGCAAAGAAGTCACAGAAGATTCGCACAATTAAAATGATCACAGATAAAACCTGACATAAAAATCCCAATTCTGCCAAAATAATGATAAAATTCCTTTTTATCTGGATGCAAGTTACTTTGTTACTAATAAAATGAGTGATAAAGTGTAGGGTTGTCTGAATGATTGGTATTTTTTTTTTTAGTAACAGTCTGCTTAAAAAATTAAAAAAGAAGGGCTTAACAATAAATTAAACAATAAAATAGAATAGTTATGCATTATAACACTGTCCAATGACTAAAATAAAAAAAATAAAAGTTATATAACTTAATGATAATCATTGGCGCTGCACTGGAGAAAAGCCCTGTGATTGGTTAAAAACACACATCACGCAAATCCTGCCTCTTGATACCTGCACCAGCTTAAGTCCTGCCTATTTGTACAAACATCTTCACCCAAAAAAATTGGGAAAAGGAGATAAAATTTATTTTCATAAATTTTCATTTTCAATAAATTTAAAAAATGTTTTCAATCAAATAAATTTTTTTTGGGCATCTGCCCAATAAAACAGTGGATTCACCTGCAATGTGCTTAAAAGACCACAAACACACGCTAAAACAAAATAATTGTGCCTGTATAGCAACAGAAAAATTAACGCATTATCATTGTTATTATTGTCTATTTAAAACACTTACACAAAACGGCCAGGAGGTGAAGCAGGTTACCACTTATACATTTACATTTTCATTCACATATATTCATTTAGCTGATCTAGCTTATCCAAAGCGACATACAATAAGGTTCCATTCACCAGTGTTACAGCTGGAACACCACTGTAGGCAAGGTGAGTTAAGTGCCTTGCCCAAGGACACAACAACAGTATGAACTGTGGGGAGAGCGGGAATCGAACTTGAACTATGTTGGACAACACCTTTACTTTTATTCCTCATGTGGATTACATCTACAAAAAAATAAATCACAGCAAAGATTTTTTGTTGCGTAAATTGAGGAGTCTTGAGGTCTGTCAGTGAACTTGAGAATATACCAAATCATGAGTATATTGAAATTAGTGCTGAAGCTATCAATTATTTTAGTATTTGAGTAATCTATCTTGATTTGATTGATTCGATTAATCGGGTATTTGGATAAATGGTGTTACTGCATATGTTTTTAAAGTCATCAACACAGTTTAAATAAACAGATATAAACAGTTATTTCTGTTTGAAATAACATTAACATGTATTTATTCTTGATTGCACATCCATCAGCATTGTAATGTAATTTCCATTTCACCTTTTGTGCATTATAAATGCCAAAATAATAAAATACCTGAGAATAAAAGGCAATCAAATAAATAAGAAACTAAATTAACAAAAAGGCTGTCCAAAAGAGTATGACAATGCATTATATTGCACATCCATTATTATTGAAATTTACCTTTGTATGTTTCAATGCCTTTCAAATAGGCCTGGGCGAAAAATCGATTGAATGAATTAATTTGATTTTTTTGTGGCGGGCGATTTAAAAAATAAGTAAATCGAGTTTTTGTGTAATGGCGCATTTTTGGCTCCCTGGAGCTTCCGTAGCGTTAGTTTCACATAGCAGAGCAGTACAGCACGCGACAACAACAACATCATAGCACACACAAAACAGCAACAGAAAGCGACAACATGGCTAACGGTGAAAGTGGGAAGTTTGTTCCCAAGTAAGGAATAAAATCATCTGTTGTTTGGAACTGGTATGGGTTTGCTGCATTGCAGTCAAAAGCAGCAGCACCACAAACCTATTCCAACACATGAAACAGAGACATCCAGCCGAATATAAAAAATGCCAGTCTCTCCGAGACGAACAAACCCGCAGTGACCAACAAACTTTAGCTAAAAAACAGCTAACTGTAGCCGAATCCTTTTCACACGGCACCGCATATGACAGGAAAGGGGCACGGTGGAGAACAATCACTAAAGCGGTCACTTTGCACATAGCCAAAGACATGGTACCAATATATACAGTGGAGATGACTGGGTTTATTAATTTGATTAAAACCTTAGACCCCAGATATGAGCTACCCAGCCGCAAGTACCAAGAGGGTGTTCATTTATTTATTATTCATCCCAGAAATGGGGGTTACATTTGTCTTGCTTTTAAATAAAAGCTAAATTTGCTTTAAGTTGTCTGCCGTTTGTACTTATTGCTTTTCTTAATAAGTAGGGGGGGAAATCGGAAAAAAAATCGTAAATCGAATTTAAAAAAATAAAATCGGAGATTTTATTTTTAGGTCATAACGCCCAGCCCTACTTTCAAATCCCTTTAAAAGAAAAATAATCTCAGGCTCAGCCTAAAGCATGGCATTAAATACACATTTAAAATAAAATAAATAAATGTTGATCCAAAAGCTGCCTTTTAAAGTTTACAGTGCATTTTAGTGATGTGCATGTGAATCAAAACACTCGCATTTGCAAACACCAATAGAATAGTTCGCTAATTAGTTCATTGACTGTCCTGAGAAGCGGGGGAAAGAGTGGTGGAGGGAGGGCGGGGTTTAAAAGTTCAAACAGCTACAGATTTTACAAGGTTTCAGCTCCAGACACACGGCGTTCTCATCAGCTCAACGCATAGACTACACTGAAAAACACACACTGTAAATGTTCACACAACGGGGCGCTCCAGACTTGACTCTAGGGTCCTTGGAGGATCAGGTACAGGTGTGAAAGTGGCTCTAGCTGCCAAAGGTATGGATGGAAGTGCCCGTCCGGATCATTGAGGAAAAATAAAAATAAATCAAATTTTTATAATCAAATTACTCGATTTATTGAATGAATTGTTTCAGCCCCTAACTGACATTTATTATTGTTTCCTGGCTTGATTTAAGTGTTAAAAACAAATCAAAACTGTCCAGACTAATCAAACTAAGTAGTAAACTCACTGGAAGTACGCAAACTCTACTGTCTCACAGGGAAGCACATCAAACACTTGGTGTATCCATTACACACTTTTAATTATCTATACACCTACTGTATATGTATGTTTTTTATTTACTTAATGTTCTATAGATTGTAGGGTTGTGCCGATGGCCGATATCATCGTCCATCGTGATGGCTGACCAACATCACGATGGAGAAACACCATGGAGAATGCCCCGCCCCCGCCCCGCTGCGAGTCTTGCGAGTCGAGTATGTGAGCGGAGTGGAGCGGCGGCAATTTCCCCTCCGCTCTATGCATTCAAGAATCACTCCGCTCCAGTTTTCCATCTCCCGCTCTCCGCTCCACTCCCTATGCATTCAAGAATCACTCCGCTCCAGCGCCAGCTCCGGGTTTACCATCTCCCGCTCCCCGCTCCACTCCTCGCTCACTGATATCAGAAACACTGCTCCATCTTCGCTCCGAGGAAATTTGCGGCTAACTGCTAAAGTAGTGATCCATCTGTATCAAGCTGGTTGTTTACCGTGTGAGTTCTGAACACTACACTATGCTTATTTAAATCTTTTCGTCTCTACACATGAGGCTACATATTTCTCATGTCTGTAAGGCAAACCTGCTGAGTTTCAGCTAATTTGAGACGTGCTCCAGTTCATGAGCAATGAAAGCGATCGCTTCCGCGACCTCATAGTCTACTTATTTGCTTCAATTGGCCGAAGAAACCTTTATTAAAATTAAGAGACAATTTGTACAAAACGAAAGAAAGGCTTTTTACAAAACAAAACTTAATATTAAACTAAATATAACCACCAAAATCATTTCTGACCCACTCGCATCTTTGCACTTATAGTCTATCATAATCAGATGAAATTTAAAAATAAAAATATAATATTTAAACATAAATATAAAAGAAAAAAAACATTGTTTAATGGCTACAACAAGTATAGTAAGCTACAGATGTATGTCATGTCTGAGCTGGATTTGAACAAACATCATTTTACAGGTGGGTTCATGAGCACGCGCCTGCGGATTATTGAGTCACACCGGCTCCGCTCATTATTAATTACAGGCTCGTTCTCCTCAGAACGCCCACGTATTAAAAAATGGTCGGGTTTAAATCGGGCTCGGGCTCATAATTAAAGTTAATGTGTCGGGCAGGGCCGGTCTCGCGGGTGCACGGGCTCGGGTAGGGTCAGGCTTGATTTTTTTTTGAGCCGATCTAAGCTCTAGTTCTGGCTAAAATGTAGTTATTATGTGCCGCCCGTTGGCATGAATTGTACTCGTGATGGAGCGGCAGTGGAGCGCTCTCGGAGCGAGTGAAAACCACAAGGCTCAGACTTTTAAAAAATCTGCTCCTCACTCCATTCATAATCTCGCCGCTCCCACTCCGCTCACATATTCTCTTCTATAGACACCAGTTAACCTAAAATATTTGCAGTGATTGCTCTGTAAATTAAATTGAGAATATAACTAATGCATATGCTATTTTAAATATGTAGTGTGTTAGTCTGTGAAAATAGCCTACCGTGTCAGGAATTTGATCTAGACATTGTTAGAATCTTGTCTTTTTTACTAATAATAACAAAAAAGTTATTATTACACCCCCACAAATCTTGATTGGTGTTTCCCATGGACACTGCATGATCACTTCAACTTCAAAACAAGCTCTGGAGCATGGTTAGACGTGGAAAGCTGCGCAGGTCTTAGTAAAGCGGGGCCTTTACGTACAGAAGACAAAGCAGACAGCGCAGGTGTCACATCCGTCAAGACTTGGTCCAGGCCCAGGCAGAGATGAGGAATGTGGATGATAGCAGCACCAATGACTTTGGGACTGTACTTCCACAATGCTCCAAACAGCATACGAGCTGAAGGTGGTTTTGTCTGTAAATGCTAAACAACAAAAGCAGGCAAGATCCTTACCTAGAATTTGAGGTTTTAGATGCCATGTATTTATCTTGCTTGCTAATGAATGGAAAATGTTCTTTACAGGGGCAAATTTAGGAATATCAACAAAAAGATGGCTAATGAATAAGAGAGCTGTTCCTCCAGCCAATGCACACAAACAACTCTGCTCACCAAGAAGACAATTCATCATAATTATCAAGGCTGCTAAACGCCAAATCAAACCAGAGCTTATCATTGGGGTTTCATAAACAGACCTTAACCGAGGAGAGACAAAGAGCAAGAGGAGCTTTGATGGAAGTGGAGCTGTACTATAAGGTTAAAGCTACAGCTGCTGCATGCTAATGAACGAAGGGAGAGCTACGAAAACGGTTCATGTGTTCACTTCATGTCAGACTAGTATCTGTTTGGTGGGGATTAGGCAGAAACAGAATGGATTTAATTAAAAAAAAAGCCCTCTGTTCTGTGTGAGCCTCTTTGTCAGTCCAGGTTTAATTTGCAGTCAGAGAAGACACTGCAAGTGAATCAGATAACTCCTCGGGTGTTCCTCCAGGGACTGGTCTGGGGCCACACGAGATAACAGGCAGCCAGGCGTGACTTGAGACACACACACAATTTACCAAGCTGATTGGAGGTTTAAAAACTCAGACTGTAATAATAAATAACAGTGCAGTTCAGGTCTGAACATGTAGTTTGGTCAAAAACATACATTATGCTTAATGACAGGGCTGCACAATATATTACAAATGTATTGTTATTTCAATATCAACAATTACAGAGCAGTACCTGAACTGGATATAATAATGCAACATGTTGTTTTATTTACACTTACAAATTTATTAATTGGAGAGCTTTGAGGTGGTGCCAACAAATGTAAGTTTTAGTGGTATTGGTGTACCAGGACTTAAACTTTTTTTATATACACTGAACATAAAAGGCCACTCTAAAATATGCAGTTTTATCACACAGCACAATGCCACAGATGTCGCAAGTTTTGAAGTTTTGAATGCAATTTGCATGCTGACTGCAGGAATGTCCATCAGAGATGTTGCCTGTGAATTAAATGTTCATGTCTCTATCATAAGCCATCTCCAAAAGCGTTTCAGAGTATTTGGCAGTACATCCAACCGGCCTCACAACCGCAGACCACATGTAACCACACCAGCCCAGGATCTCCACATCCAGCATCTTTACTTCCAAGATCATCTGAGACCAGCCACCCGGACAACTGCTGCAACAATCGGTTCGCAAAACCAAAGAATTTCTGGAGAAACTGTCAGAAATTGTCAAAGGTCAGCTGCATCAAGGTCTTGACCTGACTACAGTTCGTTGTCGGGGTACACCAACAGTACACAGGCCACAATCAACAACCTGATGAACTCTATGTGTTGCACTACGTGAGGCAAATGGTGGTCACACCAGACGACAAAAGATACTCCAAAAGAAACTGCAAGCTCAAAATCTAGAGGATGTTTTTTATCAAAGCAGCCTGCTACAAACAAGAGTAAACTAACAAACTTTGGGTCAAGAGTTAACCCCACAAAATCCTGTATAACAGGGTGTGCAAACAAAATATAAAACTTTTTTTATAAATTCATTTATAAATATTAATTCATGTTTTTCTTAGAAAACAAACCAGCGATGCCTAGGCTGGACTGTGAGCTATAAGTGAGGCAGCTCAGTTACCTTCTCAACAATGAATGTATTACTAAAACTTTGGTTAGTTGAGTTGGCTTTCAAAAAATAATTAATGGGATTTGATAGCAACCATAACCTTGTGGATTGTCTTTGATGTAACACACAAAGAAATCCAATATTTTTTTCTTTGTTTGTTCAGGGCACTAGAAATCAAACTTGAATCAACAGGGACCAGACCAAATGTACAATATGAAAAAAGTATGAACTCCTTACTGGGAGGCACCAGTGCTCACCATTCTGCAACCAAGCCCCCCTTTAAACATATCACAGGTGGTGATTTTTACAACCACGGTTACACTGCCATCACCATGAACTTCCTAAACATCATAAAGAATTCCAGGTTAAAAGCACCCTATATCAAAGTAACAAGTGAAACAAATCCAACTGAAATGAACACAGGAGAAAGATATAGAAAAAAGCACAAGAAAGGGGTAAATAAATGACAAATGTGAGTAATGCAAAAATAGCTGGTGTTATTAAGAACGCTTGTAATTGAATACAACAGCTGCTAGCTACAAGGTAGCCAGGAGATTAGCTTACAAATGTGTTATCATTTATTTTAGCTTCAGGCACCTTGTGAATATAAATGAATTCAGTTCAGAGCCAGGGGTGTGAATTGTATATTTAGTAGGTACAAGCTGAAAAGTAGTGTTTGCAGGGCTGAATCAGAAAAGAGGAGTGGAAACAAATACGAATGACAAGTTTACCACTCAGTGAATTGTGAAAGAGTAAATGACAAAGGCAAAACAAAAAGCACAAATTGCAAAAACTCTAGCAATTTTAGGGACAAGGACTTGATCCACAATCTTTTTATGGTAAAACAATACATTTTTAAGATCCACAGTGGTAATTTTTTCTTTTATCTTTAACACATTTTTACTTTGTCTTGTTTCAGTTTTGTACAAAGCACTCTAAAGATTAAAAACAGACCACACTTAAATTGCGTGTCAATTTAATTAGATGGGGTAAAAAAAAAAACAGTTTAAATTACCAATTACCAAGTTACCAATAACATTTTGGGATTTGGGGGAAAAACAAGCATTTCTAATGTCACAAAAATGCAATTTCATTTTAAGCAGCCCTGCGTTTCTTTTAGCCAGCAGCCAAAAATATATTCTCGTAATCATAAATAGTTTTTAGGCATTAGTTGGTAAAATAATGCTTTACTGACTAGGCTGGACAGAAACCTACAATATAAATTTTATACGTATACTTCCTGTTGCCGGTTTTTGTGAGTGCCATGCTTTAAAGCAATCAAATACGTAGAGGGAGCAGATATAGGCCAATACACTGGACTCTGAGTTGTATTGTATAATACACTAAAATGAACCCTATCGTTTCCAAAGATGGTATTCGGTACCAATACCAGTGAATCCATAGTTCTCGGTACCAATTCTGGTACCAAAACAAAACACAATTTTTAAGTTAAACAAAAATAAAATGTATAAAAACCAATACATGCTTTAAATTTATTACCTATTTAAAATTGTAAGTTTTTCTACAAATAAAAGAAATATGACAAGTAAAAAACAAACAAACAATAAAGATTATGAATGGTTTTGTAATGTAAAGTGTTACCAAATTATACAGGAAATAAAATGCATTTATATTTTTCTTATTTAATCCAAACTATGTTTATATTTAATTTTTAAGGAGTTTTAATCCTGCTAAAGTTTTTAAACCTTGTCATATTAGGGGTTAGCTCAAAGTGAACCTTTGATAACCAGTCTGTAGAGGAATCTGTGCTCTCTACTGGATAAATGTTATCTTGGTACACTCTGGCCTTGGTCTATAATACTTCTCTTTATTGTTATTAGTTTCATCTCACTTAGCCCTCATAGATTCTGTCTCTAAAAATCATCTGAAATCTTTATTAGACTCACACTCAAGCTAAGGTGCAAAATAATACTAATTTGGTTTTCCAAGAAAAATAAGCTTTAAGCGAGAAATCCTATGTGGGATTTAAGATAGAAGTTATATCTGTAATTATGTGCCAGTTACTTTGTTATGCAAGACCAAATAGTAAGATATGATTGAACTGTATTAACGCCACACAGAAAAACAAGTTTGCTTTAAAAAGGGAAAACTTGTTAATAAGCAATAGAAGATTTAAGCAAAATAATTATTCACACTTTATTTGTGCAGGAACTTAAAATAGTGTGAATTATTCTCAGAATTTCTTAGATGATAAAGTTAAAACACAAGTATGTTGGCGCATACACTGTGGAAATGAAACTCTAGGGGACATTATTAATTTTATGTTACTTGACTCAGGAAAATAAATGTTTTCTGATGTGATGTTTGGATGGATTTGGAAAACTAATCAGTGTGCAAGGGTACACTGATGTAAAAAGCCATGTTCAGACCCTGCATTTGTCTTAGGAGCCAAATCTCAACAGAAAAAAAAATGCATCTAATGTCCTGTTTTAACAAAATACACACGTGGACAAAATTGTTGGTAGCCTTCGGTCAATGAAAGAAAAACTCACAATGGTCACAGAAAAAACTTTATTCTGACAAAAGTAATAATAAATAAAAATTCTATGAATGTTAACCAATGAAAGTCAGACATTGCTTTTCAACCATGCTTCAACGGAATTATTTAAAAAAATAAAACTCATGGAACAGGCCTGGACAAAATTGATGGTACCCCTAGAAAAGACTGTAAATAATGTGACCAAATGGACATGTTAATTCAAAATGTGTGCACTAATTAGCATCACAGATGTGTACAATCTTGTAATCAGTCAGTGGGCCTACTTACAGGGCTTCAGGTAGTCGCTGTGTTGTCTGGTGACATGGTGTGTACCACACTCAACATGGACCAGAGGAAGCGAAGGAAACAGTTGTCGCAGGAGAATAGAAAGAAAATTAAAGACAAGTATGATAATGGTAAAGGCTATAAGACCATCTCCAAGCAGCTAGATGTTCCTGTGACTACAGTTGCACATATTATTCAGAAATTTAAGATCCATGGGACTAGCCAACCTCCCTGGACGTGGCCGCAGGAGGAAAATTGATGACAAATCAAAGAGCCGGATAATCCGAATGGTAACAAAAGAGCCCAGAAAAACTTCTGAAGAGATCCAAGGTGAACTCCATGCTCAAGGAACAGAGCGCACCATTCGTCGTTGTTTGAGCCAAAGTGGACTACATGGGAGACGACCAAGGAGGACACCATTGTTGAAACCAAATCATAAAAAAGCTAGACTGGAATATGCCAAACTACATGTTGACAAGCCACAAAGCTTCTGGGAGAATGTCCTATGGACAGATGAGACAAAAATGGAACTTTTTGCCAAGGCACATCAGCTCTATGTTCACAGACGGAAAAATGAAGCATATCAAGAAAAGAACACTGTCCCTACTGTCAAACATGGAGGAGGCTCTGTTATGTTCTGGGGCTGCTTTGCTGCATCTGGCACAGGGTGTCTTGAATCTGTGCAGGGTACAATGAAATCTGAAGACTATCAAGGGATTCTAGAGAGAAATATGCTGGCCAGTGTCAGACAGCTTGGTCTCAGTCGCAGGTCATGGGTCTTGCAACAGGACAATGACCCAAAACACACAGCTAAAAACACCCAAGAATGGTTAAGAGGAAAACACTGGACTATTCTAAAGTGGCCTTCTATGAGCCCTGACCTCAATCCTATTGAGCATCTTTGGAAGGAGCTGAAACATGCCGTCTGGAAAAGACACCCTTCAAACCGGAAACAACTGGAGCAGTTTGCTCATGAGGAGTGGGACAAAATACCTGCTGAGAGGTGCAGAAGTCTCATTGACAGTTACAGGAATTGTCCGATTGCAGTGATAGCCTCAAAAGGTTGTGCAACAAAATATTAAGTTAGGGGTACCAACAATTTTGTCTAGGCCTGTTCCATGAGTTTATTTTTTTTTTTTAATTCCGTTGAAGCATGGTTGAAAAGCAATGTCTGACTTTCATTGGTTAACATTCATAGAATTTTTATTTATTATTACTTTTGTCAGAATAAAGTTTTTTCTGTGACCATTATGAGTTTTTCTTTCATTGACCGAAGGGTACCAACAATTTTGTCCATGTGTGGATAAGCAAATTTGAACCACTTTTAAACTAATTTAAAACCCGCCAAAGTGTCCCTTAAGTATTACAGTATGGTATCTCAACCCACACTCTACTGTACCGTTCTAGTGGAAACAAGGTTAAATTTTTTTTTAATTATTATTAAGTAATTTATTTGATTGGGACAGTGCATGTTAATAAACATACTTGTGACACAACCACATGAATCTACACATGCCAGATTGTAGCCGTAGGCTAATTTCCATCCGATGTCCCAACATTCTAACGCATTCATACACCAGAGCAACATTCTCATGCATTCACCAGTGTTGTGTCACTGGAGGCAAGGAGGGTTAAGTGTCTTGCCCAAGGACACAACGACAGTATGAACTGTCCAACATTGTCCTTTACAGTCATTTTGATAATATGATCATATTATGTGTTATTATGTGCTTTGATCCCACTAATAATTTGAATCGGATGGGTGTGTACTAATGTGAATAACCCACTTCCATCTAACACCGGTGTTGGGTCTCACAAGTACGGCTATATAGATAGATGAACATGTATGCAAGTGGTCCCTGTGGGCAAACCATGTGTTGTGTTAACATTTGATAGTGACAGCCCCAGTCTGTTTTCCCATTACGCTTTCTCCCCCTCACTTTATTTACTCCACCGCGTTTATTTAACACATAGCTCCCAGCGAGGCAATAAATTAGCACTCGGTAATCTGATAATTACAGGCAGGCGGTTCCACTGAGGACGGAGAGGAACAATATAAGATACCGGTTATCCTCCTTCTGTCACCTGCCAGTACTATTAATGCTGTTGCAAATCTTCTACTTCTGTTGCTGTGAAGAAGTAACGTGAATTATTAAGGGCAGTAAGAACAAAATATATTTGTGAGATATTAAACCAGAGTCATCATGATTAAACTTAAAATTCTGTTGCAGTGGGCATTTGGATTAAAACTAGGGCCGGGACTTTAACGTGTTAATTAGGATTAACGCGTTAAACGCAAACGCAAAAAATAAATTTTTGCACCGCGGAACGTTTTTCAATGAATGGACCGATTATACTTGAGCACCAACTAGCGTTCTTGACTTCCGACCACAGTCAACATGACGAAGAAGCTGACAAGACCACTTTGCTTGGCCCGGTGGATGGGAAAATTTGTTTAAAAAAAAAAGAAAGGATGGAAGCGTCAGTAAGAGCATGGTTGTGTGCAAGCTATGCAACAAGGGATTGGCGTATCACCGCAGCACATCGAGCCTCAAATATCACCTCAACGCAAAACAGATAGGAGTTAGCGACTCCGAGTAAAGTTACAAGGACCAGGGTAACTACACTGCTACACTTAATGGCAAACATTGCACTGGTCTGCTTTACTGAAATAAATAAACAATATTTTGTTGATTAAGCTTATGTATTCAGTCATTATTCAATGGTATAAAAAATTACCTCTCATTGTTCTCAGGTCAAATATTTATATGCAATTAAAATGTGATTAATTTCGATTAATTAATTACAAAGCCTCTAATTATTTAGATAATTTTTTTTAATCGAGTCCCAGCCCTAATTAAAACCAATACATCCTGTGTCCGGCATTTTCAATTGGTCACAAGTGGGTTACAGGCATATTCTTTGGGTGGGTTGGTGTGTGGGGTTAGTCTGCTGATGCCATTTTAATTGCAAGAAATTGAAAGATGACAAGTTTATGCTGTTGACAAGATTGTGAAGCATTAAAATACTTTTCATAAAAGCTAAGATGAAATCTTTAACAAATAGCTTGTTTCTTTGGTTCTGTAAAAGGTGGGTCGCTGTATATTTCCATTTAGTCATTTAGCAGACGCTTTTATCCAAAGCGACTTACTTTAAGGTTCCATTCACCAGTGTTACAGCCGGAACACCACTGGAGGCAAGGTGGGTTAAGTGTCTTGCCCAAGGACACAACAACAGTATGAACTGTGGGGAGAGCGGGATTCGAACCACCTACCTTACCAAACAGTAAAGTTCAAAACAGTAATATTAAATAAATATGGTTGTTTAATTGTTTTATAAGTACCATGTATTTTTTTATTTAAAATTGTAGATTATAAATATCTTTAAGACTTTTATTGGTAAATATTAAAAGGTAAAACTGAAGGAAGGTGGTGAATGAATATCATATCTATAACTGACTAGCTATTATTTAATCAAAAATATTTTTCAATAGGTTTTCAGATTACTGTCAGGGGTCTCCTTAAACCTCCCAGACTGACTGAATGGTCATTATTTATTCATTTTTAATTAAGTCTATAATTTAGAATTACTGTCTATTGCAAAAATGAATGCCTCAAAGGACCAGTGTTTTTACGTGCTTCATTTTCTTTTGTGACAATAATTAGCTTCTAGCATCAGATGAAAGTTTAATAACATAATGGCTCTAAATTTCAGCGCGTCTCTCAGACATCGAGTCAACAGCACCTCAAGGCACAACTGCTTTAGCTGTGATTGAGCAAACCCCTGTCCACATCTCTCTGACCTTAGCTGGTACAGTGTGGAGTTAGTTTATACCAGTTTCTGTTCACATATAGCTCAGTTGGCTCTTTAAATCAGTGCGTAACAGAGTTGTCGGCTGCAGCGTTGGGAAGAGAGAGATTAGCGAGCAGTGCCAGGTGTAACGTTTTTGTTTTTTTGTAAATCCCCAAACGTGAGCTTGGTCATAGCCCCAGACACATGTCTCTGGGCAGACAGAAGATACCAGCAAGAGTCAGTATACAATTATACAACTGTAAGTTGAAAAGTTGGGAACTTTTATCAACGCTAGGTCCAGTAGCCTACTTTTCACACCTTTCTATTTAGCACACCCATGGCAATACAACAACCATTCCCTAAACAGTATCACAGTTTTTGAAGTAATTCATACAATTTGATAGTTATTCCTTTAAACTGATTTTTAAATCAAAATACACACATGAAGAGGGTTTCATATTGTACTCAAAAGAGTTCCAAAGTTTGACTCCAGCTACTCTTCTGATGCTTTCTGATGTAGTTTACAGATGAAGAACTGAGCTGCTGCTGCTCAGATGGAGCGGAGCAGTGAGTGAGTCAGAGATGGGGAGACAAATTAGCACCGCGGCTCTATAGACGGCGTATTAATATCGATATATACAGTCAGGTCCACAAATATTGGGACACAATTCAAATTTTTTTGGCCATATACACCACCACAATGGATTTGAAATGAAATGAACAAGATGTGCTTTAACTGCAAACTTTTAGCTTTAATTTGAGAGTATTTACATCCAAATCACGTGAACGGTGTAGGAATTACAACAGTTTGTATTTGTGCCTCCCACTTTTTAAAAAGGGACCAAAGGTAATGGGACAGATTAACAATCATAAATCAAACTTTCATTTTTTAAAACTTGGTTGCAAATCCTTTGCAGTCAATAACAGCCTGAAGTCTGGAACGCATAGACTTCACCAGACGCTGGGTTTCATCCCAGGTGATGCTCTGCCAGGCTTCTACTGCAACTGTCTTCAGTTCCTGTTTGTTCTTGGGGCATTTTCCCTTCAGTCTTGTCTTCAGCAAGTGAAATGCATGCCCAATTGGATTCAGGTCAGGTGATTGACTTGGTCATTGCATAATGCCTTATTTCATTTTCCGGAAGATCATTGAAGCGCCGTCGACATGGCTGCACCGGTGTGGTCTGCAACCTTTGTGTGTCTATCTATGTATAAATCTAATATGTTGCACCACCAAAGCAATTTCGTTGCAGTGTACTTGTACAATTGTAATGACAAATACAGCATAAAATAAAAAAAAAATTAAAAAATAACATTCCACTTCCATTGTGGTAGTGTATAGAGCCAAAAAGATTAAAATTGTGTCGATGTCCCAATATTTAAGGAACTGCTCATGATCCATGGGATATGGGATGATATAGACTCATCCCATATCGTGCCTAAACATATATCTTAAATATCAATTTATTGCCCAGCCCTACACTGTAAATGTTCACACAACCGGGCGCCCCAGACTTGACACTTGTTCATACAACTAGGGCACACGGATACAATCGGCGCAGTGCAGATCTCAGTAGATGTGTGAAAGTGGCTTTAGTTTTAGGTTTAGGTTTTAGGGTTTTCCACTTGCCTGTTCTCTTTGCTTACAATATCGCTTCATGTTTCGTGGGACGAGATCTCGTCATACCCCTAGTGAATAAATTAGGCAATAAAAATGGAAGGCCAGAGCCCACCTTATAACATAGTAATTGAAGTGTGCTGTGGATGAGTGTGTTAATCTTACTTAAGGGATCAACTGCACCTGGCCTTAGCAATTAGACATATAATAACAGTGGGCAGGTGTTACTTTAGGTTGTAAGTCTGATTGTGATGGAAAAGCTGCAATTCTGCAAGGTTTAAGTCAATCTAACTGCTACACAATGCTGTTTTACCTTCCATTTGCTGCAGTAAATTTAACTTCGAAGTCTGTAGGTACTTTGACTGACACATCCAAATTCAGAAGAGGTTGAATTTGGACGAGTTTTGTTCAGAGCGAACCTTTGTTGATCCATTTTCTCAGCTCGGCTCGACTATCTCCCAGTGCAGCGAGGGGAAGCCACCTTTAGAACAGCACACACTGGCAGCCTAATAGCTTTACATGCACAGCCATGTCACTTCCTGCAGATTACAATTACTGATACAACTGCGGGCTTATCTGTACCTTGGCCCCCTTCCTCTCCCTCCTTCACTCACCTCATTCCCTCCATTTCCTTCAATGCCACTCTCCAACCATCCCCGCATCTTCACGGCCTGTCATTTCCCAAAAATCCCTCCTCCACTTTCTCCTGTGCATTCTACTCTTCTTTTAACCCTCCAAGGCCCATTAGATTTTTATTTTTCCGTGGGCTGTCTTCCTTACAGTAAATATGTGTCAGTCCATATGGTAAAGTGTGTGTCAACGTTGAAGTTTGTAGCAAATGAGACAAAATACTTATCAGAGTTTCAATATAAAGCGGCAATTGTTTCAGATAACTTGCAGCCGTACAGTTACAAAGAGTCTTGTTGTTGTGTTATATTCACTGTTAAATCTGTATCCATATGAAATTTGTTTCATAAAAAGGTCCCCAACTGTATTTAAAATAGGCTAGTTAAATGGAAATGGGAAGTGAGAATTATTACAGTGATTAATCTTAGAGTTATTTCAATAAAAAAAATACATAACACACACCTTTTACAATAACAAAATTAAAAACAAGTGGATGGCTTTAAATGGATTTTGAGTAAGTCTGACAAAAACATATGCTATATCATAACATATGCTACATTTTTATCTGGGAAATAATTATAATTTAGTTTCCACCAAAACAGACTTCTTGTTTGTTGAAACTAGACCTGTCACAATTATTAAATAATCGTTTCGCGATTAATTGGTCTAATCGCGGTCATTAAAGATGATTGTTATTATTGCCCACTATTAGAAGACACAAGGGGGCGCTGTAGTTAGTAGCGGGAAGTTCGTATCATTTTACAGACTCGGATCTTTGAATCTCGTTCAGCAAAATGAAAAAAAAAAAATTTGAGTCATTTTGTTTATTTCAGCATCACAGGAAGAACTCGAGACTCGAGGGATGAACTAATCTTTTCTGTTTCATGTACAGAACTTATGGGATTTTGCGCGCACGCGTGGCCAACACCGTGAACAGATCACTCTCTGAGACAACATATTAAAGAATCATTCGTTTATGAACGACGTACCTGCAGAACTCTACTTCTACCGGACTTCCTCTGAATTCATTACGCTGAGCATTACGTCCAAATGATATTGCCCTGTTGATTTCTCCATCCTTTTGAGTTAGAGCGGCCCAGTTATTCAACAAAGATGGATTAAGTTTCGAAGCCAAAAACGGCAACGGCAATCTGGGCACATTTTGTTTTTATGCCCGATGATAAAGGACGGCCAAAAGACGTTGACACGCAGTGTGTCGAATTTGTAGGAGAGAAATACCAGCGAAAGCCGCCAACACCACAAATCTTAGGAATCACCTAAAAGCACATCACCTAACAGAGTTCGCCCAAGCTTTGAAGTCATCCACAGCCGCTCATACTTCCAGTCAAGTGACAATAGCCCAGGTTTTCGGACAGGTAACAAAATATAAATGCGACAGTATTAAATGGCGCACGCTGACAAGATACTTCGCTAAGGAAATGCAGCCTTTTAATGCTGTGGAGAAACCAGCATTTTAAAAAATGCTCCACAACTTCGACAAGCAATATGAATTGCCAGGGAAAACATACATTTCCAAAACAGCAATTCCAAAATTATACAGACAGGTGAAGGATGAAATCCTCAAGGATTTGAAAGAAATTGATTTTTATTTAGCCACAACAGACATGTGGTCCAGTGTAAATATGACCCGTACATGAGCCTAACAGTACATTACCTCACAACTGACTGGACACTACTTTCAAAATGTATATTTATATTTTACTTTAGTTTGGAATGAGATATTGACAGTCTTTTTTGTGTTATGATAACTTTATGGTGATTGTTTCTATTATTTAAACTTTCATATACATTTACATTGTTTCTTTAAATGTACACATTTCTGAAAAATACATATTTTTCATTGAATAAATTACTTTAATATTTAAAGGCTTTAAGTGTATTAATGTGTTATTACAAGTGACAACTTACAAGGGATTCAATTAAATAATCACAACAATTTGTATGACAATTAATTGTCAAAGCCCTAAAACAGACAATTAATCGTCATAATCGCAATTATTTATTGGACAATTAATCGTCAGCCAAATTTCATAATTGTGACAGCCCTAGTTGAAACACGTTTTCTTTTATTAAATCTTGGACAGCCTCTATTTTCGTCATGCCGATATACTATGTTGTAGTATGTGTGGTATTTCACAGTAAACATTACAAGGTCATTTTTAACTGTAATAATATTTAGGATTGGAAAACAAGAACCAAAGTTCAGTTAAAGAAAATGGTAAAAAGTCACAAGTGGAACTCTACACACTACTACAAAAACTGAACTCTGAATAAAAAAAAACACTTATGTGGTTGACAGAGACTTTCATTTGCTTCAGAGAGGAGCAATGGTTAAAGGTCATGTGGTCTGAAAAGTCCAGATTGACTTTTGATGAAGCATGTGGGTAAGAAGAGAGTGTGATCACAATTTTACCAATCATGCCAACTGTGCAAGACTCCCCAAATTAATGTTATCATTTACATTTAAAACTGTGTGACCTCTTTCTTGAAATTTTCCTAGAACAGTTATAGTATTTTTATAACATTGGGTAAATACTGAAGAAACACGTGCCAAAAGAAGTCATTCATCTTCTTTACTTTTACAAATGCTTAGAGCTGTGTGTGGCCATATGTCTGCGTAAATAAGCAGTCAGAGGAATACAGAGGAAACATCAAGCCATTCAGCGGCTGATATGTATTCCTATAATGAAGCATGTCCCCATCTGCCTCTGCGTGCCCCACTCCTATTGGTGCGTGGAAGCAGGTGTGCGCCTCGCCACAGCTGTTCCACTCGTCTCAATGAGAGCTAGGGAGAGAGAGAGAAACATCTCTTTTGCTCCATCGGCAGTAAATCTCCTGCTGATTACATGGATTTAGGTATAAACAAGAGGTTTGTCCAATCAGGGCCAACATCTGCTTTGTTTCCATCAGGGCCCGCTTGAAAAACCCCTCCAAAACGACGAGTGGGATCCCATTGCTATCACGCGCTGGAGTGCCGCCACATTTGGGAACACACAACTAGGAGTTTTAGTTGACATTTGGTCCTATTTCATGTTTAGGGTATGGAAGGAGTTAGTTGGAATTGGTGGGAATTTGTAAGTGTGTGTATTCCCAGAATGAATTTTTTGTATTTTTATTACAACTCACTTTAACAGCATTGACACCAAGAAAAGTCCATCAGAAAGACTTGGGCTGTCTATTATTAAAAGAGTGAAATATAATTTTATCCCGATGTGCCCAACGATAAAGCTGCAGAGTTCACGCCTTCATCTTTGTTCCTATACAGAAACATAAAAAGTATTTTTGTGTTGCGAACTTGTTTTATATTTTTTTTATGTTTTAATCAGTAATTACTTGTGACTAATTTGACCAATGGGTGTTCGTGGCTCCACGCTTCTTTTTTTTTTTGTTTTTGTTTACATAGCCTGGCTGCCCATCCTAATTCTTTTTGTCTCTGTAAATTTCAGTATTTTCTGTTAAGGCTTTTTAAGGAGCAGTACAAACAGACGCTCAACACAACTGGATAGAAAAATTTAACTTGTCCCATTTAGATAAACTATAACAAATGGTCTGACGATAAAGCCAGTGGAACCGCTGGCCAAACACACATCTAGAAAATGGTGGTGGGAAAAGTAAAGTGCCAATCTTTCAATGATATGTTGGCCTGGCCAGCTGACCCATTCATTTTCTTAACAAAGAAACATGGAAAATGAATGTGTTGCTCCAACATCCATTGACCTCAATAATCTTAACTGTGTTTCTTTACGCAATAAGTAAATCTCTGCTTGTATGTTTTCTTCTTATTCATTCATTCTGAGACACATTGGGGTCCACCCAACCAATGGACTGACAGAAACAGAACCATTCACTATCACTAGGGGATTACGACATGCATGTGTTTGGGTGGTGGGAGGAAGTCGGAGTATCCAGAGAGAACCCACGGTAACGCGGGGAGGACATGCAGACTCCTCACAGAAAGGCTATACACAATAGCACTATTCTCCATACATAAAACAAATAATTAATTATTTATAATCTACAACCCGTAAATATTATGTTTAATGGATCCAAAAATCTCCAAGTGCATTTGAAAAAAAAAAAAAAAAAAAAAAAAAAAGACCAGAGCATCAAATAGAAGGAAAACCTTTATACGCTCTCTCAACTATATACATTACATACTTTCAAGAACATGTCTATTTATTTATTTATTTATTTATTTATTTTACAGACTAAAACATTATAAAGCAGCTTTAAGGTCTACATTTACACTTCTGTAGAAATCTTTAAGCATTACGAGCACGCAAGTTACATTTTATCTAAATAATAATTATTAGGTTGTCTTTCTGTCATAGGATTACATCATTGTTTTTTACTATTTTACCATTTAACCATCTGACATTAAAATACATTTAAAACCTTGAGAAAGAAAAAAGTTGATGCCTGTAGTATAATTAGATAATTACTTTTTATGATGTTTAAAATCAGGTGAGTGTGTTCCAACTTTCTAAAGGACTACAAGGATTTGAACACTACATTTTTTCTTTCCTGTCACTTTTCCATTCTAAGAGGCCCTTGTAGAGAAATCAAACTAAATGTACAATAAATGAAAGGTCATTGGACAGACAGACAGACAGACAGACAGACAGACAGACAGAAACAGAGACAGAGATAACAAATGTGACTGGCTTTCCAATTAGACAATTTCACACTTACATTCAAACTGAGCGAATGAGAGAGAGAGGAATGGAAAAGGAATAACAGAGTGAGGCTCTAAAAATCACACTATATGCTTCTGTTGCCATCTAGTGTCATATGAGGGAAGATATGGTTTATGTATCCTTTTATTTATTATACGTGGATTCAAATGTTTGACATGAGTGATACAGCAAAGTGAGAATAAGGAAATGTTTCAGACACTTAGACGCCTTAGTTACACACAGCTTTTTATATGGATTAACCCTAAATGTATTGAGTTGCGTAGAAAAGTTTATGATTAGCACATCTTAATATTGTACCCAACATTCCAAAAAACAATTTCAAAGTGAATTAATTTCTTGTTACTTGACTGACTGTCTGTGTGAAATTGTGCCACTATTTAGCAGCACATGATAGTTATGTTACTTCTACCATTCTTTAACCATCAGGATTTCCGCTTAAATCATTTTCTGAAACATTTCCAGGACTTCTACTATACAATTCAAGAGAGCATTTTCTCAAAATTCCTGATAGTCCAAGTTTTTCCTTAAATTTTAGTTTTTGTGTTGCCTTCAGGTTGAATTATTCTGACTATTGCTAACTAAATGTGGGTAGTCTTGTTTAGAAGACACAAAAATATTTTTTTTAAATTGAAGCACATGGCTGATTTGAGTAAAACAACAAAGTGCCTTGTGCACTTGCATCAGTTTTCTGCCACTTCGCTAAACCAAGGCATTACAGAAATATGACTCCCATAGGCAGATTTAAAAATTTGCTCTAGAGGTGTAAACATTTTTGCAGACCTCAGTGCACAATCAAACTATTGCATGCATAGCCACGGGAACTTATTTTGAGTAGGGGGTGTTGAAAACTAAAAAGCGTGGGGAGGGCCTGCTACTATTAATAATCAATTATTATTGTAGCTGATATACTGTATGTCCATCTGAACGTTAGCTGCTGTAATCAGTCAACAACAGAGGCATAAGCACTGAGCTGCAGTGAGTGAATAGTTTGAAAGAATTCGGCTGGTGTCATTCAGCTCTAATGATTTATCTCATCCCGCACTCTCTAAAATTTATTTTAGTGCTTTTCACAAAGTCTGGGCAGAGTAGAGTCAAGCCACAGCTGAGAGACCAGGCATATTGTATGTTTGTGCCTCAAAAAGAGCTAATGCAGCCAACTGTCACAGCCAGGACAGAAGGGCTACCAGTAAATAAAACCCAGATCCACGTAAACGCTATTAACTCCACAGCTTCACAACTAAACAATAAACCAGTAGCACTCACCACATCGTCCTGTTGTGCCCTGGGTCACAGTCCAAATTACTGCCTGAGAATAGCCTACTGTAGAAATGCAGCTGTAGTCACTTAGCACTGTAGCTAACTTTTTGTTTAGTCTCTCTCTTAGTCTTCTTATAACACCGCTCATATTGAATTTGTACCAAACATATTTCCTGCTAACGCTACTACATTTACCGCCGCTGAATATTTCCAGAGCCGCGCTGCCTTCAATGAACATGAGCTGGAAACGGCACAGATGCGGCAAGCAAAAAAAAACACCATACTGGCAAAAAACTTGCCAGTATCTCCTACTTGCCACAGTGCTGGGGGTGCTGCGGAGGTAACAGTGGACTGTAGTCACCTTTGCATCCTGCATATCATATATGTGCATCTTCTCAGGAGATGAGTTTACCGTCACCCTCAATGAGAAAAAATAAAAATAAAAAATAAATCACTATTGCTCGGTAGCCGCCCTGCCGCTAAGTGTATTTCACCAACACCAATTTGGGGTTTGGACACAAATAACTACAGCTAATCTTTTGTGAACATAGATATGCTGTACCTTTGAAAGCTTTAATTCTCCACAATTCAGTCGTGACAGAGCACCTATGTATAATAACTTGAGATTTGCCAGCACCATATGAACTTATTTAGCATCAGTGACTCCTTGAAGTTGTTCTGAAGTTATATTATAAATCCAATCATCAATTATTATATTATATATTATTATTATTATTATTATTCCTTCAGTTGAAAAGGGTCTCTGAAGATGTTATCTTGATGAAATCAAATATCACCCAGACATTTTGGTCATACACTACAGAAAAATAAAAAATAAAATAAAAATGCATAACAAAAGTGTATATGAAGGATATTTCTTGCAATTGTTTTAATTTTATTGCATTACTTTATTGCATTTTGTAACTCATTTGTCATTTGCTATAGTGACATATTTCAGCAGCTAGGGGCTGTGCCACTCCTGCCACCCCGCAAAATGCGCCTATGATGACTCCTTTCCCAGGTAATTAGTAGTGTCTTTAGCGTCTGCAAAGTCATTATGGCCATTATTTGAGCTGCTTGGACACTAGCAGCCTTATCCTTCACTCAATGTCCAGTGTTAGACAAAACAAATTTTTGTTTTTGGTAGGGAAAGGTTGTGTTTTCGATGTTCAAAATTTAAATGTATTCAATTTATAGCACAAGTGCAAAAAAAAAAATTCACTTGTTTCAGGACATTTGGACATTTAAATAATTTCCAGTAAATGTTTATGAATGAAAAACCATGTCAAAACGGAGACATACACTAAAGGGAATCTGATCTTTGGCTAAATTCTGCTAACAGCCATTACTAAATGAGAAAATGCACCTTCCAAGAACGACATACACCATACAAGTTGTTTCCTTTTTTAAGTAATGTGAGATCAAAATGCCTGGCAAACAAGTTAACCTGTGGGAAAGTAGCAGACGTGTATCGCTCGAAACAATAGGCGTCATGTTTTTGTAATTGTTTTGTCTGTACTAGGCTATGTTAGCTCTGGAACATGCACATCACGTCTGGTCAGGCCTATATACATGCAACAATATAAATCGCATTATCAAGGTACCGTTAGTTCGACCAAGAGAAATCTGAATTACTGTCATCTAGGGCTGGGCGATATGACCTAAAAATAAAATCTCCGATTTTATTTTTTTTAATTCGATTTACGATTTTTTTTCCGATTCCCCTACTTATTAAGAAAAGCAATAAGTACAAATGGCAGACAACTTAAAGCAAATTTTGCTTTTATTTAAAAGAAAGACAAATGTCACCCCCATTTCTGGGATGAATAATAAATAAATGAACACCCTCTTGGTACTTGCGGCTGGGTAGCTCATATCTGGGGTCTAAGGTTTTAATCAAATTAATAAACCCAGTCTTCTCCACTGTATATATGGGTACCATGTCTTTGGCTCTGTGCAAAGCGACCGCTTTAGTGATTGTTCTCCACCGTGCCCCTTTCCTGTCATATGCAGTGCCGTGTGAAAAGGATTCGGCTACAGTTAGCTGTTTTTTAGCTAAGGCTTGTTGGTCACTGCGTGTTTGACTGCGATGGGCTTTAGGCAAATGTTGCAGCGCGAGGTCTCTTGATCCACGTCTGTCGCAGTAAACCCAAACCAGTTCCAAACAACAGATGATTTTATTCCTTTCTTGGGAACAAACTTCCCACTTTCACCGTTAGCCATGTTGTCGCTTTCTGTTGCTGTTTGGTGTGTGCTATGATGTTGTTGTCGCGTGCCGTACTGCTCTGCTCTGTGAAACTAAGCTACGGAAGCTCCGGGGAGCCAAAAAAGTGCTGTTACACAAAAACTCGATTTACTTATTTTTAAATCGCCCGCCACAAAAAATTTTAATTAATTCATTCAATCGATTTATCGCCCAGGCCTACTGTCATCCCAGTCGGACTAAGACATCAGAGATCAAACGGCAGACAATTCTTAACTATGTTGAATACCGTTTAAAATAAAAGATGGTATAAAGTGAATAATTAATAGCTTTTAAGAATGTTTTATCAGTGATATTATATGATGCTGTAAAAGATGTGCCTGTTGAGTTCAAAGACTAAGAAAAGCATGGCAGGCACTTTGTATAAGCTGAGGGACTTAAAGGGCTTCTAATTAAAATAACTTCCTAATTGTTGCTGCAGAACACAGTGAGAGAAAAATTTACCATATCCTAACGTGACTTATAACAGATTTTTTTTCAGCAGGCCCCAAGAGACCATTAACATGTTATAAAAAGAAAAAAATCCCTTTTTAGACCTTTAATCAAGCTTGCTTGCTTCCTTTCTTTTTATTCTCCTACTCCCCTTTCTCATTTTGAAATTAATCTGTGGAAGATTTGCCATTAACAAAGAGTATTTGCAGGACGCAGCACAATGAATGGAGAGACAAGTCTGGAAAAAAAAAAATGCGGGACTAGAGAGTTTGCTGAAAAAAGGACAAAGCTGAGTCAAAGACAGATAAAAGGAAAAAGGCAGATGCAGTAGTCCATTGTGAGTCAGCGCAGTGCCCCCGCTTCAGGAAAGGAAGCACTTAAGATACCTCAGACACCTTTCTTCTACATTCAACCATGAACTTCGTTTCTGTCCTCTGTCACGCTACCCTGCCTAATTCACAGATTCATTCACTATACATTTGTATGCATTATCCTCTTGTACTGCACTTTGCCCACTCATACTTCACTAGAAGGCTACCGGGGATTGGTTCAGCGTTTTGTATGTGGATGTGGATCCTTGGGACAGTATATTACCAATAGGACACTGTCATTAGTTACCAAGTCACAAAGCTGCAAAAAATGGCAGTGATTTTCACATTTGTCAACGTTGACATTTGGAGATACAGTTGTGCTCTTAAGTTTACATACACTGGCAGAATTTGTGATTGTTTGGCAATTTTTTAGAGAATATATATAACACAAAAACTTTTCTTTCACTGATAGTTAGTGGTTGGGTAAAGCCATCTAACAGCGTTTTTTTTTTTTACTCTTTTTGAAAAAAATTTATGACAACAGAAACTACCCAAATGACCCTGATCAAAGGTTTACATTCCCTAATGATTTTGGCCTGATAACATGCACACAACTTGACAAAAAAAAACAAAAAAAAAAAACGGTTTGAATGGCTACTAAAGGTAACCATCCTCAACTGTGATCTGTTTGCTTGTAATCAGTGTGTGTGTGTCAGTGCGTTTCTGGATTCCTGACAGACCTTTGAATCTCTCATCCAGTGCTGCACTTCGGTTTCGGTATTTTGAGTAATGGGAAAAGCAACAGAATTTTCAAAAGGATCTGCAGGAAAAAGTAATACAACTGAAAAGGGATATAAAAAGATATCCAAGGAATTGAGAATGCTAATCAGCAGCAAACTTAACAAACTTGGCAACTTTAATTAAGAAGTGGAATTCTGTTGAAACCAAAACAAGGTCAGGTACCCCAAACAAATATTTCGGCCACAACTGCCAGGAAAATTGTTCGCGATGCAAAGAAAAACCCACAAATAACTTCAGCTGAAATACAGGACTCTCTAAAAAAAGTGGTGTGGCTGTTTCAATAAGAAGGAACTTGAAGAAAAATGGGCGGTCTAGTCGCCAGAAGAAAGCCATTACTACATTACTAATGCCACACATCCCACTTACAATACACCAAACAGCATAGAGACAAGCCTCAAAGCTTCTGGAACAAAGTCAATGGAGTGATGAGACAAAAATTAAGGGGTACACGAAATGAAAGAAAAAGTAGACCAACATTAACAAAAAATAGCCTCCATGCAAAAATGTCTTTAAAATAATATAAACTGTGTTCTTATTTTGTGAAGAAGCTGGTCACTCAATGACCAAGGTAAAGTCCGCTGGATGTGTTTCTTGAATAGGTTGACAGAAGACGGTGAGAGGAAAAGCCATGCGTTACGATTGATGCTGCATTCACGTAAACTCTGTAAAATATAGTGCTTTCATCATACGCATTGTTTAGTTACAAAATATATCTATAATGTTGCCTTCATAGCAGCACACCTTCCATTACATTTTCTTTCTGTGCTCCTGGTAAAAAAAAAAAAACTGTGCTAGGTCTGATCACTGTATTCAGTTTAAATCCCACATTTTAGAGCTAAGGAAATGGCTCAGTGGTAGAGCAGTCGATTCCCGCTCTGCTCTGTTCATACTGTCGTTGTATACTTGGGCAAGACACTTAACCCACCTTGCCTCCAGTGTCTGTAGCACTGGTGTATGAATGTGTGTGACTGTAGAGGTGTGTTTGGTGGTGGTAGGAGGTTGAGCGCTGTTTGTATGGCAGCCCCCATCTCTGTCTGCCCCAGGTGTGAATGTGTGTGAATGGGGTGAGTGGAAGCACGATGTAAAGCACTTTGGGTGCCCGAGAAGGGTGCAAAAAAGCGCTATATAAATGCATACCATTTACCTTTTACCATTTAAGATTCAAGATTTCAAGATTTCAAGATTTCAAGATTTCAAGATTTTTATTCGTCACGTACAAAATTATATACAGCATATATAACCAGCAGTGAAATGTGAGTCAGGTCCGCTCCATGGACAGTGCAATTATTTAGGAAAACACACAGATGAAAATATACATAAATGTAGCTATGTAAGAATGAGATAAAAGTAAACAATAAAAAATATAAGAATAAAATCTAAAAAAAATATAAAAAGTGTGTAATGTGGGAATAAATCTAGATCGCAAAATAATGTACATGAATGTAAACTGTAGACTTAAAATATTAAAAAATGTACAGGGATGTACAGTGTGCATATATGCATTTAGCTGTGGTCTTAAATATTAAGAATCACATGAAGGTGCAGGAAGCAAATGTGCAAAACAGTTTGTAGCAAAACAGAGTGACACTGTCAGTGTGTCAGTGTGAGGTGGCTGGTTTAGAGTTCAAGAGCCTGATGGCCTGTGGGAAAAAACTCCTCCTAAGTCTCTCAGTTTTTGCCATCAGGCTACGGTAGCGCTTACCAGATGGCAGCAGAGTGAAAATATGATTACTGGGGTGGGTGGAGTCTTTGGTGATTTTTGCAGCTCTGCTTCTGCAGCGTTTGTGGTAGATGTCCTGCAGAGAGGGGAGCAGACCCTGAAATGCGCTCAGCTAAGCGCACAACTCTCTGCAGGGCTTTGCAGTCTTGACTGGAGCTGTTCCCATACCACACAGAGATACATTGAGTCAATATACTTTCTATAGCTCCAGAATAGAAAGTTTTCAGGATTGCTGGTGAGACCCTGAATTTCCTCAGCTGTCGAGATAGTACAGTCTTTGCCTGGCTTTATTTACCTGAGTTTGAGTGTGTGTGAGTAGTCCAAGTCAGGTCCTCAGAGATGTTTACACCAAGGTACTTGAAGCTACTCACCCTCTCCACAGGGGTCCGTCTATTGTAAGAGGAGTGTAGGGCTGCTGCTGCGTCTTCCTGAAGTCTACAATCAGTTCTTTTGTTTTGCTCACATTCAGGAGAGGCAGTTGTCCTGGCACCATGATGTTAATTTCCCTACTTCATCCAAGTATGCGGTCTCATTGTTGTTGTGAATGAGGCCCAGAACCACAGTATCATCAGCGAATTTGATAATGGATGTGGAGCTGTGCGAGGACACGCAGTCGTGTGTGTAGAGGGAGTAGAGCAGGGGACCCAGGACACAGCCCTGTGGGGCTCCTACGTCAGTGTGATGGAGCTGGAGGTGTACTGGCCTAGTTTCACCACTTGAGGTCTGCCGGTGAGGAAATCAAGGATCCAGTTGCAAAGTGAAGGATTCAGTCCGAGGTCTATGAGTTTGGAAGCTAGCTTAATGGGGACTATAGTATTAAAAGCTGAGCTATAGTCAATAAATAGCAGTCTTACATAGTTCCTGTTATTGCTGTCAATGTGTGTAAGAGAAGAGTACAGGATGTGAGAGATGGCATCATCTGTGGATCTGTTAGGCGATAAGCAAACTGAAGGGGGTCCAAAGTATCCGGGATGGAGGAGCAGATGACGTTTTTAACCAGTCCCTCAAAGACCTTCATGACTATTGATGTGAGGGCAACTGGACGATAGTCATTTAGACAAGAGGGTTTATTGTTTTTTGGCACAGGGATGATGGTCGATTTTTTGAATGGGGTGGGAACCACCGATGTGGCAAGAGACTCATTAAAAATGGATGTAAACAAACCAGCGAGCTGATCAGCGCAGGACCGCAGAACACGGCCAGAAATCCCGTCAGGTCCAGCTGCTTTCCTTACATTCACTCGCTTTAGTGCCCTTCGAACCTCATCCTCCGTCACGGTGATCGCATGATGATCGCTGCTCTGACGGCTGGTTCCTGACGCGCTGATCGGCAGACTCGCACTGCTTTGATAGCTTTCGAAGCGGCCGTAGAAAGTGTTAAGCTCGTCAGCCAGCGACGGATCTGCTCTCACCTCTGTAGAGGATTTATTTCCAAAGTCACAGATGGTCCTTAGTCCTTGCCACATGCGCCGAGTCATTTAGCTGGAAATGTGACTCAATGCGTTCCTGTGTCTGTGTTTTGCGGCACTTACTGGGTGTCGGAGAGCATAGCACGATGCTTTGTACTCGCTCATGTTTCCCGACAGAAGGCCGGCGTTGTAAGCAGCAGTGCGTTTGTTTATTGCTGCACGGATTGATCTGTCCACCCACGGTTTCTGATTAGAGAAAGACCGTATAGTTATTTTGTCCGTAGCTTGTTCGGCTAGCGTGTTTACAAAGCTTAGCGCTACATCCGTGAACTCGCTGACGTCCAATGAGCTTGTGCGAAACATGACCCAGTCTACGTCGCCATCGAGCCGCCTGTAACGTTGCTTCTGATTGGGCGGACCAACGCGTCACCACCCTCTGCACCGGAGGTTCTTGAACGAGCCGTTGTTTATATTCCGGTGTGAGGAAAATGGCGGCATGGTCCGATGCGGAGCGACCTGGACGGCGGCCGGACACAGCGGCGCCATCTCTACTACATTTAAGGAACAGATAAATCTTTTATCCAAAGCGACTTACATGAAGCTTCCATTCACCAGTGTTATAGCTGGAACACCACTGGAGGCAAGGTGAGTTAAGTGTCTTGCCCAAGGACACAACAACAGTATGAACTGTGAGGAGAGCAGGAATCGAACTGCATAACCTTTCGGTTATAGGACAACCGCTCTACCACTGAGCCACTGCGCCCTATCCTACCCTAAATGTAGTTATGGGTTAATAACATTTGAAATACATTTAAAAGTGTTATACAGTTACAGTTAAGTTCAAACTAATATACTGATGGCACAGCTTTGTATTTGACCTCTTTTTCCCAACCGAAAATGCATTGTGCTGGTAGGGATGTAAAATAATTTTTAATAGGGAGGTTCGTCACTGAAAAACGTTTGAGAACCACTGGTCTTCACCATTGTCAACATGTATGTAATGTCCAACAAAATAGCAAAGGTGTCTTTTCAAGCATGGGCTACAACTATTTACACAGAAAAACAGCACATTTTGTTTTGTGAAAAACAAAGTAAAACTGGCAAAATCTGTATATTAGGAAACCATCACAGAACAGGCCAGTTAAATGCAATTTTATCTGGGTTGGAAATCAAATGTTCTTTGTTTCTCGTTACTTACCAGTAGGTGTGAGCTATGACAATCTTTTATTGTGTTACGATCTGAAAATGTGGACAATCTGCCAATTTAGAAAAATCGCTGTATAACGCTGCACGACAAGAGAACTAGTCTGGTACCCAGGCTAACAAAACATATCTCATCCAAGAAATTGCTATGGATTTTACACAATAATCTTATCTTACACTTGAATTAATATTATGATCTATAAACAAGTTGTGTTAGAGCAAACTTCTTGTGCTTCAAGGGAGTGCACACGTGTGGTCATAGCACGCCGAGCAGTAATTACAACACCCTCAGCTTTAGGAGGTCCAGTTTTACTCCACTGGTCATTCTGCTCACGACGTTCCTCCGGCGGCTCGCTATTAGTGCTGGGAGTGTGTTGCGGCGTAGATAAGCCAGCATCCCCATACACGGGGATGCAGCAGGTGGACGAAAGAATAAAACATAAAAGGGGGGGTCACGTGTGGGAAAAATATAAAAAATAAATACAAAAATCAACGGGCAGTGTGTAAAACAAGCTCTCCCTTTCCAACAATTACCTCAAGCCCTGCAGTGCACCTATCTCCAACTCCAGCAAACTCTCCGGCTGCAATTTACCGCTTGCACTGCACTGATAATGCTGTCTCCAGGGTAGAAAGGAAAAGAGTGATGGGCTGGGAATGAAAGAGAGAAAGACAGAATGGGAAGAGCTAGGTAAAGAAAATTGTAGAAAGAGGGGGAGATAGAAAATAAATAAATAAATAAAAAGACGCTAAGCAAGTATTACGATTGAAATTACAAATGCAATCCCCAAAACCCAATTTACGCTCATGTCAGATGCTCCAACATGTGATTTAATATATATACGGCTGTGGGACAAATAAAGACGCTTTCATGCCGTTTTATCACTTAGATCGATGCAAGCCAAAGTGTGAGGAACAAAACTTGAAAGCTCCACGGGAAAATACACGCACAACAACTTTGTCAAGAGGCCAACAAGAGAACACAACAAAATAGGGTCTAGCATCCATCAGTGACTCACTGGTCACCGACAAACCAGACAAAGCTTGTACAATGCTAACAATGCTTGTCCCAAACAAGTATACATCAATACTAAAATACATATTCATAATTTGTTGTTCCTTGCTCAGGCCCTGCAAAATGCTCTATTCTGAAATAACAGTGTCTTTTAGACAGCGCTGCTCAGCACAGCTGTGAGGAAAATTTAGCTTCATTATTCATTTTTTATCTACTAACCATTATCTACATCCCCCTGTTCTCTGCTGGACACTGTGGAGTTATTTTGTACTGATTAGGGTTGGGCAAGAATTTCTTTTTCTGCTGAATGCCAACACAAAACAATAGCAATGCAGCAGCAGTGATTATTAACTTAAGTTAAATTAAAGCAGTTTAAGTTGAATGCTATTATTTTGACCCTTCTCCATGGAGTGACAGCTCTCTGAACAAATGGCTAATTTGCATAAATCAACAAAAGTGCTACACTCTGCAGAGACCCTACTATGCTGTTCCCATTCATCAATGCCACTTTTCTAAAGCAGTGCCTCTCAGAGGTAACATGACTCCTTTCTCTGTGTATTATTACTTTCTTAAGTGTCTGCAGAGTCTTTAAGGACATTATTTGAGCTGCTTTGTTAGCAGTATTAGCCAATATACTGTACAGTGTGCAGCCATTAAGGGCAGTGTGCCGACCAGCTGAGCAACGCCGCCCCCTAACAATGAGATATTAGGGGCTAGAATATTGATATTTTATAAAAATAAATACTTTTTTTTTTTTTTTTTTTTTACACAGCCCAAGTTAGAAGGCAATGCTGCAGAGGCACTGTCCTTTACGCATGGCACTTGTTTCACTTTCAGCAGAAACTCATTTATTGCTCACATAAACCAATTTTGCTGCTTTCGTGACTCTACAGCTACAGAGTAAAGTGCTGGATAGAGCAAAGAAATGGTAAACACCTATGTAGTCTACTGTGGGTCTAATGCTAATATGCCCAATTCATGATAATGTTCAAGGATATTGATTCCATGAAGTTTTGTAAAATATAAATGAATGACTAAATCAATGAATGGGAAATGCTGCCACTTGTTTTTGCCACGGTGGCTGTGTAGCCTTTTGATGATGTTTGTAAAAACATTTATAACAAATGTTTAAGCAGCTGCCTAACTGAGACAGAGGCTGTGGTAGAGTTGTGTCCCAGTCAGGTTGAGGGGAATGTGAGAGGAAACCTTCCCGGGAAAACGCAAAGTCCTTTGTGTTGTCAAGTGATGTTAGAGTTTTACTGTTATGTTTTAATCTAACTACTAGATGTCATCCAATGACCATTTTTTGCTTCACCAGAGATTATTTAGTCCAATGTCTGATTCAGTTGTTTCAGTGCAGTGATCTGACATGGGAATAGAAAGCAGTGAAGTAGACGCTCTGTTACATCTTCACAAAGCCCTTGGTTTTCTTTTGACTGGTAAAATAAATGATCACCAGCCTATTTATTAGGCTTTTGTATGGTTATACGAAACAAATGTCCAACTTTTGTCCCCATGGCATGAGCTTTTGAGCTTTTCTTGCCAAAATAGCCACCAAAATAGAAGTTCAGTGAAGCAACACAATTTGCATTTACAGAGAAAAAACTTTTTCAAATTATTTGATATCAGCATAAAGTAAATTAAATCTTTGTAAACCGTTTGTATGAGTGAGTTTTTACCATCTGTTTGTCCCTCTCTGCTTCCTTTCGTGCTTGGAGTTTCTCTTTGCTCCTGGCTTTGGTCAACTTGTCCACCACTGCCTCCTTTTGGGCCATTTTTGACAGTTCATCCTTCAGTATTGCTTGCTGCTGCTCAAACCTGAGACACATTCAAGCCCAAAGTTAATGTGTGTTCACCCATTCTTCCAGAAGATGGCAGCATATTCCTATTTTTTTTTTTTAAAAACAGCATGTCTGCAAACAGTGTAACACTTCATGTTATACTGTTAATTGATTGTGTATTGTGTAGAGTTAAGATACTTTGTGGTGCAATGGTTGCAGTTACAGTGCACTTAGGTGTCAGTCGTGAAAACAACTCATTCTCCTAACGGACACCCACCTCTTCTGCTCGTCATGTTTGTTCGACTGTGGACATGGCTTTTGTTTGGAGTCTGAGCTGCTACTACTAGATGCATCTAAAGCAGGCACAAAATGTATATTAGATTGCATTCTTCATAAAGGAAATACAGAATTTAATCTGTAGCATTTCAATTATATATAATATAATATTTATACAATCTATGCTCATAACAGTTGGCTCTACTCGAGTGAATGCACCACAGCCGCTGCTCTGAACACAAATATATGCTTCAAACAGAAACCATTCACAATTGATCAACGTTTACAATGTCTGACTTCCTGACTAAAATGAAAAAGTTTTCATGAAAAAAAACCCTGTGCAAAAAAACTGGGTGTTCATCTAAAACTTAAAGAAGCTTAAAACTATGTACATTTAGCACCCACTGGTATCAGACTTTATATGCTGGCACTCTTAAAGCACTCTCAAGCCAATATTTACATGTTTTAGAAGTTTTTTATTAATATGTAAAAGGGAAGCAGTAGAGTATATTAGTAAACTTATCAGAGTCTTGAATTCAGTCCAAAAAGAGCAACTTATTGATCAGCATGTCAGAAATTTTAGTTTAGTCTAAGTTTACCAGCCATCATTTTGCGTTAAGAGGTACATACTTCATTTACTTTAAGTCAAAGACAAATTTAAAAGGTTGGCATGTAAAGGGAAAACAAGGGTGTAATTAATCTATTTTAAGGAACCTTAGAGCAAGCAGCTTTGTGATTACAGGCGTGACCTGTTACCTGTGTCTTTCTGTGAACCCGCTGAGGTTGTCGGCATTCGTTCTGGAGCAATGTTTGCTACTCCTCTCATCCTCTGAAGAACATCCTCCGACAGCTAGGGGAAAAAAAAAATCAAATAAGAAGCAAACTAAAAACAAGCAAAATTATACATATAATCCAGAATGTTGAGGGATTTTGTCAGTGCCCTTTTATCAAACAAACGGTTAAATGTTCCTAAAACCAAAATAAGCAGCACTAGCCACTGACTCACCCTTTCTATGACTAATGACATTTGAATGTGTAGACCAGCTTGTCAAATAATAGTTCACATTTCTGCGTTTTCACATTGGATGCACCTTTTTCCAATGTGATTTAATTTGCAAATGGAAAATAAACTTTCTTGCTTACTAGCACAACTTAACATTCTAAATAGCGTTTGCATGTATGCATTGTAGGTTTATGATGCAATTTTGCAGCTTTCTTTAGTAATTTTACTATTGGCCACACCCAATGTCTACTCTTTATCTCTTTAACCCCCTTTAAAACCCTTAAAAACAAAAGCTATGATACTGGCATCTAGTCATGCTTTAAGAGCAAACCCAAAGCTCACGGTCTTCCTACAGGGAGTAGCTATTGAGCAGGTGAAATAAACTAAATTATTAGGAGTCTGCTTGGATGACACCCTATCATGTACAGCCCGTATTAATAAGCTACTCGTCAAAATGAGCAAAACTATTTCTGTTATTAGAAAATGCAGACTTTTTTATATATATTTAGAGATAAGTATAAAACAAACAATACAAGTCTTAGTCTTAACTCATTTGGAATGCTGTCCGGTGGTATGGTCTTGTGCTTCAAAATAAGATATTCACAAGATCCAACTTACTCAAAATAGAGCTGCTAGACTTTCTTTGAACTGCTCCATGAGAGAATGACATCAGACTATCATGGCTGACATGCATCAGTAAACTGGCCCAGTTTTTAAGAAAGATATCCTTGTCTAAAGAACCGGTATGCCAATATAATCAACTGACTTTTTCAAAAGCTAAACATGGATATTAAACTAGATATCCATCCAAAAATATAGTGCAAAAATAAATAAAAAGGCAATTCTTAAAAATGAAATTATTGTAAAACTGTAAAAATGCACTATTTGGCATCCAATGTATATATATTTTTTGTGTCTATGTCAATGTGTTGATTGATGAAATAACTTTTAATGTATGTATTTATGTGAAAATGTTTAATTAAGTGATTAGATATTTGAATGCTTGTATACACTGTGAATTTGTTATTGTGTGTCTTTTTATGCATCACCCCAAGTAGAGTAGTTCTTCCTACGGTGACGAAATGGGGATCCCAAAAAGAATGAATAAAGAATAATACTATCTCGCTGTCAAGAACCAGAGACACACCAAACTCTATTGAAAAAGTAGCTAATATTAATCTCCTTGGGTTTTAACCCTTGTTTGATAAACGTGTTTTACCAAAGTTTGAATACACGTAAAACCTAAAATAAAAATTTAATGGGCGAAAAAGAAACATTTCCCACCTTCTACTAATGCACGTTCATCCGTCACTGTTAAAAATGGTACAAGCTAGCTAACCTCAAAATACCGTTTATGCTGCCGGTATGAGGGATTTATGAGTACATTTATTCATACTTGGTGTTGAGCTTTTGCCGAATGTATTGCAATAACACAAAGAATATGGGTATGACATGATTCGGCAGACAACGCTGGTTTTAGCTTGTTATTTCAGTTAATTTTGTATCTACTGCTCATTATGAATGCGGTTTGGCGTGACGGAAAGGACACAGGAGGTTGCATGTCAATCTGTCACAGTCCCTGCATCCCGGGAGCTCCTCCTCACAACACCCATACCCGTACATGCTGATAATACATCTGTAGTTTAAATGAGAAATAATTTAGCGTTTACTGACTCCGACTTGCTAAATGCTATAGCTAAGTTAACTATCTTAGCACTAGGGGGCGTAGATCAGAGCATGAAGGCTAATCAAAACACAAGCTAGCATTACCTTGACTCCACGCAGGATTCTCACTCTGTCCTCATCGTCGACACCAAAAGACACTTTTCTGGTCGTGCTCTCCCCGGATCCCATGGTTTTAGGTGAGTATTATTGATGTAAGTTAACTGCTACACGTAATAAACACTAAATAATGTTAGTACAATCCTGCCACTGCCCTGTCCAATGACTTGGATAAGTGACAGATGGGTTGGGGGTTGCCAGATACCAGGTAAACCGTCCGTCTAGTAATGCGTATTAGTTAGCATGGTAAGTCAGCAATTTATTAGATTGTGGGGTTTTGTACTTTTTTTAAGAAGGGCCTTTATACTATTAGACACATCATTTGAAAAACAGGTAATTTTGCGCGTTCTGTGAAACGGCAAACCTGGCAACACTGCTCTAAAAATTGGCATCACTACAATACAACCATGCCTGTAATAGCAGCCCACAAATATAATAAGTTTACTATATAGTATATAAAGCTAAAAGTCATCTTAAATTTGAAAAATTAACAGGAAAATAGTTAAAAACATGTTTATTATTTTAATGTGAACTTTTTAGATAAATGTATGTCACCAGGCAATAAAGGACTTGAGTCTGTTAGTCTGTTTTTGTTTTAATTTATGTGTATTATGATGCTTTTTTTCTCCTTATGTTAACCTTAGTTGTATTATGTTATTACGGGAAATTTGAAATGGCATGACTGATTTCTGTATATATTGTACGTATATTTTAATGGTTTTAATTATTATCCAATGACTAATAATTAAAAAAAATACTTTTTCTGTAAGTTGAAGTAGACTGTCATAAAGGGTATAATCAACACACAAACACACAAATATCCAGTATATATCCATATATTAAATAGAGATGATTAGTTTATTTTGTTTTGTTTAAAAATAATAATAAATCATGGTTACACAGCAAAGGCATAGTGTCTTTTTCAGGGAAAGTGGTCTGCACAAAAGAACACTAATCAAGCCACAACCACAAGTGATTTATATGAATTATTATCTTCTTATCATCTGTATGCTTTTTATTCTGCTGTGTTTGCTGATTAAATCAAAACAGTTCACTTAAGGCAAAATAATCATGAATCCAGGCACTATTATAATTAGGCATTAACACAAGACATATTTTACCTTTCAAAGTAAAAAAGTTTGAAAACATCATTGACATTATAAAAAGTAAGTTCATTTGGTAAAAAAAAAGTTATTGCTTGTATGTAATCATGATTGAGGCCCCCCTTACTACTTGGGGGCCAAGGAAATAACCAGTTTGCCCACCCCGCTGCAACACCTTTTGGATACATTCTAAATATGAAAAAATTAAAAAACCAAAAACCCAGCATATAAAAAAACATGTGCTCTAAGATTAAGAGTGTCCTTCTCTGCAAGCAATGCTTAGTTTGTTCTCTTGGATAAGTTGTAGGAAATGGGTGTGATAGTACTGGTCTGTGTCCAAAGTAAACCAGTGCCAACCCCCTTAATCACTATATTGGGTTGCAGTATATATTGGGTTTAGAACAGACTCAATCATTTTTATTAATTTATTATTTTCACTATGAGGCTGGCATGAATATAAAAGCTTTAGACTTTTCTATCAAAACCTAAAATAGGATAAAAGATTTAGAATATTTTCCTTTTTACATTAAGCTGTGTTACATTGCGACTGCTCTCTTTCTCTTTAAAAAGAAAGCCATAACATATTCATCTGTGGAGCTAATAGAAGTTAATATTAATAATAGATTAGTTAATAATAGATTTGCCGCTGTTCTCCAATGACAAATCATGTAAAGCACAATGGTCAATTTGTATTGTCTAGTTACCGCCACATTGTTCACTTCATTCCATGATGTGCTTCATTCATGTCCACTAAACATTTAGACACCATAATAAAAGGATGTAATGACTATATAGTGCACTATATTGTCATTATGCCGTGGTTTTGGACAACTGAAAGCACAGTTTTTCATGACATGTCACATTTCTTTCTACACTTAACACAATGCACCATGGTTAGCAATGTTCACAATTCATTGTACAGCATGATCCAGGACTCCGGTGTGTTTGAGTGAATGCTGAAAGCTGGATAAACTGGCTCCCTGAAGACAGCCCTAAAGGTGTGAAGGTGCTCCCGGCACCCTTTGGTGCTATGGAAAGTTAAAGTCCCACCCTCGTAGTTCAACGTTATTTCAATCCTGAGCGGTTGATTGATCATCTCCCCCAGCATCGTGTTGGAGGACGACTGGCACACCATCAGCTTGCCGTTTTTCCACTGCAGTCTCCAGGACACCGAGTTGTGCCCCAGACGGCTGTGGTCACCGCGCCGGGGGATGCTCTGGTAGCACACCCCCAGAGACCACATGCAGTTGGCCCCAACTTCGACCACCCAGACATGCTCGCCACTAGAAATGCTTTGGCGGGACAGGATCTGGGGGGCGGTGGTGAAACGCTCAGGGTGGTCCGAATACTGCTGTTTGGTGGAGCTGTATCTGACGGTGCGCAAGTCGCTGGAGACAATCAGACTTGGGTGAGCGGTGACCAGGTTGAAGGTGAGGTCCATAGGACTGAGGAGAATGTGGAGGGAGTCCAGGAGGCACATCATTTCATGGCGGAAGTTTTGGGTCTTGAGGCCTGCCTGAAGTATACTGGTGTTGAGTGGAGCCCTTGATGGGCGCATGGATGGAATAGGGCAGTTCCTGACTCCTTTGATGTTCTGTTCAATACACACAAATCTGGAGGGAGAGAAAAAAGTTGCATAATGCTGAGCTAAAGTTAAATAATGCTAAGACCAAGCTAAGACTTGGTCATGACTTGGTCTTCGCTGATGTGGTCAGCGAAGACCAAGTCATGACCAGGGTCCTCATTTCTAAAAGGTTGGTAGGCTCTTTACTAAACTAGTGCCAAATATCCTTTTATCCTTTTTATAAATCCCACCTGGTGCAGTAATGTGCACGTAAATCTGCTGTTAAAAAGTAAATCAGGAGAGAGCTGAACCAGTTATTCCAATGAGGGAATGAAGACAGTGGACGAAGATGAGTGGTCTATGGTGTGGAGAGCGGAGCTGAGGTCAAGGAGGAGGAGTATGGAGAGGGAACCAGTCAGAGGCAAGGAGAAGATCATTAGTCACCTTTTAGAAGAGCAAGAGAAGTCTGGAATGTTTCAAATAATGGATTGGAGTGGAGATGAGGTTTTATCTGAGAGGCAATAGCTTGCTCCAGGATCTTGGACAGAAAGCGGAGGTTGGAGATTGGGCGAAGGTTGTCAGGGTTGCCAGGGCCAGTCCAGGTTTTTTCAGTATGGGTGTAATGGCAGCGAGTTTGAGGGCAGAAAGAACAATACCAGAGGGAAGGGATGAGTTTATAATGTTCAGAATAAGTGGACTGGGGCAGGTGAAGCATGATTTGACCAGAGGAGATGGGACAGGATCCAGGGGGCAGGTAGAAGGCTTGATATTACTGAAATATTTGGTGAGATCTGATCCTGTGATGGGAGATAGGAAGGAGAGACAGTTTTGTGGTATGGGACATAGAGGGAGGATGCTATAAATCAGGACTGGAGGTTGCTGTGGAAAAGAACTGTTGGTGGATGTTGTCTATTTTGGATCTGAAGAAATAAAAGAGGTTGTTGCAATTTCCTGTAGTGAACAATTGAGAGACGTCCATTGGTTTGAAGAGTTTGTTCATGGTGTTTTTAATGTTTGTATAGTTCAGGGGTGTACCATTGAGCGAAGCAGGAGAACGTGAGATTTAGATTAGCCAGCAGACATCACACATTTTGCATAAAAAAGATGATATTGGCAAAGGACAATTGACAAACTATATGTACAGTATGTGTACTGTCAGTGAGTGGGCAGAGAACAGGTGGCTGGATATTTAGAAATGTCATGTAGAAGCATTAAGGCAGAAAAATCTAAAGGCTACATGCTCACTATATACTTAAGACTATGTTATGTTGGACTTGTTCAGTGCACCAAATAGCATGTGGAAGAACCTGTAGTTCCTTATCAAAGACTATTACATGTCTGTGAAGGTTCTAAGTCATCCAGGACATCTTGAAAAAAGGTTAAAGTAACAGCATTTGGATTCAGTTTTCAAGGTGAAGACATTTTGTCTCTAATTCCAAGAGAATTTATCAATTATGAGATTAACTGGTAAGAGAGCTAAGCTTATATCTCTAGAGGGAGTCTCTAAAGGGAAGGGTGTAGAAGATGCCTTCAAGAAAGTATTTCTCCAAAACGGCCCTGCCAGCGATGTATGATGAGTGCCGTAGTAGGTTACAAACAACGCTGTCTACGGTGGATTTTTATGCCTCAACGGCAGATATGTGGAGTAGCAGAGCGACCGAGCCGTACATTAGTCTCACGGCGCATTACATAACAAACGACTGGAGTTTGAACAGCTGCTGCCTCCAGACAAGTTTTTTCCCAGATGACCACACGGGAGAAAATATTGCGAGTGGTTTAAAGCAGTTTCTTCAATTCAAGATTGGGATTTAGACGAGGAGAAACAGGTGTGCCTGACAACGGACAGTAATATAATATAGTATAAGCTAATATACTAAAAGCAGCCACTCTAAACATGTGGACAAGACTGTCTTGCTTTGCCCATCGTCTACACATTGCTATTGGTAAGCATACTCTTTCTCTCAGTGTCAATGTATTTTATGCATGTATATTGAGCATAGTAGCATACGTTTCATTAGAGGTAATGATAAAAATGTATAAAATTATAAAATTGCACTACACTTAAGTCAGTGATAATAATGTTGGTTTTTTCACATTCTGTATATCATTTTGAATTACTATGAAAGCATTATAATAGTAACTTAAAATATTTATTAAATTGTGCTCATGTTAAATACAAAATTTATTGTATTAAAATGTGTGGTTAGATTAAATTTTTTCTTATATATAGTTTTAACATTATAACAGGCAAAAAAAGTTAATTTCAAGCCCTGATTGTGTATATTTAAGATTAATTTTTAACTGAACTTTCATTAGGCCCAAGCCGGTGATGACCGGGAGGGCCTATTGTTTTTGCTCGGATTTATTTTTTTCTGCAAAATGATCCTAAATTTGACCCAGTGAACATGCACAAAAAGTCATTTTTATTGGTCCCAGACTTCAAGCTCGGCAAAAAAAAAATTTATGTATTTGAAGTCCCCGAAAAAAAATTACAAAAATTGACTCAGTGGCGACCCCTAGAAAAGTCAAAATACATTGGGCCTATGGAAAGTGAAAGTAACTTTTTTCCAAAGTAGAAAAATAAAACTTGGTACATCCATAGGACACCTCGGGGCAAACAGAAAAGTCTATGACAGCCACACCCTAAACTCAACAGGAAGTCCGCCATGTGGGGTCAAACGCACGGCCACTAAAATTGCACCCCTTGCGCAGAAAGATGCAAATCATTGTGTTTTAATCTAAATGGCCTCAAAATGGCCATTTTTGTGAAAATAAAATGTCTCTTAACTCTCAAACGCCTTCTCGGATCGAGTTGGACCCAGAAAAGGCGTTTGTGCACATTCATGATATTGAACACAAAGATATGTAAATAAAAGGGTTATCTTTAGAAATGGCTCTCCAGCGCCCCCTACAAACGTATAATGGGACCCAAGAATTTAGTTTGTCGTAGAGACATGAAATTTGGTACACACATCTCTTATGTCATGACGAGCATAAAAGCCAATGACAACCACCCCCTATCTATAAATGTGTTGCCATAGCAACGTCCCAAATATGTAGAAAAAGTCAATTGGAAGTAAAAATTTTAGTTTGTTGTAGGCAAATGAAACTTGGTACACACATCCAGCATGGGCTTATGAACAAAAAAGCTAATGGGGACCACACCCTATCACACAAGGGAAGGCGGCCATTTTGAATTGAAAATGTGAATCGACTTAAAATGCACCTCTCTTTTTCATTCCACAGACACCAAACTTGGGCAAAATGACCTAAACACATGTATGTAAAATAGACAGGCGTTTTTCTTGTCGTTTTCGCTCGAGTTATATTTTTTTAATTATAATTTGGTATATTTTTTTTTATTATAATTTTTCTGTAAAATGATCCTCAATTTGACCCAGTAAACGTGCAACTAAAAGTCATTTTTATTGGTCCCAGACTTCAAGCCCGGCGAAAAATGTATGTATTTAAAGTCCCCGAAAAAAAAATACGAAAAATGACTCAGTGGCGACCCCTAGAAAAGTCAAAATACATTGGGCCTATTTAAAGTGAAAGTAAATTTTTCCAATGTAGAAATACAGAACTTAGTAAATCCATAGGACACCTCAGGGCAAACTGAAAAGTCTATGACAGCCACACCCTAAACTCAACAGGAAGTCCGCCATATGGGGTGAAACGCACGACCACCAAAATCGCACCCCTTGGGCAAAAAGATGCAAATCATTGTGTTTTAATCTAAATGGCAGTGGTGGACGAAGTACACAAATCAAGTACTTGAGTTAAAGTACAGATACACTAGGTAAAATATTACTTCAGTAAAAGTAAAAGTACTCCCTTTTAACTTTCACTTGAGTAAAAGTACAAAAGTATTTGCCTTCAAATGTACTTAAGTATCCAAGTACTATCATTTATTAAGGCTATAATGCCCATATAGATTTTGTCAGTCTCTTGCCCCCTTTAGGTGCCAGGGTTTATTTAAAAATACAGATTTTGATATCCAAATTTCAAAAGGCTGTGGTTTGAAAATGATAAGAGATAGAGTCCTACTCTAAACTACAAAAATGTCAGGTATGACCCAAAGTATATAGGTACATACATTTTAAGCATCTAATTTGCATATAATTTGCATACCATGACATTGTATTTTGGCGGTTATGTTATTTACAGTACATACACACTAATGAACATATTATAATAGTTTTTTCTTATTCTGAAAAAAATTATAACAGTAATTTGTAAAAGCAACATTACCAAAATAAAGAATAACTACAACTTCTAATATACCATAACTAGTAAAACGTATGCAAATAGTTATGAGAAATAATATACACATGTACTGTAGGTGTGTGGTTGCAGTTACTTTATCTTTTCTTATCCTTCCATGTGGCATAGTTAGTAGTTTTTTAGAGTGTGGGACCTCTCATAAAGCACAGCACACAGTCATCACTTTATTACGATCGCTGCTTTGATTAGAGCATTCTCGCTGACTATGTTTACACCTGCCTCTCCCTCCTCGACTGGGTAAAGTGTCAGGATGACCAACACGTATTTGTCCCAAACAGCTGTCAATAGAAGCCGCATTATTCCCAAACTCCCTGTCACTCCCGCTGCCACGGCGAGTACACGCGCCCCGGCTTCTATCACCTGTGCTAAAGGTAAAGCTGCAGGTGCTAAAGGTAAAGCTGCAGGTGCTATGCGCCACGGCTTCCTCAACATCCCCTTCACTACCGCCAGAGTAGTTTTCCTAGTTTTCCTCCCGTTTCTTTCACTGATGTTTGGTAAAATGTGGGAAAAACAGCGTGTGCTTTATGAGAGACGCTGAGAAAGGCACGAGCAGCGGCGCCGTTGTCCAAGTTACGCACGCACTCACTCTCGCTCATTCTCACTTTCACTCGGCTGAAAAGACTCTAAAGGTAGATGTTCTCCCTCAGAATCAGAGTCAGCCATTACTAATACCAAAGCTTTATCACAGGTGTATTTTTATTTGTTATTTTCATGTTTATCAGCTCGCGTGTAGAGAGCCGGTCCTGACACTCCCACTGAGACGCGTCTTTGAGGGCTTCTACAAAATTTTTTTAATGGCAACACAAGGAACGACTAATTTTGCAAAATGTAATTGAGAAAAAGTAAGATATTTGACGTTGAAATGTAGTGAAGTTAAAGTAAAAAGTATCCCTTAATGGAAATACTTAGTAAAGTACAGATACTGGAAAAAACTACTTAAGTACAGTAACGAATTACATGTACTTCGTTACTGTCCACCACTGCTAAATGGCCACAAATTTGGTGAGTGAACCGACTTAGAATACACCTCTCTTTTAAAAAACAACAAAAAAATAGCTGCTTCATTCCACAGACACCAAACTTAGGCAAGATGAGTTAAACACATGTGTGTAAAATAGACAGGCGTTTTTCTTGACATTTTTGCTCAAGTTGATCCTCAATTTGACCTAGTAAACCTGCAACTAAAAGTCAAATTTATTGGCACCAAAATTCAAGCCCGGCAAAAAATGTATGTATTTGAAGTCCCCGAGGAAAACAAATGAAAAATGACTCAGTGGCGACCCCTGGAAAATGAAAATACATTGTGCCTATGGAAAGTGAAAGTAAATTATTTCAAATGTAGAAATACAAAACTTGGTACATCCATAGGACACCTCAGGGCAAACAGAAAAGTTTATTACAGCCATACCATAAAACTCAACAGGAAATCTACTATGTTGGGTGGAATGCGTGACCACCTAAATCGCACCCCTTGTGCTAAAGGCTTTTCATCTAAACAGCTCCAAAATTGGTGAGTATCATCTAGACACGTGTGCCAAAAAAGTTATCAATTTGTTTTTTGATACATTTGTGGCTGTGGTCGTAATGAGTCTGTGAAGAGGCAGCCATTTCTTTGGGAAATAAATGCTATTTCCCAATTGCCAGGATCCTTCCTTTGGAGGAGGCCCATCCAGAGCCAAGGCTAGAGTCTTAGAAAACTCCTCAGAATCCTTTGGAACTTGTAAACTTGTACTTTTAGACAAGTAATATTTACATTTTGCCTTTTTAAACAGGGGGGTGCAGTGATTTCTGAGTCATCTCAAATCTCCAGCAAGTACTTTTTTCTTGTTTTTCTCGCCTTAGCCCAAGCATAATCTATTATTTTCAAAGGTTCAGACAGCTCCCAGGAAAACCAGGGATTGTGGAGACCTTTAACTCTAAATTACAAGGTGGTGTAGCAGGCCCCAGCGGTAGCACAGGCCCGGTTATTTGACATTACCGTGAAGTTTACGCTTTAAAGCACAAAATGCAATCCTCCGAGTACATGTGTCCCCGCGGTCTCAAGGGAGGCGAGGCCTTTATCGCCGCTTGCGGCTTTAATTCATTTTGTTGTTGTTTTGCAGAGAGGAGCATGAGGGATCCCAGGATTGACAGAGCTGTGGGGGTTTGTAAGATGGTCATCTGTGCATTCTCACACAGCTGGAAAAAGCAGCGAGCACTCAAAGATGCTCAAGTAGAACCTGGCCTTCCTCCACACAAACTTGTGACTGAATCACCAACACGATGGGGATCAAGGCAGAAGATGATACAGCACCTGCTTGAGCAAGAGAAGGCCATCACACATGTCCTGGCTGCTGACAGGTCAACCAAGCATCTGGTACTTACATGGCAGGATATTGATATCCTGGACTCTGTCAGTAAGGCACTTGGGCCTCTTCTTGATTTCACAGACGCCCTCTCTTCTGAAAACTATGTCACAGTGTCGTGCTTGAAGCCTACTCTTCACCTGTTCAACAATGAGCTGCTGCAGAGGAAAGATGAAGACACTGATCTCACCATGACTATTAAAAGTTCAATACTGGACTATATGAAAACCAAATACAGTGACCCAGAGGTTCAGAAACTAATCAACATGGCAACGTTTCTTCATCCACGCTTCCGCACGCAGTATTTGAGAGATCCTGGTCATCAGAGCTAGATTTGCAATTTGCAATTTGCATTTGCAATTGATGAAAGTTGTTTTACTAGTCGCAAAAATGGCAGGGCATTGACGTCTACACACTGATAACCCCATACGTGCAAGGTGAGAGGTGATTAATTTGGAATTCTAAAATGCGTTGCAGCTGAAAAGACTTGTGTGTAATGTGTACCTCTGAATGAAGATGCACGGGTCGGTTTCACTCAGAGCTTCTGTGGTGCTCTGATGTGCTTCTGTTAACTGCTGCTGCTGCTCTTCCAGGGTACTTACTTCGAGCTGCCAGCTTTTCCTGCGCTGGCTTCTCTCCTCTTCCAAAAGAACAGAGAGGCGCTCTCGGTACCTGGAAACAGCAAAGACACATTTTAAGTTATTTATCTGTGATCACATATTTTTTACAGACACCGCTGCCTCACTGTTGTACTGTTTCTTCGGCAGTGTCTTGGCGGCACGGTGGCACAGTGATTAGCACTGTTGCCTTACATCAGGAACGTCCAAAGTTTACATGTTCTCCCCATGCTGGGGTGGGTTTTCTCCAGGAAGATAAAAAAAAACACACACACACAACCTAATTGATATTATTATATATCTATTGTAGTGTAGTGTATATATATGTATATATATGTATATATATATATATATATATATATATATATATATATATATATATATATATATATATATATATATATATATAGCTTGGATCATAGCTTGGATTTACTTTGTCTTTGTGAAGGGGTGAAACCCTGATTATGCATATGCACAGGTAGGTCGTAGGTCGAAACAGGGTGGTGGTGTTGCAGCCATTCATAAAGCTGCATTTTGCTTTACAGGTCCATCACCACAGCCAAAATTTAACTCATTCGAAGTGTTACTCATCAAACATATTCCTTCTCAAATTAACGGAAGTAGGCCATTTTATTTAATCACGATTAATCGCATTATACACCAAATTTTATAATAAATTCAAAATTAGTCTATTGCATACTTTATAACATTTAATTTGGAAACACTTTAAACAAATAAGGTGCTTTTTACAGCAATTAAAAGTTAGTAGCAGTTAAAATATTCTTTATAAATCTCAACTTAAACATTAATGTAATCAAATAAAAAATATTTGCTACAGCCAGGGCATTAATATTTTGTTTAGTTTGTAATAGAAAAACAAGTTATGACCAGAGCATCGATCATAACAGGCCAGGCAACAATATAAATATAGTATGTCTCTTTTGTGGTTTCATTACAGTCAGAGCATGTGAATGCAGTTCCCACTGTTCATCAATATAATGCACTGTAACGCCGAGGTAATTGTGGTTGCCTAGCAATGTCCAGTAGTCGCCGGTGAAGGCAATAGTTGGTGCATGTTGTAACGCCCTCACTTTTGTAGTTCTCTCCTTTTCATACAATTCTTCTTGTGAGGGTGCGTCATGAGGGCGGCTCATACGTGCATTTGTTGCGATCCTAAGAATGTTCCTCAGACAGACAACTTTCACAATACTAATCGGCCGTCGTTTTTCATATATATATATAAAGTGAGTAAGGTTACGCACATGCTTACATTCAAATGTATATATAGATAAATAAATATATATACTAAGGAAAATGTAATTATTAATTAATATTTTATGCATATACTCTATTTTATTTTAACAGATAATAAGACTGTTTGGAATGCTTTTACCATCAGTAGTGACAGCAACTTTGAAATACTGAGAATTCTGTGGCCGGTCTGATTTGTCAAACATGACAAAGGACTTTCTTGTATGGGAACTTACATTTTTATAATTTTTTTTTATATATAGCGCTCTTCCACCTTGTAGACACTCAAAGCGCTTTACCAGTGATAGAGCTGACCACTGGAGGCAAGGTGGGTTAAGTGACTATCCCAAGGACACAACAACAGTATGAACTGTGGGGGAGAGCGAGATGCTCTGATGTTTAGGGATGTTTCGAGCGGGGATCGAACCACCCACCCGCCGGTCAAAGGACGGCCGCTCTTGTGCACAACTGTTCAGAGTATTAAAGGTGCTGTATAATGCCGACTCATTACCTGTGCACGAGTGCAGCCATGCTATCCATCATGGTCACAGCCTTATTGATCAGTTTGTCTTCGATGGCTTCAGCCGCTTCCTGATCCTCGGTTGTTTTCTGCAGGAGGCCCTTGGTCATTTGCAGCCTGCATGTAACCACCTGACAACACATGGTTGTTTAACTAGTTTAATATAATAGAGTGGATAAACCAGAACATAACAGACAAGGCACAAGGCATAACTGACAGGTACACAATGAGGGTTTGCCTCATTGTGTACCTGAGGTATGTGGGCAATTAAAGATGACGAGGGAGTCACAAACCCAAAAACGATTTTTTGCATGATTATCATAAACCTGTTCCACAGCACACTGGCACATGCCTGTTTTGATATGGTTCAGTGCCTTCCCTCGTAGTATTATCACGCAAATATGGAAATGCTAACATCTATTACATAAAAATAATTATACTTAAATACACAACTTAAACAAATGCCACATTTCCATTGGAGCAGCACAGTGCAGGTTAGGTTAGCACAGAAAATTCTCTATTACCAAAAAGGGTACGATGTTTCCAAAAAACATAACATATAACTTGATAATAACATGACAACGGTTTGACCTTTTTTTCCATGATTTTTTTCAAAGGATGGAGCAGTTTTTTAATTGGAAAACATTTATGTTTTTTAATAACACTTTATTTTACACTACACTTGATACATTGTATCTCATTAAGAAGAATGTAACACACTGTGTAACAAACTGTAATAACGACATAGTGCATACATATCCTAACCCTACCTAAAATAAGGAAGTACACATTATTCCATTATGTATGTAACTTGTAGTTACATGTTATTACAGTTTGTAACACACTGTGTTAAATTGTACTTAATGAGGTAGATGCAATGTATCAAGTGAGATGTAAAATAAAATGTGACTTTTTTGTTGTGTTTTTTGTTGGAAATCGCTTACAGAGCGAGAGCTGTTGCCATAAGATTGATTCCCTATAGGCATAGTTCTGAGATATTTATTTAACAGTACCGCTTTTACCTTGTGGCGGCTCTCCAGAGCTTGTCTCATCTCTTCCTCTACGGCACTGAAGGTGAGAACATCGTGGTTCAGGTGTTGTCCTTGAAGGAGGCACATGGGGCAGAGCAAGACCATGTCGGTGGAGCAGAAGTACTCTAATGGATTGTAGTGGACGGTGCAGTCCTTGGGTCCCGGTTTCTGAAAGAGCTCCTTGACCGTGTGCTCCCTGAACATCTCCTTCTCGTTGTGTTTTTGGAGATGCCTGGAACACAGTGACACCTCACACTTCAGGCAAGACTTCACGGCCGCTGTTGGCTCATCTATGCATTGGTCACAAGGCACATACATTTTCTGTGGCTTAACTGGAAGCTCGTCCAGGTTCACAGCGGCCCGGTAACCTTCGACGATGCCACAGAGCTTAAAGTTCCTCTGAAGGGTTTCTAGACCCCGGTAAACCTCTCTGCACTCAGGGCAACGTGGCAGAGACGTGGCGGACTGAACAATTTTAGCGTCCTTGCAGATGCAGGCTCGGCAGTAGTTGTGTCCACATGGGAGTGCCACGGGATCGGAGTAGAGTTGAAGGCAAATGGGGCAGCTCAGCTCAAAATGTAGCTTCTCCTCAGGCTTGGACAAAGACATTTTGAAAGTGAATGTGGAGAACACTCGCCTGTCTTAACTATTTATCTGAGAGGCAGTACAAACACATGTAGGACTGCATTCCTTTCCAGGAGGCACAGACTTCTGAGCTGCCAGGAATTCACCGGCTATAGGGGCAAATGTTGATAGTGTAAATACAAAACGAGAAGGTTTCGCTTACAGGAATTCAAAACATTGTCTTAAATACCAACAATTAAGTCTTGTATCTGCAGAATTTTTCTTTTTTATCAATTATGAATTTAATTACAATTTATTCTTGTGGTCATTGCAATATCATTCAGGTGACTTATTGCTGTGAACACAGCCAGAGGAGCTACAGCTTTTTTATTATACATCCATGCGTCTGTTTACAAGTCTACAAGTGTACGTAGTGGTGTCTCATTTGTTGGGGCTACCCCATACTCCTTCCTTTGGAGAGCCTTTTGTATCTGCCAATAAAAGGAACGTTTACAAATACTAAATTGGTAAATGAAACAAGGATGTTGGCCAATGAAAAGGGTGTGTACAACGAGATTTATGTTGATGATAAAGAGGTAAAGAGGACGCTTGTTGCATTTGTCAAATTAGAAACACACTTCTTCCTGTTTGTGGCTACTTACCTATAGGGTCTTACGGTCACCTACTTGTACAAAGTTAGATGGAAAGAAGTGTTGCTGCTGGTGGTACAACCCAAAAATAAGCTTTTCAAGTAATTCCAGTTTTGTAATTTTCCATTCATTGATCAAGAGCAATTTAGATTAATATACCTCTACATGCCTGTGTTTGTATAATAAGAGAAAAACATGAGCTCAGACAAACAAGGAGGATGTTACCCAGTGCCTCTTTAATAAAGTAAAGTTCTTTTTTATTTTTTATTCATGACCTAAGTATCATCCTGATGAGAATTGTTCGTAGACAACAGTGTGTCCCTGCCAGGGCAAATGTTGGTTTTCACATGTTGTAGAAAAGAGGGGTGTAAGCTTTGGAATTGCAATTATTTAATTTCTATGAGCTTCATGGGTTTAGTTTGCATTGTTTTCTGCTTATGTAAAAGGGCTTTGTGTTCACTAAGCAGTCACCAGAGGGAGCTTAATTTCACATAAAAGAAGACGCTTTTTGCTGCAGATACATAAACAGAGGAAAACAAAACATTAGGTGAAAAAAGCATACCTAAAATAGATAAAATGATAAATGTACTTTTGTTTATTTTTTTATTTGTTTATTTATTTGGATCTCCATTAGCTGTGCCCTATGGAAACAGCTAATCTACCTGGGGTCCAGTTAAGAAAAAAAAAAAAAATAATTACAGTTTACACAATTACAAATAACATGATAATACAGTTTATATGATTAAAAATAACATGATAATACAGTTTATATGATTAAAAATAACATGATAATACAGTTTATATGATTAAAAATAACATGATAATACATATTTAAAATCTTTACATTCAAGGGTTTGGGAACCCTTTTTTAAATACGTTAATTAAATGCTGGATATTCATTATGTAACACTTTCCATGTTGTCATAATAAGGGCAGTATTTAGATATTTACTGCATCTTCTCACGACTGCTAAAGCTTTGCCCATGTTTTAACCATTACATTGACATGTTTGGACCAGGACAGTTGACTGTCAATGTGTATCCCTAGCAATTTTACCTCCTTCACTTGTTCTATAAATTTGGTTCTTACTCTGGGAATCAGAAACCGACCTTCAGTTGCCTGTCGTGTTACATATCCATGAGATTCCAAATTCTTTTTTAACTGATAATACAGAAATGCTGGATATTCATTATGTAACACTTTCCATGTTGTCATAATAAGGGCAGTATTTAGATATTTACTGCATCTTCTCACGACTGCTAAAGCTTTGCCCATGTTTTAACCATTACATTGACATGTTTGGACCAGGACAGTTGACTGTCAATGTGTATCCCTAGCAATTTTACCTCCTTCACTTGTTCTATTTCTGAATTATTAATAAATTATTATAAACTTTTGCTCCGTCTTTAGTGAGTGACTTGAACCAATTAATATACTTTTAGTTTTTGACACGTTTAGAACCAATCTATTGTCCATGATCCACCTTTCTACTAATCTTAAGTTTTCATTTAGTAATTTAGTCAGCTCTGCTGATGAAGTGGCTGATGCGTACACAGTTGTGTCATCTGCATACATTACTAATTTAACCTTTTTTACAGCCAGGGGAAGATCATTTTGGAAAAGCTGCCATTAAAGAAAAATCTCTATGACCTTTCAGTCAAGTAAGATCTGACACAAGCCACTGCAGATGGACTAAAACCATAGCAAACAAGTTTCTCAAGAAGTAGCTCATGATCAATTACATCAAACGCTGCGGTAAAGTCTAACAAAACTGCTCCGCAAATCATTTTATTATTAACTTTTATTATCTAAAGCACTGGTTCCCAAAGTGGGGGTTGCGGAGTGGTGGGCGGGGTCGCGAGATGATTTCCAGATTTTTTTTATTTTTTTTATGATTTTATATATATATATATTTATATATTTTTTAAAAGGTTGTAATGATGCGAGTATACATTTAGGATAATTCAAATAAACTGAAAGTAAAACTTTGTTTGCTCTGATTAATTATGACAGTTAAGTGACGGCGTGTTGCCAAGTCCGCGGGCTACTTTAACACAGTTGCCGCGGGCTGTTTTTCATGTGGATGGAAGTAGAGAGAGAGAGAGATTTGTTATTTAGTCATTATTTTAATCTTTTAAAGTCCATTTTGGGAAAAAGCATAGTATAATAAAATTACCAAAACAAGTCTTCATGTTAAGAATGAATAGTACACAAACATTTCTAAAACTATAAAAACTGTCTCTTTTTTTTTTTTTTTAATAAAACAATCATTAATTATTTTATTATAACATACTGTCTTAAGTGCACCTTTATTATCATAAATTAAATAATAATAATAGATAAATAAATACATTAAAAAAATAAATACAATAGGCTAAATAATAATTTGCATTTAGGCTACATGCATTTAGAAGAAGAAAAGAGGAACAAAGAAATTAAAAGTCTGAAAAGGTTTGGGAACCCCTGATCTAAAGCATTGTACCATTCGTCAGTCATCTGTACTAAAGCAGAGCAGGTTGAATAACCTGTCCTGTAAGCGTGTTGAAAATTAGTTATCAAATTATTTTCTAAGAAATATGCCTGAATTTGATCAGATATTGCCTTCTCAAAGATTTTGCTGAAAGAAGCAAATTTATTGGACGACTGTTGGATCCACTAAATGTTGCTTTCTTGTCTTTTGGCAGTGGGATTACCTTAGCTTCTTTCCAAGACAAAGGACATTTAGATTTCTTTATACTGTGATTAAAAATATGACAAATTGGGTATACAATATTGTCTGCGGCAATCTGTATTATTTTATCATCTATATTGTCAATTCCTGATTGTTTTCCCTTACAGATATATTTGATTAAATTTGAAACCGTATCTATTTTTAGTTCTTGTAATTCAAAGTGACTTATGATTGCATTCCTTAAGTTTTGCACCTTACCACTAAAAAAATCATTCAAATGATTTGCTACATCCCTTGGCTTGGTAATGAAGATCTTGTTGCATTCAATGAAGGTGGGTTGTGTATGTTTATGTCTTCCCATTATATTGTTTAACATCCCCCAAAGTCTTTTGTCATCGTTTTTTGTGAGCTGTAATTGAGTTAGATAATATTGTTTCTTTTTTCTGTGATTTATTTTTGTTACATGATTTCTCAATTTACAGTATTTTTGTATATCATTTATGCAACCACTTTTTTAGCTTCTTTTTTAGCTTCATCCCTTTCTTTCATTAATGCTTTTAGTTCTTTATCAAGCCAAGGGGCCCCGTGCGTCCTTGCTGTCCATTTTTTAATCGGCGTTTGTTTATTTACAACAGAATAAAATTTGCTAAAGCATTTTCAGGATCATCTTCAAATAAAACATCCTCCCAGTTTAATTTCTGTATGTCGTCTAGATATGCTTCATTTGAAAAAGCTTTATAGCACCTCTTATAAATGACTCTAGGACGAACTTAACTTAGAAACAATTACTTTCCGGGATATGGCAACAATGTTGTGATCACTAAACCCAATTGGTATAGATACAGCCTTGGTATAGAGTGTTGGCACATCGATTCCAGTGGATGTTTGAATGAACCTCCTATTTGTACCCAATCTAGTTGGTTCTGTCACCATTTGCTTTAAATTACATAGATTAGTGATTGTGGTTAGCTTATCTTTTATTGAGCATTTCTCATTTAGCCAATCAATATTTAGATCTCCTACAAATACAATTTCAATATTTAACTCACAAATTTTATCTAGCATTTTGCCAATATTATCCAAGTAAATGCAGTTAGAACATGGAGGCCTGTGACAGCATCCAACTAGAATGGGTTTGGTGTGTGGGACATTGACCTGAAGCCACATGACTTCTATTTCATCACAAATTAGGTCTGATCTTATTTTTACTGGGATATTGTCTTGGACATAGAAAGCCACCCCTCCACCGTATTTTGACCTATCTTTTCTGTATAAGACATAACCCTGAATGCTTAGAGTTTCACTTTCAAAATCGTCATCTAAATGCGTTTCAGATAGCACAGATACATTTCGTTTGAGTGCAATAAATGATCAATTTCATATACCTTATTTCTTAAACTGCATACATTCAAATGAACAATTTTTAGGCTTCTCTTAGGAAGTAAAGCAGAAATAGACTCTTATTTGTTTATTTTTATTTTTTAGTGTAAAAAAAAAAATCCTTCCTTTGTTGAACTGTGTTACTAAGAGAAATGCAGAATTCAAACTAATAGTTTTTCCAGTGTTTTAACATTTCTAATGCACAGAACCTTTGCTTTTTCTGGTGTACCTTTCATTTTAACAAACACTTTGCAGTTGGAAGTCCATGTAGCCTGGATCTTACCCTGCTTTTTCATTTGCCTTGCTTTCCATGCTATTTCTGAATTCATTTTAGTAAGATGTTCATCGATAAACACGTGTGTTCCTTTCAATTTTTTACATTGCCTAAGCAATGTAAAAAATTTTATCAATCGATAAAATGATAAATGTACAATCATCTCCACAATGGAACACTTGTAAAAAATATTTTTGGTTTTGTAGATAATGTTTGGAAGAAATGCTTATGTTTGTACTTTCAAAGAAATATCTGTATTTGTAAGTTTATATGACATAGTTCTTAACATTTTAAATAGTTTTTTACATTTAACATGGTGCATCTTTAGTCCTAGAGCCACAGAGACAACCTGAAGAGTTGGGGATCCACCTGCTGCAGTTTTAATGTAAGTATACACTAAAGCTGATGTATACTTTCAGAGCTAATAATATTAATATGTCTCACTATAAGGAGAGTTGTCTCAACATGTCAATGTAACAATGTTTATGCTAAATGATAATTTTATTTAATTTTTTTTAGGTTCCAAAGACTTGATGGCAGTGTACAATATGAAGTTCTCAGAAGTTGTTTGGCAAAAAAGTATTCATCCAACCAGCTGCAAAAACTATTGCTCTTAATGGAAAGCAGACATTGGTCCCTTGGTCACAGGAAGAGTAAGTAACAATAACTGGAAGGGAGTAAATAGCAACTCGTAAATGTTACTAGTAATATTTACTTGGTTTTTCGATTGGGAAAAAAGTACCATGGACTTAAATATAACAGATTGTTCATCAACCCCACTAAATGACATAGCTCCTAGAAATGGACCCAACACAGATGCAGTGCTTAAAGAAATTATAGCAGCTTGAGGAATTGATTCTCTGAGAACACAAGAGTCTAGCAGTGTCTATGCCCGGACACCAGATGGGGGTAAAGAGCAGAAGGTGCTCCTGTAACAACTGCCAGTAGTTGATCAAGACCACTTCCAGCAATTCACGCAGATCTCTATCTCAAGTCATGTCCACCTAGAGCTCCCTAACATCCAACTAAATCTGCTTCTATTTAAGGTCAAACCTGAGGAGAGAGAAAATAAAACAGTTCTCAAAGACTATAATTACATTTAAAACGAGGCTGGAGATACACTTGCAGTAAAGTCCTGTGTAGGGGAGACAGGGTGTGTTGCAATGCAAGGTGAATTGTAACATTGTCGTTTTGACCGTTTTGACCAAAGGAATACAGTTGTGCCATTGATACAGAACATCCGCTGTTGGGCTCACAGAAGATGTTTCATTTCTCTGTGAATCTTGTAAATCTTTTTATCAAGATTTTTTTGTCTGGTTTCCACTGGAATACAGTTATTTCACTTGTTTTACCTGTTTTTTTGATATTGCAGGGTATTTTCTCATAATGGTTATAGAGGTGACAGACAGACATGAACAACCTTCTGGAGACTGCACAGAGGAGAGTCTACAGAGAGACACAGGGACAGCCCTTTATGGTAGACTCAACTGCAGTAGGTCGCAGTAGTAATGTGAGTTTACTTTTAGTTATTTAATTGATTATTTATATTGAAATAGATGATTAAACAATGATATGCTTTATAAATCACAAAAGAAAATACTCACAGAAAACTATTTTATGGTACATTATTGACCACTCACTTGTGCAAGTAAACAAAATTGTATTTATTTAACCAGGAACGTCCCACTGAGATTAAAAATCTTTTGCAGTGGAGTCCTGGCCCCATGGCAGGGAGGACTATTGTACATGTATTTAGTGGTAGGGGAAACCTACACAGGAACAGGGAGAACATGTAAACTCCACACAGGCGCTGCCCTGGGTGGGAATTGAACCCAGGATCTTCTTGCTGTGAGGCAACCACTCTGCCACTGTGCCGCTTTGTGTGATTGTGCAGCAATCTTTGCAGTATGGGTTTTTGTTACTTAAAGATGCTTCAGGTTGGTTCGAATTATTCTATCCTTATTTTTCATGCAATACCCATTAATTTTTTAAAATCTTGTCTGACACTAAGGCAGAGATAATGTGAATATGTTACACGGCTTTAGGTGGGTGGTGCTTTTGGTAGCCAACAAATGTGGCTAGTGTCTGTAAACATTTGAGAGCTCTAGCATCAATAACTTCTGATTAATACAGCTGCATTACAGATGCTCAGCAAAAAGAGTTACTTTATACCTGGTCTTCTCATAGCTTTCTAAGCTTCTGGGTCAAACTTTTACAGCGTCATACAATCGAGACAGTAGCAGGAGTTTTCACACGATGTACAACACCAAAGAACAGAAAACAGTGCAATTTAGAATTGTTTTGTGACTATTGGTGTTCAATGCCACAATTTGCAGAGGCGGATGATTGTGTACCTGCTCTATAAGTCATTCTTTAAAGCTTCTACTTGGTGTACCCTTTATTTTAAACAAGCCAAACCTGTGGCCTCCAATATTAAGTCCCTAAATAAAATTAGTGCAGCCCTATAAATGTAATGTTAACTAAGCTGGGACTAAACCAGAAACAGTCTAATGTTTACTGCAGAAAAGAATAAAGTATGACAAGTTCTTCCCATCAATGTTTTCCTTGATATGTTTCTATGCACGTCTTTAATAACACTGTAAAAAATAAAAAATCTTACTTTTATGTTTCACAGGAGGCAAAAACATTAGCACCTTTAGGATTATGTTTAGTATAAATACATAGATTGAATATATTAATCTGATAATATGCTTTTAATACAGTGTGCTGGTATAAAAGGAATTGTGAATTGTCTTTTTGCGCTGTATTTTCTTCTGTTCAAATGGGACAAAAACAGAGGGGCAATTAGTAGGACAAGTTACATCATCATTGCTATCAGCTAACAGCATAATTAACATATATGAAAGAAAGATTAGCTCAAATGGAGCACGTAAATTCGACAGTAATCCTGTAAAACAGTCTAAGTTATGCAAGCAGTAGTGACTGTTGTGGTTATTATGCTTACTCTATTGTCCAGTTTGAATAGCTTGAACTTGGACAGCAACACTATTTTTAGTTAGCAACAAACTGGAAATGTGTCAAGCTGTAAAATTTTGTCAGTTTGACTCCAATTTGGCCTTCACAGTAGATTCACAGTACATCATCTGTGTGTGAGAAAGGTTTACCACTACACCTGTTGCAGGGCCTTAAAGTGGCACTGTTTAGCTTTTTGCTAGTAGCATCATGTCATTCACAATAAAGTCCAAAAATATACAGTTGTGCTCCTAAGGTTACATGCCCTGGCAGAATTTGTGAGTGTTTAGCCATTTTTTAGAGAACCTGAATGATAACACAAAACCTTTTCTTTCACTCATAGTTAGTGGTTGGGTGAAGCCATTATTTGTTAAACAACTGTGTTTACTCCTTTTAAATCATAATGACAACAGAAACTACCAAAAGACCCTTGTGAAAGTTGACATACCCTGGTGATTTTGGCCTGATAACATTCACACAAGTTGACACAAACAGGTAACCATTCTCACCTGTAATCTGTTTGTAATCAGTGTGTGTATAAAAGGTTAGTGAGTTTCTGAGCTCCTGACAGACCCTTGCATCTTTCATCCAGGGCTGCACTGTGTTTTCTGTATGTCATGGGAAAAGCAAAATAATTGTCAAAGGATCTGCATCAAAAGGTAATTGAACTGAATAAAACAGTAAAGGGATATAAAAAGTAAAATATCCAAGGAATTAAGAATGCCAATCAGCAGTGTTTAAACTCTAATTAAGAAGTGGAAAATTAAAAGGTCAGGAAGACCAACAAAAATTTCAGCCACTAATGCCTGGAAAATAGTTTGAGATGCAAAGAAAAACCCACAAATAACTTCAGCTGAAAAACAGGATTCTCTAAAAAAATGTGGTGTGGCTGTTGCGGCTGATGCACAATAAGCAGGCACTTGAGTTATGAGCACAACTGTACTTTTTTTTTTTTTTTATTGATTCTTTATTTAACCAGGCAGGTTAATTGAGAACCAATTTTCATTTACTATGACCATGAGAGGGGGGAGGGCTACATGTGCATGTTTTTGGTGGTATGGGCACCCAGAGGAAACCTAAACAGACACAGGGAGAACATGCAAAATCCACACAGAAAGGCCCGGCCCTGCCCGGGAATCGAACCCAAGACCTTCTTGCTGTGAGGCAGGAGTGCAAACCTTTTGAGTGACATGCTAAGTAGCTCAAACACTGGGCGCACATTTACACAAATTTAGCAGAGTTTAGCAAACACTTAGCAGAGTTATATTTGTACAGAATGCACTACAATGACCTTAAGAAATAGTTTGTTTTCTTCCAAACTTGCTGGTTTTGGATAATTTCCTCTCAAAAACAGACAACACAGAGAGTCTGTAGCGGGATCTGTGCCCCTAATGGCTAAAAGTTAATCAGTGCTGCTTTAGTGCAACGTACACGATAAATGCAATGTTATCATTTACAAAGCCAAAGCTGTATAACCAACTCTATTTAAAACCGCTGCTAATTAATTAAAAAGTATAGTAAGTTTTCTCCTGGGCTATGACAGAAGAACAAGATATACATCACGTAAAAATATATATATATATATAAAAATATCTGTTATATGTTTTTCTTTTTGCTTCTCGTTTTCGCTGGAGGGAGGGATTATTTATCGTCCAAATAAGCACACCAGTTTTTACCACCAGGAGCCAAAGTGGTACAATACGGTGAGGTTTTTGGGACATTTCAGACGAAGCGTAAGTCTCTACTGTCTCTAACATAAGAAATAAATAAAAATCAAGGGGGAAAAAGGCTGTTCAAAAGGCAATCAATCAAAAAAGGCAGAAAGGACAAACAGGGGAGCAGAACACTGTACAATCTCGGTATTGGTTGTCACTTTTTTTCTAATCGGACAATTCCATATGCTTATAGAATAAGTGACTTTCTTATTCTGACAAGTACGTGTTTCCATAATTTGAGCATTGTATGTGGACATATTTGCACTGTGAACCCTAAGCGTTGTGAAGCCTGAGTGCAGGCCACGTGCGAGTGTGTACACAAGCGCCATATGTGATAACATTCTCCCATTTCTCTCGCTGGAAATATTTACGCTAAATCTTCATTTGAGCGTGCAGTTCAAACAGACAGGGTGCCGTGTTCTTTTCCCTCTTTCCAGACGCTCTGAGCCTCCGGGGGGCCTTCACATACAAAACAAAGCATTGTAAGAACAGCCTGCCCCTCCCTTCTACCCTTACCATCATGTGTGTTTATACCGAGACCTGATATCCATTTCCCAGAATTCCTTTAGCTCCCAGGTATTTATTTTTAGCGGGGAAAGAACAGTTTCAAAAGGAACTGTGAGATGTAAATAGTTGTGATCAGGCGCAGGTGTCGGGCGGCCCACACAGAGCTGGTCTGATGATGTTAAAATAGAACATGAACAGGTACTGGCCAAAGTATCCAGATCAGTTCAGAGCTGCAAACTAATGGGAAGAGGTTTAAAGATAATGCAATAATGTACAATAGAACTTTTCCAGTGTTGTGTTCCGTAACCTTTTAAAGCAGTTCAATGAAGGCCACTTTAACTTAAATACTTTTCTCTCACTTGTTGTGCCTCTATAGTCAATACATCAAGTATCTCCTGCCAAAATCCTTTACTTTACTGAATGTTTTTTTTTCTTTCCCAAGAATTCAAGATTTGTTTGTTTTTAATGTTTTAACAATGGCATGAAGATGGCTTCTTTACAAATGTTTTGGTGTGAATGAACTCTATAAACTCTACTAACAGGCAAACAGTCAAAACACAAAGTTAGACAAGTTTATTGTTGTATAATTGTCTAAAAAGTAGACAATCAGCTATAGCCTCTTCTGTTGTGGGGGCTTGGAGGGAGTTATGCAAGATTCCAAGTCCACTTTGGAACAAGGCCCATTGTACTTGTGGCTTTTTGGACGCAGTAACAAAATAAGCTAACAAAATGTCCAAGAGTACAATCGGATACACAGAACTCTCCTTAATGCTGTAATTAAATGTACCTCTGTGAGGGCCAGCTTTCCTCTACCCCTAGGTCTGCGCCTAACGACAGCCAAAGGACTCGTGTAAAGAATGACACACCTTCTGTTGCACAATAAAATCTGATTGTTCACATCTATTTGCATGGTTTTTGTGTCTGTGATGTTTTTGAAGTATGCTAAATTAGGGGATTAGTGTATGATGAGAACCATTTTTACCGACTTACTTCAGACAGATTGTTTTCCTCCAAAGCTACAGACTGGGGAGCTGGGGCATGCAACAAGGCAGTGAGAAGGGGGGATGGTAGCCACTCGTTTTAGGGGGGAAATCTGGAACCCATAAACTTGGGCAACGTTTATGTCAAAAAACGTCACAATATCTATGATCTGGTTGGTTGTTTGACGCGCCTTTGTCTCCGCCTTCCGCCTTTGATCTGGCCCATGGCTTTAAGTCCGCTCTTCTTGTTGACTTAAGCTCAGCTGTGCACAGACGTTTTCCAAACCAATCGGTGCACCAGATGGGCGGGTAGCAAGAAAGTTCCGTAGTCCCCTCCCTTTTAAAAAGTCAGATTCTAGTTTGTTGTCTCACATGCAGCTGGAGTGGGGCAGGAGAGCTGTCTGGCAGGCAGATGCTGAAAAAAAAAACCTGACTGGAAAGAGAACACTTACAGTTGGATGAGTAACTGCCAGGGCTTGCCAGAATTCCCTTTTGATGGAATTTGATTTTTATTTGACGTTTGAATATCGGTGGGATCCTGAAGAGGACGGACGATACAAGACAACGGAAGTTCTTGAAGAAGAAAGAAAAGAAAGGAAGAGGCGTAAACACGGCCAGAATAATTTAAAGTTTAAAAAAAATAGTGAAGAAAATTAAGCATGAGAGAAGAAGGTAAGTCCGTTGTTGACCACTCTGAAGGTCAAGTGGTCTCCAGAGCCGAGAGCAAGGGGAGACAACCTTCCAACACCTGTCCAGTTGTTGTGGCAACACCGGGACTCAATGGGCGTAAGCGGCAGACAGGAAGCCACATCAAAGATCATGTGGCGACTCTTATTGCCTTACCGGATGAAATCAAGCCAGAGGACACCGTTCAGATTTACACCCCCAATGGACCTAAAAGACTGAAGAGAAGCCCTCAACATCGCTCACCATCTTCCAGCTTGTCCCTTTCTCCCATCCCTGGTCCTTGTCCCGACGGTCTGGGATCCCCAGAAGACTCACACGCCCAGCGAGTGATCGCCAACATTCGTGAACGCCAACGGACGCAATCTCTGAACGAAGCTTTTGCCTCCTTGCGCAAGATTATCCCCACGCTGCCGTCAGACAAACTGAGCAAGATCCAGACTCTCAAGTTGGCTTCGCGCTATATTGACTTTCTGTACCAGGTTCTGCAGAACGACGAGATGGACAGCAAGCTGACGGGGTGCAACTACCTGGCTCACGAGAGACTCAGCTACGCCTTTTCAGTTTGGAGGATGGAGGGGGCCTGGTCGAGCATGTCTGCAGGTCACTAACGGGGACTTTTTTGAGCCATTCCTCATTGGAATATTTTTATACTTGACATCTCAACAGCATCTGAATAGTATTTGTAGTGCGTTTAAACACTGAATTGAACTGAATTGTCTTCATGACTGGACACAAGTGGTACATGTAATGGGTTGTAATTTTTCAGATTCTATACTTGTGATTGACTGTGGCAACACAATGGTGGTGACAGAAAGTATAGATTTAGAGACGTGTAACTTTTAAATAGATTTATTTTATAGACAAATCACAATTATTGAAAACATTAAATTTCAAAACATTGAAATGTCAAACTTCAAATTATTATAGCTGTTTTATGGTCAACTTATGCCATCAGATTTCAGTTGCAGAAGTGAGTGCAAAGTAATTTTGGACTGAAAATACAAAACTGGATGAACCAAGAAAGACTGGTCCTTTGGCAATTCTTCATTCTTCCAACTCCTACATATCCGAGACACTTTATGGATCCCTGACCACCTCTGAACTCCAAAGACTGTGGAAAAAGCATCCGTGGGCAGCAACGGTTTCAAACTCAAGTTTCTTCTCTTTATACCCGAACCAAGCCCCTTTGTTTATTGTACTGCCAAAAAAACTCTCCTCCGAATTCTTTCCCCTCGTTCTGGCCCAAATCTGCTTGCCTTGCACGAAACAGTGATACAGCTACGGCGAGCTGACGAGGAGGCGTAATGAAAACAAACGGTTACTAAAGGCCATGAATCATGTGTGTCACCATCAAAGACTAGGCTGATGTGGCTCCCTACTGCGCTTCCATAAACCACTGGGAGTGATGGAGGAGGTGAGTGTAGATTAATGCACACACAAATGTGCATGCATGCATAGGTGTAGGCAGTAGACATGAACAGATACACTCCTACATCAATGTCTGAGTTTTAAAAATTGCCTCTTGCTGTATATTCAAATACATACATTACATTAGTATGTTGCTTTTCTGGTGTTTCTAGAGGAATAAAACAAAACAGCACAGTAACAACACAAAATTCAGAATCCCATAAAAAGCTCCCCACTTATTTCTGGTAATTTTAGGAAATCTGGATATCCTCCACTAGAGTTTTGTAATATATATAACAATAAAAGTAATTTTGAATTGTAACCAGAGACATTTCTAGAGACTAAAGAGGGCCCCAGGCAGTGAGCACCTGGAAGCATCCGACACATAATGATTCACATAAGACATATTAATCTAGAATCTATGTACCTTCATCATTGTGCAAAAAATGTGTTATCTTTAACAGCAAGTCACATATCAGAAAAAAAAAAAAGTCTGTCACCAAATAAAATCACACTTTACAAAAACCAGTGTTTCCCACAGTACTAGTCTGTCCAGCTTATTGTGGTGCTTTTGTGTTAACCTTTTTATAAGTTTATGTAGGTTGACTTTTTACGCATTTAGCAATGATAAATGAAGTGTATAAATTACCTAAATTTGTATTCAGATACCATCTAAACTGACAAGTTTTCTGCGGGAAACACTGACACTTTCTTTTTATACATATCCACTATGATATGGTGATTAATCTGACTCTCGGAGGATAACCTGCTGAGGACCTAATACAACTTCTGGCTGGAGGACTCTGGTTCTGTGAAGTTGGGCCCCCCATCAAGCGCATTTTTGATGTATATCAATCGTTTGTGCTCCGTTTGTGCTGTTATGGTTTTTTAGATATTAATGATTATTTTATAGGTATATCTTGGTTCACCCCAGGCCCCTGAATGCTCGGAAACTATCACATGTGGTATGTTAATTTGTGTTTCGTTTGGGCTGGTTTGGGCTGTGAAAAAATATTGTTTGTGCTGTTATGTTTTTTAAGATAAAAATGTTATTTTCTTAGAACAATCTGACGTAATTACCGCCCAGCACCAGCAGGGGGCCGGGTGAACCCAGATATACAGTACCTATAAAAATAATCATTAATATCCTTAAAAACTATAACAGCACAAACAAAATAAAAACATTTTTACAGCACAAACCAGCACAAACAAAGCACAATCTAGATAGTTTTGGAGTCAATCTGCATTGATGGGGGGCCAACTTCACGGAGGTGGGACAATCACCGGTCATTTCTGCCATTTTAAATAGCAGTTGTGCTGGTCTATTAACAAAACTAGATTAGACTTAGTTTTGACCATTCTCTACTCTGTCTACTAGCAGCAAAATGTATTAATTTAAATTAAACAAAGCTAAAACTTTGTCCTTGGAAAAGCAATGTAATGTTTGTATCCAATTGACAGTGATAGACTCTGTTGTGTGAATGCATATATATATAAGTATTTCCACACAAATCTGGTACAAATTCAGAAAGTTACAATGTCTGCAGATCTTTCAGAGTAGTGCCACGTGTTGTAAATGTGTGTGACATTTACTATATTGTTATAACGTTTGTAAAATTACAAATCTCGCGTGAATCTAGCAGCTGTGCAAGGTTAATGTATAAAATGACATGTATGAAAAAGGCTAAGGTTCCATGTGTATTGAGACATTGCGGTCTACAGATATTTTTGTCCTGCTTACTCTCAAACTATAGGCCAAATGTACAGCACCTGCAGGTTTAGCTTTCACTGTTGGTAAAGTCCAAAGAGATGGCATCTGGCATAGAATTAGCTACATATCCATACAAACCGCTTTCTCTCCAATCCCAATGTGCAGGAAACCCTACAACCTATCATTAGAGTGTCCCGAGGAGGTGGCTAATGTTTCCAGCTTGTATGAAAACCATCCTTTATAGAGACTCACAGTAAACACAGTGTTCTATCTCGGAAAAGCCAACAACTGACAAGCAAGCCCCTTGACATTTGAAGAGCGGTTGCATTTGGCTCGAAATAAAAGTGTGTGTGTGTGTGTATTCTGATTTGAAAGAAACATAATGAGAGCTAATTGTTTGTCACTGTTATGAACAAAAATCTAGAAATTTATAAGGCAAAATTATCAAAAATCCAAATCTTTTGATTTTACTGGTACTAATTTTTGGTGTTCTGCAACATATGTACAGTGCTTTTTCTGCAGTCTGATCACTGGTTTCTGTTGTGAGTACGGAAGCCTAATGAGGTTAATTCAAAAATTGGCAAATGACTCGAGGCCTTTGTGCTTTTGGTGCCTGTTTGCAATTATCCGTATTTTACTCCCCATAATGGTAATGCTGGAAAATGTGAAAGTTTTTCTTGTCAGGTGTCCCACGCATGACCTCTCTTACATGTTCCAGATAAACCGTATGTGCGCTGTTTCCAGCATCCGATTTGAGTCAAAGGATTACATTTGTCTGTGTCATGGCCGTTAAATGAATGTAAGAAGTTAGTGCTCTCTAACATATTGTTTTTATGTGTAACTTTTGTCTTTCCAGCTGCTCCCAAACAAATGTGCTCCAATTGTACTGTTGTAATGGACCGACGCAAATGGAACTATTTACGGACTTCAAAGAACAGATACTCGGCAGCATGTGGAAAGAGGACATGTTTGGCCCCAAAACGCAGCCAAACCAACATCCTGGAAGAAAATACGAAGGTTGTGTGCAAATGTGGAGGCCCAAGAGTTTGATGTAGTATTGTATCTTCAAGGCAATTATGTTTTATACAGAATGGAGTAGGCATTTTTTTCCTGTTGAAATAAAACAATAACATTGTCCAAATTCTGAGATAAGAAGCTTTCAAAGGTATGCATATTTTTATGTCTTTGTACATCATTCCTCCTATTTTTCTAAAATAGCCTACATCAAAACAGCAACGTTAGCTAGATAAAAGGTTTTTAACAAGAATTCACATTGGGTTAAAAAGTTTGGCTTTTTGTTTATTAATGTTACAGCTGTTTTTATTCAATATAGTTCTAGTTAAACTTAAAAAAATTTTCTTCATATGATTGGGTGCAAGGTTTAGCGCACAACGTGACTGATGTGCATAGGCTAATACTAACAGTTTTGAACAAACCAACTTGAGTAGTTTAGATCAGATGGTACTTGCTCTTACACTTGCATTACATTCTAGAAAAGATAGCTTTATAATTAGGCTACATACAATCAGGGAATTTTTTCCCCCTTATTTTAAATTTCCTGTCTTAATTAAGATGACTTAATAGGAATAACTTCATATTAGCCACAATACATATTTAAAATATAAATACTATTTAAAACTTTATGGCATCCAAATGCTTAAAATTACAGAATATCTTTAAAAATTGCTTTAGACTTTCACAAAAAAAACTGTAAATGTATGGCGTCATTCGGTTGTCTTTATTATGATCTTTGAACATTTTCCTCGCTCTCAATGTCTTTTTTTCAACTGGAGAGCGTGCAGAAGGCACACAGCAATGTTTACATTGAAAGCTAGCAGAGATAAACAGTGACTGTGACTTCAAAGTGTGTGTTCAATTACAATTTATACGCTCGTGATAACAGCTTTTCTCACTACAGGATCATTTCTGAGCTCTCAGTTTTATTTATTTTTTTGCGCTCTCTAGTTCTTTCCCTGTGCTTGTTTATTGTGAGTGCGCTCTCATAATAAAGACAGCTAAATGACGCCATATAAATGTAGTTCCTTGAAGTTACCACAGGTGACATTGACAACCAATCAATCTGACCACTTGAGCAAATCTGATTCTAAAACCAACCTCTCTTTTTGAAATTTTAATTTATGTACACTTTCTCTAAAAATGTGGTTGAACTGGAACCAGCTAATTAGCTGCAAGCTGTAAGAATAGCATTAGCCTACTTGCTATCCTAACTCTGCCCAAAGACATAGAAGACACAGCCTTAACTGTAGAAAATAGTTATCAATTTCAGTGAGAATTGGCATTGTGTTTTTGTTACAGAAATATATTTCAGTTTAAAAATTTCATCCTCATGCTCCTTCTTTTCTAACTTAAAATCTATAAAGTTGCAAAACAGCTAGCATGAGCCTGGAAGCTAACAGGCCTAAACACATCAACTTTTTTCAGTGAAATTTAAAATCATGTGCATTTTTTGAAGACACATTGTGGTTGAATAAAAAAATACATGTACAAAATAAATACTCAACTGGTTCCTTTCTTTAACTGGAACCAGCTTATTATTTTCAAGCTGTAACATTAGCATTAGCCTACTTACTAAAATAAAATAACAAAACAGACTCATGTCTCTTAAGCAGCTCATTTAACATGCTGTTTATTTTTACTCTTTCATAAATTGTTTGATTAAAAATAGAAAATAAGAGTTAGATTTGGTAATAAGTTTAAACAGGAACCCGAGGTAGCTAACAAGAACCCCAAATGCATGTCTTCTCAGGATGTAGTCCATTTAAGAAAACATGGTTAACAAAAAAAAAATGCTCTCAATATGTGTTCCCTTGAGAAGTCAATGCTGTGACAAAGAGCTTTTGAATTCGATTATTAAATTGTCTTGGAATGATTCTGTTGATCTGGTTAAGATCCTGAAGCACCACCACACCCTGTTTGCTTTGTGTCTCACTTGTTAAAATGTCTCTGGTTCTTCTTCAGTCTCTCCCGCTTTCTTTTAATGACGTTGGCCTTTGCAAACAGAAATGTCTTCCAGACAAGAGGAGTTTGATGCACAAATACTGTTGTTTAGAAAAATGGTTGCTAGAAAAAATTTTCAAATGAAAGAAAATCATTAAAAGGAATGTGCTGTTTGGGCAATTGTATGGTTTGGTAACATATATTAAAGAATTATAAAAAATAAAAATAAAAACAATGTTTTTGACTTTTCATCATTTGTGGTAAGAAATCATAGATGTTAATTTACATAATACATAATACCTGACATGTTTAAAGATTAATTCTATAGATTGTTATAGTAATTTTTTGTTAACATGTAATTTGACAAAATTAAGTAAGAATGTAATCCGTCCTCCTCTTAATTAGTTTTATGTTTAAAGAATTAAATATGTTACTATAGCCTCTGTTTGAAAGTTGGGCCTAATAGACTTTTAATGTTAAGGCTAATTACTTAATATGGAGGCTACAGTTGGCAGGCAGGGTTGCTTTAAATAGACTTTTGGTGGTTTTAGCCTTTAATATCATTTGATTTGTTCATTCAATCAGCAACATACACTGATGTTATTTACAGTCAAGTCCATAAATATTGGGACATCGACACAATTCTAATTTTTGTGGCTCTATACACCACCACAATGGATTTGAAATGAAACGAACAAGATGTGCTTTAACTGCAGACTTTTCGCTTTAATTTGAGGGTATTTACATCCAAATCAGGCGAACGGTGTAGGAATTACAACAGTTTGTATATGTGCCTTCCTATTTTTAAGGGACCAAAAGTAATGGGACAGATTAACAATCATAAATCAAACTTTCACTTTTTAATACTTGGTTGCAAATCCTTTGCCTGAAGTCTGGAACGCATAGACATCACCAGATGCTGGGTTTCATCTCTGGTGATGCTCTGTCAGGCCTCTACTGCAACTGTCTTCAGTTCCTGCTTGTTCTTGGGGCATTTTCCTTCAGTCTTGCATGCTCGTTCGGATTCAGGCCATTGCATAACATTTAACTTCTTTCCCTTAAAAAACTACGCTTCGGGTCATTGTCCATCTGCACTGTGAAGCGCTGTCCAATGATTTCTGAAGCATTTGGCTGAATATGAGCAGATAATATTGCCCAAAACATTTCAGAATTCATCTTGCTGCTTTTGTCAACAGTCACATCATCAATAAATACAAGAGAACCAGTTCCATTGGCAGCCATACATGCCCACGCCATGACACTACCACCACATGCTTCACTGATGAGGTGCTATGCTTTGGATCATGAGCAGTTCATTTCCTTCTCCAGACTCTTCTCTTCCCATCACTCTGGTACAAGTTGATCCGGTCTTATCGGTCCATAGGATGTTGTTCCAGAACTGTGAAGACTTTTTTAGATGTTGTTTGACAAACTCTAATCTGTCCTTCCTGTTTTTGAGGCTCACCAATGGTTTACATCTTGTGGTGAACCCTCTGTATTCACTCTGGTCAAGTCTTCTCTTGAGTGTTGACTTTGACACACATACACCTGCCTCCTGGAGTGTTCTTGATCTGGACAACTGTTGTGAAGGGTGTTTTCTTCACCAGGGAAAGAATTCTTCGGTCACCACCACAGTTGTTTTCAGTGGTCTTCCGGGTCTTTTAGTGTTGCTGAGCTCACCTTTCTTTTTAAGGATGTTCCAAACATCCAAACATTTTGCTATCTCTCTGATAAGTTTGTTTTGTTTTTTTTCAGCCGAAATATTGCTTGCTTCACTGATAGTGACAGCTCTTTGGATCTTATTGAGTGTTGAGAGTTGACATCAACAGTTTCCAAATGCAAATATCACACTTGAAATGAACTCTGAACCTTTTATCTGCCCCTTGTAAATGGGACAATGAGGGAATAACACACACCTAGCCATGGAACAGCTGAGCAGCCAGTTGACCCATTACTTTCGGTCCCTTAAAAAGTGGGAGGCACGTATAAAAAAACTGTTGTAATTCCTACACCGTTCACCTGATTTGGATGTAAATACCCTCAAATTAAAGCTAAAAGTCTGAAGTTAAAGCACATCTTGTTTGTTTCATTTCAAATCCATTGTGGTGGAGTATAGAGCCAAAACGATTGGAATTGTGTTGATGTCCCAATATTTATTGACCTGACTGTATATTATTTTCTCTATACTATATTGAAGTTGTACATACTCAGTTTAGCATGGCTAATCCAGCACTAACACTATGTACTGAAGTAGATTTTAAATGTGCACTTTTTCATCAGAAATAATGCATTATGTTCTGTCAGAGCTATATCGATTTGCAGTTAAAAGCTACCTGTGTCTAATATCAGTCTCACTAAGATTTCATGAGTTGCTGAAGGTTGTGTAAGCTCAAATTTCTTACTATTGTGTAAGTCGCCAGAATGATTCCTTCTGCAGAAGTTTTAACATGTGTACACTTGCGTAGTTCCGATTATTGTTCTTTAGCATAGCCTACACTGGCGCACAGTAATCTTGGCCCAGAATCTTTAGGGAAATAAATCACTGACCATGTGGTACCAATGTGGTAATGACTCATACCTTAGTTTACTAAATTACACTAAATTGTGGTAGTGTTGGGGTTATGTGGGATTTGGTGTTTTGTTTGAGTCTGGTGAAAAAAAATATTGGACTAATGAATTTCTATGGCAGTGCCAACTGAGGATGCCAACTAAAATGGCAAACTAGCAACAACTCTACAGCACAACTTGATCACGAAAGACATCTGTTGTTTACAGCAGGTGTTAAGTTGTTTATCGTTTCCAACAGGTGCCAGGTGTTCAATCGTTGATTACATTTTTACTGTTTACAAAGTGGACAAAACCCTTTCAACTTGCCCCTCATTAGTCATTTCAAAAGCATTCTGCAGAAAAAACAGTGACGCTATAGTGAAAATTATTTCTTTTTAATAAGAGGAGACAAAACAGTAAAAAATAGACAATCTCTATACACAGTAGGAAATGTAAAGATAACGTACATGTAAAGAATAGAATGAACAGATACAGAGTTAAGTCCAGTTAGTTGCCAATACACAGTACTGAATGCATCAAGGCACACATTGTGTATTTTGGTCTTTGAGTTTCTATTTACAGTGTATTACTAACAGGAAACGGCATCAGTAATAAAAAGGAATTAAGAGCTGAGGCAATACTGGCCCCTATCTATTGTAAGACAAAAAAAAGTCACTACAAATATTACATTTACAGACTTTTGACATACTTAATCAAATGCTAACACTTACAAAGGCAGCGTGACAGAAAGGAGTGTACTTGTGTGTACAGTCGCAGTGCTCTTTCACAGACACACTGTACATTTTAACTTCATAGACATCATACACCAACTGTTGAAAAAGGCTGCAACCTGAAGATGTTTTACTTATGGGTCTAAGATAAAAGCATTATGATCTTCAACCACAGCTCTGTGCCCTTGTGTTGAGCTGCTCTAGACGCATAAGACTTTGTACTGCATAGTTTTAGTGCATTCCCAACTAAAAACAGTTTGAAATAAGACAAAATGTGAAGATATAAGGCCTAAACTGGTAGAACGGCTTGTGCATGTCAGCTTTTCTGCAAAAAATATCGGGCAGTGATTGTTGATTTTAAGTTTAAGACCTTGTGAGATGCCAAAAAACATGCCCGTCTTCCATCTTATGCTTTTGCACTTTAAGACATTCAGAATATTCGGCATACATAAAATCGAGCTAGGGCTGGGCAATAAATTTATTTATTATTCAGTTTTTAATTATGAACAATGTCAAAAACAGCTGTAGCAAAATCGCATTTAACAGAAACTATTTCTGTTTACAGTTACCTTACCACTGTGCTGTTCACTGTGTAAAGGCTAATGCCGCTGCTAGTATACATAGCGAAAATTATGGCTGCGGTGATTCTATAGATGCTAAAGACAACCAAGAGTCATTAGAGAAAGGTAGTCATAATATTTCAAAAAAGCCTGGGATTAGCAAAACTGCATGTAAGTGGTATAAACTTAATTTGCCATGAAGAGCATTGTGGGCCTATGCAAATTAGCCAAATTTTAGGCCTAAAACCGCAAACTGCAAACCTAAAAGATTGTTGTTGTTTTTTTTGTTACTGTTATTGTTACTGTTCAGCCCTTCAAAGAGTTGAATTTACAGGTTCACATGCAAAGGGCAGGTTTATGCTGGTCCCTCTTTTGCTTCCACAAGTTTTTTTATTTATTTATTTTTTGCTGTTTTTAAGGCATACTATGTCTGTGACATCCATGTCATCAAGTGCATGAACTCAAATGATTGCAGCTACAATACCGACGGTCCTTAGTGGCGCCACAGTGGAATGAACACTCCTTTAGTCTTAGAATAAACAGTAATATACTGTACACAGCATTCAATACTAGTGGCAAAGCGACGTGTGTAAGTACAGTATGTGCTGTATATGTGTGTGCTTTAAAGAAGCTTGGGCAGCAGTAAAGCTCTACTGCTTTTAAACCTTGCCTACTTTTTCAGTAGCTTTGTAAGAAATACAAGTCTACAGTATTTCAATCGGCATGTGTCCTGAAGTATATACTTAAAAATATAAGACATTTTAATCTACAATGGGAGAATGTTCAAAAAACCGTTAAATATGTTAGACAAAGAGGAGTAGTTTATTTTTTACCCCGGAGCTTTGGTTTTGCTGATGGTTCACATTATGGAATGAACAGTGCAAACAACAAGGACATCTGCCCTTTCTCTGTTTCAACAAAACCTTAGCTGTGTGTGTTTTCTGTCTTCATTTTTCTCTCCTCCTGCTCTTCTCATAGTGGTTATGGTGCTCGTAATGACATCAGTTAAACACAATGAGTCTGCTCTAGCCACTTCTTGTTGATAAAGTATTTTTATGCATCAGGTATGCTTTAAGTTCATTCTTCATGAAAGCAAAGTGGCACAAATAAACAGACTTATTGACCACTTAAAATGTCCTTCTGGAACCAGGTGTTGGTCCTTGCGTTAGGGCTGTGCTCAGGCGACAAAAATCTGAATTCTGTTCCCAGAAAGCTTTGTGGTTACGTGTCTTGTATTGCTCTTTGGTGAGGTTTCTGTTGTGCCGCTGGCTTCAGCTAAAAAGGCTATTTAGTATTGAGGTGCTACTATTGTAGGTGTAGGCTTGCGTTCAGAGGCCAGCACGTTTGTACAAGGCAGGCGGCGGGGCTCAGTGGTCATGTGACAGCGCAGGAGATCTACAAAAGTGGGATTCCTACATCGATTCACTGTCGTGCTCCATGGGCTCATCAGGGAGGCTAAAGGAGCGAGAGAAAAAAATGATGTTAGAGAGGAGTGTTATTTGTGGAGGGTCATTTTTGAGGTTTTGTGACACTTACGTTTCGTTGGACAAGACTCCCACTGACAGCGAGGCTAAGGCATTGACAGCGTCGGTTTCCTCACAGTCTCTTCTCTGAGCAGCCAGGTAGGACAGAGCTACAGAGCTGCTGGAGGCCTTCACGCTCTGCCAGTACTGACCTACAACACAACAACAAGTGGTTAGCACTTATAAAGTGGTTAACGACTGATAAAATGATTTATGGTTATACAGTAGATTTATATTAATACAAAATTAGCGGCAAATCAAAGAATGAAGTAATACAATGGCTTTGTGTGTATCTAACATCATCTCTCAACAAACAACCTATATGACTGTGACAGTGACACAAAAAGGGAATAAAACATGATTTGCTGCTCCCTGCTTGGGACTTGGGCTCTCTTTATAAATGATGATACTGCCATCACTTTAAAACCAAATCCAAATACTAAAACTAAAAAAAACACACAACAAGAAGCAATACTAAAAGAAACTCATGAAAAATGTGACTTTAGAGGCCAGTGTTGCTCACTTTGTATCTGTATGACAGTCTGCAGGGAGCGCACAGCATTAGCGTTGGGTTTCTGGAGTAGCACTTCTTCTGGCAGTGGCTCCTGTGAGACAAAGATATAGTTTCAGGTATATTTTAAGAAGCTTTGAGCAGCTGTGAACAAATTGATGCAAACAGTGATGCACATTCAAAAATCAAAGCCTAAACCACAGTGCAAAATGTCCTGATATTTCCTTGTGTGTAGTGAAATATGTTCAGCCGTCTGTTAGTCTTTTATCTGGAGCGTGTTACCTGTATGCCCAGCAGGGCCCCGACACAGGCCTCAGAGGCGTCGCAGATGGCTGTGAGGTCATGGCCTCCTTCAAGGGCCAGCACCACCCGACCCCCCGCCAGCTTCATGAGCTGTCGAGTCAGGAAGCCGAAGCCTGTCACACGCAGAAAAAAGTGTCAACCACAAAGAGGAGGTCGCTTATGGTAAGACCATCCAAAATGACACTGCTGGAACTTCCAATATTCTTGGAAAACAAATGTGTATTTTTAACCTCAGGGGAACCTCCCACAGCAAACTACTCATTACTGTAATTATGGTTCCATCCGTGAAGCAGCAACAACTGGGCTGTAATAATCTATTAATATCTCTGAAGAACTAAGGAAGACTAGAGAAAAGGGGGGCAATGGGGTGAAGAACTGTGCTTACATTTAGCGGAGACCTGGTAGCCTCCCAGAGGAGCTGGGTTACCCTCTGCGGCGTCGAAGCCAGCCGATACCAGAACCACATCCGGGGAGAACTCTTGCGCAATGGGCATCACCACGCTCCTGCACACCAAGACACAAATCACAAAATGGTTTACAAGAGAAATCTGCTGCAGTTTGAAGGTTTTTGCCAACAGGGGTCAAAAGTCAATGTTGGATAAAAGAGTGTCATAACATAAAAGTACATCTAACTTCTAAAAAAGTTTTTATAAAACCGGTAACAAAGTCGCTGTTTTTGTTTGTGAATGGGTCAATGCTCATTTCTCGAAATGGCAAAGATCTAAGAAACTTTTTAAGTACAGAAAGCCAATGTGTACACAATTAGCAAAAAATTCCAAAATACTCACCTAGATATGTACAAAGCAATATTCAATCCATTTGTGGAAATAAAAAATGTGACATTTTGTTTGTCTGTTTTGCTTTAAATGTCGCTTGGCCAATGCCTTTTCTTACAATGTGCAGTATAAAAATTCCCTAGCATGTCCTCCCAAGCAGCACAACTGATTATGGTTAAATTTATAGGGCTTTTAGGCTTTCCCTTATTTATTTTTCTACTTCCATGTTACTGTTTATCCATGATTATATTGAATTACATTTTTTTTTTTTTTTTTTTGCTCCAGGCGTTATTTTTGCTTTTCAGCAAGAAGGTACAAAGTTTGACGCCCAGGCCGGACGGGGCTGTGTGGAGGTTCCATGTTCTCCCTGTGCTCGGGTGGGTTTCCTCCTGATACTCCGGTTTCTCCGGTCCCAAGCTTTTATGGTCTGCTTTATATTGAGACAGATTTTAACAGTAGATCCCACACTTCTGTCTAGTTGTTGGTCATTACTTGGTAAGTTTCTGCCTTATTCTGTCTATGATGCTGTTCATTAGGTAGAAGCAAAAGAACTCAACATAGTCTTCTTTAGTGCCAACAGTTTGACATGATCATGCTCACAGGAAACCCAGGATTAATTGAACAAGTATGCAAACAGCTTTGTGATACCATTCATTCAGAGAAAACATATCCAAGGTAGGTTCAACTGGCTTTGTGGTTCATAGACAGCTAAAAATGTATAAACCAACTCAAAGCCATTAGCATGACAAGTGGAACCAAACTCTGGACGACAGCACTCTCTGCCGACAAAGAGCTATTGATGACTCTGCCGAGCATGAGTAATACAAAGTCATATTGTTTTGTCGGCTCTGCGTTGTTTGTGCGCTGTAAACAAATGAAGATTTTTCCTTAATGCTATTGTTGTAAAAGGGGAAGAGAACGACGCTGACCCGGGCGGGAGGAGCTCCGCTCTGCACCGCAGCGCTGTCGGCTGAGTTCAAAGCCAGAGTGCACGAGTCTGTTTCCCATTAGAGGCTTGTCACTCTCCTCACGTCATTGACAACACAGAGAAAAAAGAGGAAAAACAGTCCATCTGGGATCCATTTACCATCATTATTCTGCCTGGGGACTTTGGAGACCCCCCTCCCCCTCGTCCACACACACACACACACACACACACACACACACACACACACACACACACACACACACACACACACACACACACACACACACACACACACACACACACACACACACACACACACAAACTCTGCACTCACACACACACAAACTCTGCACTCACACACTTGCATATCTTGAACGTGTAATGCTGTCATGGCTGCGTGCAGATGGACAATATGAGCTCACAGATGAAAACATAAGATATAAACACATAAACACCTTTCTGCTAGAGTGTATACACTGCACATGGACATGCCAAACATTATTTTCAAATGCATACACAAGCAAAAGTAAAAACAAATCTTCAACTTCAATTCCAGGACATAAAATAACCAACGCAGCTGCAAACTAGGTTTGCCCCAAAACCCTTTTCCAGAACAAGTCTGAGTAAAACTTGGTAATAATTATGAGCTGTTTGCTCAATAATTGTAGTATATATTGGTACCTTGTACCTTGTTTTAAAAGAAACCCTCCCATAATGCGAATATTGCTCTGCTCTGACATGGACCTTCATACCTCAAAACATGAAGAATGGTACAACACAGTACTGAAACCTGTATGGTTAGTTATTAGTGTGCAGCATCAGTAGTACAGGGACATAAGTAATACTATTGTCCTTTTCACACGTCTGCCTCCAGACCTTCTGAAAAGTTGTTCAAAGGATTTGCATTTATAAATATTAAGTATAATAGTATAGTGACTGTGGGTAATACTACATTATTTGAACATGTAAACAACAACAGTGCACTTACAGTACCAGCTGCACAACATACGTGTCATCAGCGTGACATGTCCCCGCAGGGGCAGAAATAGTAAATGTGCGCAAAAAGTGTAACATAGGTTTATGACACGATGTCAAAGAAAAAAACAACCCAAAAACTAACTAAAATATATTACTCAAAAAACAATGACAAAAAGTATTATATAACAAATTAAACTTGAAAAACAACATAAACTAGCCTGGATGTAACAGATTAGGGGCAATTCTTTTTTGTTTTAATGGTCCTTAAACATGAAAGAAATTATGGACAACCCATCTTTAATTCCCATGTGTGTTTGTGTAAGTGCCATATTCTATTTCTGCTTTATTATAATTTTTTTATATGACACATTAAAACGACATAAAAATGCATCAAAATAAGCTCTGTGATGCCACAAATGGTATGGCAAAGATGGCACAAATGCTTCAAAATGATGTGGAACCTGCAAAATAAAATAAAATGCTCAGAATAAACCAGGATCATAATTCTCTACCATGAAATTATCGTTGTATAACTCTAACCTTTTTCATTTCTTAGGACAATAACTTATTTTACTTTAAATTATGGTCAACTATATTGCACCATAACTAGTATTTCATCATCTTTGTTGTTCTCATGTGTAGGAATATCACGTTTTCATTCCATAAGCAACCCCAAAGCCAGGAAATGGGGAATGGGGAATGCACACAATAACCACTCCTCGCCCTCTCATACCAGCAAACGCACACATCCAAGCACAAAAACCCCAGCCCACCTCCGTGTAGAGCCATTAAAGCTGCCGCTCCCCCCGGAGAGAGAGAAACTCAGAGACAAACTAATGGAAAGATGGCGGGAGGCGGCCGGCGCTAAGGGGAGCCTTATTAAAGATCAATCAAAGGAGGAATGGAAAAGGGAGAGCATGCTGGGGGCTGGGGTGTGATGGAAAAGAGAGAGGGGGGGTGAGTCAGAAATAATAAAAAAAACTCACACACTTAAAACCATAAAAGTAGAGCTATTAAAGAGTTTAATGATTACACTGCAGGTGAAGGGCGTGTGTGGTACTTGGACTTTTAATGAGAAAGAAAGCTCTGGGGGTTGTTGGCAAAGAACACTATTACCTTTTAAAATTCAGAATATCCAGAGTGGAAAATAATTATTATTAAAGATAGGATAATTAACTTTCAACTTGAAGTTGCTAAAAATCTATATGGGTTTTTTGTAGTGTTGGCATGGCAACAAAACAGCCTTAGTTTTAAGTAGAAACTAGACTTGCATGATAGTATAAAAAACAGAAACTACTTTTCTGAGTGATTTAGTTTGTGAATTATAATATCATAAAATGTATTCATACAAGCCCTCCTCAATGTCTTTTTTGAAGACATTTTGATGGCTACAAAAAAGGATCAAATTTTTACTGCATTATACCTTTTTGGGATTTAATTTAAACAAAATCAACTGTAACTCTCACAATTATTATCTTAGATGTGTGTATAGAGTTGTGCTGTGAAAAGGTCTGGTGATATGAATAACACAAAAAATATTTTTACTCATAGTTAGTGGTTGGGTGAATCCATTTATTGTCAAACAACTGTGTTTTTTTAAATCATAATGACAACAGAAACTACCCAAATGACCCTGATCAAAAATTGACTTTATTAGTTGTAATACCGTGTATTGCCACCTTTAACATCAACTCCTTAAAGTCTTTTGTGGTAGTTGGGTATGACACTCTTTATTTTCTCAGATGGTATATTCTGTATTTTAACTGAAGCTATTTGTGGTTTTTATTCTTTTTTTATCTCAAACAATTTTCCTGGCAGTTGTGGCTGAAATGTCTTTTGGTCTTCCTGACCTTTTCATTTTCCACTTCTTTATTAGAGTTTGAACACTGCTGATTGGCATTCTCAATTTCTTGGGTATCGTTTTATATTCCTTTCCTGTTTTATACAGTTCAATCACCTTTTCCCATAGATCTTTTGACAATTATTTTGCTTTTCCCATGACTCAGAAACAGAAACGTCTGTGCAGAACTGGATGAAAGATGCAAAGTATATCAGTGATTATCTTGTGCAATCGACAAACTATTTCTTGGGCATATTGATAATGTAAAATTCTTACATAATAATGAAACCTAAGCATAAACCATACTTCTATTTCCTTCAGTCATTAACTAACACTTTAATTTCTATTCCTTCCTCCATTGGCAGACAAATCTGGGATGTTTACATGCGGTAAACCTACTCCATCTGGTGCTGTAAACAAACTACTTTTGGCACTGAAACTTCATCCAAGTCTAAATCCACATTTTGGCAATTTGTAATAAAAGCAATAAAATAGTGATGTTCTTGAGGAAAGGCAACCTCCCCAATTATTTGACCTTTTCAAAAACTGCTTCACTTTAATTTTTCACATAATCAACAATCAATTTGTCTTTTACTGGGAAGAGGAACCCTGGAGCCAATTCTCTTCCGACTCTGATTGGAAAAACAAACAAGGAGAGACTAATCATAATCATAATTATGAGCACACAGATCAGAAACATATGTGTAGTAATCCAAACTGGAACTAAAACTGCTGAATTTCACTTTTTTGTTAATTTGAGTTTAATTAAAGGATGATTACAAAACGTGGCTGATTTTACATGTCGCTACAAGACAAGGCAACGGCTTTCTGTTCTACTTAGAGGTCAAAGGTCATTGACTAAATCCAAAATATCAAATTGCTTAGGAAACTTCATAGCACGTAAGCTCTGACATTACCATCATAAGAGCTGTCTGAATTCACACTTTAGTAAAGAAAGAAGATAAGAAAGGACTAATGATGCTTCCATATTGACCTCCTTTACATTCCTCGCCACAATCCACTGTACGACCGCAGGAGCTTTTCCCAAAAAATCCGACAGAGGCCACTCTCCATGTGATGAGTTACTGTGAAGTTACTCTGCATCAACCATTATTCTATATATATCTGTATAAAAGACACAGCTGTAGAGCTGCAGTGTCTTATGACTGACTTTGGTACAATTCACAATAAAGCACGATGTTAGCTTTGTGCACATACAGTATATTTGTCAGAAACAAAACTTAAATCCATTCCAGCATTTGCCCAATAAATAAACCTTTGTGTCATTAATGCCCACTAATAAACAAAAACGACGTATGTTTGATGACCAGACCAGAACTGTTGAAGATGTCTTTCTGTTGGTGAGTCTAATAGAATAACTATTGGAATGATTGTGGAATAATTGCAGTGTGCACAGTAATATAGGGGCTTGCTTAAACCTCCAAATGGTAATTTGGGTGTCTTAAGTGTTTTTTAGAGCATGAATAAAGAATTCATCAGAGCAGTACATTTATACTAATGTGGACTTCTCTGTATTGTCCTGTTTATGAGTTTAAGTGCTTGGTGGAGGATGACGCGCAGTTGTTGTCGTCCATTTTAGGGATATGCAAGCTCAATAATCAACCTTCTAACCTCTTTCTGTTGACCTCGTGACATCAAAGGTCAATAAACAGCAATTGGAAAAAGAGTTTTCTTTTTAAAGTATTCAGATTGGGCCATTCCTCATTGACCCCTCAAATTAATCCAAACCTCATCCATGGCAGCCTTTGTGTTTGTATACACCATCAATGTATTCATATGTTTGTGATTATTCCAGCTGTAACTCCGACCCTTTTCCATCGATTCTAACGATGCGGTCACCCCAGTTTACTTCGAGTTTTTCGGCAGCACCAGACAACCAAACAGCCCACACCGCCAAAGCTTTATGGGTAGCCAACCACCCACCAGTGACAATTATCAAACCCACCAGCAGGAAGTAACAGTCTGCGCTGTGTCAAAGGCACAACCTGCAGACGATTTACTGTAAAGGCATCAGAGGTTATTGGGGAAAAGGGGAGCAGCGCCAGACACATGCTCCCCAAATGACAGGGATTATTAATTGCGCAAGAGATACGTCAGACGTCGTTGTGAAGTGTTTGTTGTGGCTCCGAGAGGAAACTGGAGGAATTATCGGGTTGCGCAAAGAGGCAAAAATCATAATAAGGATCAATGAGAATACAATAAAGGAAACATGAAAGCATAAACTAAAGCCCTGTGTGACAGTACAGTTTGGTATATCATGTTTTTATTTGCATTTCTAGTTGGGAAGAATATGAATAATAAGTTAGCCTATTCCATTCACTTACATTTACATTTATTCATTTATCTGATGCTTTAATCCAAAGCGACTTACATTGTTCTAATGTAATTACCAGTGTTACAGTCACTGGAGGCAAGGTGGGTTAAGTGTCTTGCCCAAGGACACAACGACAGTATGAACTGTGGGGAGAGTGGGAATCGAACCGCCTACCTTCCGGTTGAAAGACGACCACTCTACCCACTGAGCCCACTTGAGGCAACTTTCTGACACCTAAGAAATTGGACTATTACAATTCACCTTATCTCATACAGTATTTCATTCATTTGGGAATGTTAAAGCTGTATCATGCAAAAAAACACCATCCACAAACTGGGCAAAAACTCATTTAAAATACACTGAGTTAAAATAGAAAAGTGTTAAATGGTCAGATTAATCAAATAAATTTAATTATTTTTGCACAACATGAGCTTTGGCCCAGAGAAGACTGCAGTGTTAAATTAGGCTTCTTTTTTGCAGTACACAGCTTTAATAAACTATTGTTTTTCATGAAATGGTAAAATTTCTCAGTTTCAACATCTGATATGATGATTGTGTTCTATTGTAAATAAAATATGATTTTATTTATATTTTACTGTCCCAACTTTTTTGTAATTTGTATTATTATTATTTTTTTTTTATTAAGATGTACACAAAGTTTTTCTTTACATAATGAATACTAGCTTTAACATTAAACCATGAAGCAAAAGTTGAGCTTTGCTTTGTTCTGTCAGATTAGTGTGTTACCTGGGTGAATGTTATTTACGCATTAAAGCATGGAGCATAAAATTATAGGGCTTTTGTTTGTAAAAATAACAGCAAGTGTTTGTTGCTGTGTGTGTCCACTTCTCTCTACTCACTACTAGCTCTCTTAATGTATTTAACTTTTCAGTACTTTTCCTGCCAGTGACCCAGCAGTGGAGATGAATGCTTAGTCAGGATATTTTATAATGTTTTACCTGAAGGCTGCAAGATACTCTGCATCTCCCATTGGTGGCTCCAGCCCTCCAGTCCAGGCCACATTGACATTAAAGCCTTCCCCAGCTCCCGATCCAACCTAAGGATAAAAACAGATACTTATTCATGCAGTGCTTTAAAACCAGCGCAATACAAAAGTAGAAATGGAGTATTTTCCTGTGTTTTTATCTCTTTAGTCAGTACATTAAACACCCACCTTAAAAAAACGTTTAATTCACTTAAATTTAACAAAGGGTTTAATATTTACATAACAATGTTTATGGGCTCCACAGGGGCATGTAAATCAAAACTTTTAATAAGACAACTGTTATATCATGTGTGGTCAATACTCACTTCTGCTGGCGACCCACTGCCAGGGAAGAAGTTCCCATCATCATAACGGTGAAGAGACAGGTACAGGACGTTGGGGTCACTGTAGAACACTTCTTGGGTGCCATTCCCATGATGAACATCCTTGTGATGGATCAGGAAAGACAGATTTGATGTTTTATAACCCCTATAATATTTTATTGTATGACAGATTTGCACCCACAAGTCTCTTACCCAGTCAACAATGAGGATCTTGCTGACACTGAGCTTCTGCTGCAGCTGCCTGGCTGCTATGGCCACAGAATTGAAATAACAGAAACCCCTGATAGAAAAAATGGTGGTTACAGGTTAGAAGAAAACTGTCTTCAATTAAGTTATTTAGTTATTTATTAGTTATCGCTACTAGCCTATTCAACCTAAAAAACACAATCTTCAGATTTAAGACCTACAACAAATTTACACTAAATTCAAGACAATTGAAGAAATTTGACCAAATTTAATTTCAGACTTTTTAATTACCTGTGGGAAACCTGCCAAATTCCAGTTATCACTGCCCTCTACTCAATCTTTAATAAACTGTATTTTTGTTAACCATTGGTGCAAGGTTTAAATGCAAACAGGGTGTTTAGTCCTGTCATAAAACACATAGAAACATACACATTCCGTTTCATTTGTTTCAGACAACATTACATTAACTTCTGACCATTTCCTCCACATTTCCTCTCGGCAACACGCACTTGGCTCTCACCATAATGACAACCTTTAAACGAACTTTACGGGCTGCATCTCGTCCCTTGAAGGCTCTGTGGAAACAGATTTAGCCACCTCAGGGCTAATAAAGTTGCAGCCGCGCGGACATATACTTACATTGGGTTTGATGGGTCTGCATGGTGCCCCGGTGGTCTGACCACAGCAAAGCCGTTCTGTGCAGAAGAAGAGGAGGTAATTAATGAGTGTTCCGCAAGACAGGAGTTTGTTTAGTGTGAGGAAAGGGTTGAGGTGAAAGTTTCTAACAAAACGGAATACTCCTGAAAGAGTTAAAGATATTTAATGTGCATAGTTAAATAGATGTACTATGTTTAAATCCTTCCTTCTTTGATTAACACAGGATTAAACGTGTCTGCAATAATTGTTTTAGGAAATTACATGTTGTTCACTTTTGTCCTGTAATAAAAGATCAGAAAAGACTTGTGTTAATTTCTGACTTGTTAGACTAGGTTGGCCACACGATTGTTGTAATTCTATCTACATCTTGAAGTTGTTTTGGTCTAATAATCATCAGTGGTTTTGGAATTTAAGCTTAATTTCCAAGACTATTAACAGACACATCTTAGCCTAGATATAGTAATGTATTTGCAAAAACGTAAATGTTGCGGCTTCATTGACATTGATATGGGCTTCAATGTGGTTTGTGTAGACCATTATTTGTTCCAGACATCAGAGATGCGGTTTTGTTGCATTCCTGTTGCATTTTGACGGTGTCTTTTTTGGATTTGCTATTAAGAAAAATGGTGGAAGAAGAGAACTAATACTAATACACATATTTAGACATTAAGTGTTAGATAAAATAACTCCATTCACACAACACAACTACAAATGCTAGAGGTATGCCAGACCAATAGAGGACATTAGTGACTATTTTTGGCCATTTTGTGTGGACATCCAATTAAGTTGAATAGCTGTTAAGTGTTAATTAATGATAAAATTTTAAGTTTGGAAAGTATTTGAATTTCACATTTTCTGTCCTGTGTGTGCTCACCTTCAATTCTCCTTTGGCCACTCTGAACGCTAGCTCCACAACGCTGCCCGCTGCCAGCCGCGACGCCGTGGACGTGTGCGCCTCGTTCCAGATGGTGTCGTTATCAACCTGCGACGGACAAATGGACATTTACACCATTTACATTAAGCCTTTCTTATGCTCATTTCCTTATGCTTATTTCCTTTGTCAATATTTCTGGCTCTCTAATATCTTGGCCCATCCTAAAAGCTGCAGTAGTAACAGTAGGGTCATAGATGAGACGGACATTTTTGAGACATTTACATTTATTCATTTAGTTTTTATCCAAAGCGACTTACATTAAGCTTCAATTCTCCAGTGTTACAGCTGTAACACCACTGGAGGCAAGGTGGGTTAAGTGTCTTGCCCAAGGACACAACGACAGTATGAACTGTAGGGAGAGTGAGAATTGAACCACCAACCTTCCGGGTGAGGGACAACCGCTCTACCTTTGCTTGTTTCACTCATAGATTGTAAAAATATAGGTTATCTGCCCATTGGTCCCCTATTCACCGATATTGTCATTACGACAGGGCAATAAAATGTCCGTTACATCCGGGCTTTTTCGGCTTTTATAGTAAAACCATAGTTTTCAGATAGCATAAACGAACATATTAATCAAAAATTCACCCCCCTTCAGAGTTGTCATGTAGTAAAAACTTAGCTCTAGAGACCGGAGCCATCTTTTGTACCAGGCTGTAAACATGAGTTTTACTCTTGTAAAGTCGCCATTGGGTTTCTCCTTATATTTCCGCTTTTGGAGCCTGCCCTCTGGTGGACGGAGGTATATCGCTGTATTTCGCTGTAAAATCACCGTATGGCTACGCCCTTACACGACGACCATTTAAGAGGTACCATAGGAGAGGCTTGACTTAGACAGGATATTGGTCAGACAAATTTCCAGCTGTCTCATGAAATCAAGCCTAAAAGAGGAATATTTTTTTATACAACTGATAAATCAAGTAGCTCTATATATAAATTGAATTACCTCACATCAGTTTAGCAATACTGCTGAATTGCAAATTATTTGTTTTGCTTTAAAAAACATTATTATCGGAGTTCAAACTGATTTTTCAAACAGAGTTTTCTGGCTTTGTTTTATGTGTTGTTCTTTTAACCATCTATATTTAAAAAAGACCCACTGAGAGTAAAAGAATATTAGGATCATCTGTTGAAAATGGACGTCCTCACTTCCAGTTGTGGCCCCAAATCCACATCCTTCTTTCCTTTTTTCTTCTTCTCTCTTTGTTCATAAACTCGCGTTACTGTCCATCTGGCCCAACTGACAACAAAATCCAAAGCATTTCTTTTCATCCCCCGCTCGTGCACATGCTGTTCTCGTTAGTCTTGACTTGTCACGGTCGGACACGGACTGTCAGGCAAAAGTTTTCACCAAGTGTACGAGCCAACTCGCTTTTCCTCTTTAATATCCTGTCTTTCTCTGGGTCGTTTTTTATTTGAAACGATATTGTCTTTCATCAGGACAGTAATTGTATTGAGTAGCTTTAAGTTAAGAGATTTTGGAGCATCAGGAGAGTTTTCTTACCCCAACACCGCCACACGGTAACATCACAAACATCCGCTGGGAGAGGATTCCTGTGGAAAAAACAACAAAACAAGTCTTTTCAAAAGAATTCCTTTAGTTTAAATTATGCTATTTTGTATGTACCACATTTTAATTACCAGAAAACAAAGACTGTGTTTTAGGCATTCCAGCCATGTTAACTCCTACAGTGTTTACAATAAGTAATAGAATTGCCCCAAAGCAAATGAGAAAAAAAAAAAAGTAAGCCATGATCTTGTGGCACATCAAAGCAGAACTTAACTATTGCTAACTAAAAGCTTCATGTATTTAATTTAGTGGGCTGAATGACACTGAAACTACTTTCTAGACACAAAAAAATAGAATTACATTTGAAGATATTCGTAATGTATATGAAAGAATATACTGTAATAGACATTACTGCAGAATTTAATACTGTACGTTCGGATTCTCTCTATGAGTTGTAACCTACCTGCAAGTTTGCGGTTGTCTAGTTTGAGCCTGTTAAGGGGATTGGTGCCGTAGAGCAGCACATGTCGCTCTTTATGGACTGACTGCAACTCCTCCAGTGTAGCCTTACGTCCACGAATAGTCTGTAGAAGCCAAAAACATTCAGAATTGAATTTTTGTTTAGCAGAAACAGCCCTTCTGTAAATATGTTACTTGAATATTCTCAGGTACCAGTTTATTATATTGAGATGTGTTATCGTACCTCACACTGTCCCCTCAGTCCTCGCTCCTGAAGACGAGACCAGATGCTCTGGATCCTCCCAGCATGCTCTGGGTGACTGCTGTTGTCACCGCATGTGCACTGGTGCTTCAGCATCTGAGAGTCATACACTAGGCCTGGAGGAAACAAAAGGACCAACATTTATATACAGCCTATGTCTCAAAGCTCTTATTTCGATCCTTTTCGTTATGTCTGTGGAGGTTTACAGTCAAAGTCCAGATGCCTTTGTTGAAACCTTTTCTTAACTTTTCGTTATGAATGTTTTGGGCCAGGTGATGACAACATAACTGAACTCACCTGTGGTAAAGCGTGGCTTGCTGCTGACCTCCTGTCCGGGCAGACTCAGGGGTTTTTCAGGTAGAGTGAGGGAGGTGGAGGCGGGGGATGACTGTGTTCGGGACAGGGGTCGATGGACACCGAACGCGCCCCCAACTCCTCCGCCACCTCGTAACATCGGGACCGCCAGTGTTTCCATCTGACGGTGGAGCTGCTGCAACTGCTTCTGCTGTTCCCATAGCAACGACTGCACACACAGAGTCAATGAAGAAAATAAAGCAGACGACATTAGACACAATAAAAATGTTTTATTGAAAGAGACAAAGTTATTATTTAATATCTGTATCATATTAGCTGGGCTCATATTATATTGGGCAAACTACTGTATGTTGTGGTATATGCACATCCTGACATACCATATCAACATATAAGATAAAATTTACCTGGTTGTAATGTTTGATAAAAAAGAACATGGCCCACTCCACTAAATGGGCCAAAGGTAAAATCAAGCAACTATTAGTTAGATTTAGTAAAGTTATATATTAATAGATTGGTACCAGAGACATAGGATTACAGTCAGCATTCTGAGGAAAAAATGCAATCATTCAGAAATCAAATTCAGAATTTTGTGATTAAAGCAGGAATTCTGAGATTAAAGTCAGAACTATAAGATTACAGTCAGAAATGAGATTATAAGGAGAATTCTGATAAATTTCCAAAAGTAAGTCATATGGACTTTACTTTTGGTAAAGGGGCTACTTAGGGCCACTGGGAAAATATCTGGGAGTTAGTGCTTTATTACAGTCAGAATTTTGAGATTAAAGTCAGAATTTTGAGATTAAAGCATTCTGGGAAAAAAAAATTGAGGATTCTAACTTTAATCTCAAAGCTAGGGGTAAGGGCTGACATTAACACCCGCCATCTTTAGCAGGTATAGCAGACACTTTAGCTTATGGACTTATTTTACATTGCTACATTTATAGGCGCTCTGTTATTGAGGGCAGCTCTTGTTGTCCACACCGCTCTGACTGACAAACCCACTCACACAGCGCATGGATTACATGTGACATCAGTAGGTTAACACTGTTCCTTAATAACAGCGCAAAATCATCCCATTTGTGTAGATACCACAGTTTAGGCTTTGAGAGAGTTTCTTTTATCATCTCTGGTTTCACCTGATGCTGTGGTGCCTCGACATATGCCATTTCCAAAGCCCTCCTCACAAAATCCAAGTTCATCAGCTGCATAACCTAAAAACAAATGTTTTCTTTCTGTGTGGTTTATTACCAAATGGTTTGCGCTGGACTAATATATACAGTTGCATGCACACCATTAGTTTGGTCTTATGTTAGCTTATATGTTACATGACATATAAGACAATGGGTTATAATTTTCCATCTGGACACTGTCTGACATTTTTTCCCACAATTCTAGATTCCTCTTTTGATGGTTTTTCAGCAATGACTTAAAATAATAAAATAATCACAATTTTATCCAAAATGTTACTTACACTTTTTTGGTTCTCACCCCTCAATATAAAAATGTGGATATAGCACCAAAAAAGAACTATTGCCCTGAAATATTAGGCTGCCATCTTCAGGACAGAATTCAGGGACACTTGAGTGTTATAGTATTATAACAGTGTCAAACCTGATTGAGGATGAGCGCATGTTGCAGGTTAATTTGCTCTTCATGGCTCTTCGAAGCTGGCTGCTCTGTCTCCCTCAGTGACTCCGCCCTCACTCTGCTCTGATAGGTGGACTCTGTGGGCGACGAGCCGCCTCCGTCCTCAGAGTCCATCTCCTCAGACGGGATCTGGTGAAGTCTGGGCTTCTCACTGGATTTGGACATCAGCTGCACGTGCACACAGATACAAAATACACTTTCTGTTATTGTGCATCTGTCACATAGAAGTCCAAAAGTGTGTGACAGTGACTGGTGCGTACCTTTCCCAGGTGAGTCTGCTGTTTGAGCCGCTCCAGCAGCTGCGTGTTGTGCTGTTGTTGGAGGAGGTGGGAGTGAAGGGCGCGGGGACTCTGTGGAAGGGGCTCTGAGCGGGTTCTGCTCAGGGGCTTGTGAGGCGGAGCGCCCCCTGGAGTCAGGCGATCTAACTGAGAGGTAAACTGCAGTGGGACGGTGTCTAAGCCTGAGACTGAGAAGAAAGGGAGAGAGATATGTTTTAGAAAAGATTTCCACCTCACCAAAACCCAAATCTTGAAAAAAAATTCTAGTGGAAAAGCAATTACAAATTACATTCATTTTGAAAAAAAAAAAATAACATTAATAATATTTTTCCCCATGGCATGACGCGATCAAAAGTTACCGGTCACTTTTATATGTACTATACAGAATGATTTTTAATGCCTTACATTAATAAAATAATAAAACTTCCTTTTTTGAAAATATTGTTGTTGTTTTTTAAAGATTAACTGAAGAAAAAAAACAAAGATTCCTATGCGTTCAAGCAGGTGTTCCGCCAAGGCACAACTCAAGGGCACAACTTTAGCATCTGTCATACACTGGGTCATTTGAAGTGCTTTACAGAGTCAAATTGAAAAATAGATTTACAATTGATTACAATATATCTTACCATAATGTTACTGTTTAAAATTTTTCATTAAGCATAATTATTTGTCTTTTTATAATTTGGTTTTATTACAATAAATGTGTTTTATGCTAGAAAAGTTGGTCAAGCCGTCAATTGTGAACCATCCACAAATACCTCTGAGCAGTGCCAGTAGGTGGTGCTCTAACACTTACTAAACTCAGCTGCAACAGTAGTATGACATTATTACCATAAAGTATAACATTATGGTGCTGTCACATTACTGTTAAATGGTATCAACATCTTTTTGTCACTATTTTGATTTTATTTTTTGTAACTAATACCTGCTCTAATGATGCTTAAGTACTGATCGGTACTAATGCAAGTTTATGCCTGACACATGAGTATGTGTCGGCCTGTCCTGTCCAGTAATTTGAATTTTATTATTATTTTTGGTTTGGTTTAATATTTTGTCTTGTATCCATTTGGCTTTCTGTCCTAGGCTGCTAAGCTTCTTCCTCTAACTTTACATTCCATTTGCAGATTATATTTATGTTCAGTCTTTAGTGTTTTGCTAACCCTTGCATATATTATATAGCAACTCAAAATGTGCTGTCCCTGTGAAATAAATTTTAAAAAATGCCCTAATTAATATTAAAATTAAATACAGGTTAAATTTGTTAAGTTGAATTGAAATATAAAGCAACATTACGGTTAAGACTTGGGAAGAACTCCAGGAAAGTACAAATCGAGCAGTGTTTATGTCATGCTGTAATTTTCTTTTTTAATAAGTGGGGGTGTGTCACACACTACAGGTCAAAATCTAATTTGCAGTGTTTGCCCATACATCTTTAATAAGACAAATATTTCAGTAACAAGACATGTTTATGTGTCTTACCAGTGAGCAGCGGAGTGTGCACGCGACCAGAGGGCTCCAGGATAATGACAGGCAGGTGAGGGTTCAACTGCCCGCTCTGGTCTTCTCTGCTCAGAGGGAGGAAGACCTGAGCCCCCCCTGCTGTAACCAGAGGTACCCGTCCAACCTTCAGAGACGAGAGTTCTCCATCAGCCTGCAAAGACACACACACACACACTAAGCATTAAAACCATTACATAATCACTAGTTGCATTAATACACTAAATGTCAAATGTATTACCCTGACATTCGCCGGCAGTCCCAGTGTGATGGTGGGCTGTGTGGAGGGACTCTGAATGGTGAAGTTGGCCAGGGTGCCGTCTCTGAGTAGTAGCTTCTGAGCCTGTTAAGACAACATGATGTTAGAACTATGCTTATGCGCCAGCATTTAAGTCCAAAGTGTGTACTAGTATTTGCAAAAAATGGAACCAAGTGATTTCCAAGTGTTCCAGTGCCTTGACAAATGGTGCATTTTTTCTTAAGAATGAATTTAGCTGTGATTTATCAAGGTGAAGGTGAAATTGTTTGTACTCTGTTGTTTGTATAAAGGTGGGGCATGGGAAATGCAACATAATGTTCCATTTTATAATGATGCAAACGATCGTCAGCTAATTTGAAGCCAGTAACAACAAAGAGTCACATTTAACATGTCAACAATTTTCCAATCTGACTCATATCCCAGAACTGTTTCGCCACAACAGGCCCATGTGACGCACTCTGCACTGCTTTACGTCACTGTCCCATTTTATTGCTTTGATAACAAAGCACTGATTACTGATCAAATCCAAGATAGTATCTAGTATATTCATCCGTCTATTTTGTGCTGTTGCTTACTTTATGAACTGTGTCTAAATATTTGTCATGGAATCAACAAACACATAACACCTGGCGTGTTCATGAATGATCCTTGAAAAACACAAATATCTTAAAAAGTGCCTTGGTGCCCTTTTAGCTTTTTATTAAACCCATCATTTGTTCAGCACTGACTTGTTGTGATTCAATGGAATCAATGCGTGCAGAGCCACAGCAGGTGTGACAGAGTTTGCTTTGGTCAAACTTCCTGTGATTAAATGAATAATGCAAAAACATCTGATAGACACTGTGCCATGGCCCACTGCTGTTGCTTTAAACATGTCATTATGTCTGGCACTGTGCAGCTCATGTTTATGAAACAGCTCCTGTACCAATGACGTAGCTTTGAAAAACTGTTGTTTAACTTTTCTCACAAAAAGACAAAGTGAAAAGCCTCACAACAAAGATGAAAAGCTTAACAGACTTCCTGCATAACCATTTTTTGTTAATATGTCAAGTTAATGTTTTACTCTAAAAGCTCCAGTAACCTGGTACGAACCTCATGTGAAAGGCCTGCAGAGGGCAGCAGGCCGTTCTCAGTGGGAACACTATCATTGGGAGAACTGCAGCCTGAGACCGGAGTACTGCTGCTGCTGGGAGATGAGTCTAAAGAGAACAAAAAGGTGACAAATGACAATTCAAGTTCATTTTGAACACAAATATCTATATCTACCCTTAAGACAATTACCAAGGGTGTCAGGAACTCTGTGCTTAACAGTCGGTGGGGCACTCTCTTTGCGGGTTAGTGGGCTCTTGCGAGTGTTCAGGTGTTTCTTCAGCTTGTGTTTCACTTTCAGATTGGGTTCAGAAGCTAAAAAAAATTAAACAAAAAGGTAATTTTACATATTTGAAAACTATACTGTGTGACATCTGTTAGTAGAAAATTGTCATTATGTTACTCTGGCTTCAGTGAGGTCAAACTGTTATTATATCACAGCAGTTCTTCAAATTAAAACAGATTAATTAATACAGATCTACAGCAACATATAACTTTACTGAACAATCACATAACTGCTCTCCGTCTTAGCAGGTGTCCTCTAAAAAGCTCTTTATTTGAATTCAGGGCTTTTGGATTGACCTGCTAAAACTTAAGTAATACACCACTAAACTGCTCTTCTACACAGAAGTTAGAAATCTGAGGCTAATAATGAACTCAGACTTGAACTTTAACAGCGAAATTAAAGCAATGACATCAACAGCTTTTTACCATCTCAAAAACATTGCAAGAATCAAGGGTATTGTGTCTAAAGCAGACTTAGATAGACTTATCCTCAAGCAGGTTGGACTTCTGCAACGGTCTGCTTACTGTACTCAGTAAGTGAGCTGTAAGACAGCTGCATTACAAACAGAACGCTGCTGCTCGAAGACCTGACTAGGACCAGAAAGTACGACCATATTAGTCCTGTCCTCAGGGATCTACACTGGCTTCCTGTCCTTTAGAGGATAGAATGTAAAGCAGCTCTGCTGGTGTATAAGGCTCGCCAAAGCATATCTCTGACATGTTAGTCCCATTTGAAACAGCTCGGACTCTGAGGACCTCAGGGACAGGTCTCCTGCTGGTGCCTAGGGTCAGGACTAAACACAGTGAGGGAGTGTTTCAGTTTTATGCAGCTAAAATCTGGAACAGTCTTCTAGAGGAGAAGAGACAGGCCTCTACTCTGACAATGTTCAAGTCCAGGCTGAAAACGGTTCTGTTTAACTGTGTATATGACAACTGAAAGTATTTTATCTGCACTCATGTTTGCTTTAGTTGATAAATTTTATTTTAAATTAATTTTATTGATAATTGTATTTTAAACCTGTCTATCTTCTTTTTGTAAAGCATTTGAATTGCTGTATGTATGAAATGTGCTTTATAAATAAACTTGCCTTGCCTTACACAAATGAAGGAGCCTTAAAACATCTGAGTAATCCTTTTCATTTCTATCAGTGGTTTAAGTGGAGGGTTTGTACCTGCTCTGCGCAGCGGTGTCCCCTCTGCTCCCTCAGACGTGGGCTGTGATGGAGACAAGGCCAAAGGTGTGGAGGAAACACTAGGGTCTGGAGCCAGCTTTCTGTAAAAACACAGGAGACCATAATCAGGTTCATAATACCACACAACAATATTGACACCAGTTTTTTTTAAAAAACAAAGATAAGTACTGTCTTTGAAAGCCTGTGCTCATTGAGTTACCTGTATGGTACATTTGAGGTGGATAGAGTGCTGGAGGTAGATCTCTCCAGTGCCTGTTTCTGCTTCTTAAGGATGACCTCCTGGAGTTTCTGTTTGACCAGAGAACTTGCTACAGCACCTACAGTATATTCAACCAAGTATTAGTCTTATTAGGAATAAGATTGCGTATCAAGTGCTAGAATGACTTTGGGTATTTTTTAATTAAATCGCTTGTTGATGTGGTCAAGACCAGTCACAACCAGTGCAACCAGTTGAAGAGTTATATGTTTAAAGCACTGCCTTATGAGATTGCAATCATTTATTTAGACTAACTGTATTTCACAAAACTCAAATCACTCTAAAAAAAATGACTGAATGCTTAAAGCAATGTAAAGTGATATAAACCATTTTAGATGACAAACACACGACATAACAATTTTTGGTTTCAGAGACTGATAACTAGGAACTCATAGTGACTTTAAAGGGTCCCAGTTGATTGCTTACTCATTTCAAAGCATTAAGCAGTAAAACATAAGATATAGGCCAAAGGAAAGTGCAAGTATCTTATTAATAACCCACAATTAACAGCTAAAAAAACTATTTCTCATTTTTCTGTTTTCTGCTTAATTCATTTACAGCCTCATTTAGAGTTTCACACAACTATTTGCATCTTGACCACTACTTGCTTTTCACATTTACCAACTTTGACACTTTATATTTTTTTTCAACATAAGCATATTGAAAATGTAATTACAAATTAAAAACAATACTGATAAAACTGCATGAACTGATGCTTTTGTGTCTTTCTTTCTTTGCTGCAGTGGTGTGTAAGGAGTGACCGAGTCAATATTGACCCAGTGACTTTTATGTGCTCAGGGCCAAAGCTATATTTAACTACGTTGTTGTATCTACATTTACAGGGTTATACTTAGCTACTATATGAAAGACTGTGATATATGGTTTGCATGTTAATTTAATATATTACAGAAAACTAATAAGATCTTGTACAGGGGGTTTCCACTTCGGCCGTGATAAAGGTCAGTAAAACAATAAAGCTTTAACAGCGAAGTGATACTTGTAGTAACATGTTTAGCACCTGCTTGTGTCTGTGCAAATAAATGTGTTCAGACTCACTTTGTTGACTCTTGTCCTTGTGCTTGAGCTGTTGTAACTCCTGCTGTTTCTCATGGTGCTCCTGCTCCCGCCTTCTTTGCTCCATATTGAACTGTGGATCAAGACAAAATAGTATTAATGGTCACCTCTTACGCTATTCGGTGGATATAATAGAAGTTTACTGTTTAACAAAAAACAAAACAAAAACAAAAAAATACTACCACATGTCAAGACTTCACATCACAGAATCTTTTCAAATGTATCTCTAACTCATCCAAGCCTTTTCAAAAAATAAGGAGAAGAAATGTGGCAGCATACTGTGGCTTTGAGACTTTGTAGACCATTAATATGTCTAAAATAAAACTGACTTTTAAACAGGACAAATAATACACCAGTAACCAGACTATATCAAAATAATTGCCCCAAGTTTTTACTGACTGTGGTCCAGCAGTCTAACCAGTGGCATCTAGTCCAAAGTTATGTCATTTTTAGATGGCTTTAAATTTTTACACTTCAAAATGGCCATTTTAAAACTGCAAGTGACATAATTCACATTGTAGTTGTAAAAGTTGTAGCATTTAATTTTTTTTTTCTAATATTGCACAACTAAGGCTGGGCAACATCAAATTAATTTGAAAATAATTTCCTCACCGTGCTGTACAGTGTGTAAAGAGTAATGCTGCTGTTAACGCCCAGAACAACTTAAGAAATAGCCATAGGGACTCAGCAGACGCTAAATATGACTAATAATTACCAGAGAAGGGCCACATTACCTCTATGATGCCTTGCTTTTGCAAATTGTCAGGAAATTAACAGTAGTGTAGTGTCTGTGTAATGCAATGTATGTTTGTTGATTTATGTAAATTATCTATGTGCTTTTATTTATCAGTGGGCTTTTTGGGTGTTTTAGCAGAACTGGGGCATGTCAATTATAATAGACTTCCTCTATTGTGATAGTTAAGGGTAAAATTAAAACGTAAAAAAATTTGATTATAATCATAAATTGTCTATTTTTTTAGACATAGAGCCAAGTAAAAGTGAAACTTAATGACAGTGTTGCTGCTAGATTTAAATCTTATAACATTTTCAGGAGGCACTTAAAAACTGCAGTTTAGGTTGTACTTAATATGCTTTTTTTAATAGTAAAGTATAATGTAAATTCAATATTAGAATGCATGTAATATCCTCCTACCCGAATGTGCTGGTGCAGTTGTTGTTGGGAGAAGGAGGTACGGGGCTGAGGGGAGAATGGGCTGAGGAGCAAAGGCGGGTGAAGCGTGGTGAGGAGGGCTGTGTCCGAACCAGGGCGCATCCCTCGCTCCCCCACCCTGAGGTCCATCGGAAACGAGGCCGTGCACGACACTGGCACCGCCACCTTGCAATCTGGGAAAGGAAGCAGAGCCGAGTCACAACTTTCATCCCCCTCAAAAAATAAAAAAATACTTTTATTTACACAAAACACGGGAGGAAACAATACTTAAAAGGCGGCCAGCGTAAGCAAACACAGGTAAATCACTGTTTGGAGAGCGGCTGAATAATATACACAGAAATCCCACTTTCATTACACACACGGAGTACCACAAACCCCAGAGCAAAAATAGAACCACTTTCCAAGGCTGTGGGAAAAGTGACCATATACATTTATATACAAAGTACAAGCAGGGTCGGAAAGAGAGCTAAAAATAAAAATACTATTCATTCCAAGACAACATTGGAGATGCACTGTGTTTTACCCTTAACGGCAAAGAAAACTGTATGTTAGTTTTTTCAATCTAAAACTACAAGAGAACACACAAAATATCAGAGAAAATGAAAATAGAAAAGAAATTAAAAAAAAGAATTTTAGCGTATGACACCACATATGTATTCTAGACTGTACTGAGTAGTGTAAGAAATGGTGCGGTTTATAATTCAAATAACACTCACTTATTGTGTCCATCTTAGAAGAATAGACTTTTAAAGATAGTATGCATGGAACAAGGGCAAACTGAGCACTGCTCAGGGAGAAGCACACTCGTGTTTCTTTTTGAGCATACACTTTACACAATAGTTTATGGATATTTATGAACTACAATGATTTTGTTTCATTTTTAACAACCATCAGACCGATTTCCAACAGCATGTTTCGGCAAGGCATCCGTAGCTGTTAACATGCTCAAAAACCCCAATCTGTATTTTAACCACTAGATGCCACCAGAAAGGCCAATAACTACATGTCTGTTTAATGTTCCACACCCTGGTCAGAGCACCAAAGTTAACTGCTCAAATACTCCGGAAGGACCCTGCCAGTAGAAGAACCTAAGTTGTGGAAAAGTCTTAATTTCTTATTCATTCAGCTTTTATTGAAAGGTTTTCTTGCATTTTCTTTTTGAATTGACTTGGGCTTTCAAGGACTTTGGTCACTTGATGTTGTCCCATGAATAAACTTTAAACTTGACCTCACTTTGACTTGGATAAATTTCAAAAAATTTGTCTCACACATTTCTCTTGTTGTGGGCTATCTGGACATGATTACTGTTGTTGTGGATGTTTTGGTTTTAATCACACTAAAAAGCACCATATGTTACTTAGTCCTATCAGGCTCTTAGTGCATACACAGACACACATTTCCATGGTTTTTGCATGCAGTTGGAACTATTTGCATTGCATGGCTGAGTCAATGGGAAAGATTGCCTCATCCGGTGCTAAAAACAGGATCCAGGAAGGGAACAGCTTGGGAAAAGGCTGGCGGTGGTTTCTGTCTAAGTGACATAAACACGCACATACTGCATGAATGGTATCATGCATATCTGACCGGGACAGCCACCTGCAGCTGCATATTTATGCTTAAATTGACTCAGACGCGCACAGACAACAATAAAACCACACTTCAGAAACATTTGCATACTTTTGTACACGGCACAGTCACGCACACATGCGCTCACAAGGCAGGCTCGAGCAAACCTTTATCATCGCACTAACCTGTCTGCCGCTCCAAACCAAACTTTACACTCTGCACACAGACACATGCACACAAAAGGTTCACATGGTTTGTTTTGAGATGTCAGGCAACAGTGCGAGAGCAAAAGTGTCACACATAAAAAAAACACTGGCCTGGTGCCAACAGATGGAGGAGGAAATGGCTGAAAAGGAACAGCATACATTGCCATATAATAATTGGCTTTTATTCCATGAGAAACCCCACATACAGAGTTACACTGTCTTCCACAATGGCTCTGCTTTGCATGTTCTCATTAACATGTTTAGGCTGATGTGACAGCAGTGCGTGAGTTCCATCAGTATAGAAGACCATGAATGCACTGTGTGAATACAGACAAGAACGCAAACAGCAAAAACATGCACACATACAAGCATACATTCACTGTAATGACAGCAATAACAAGGCTTTTATGCCGTAGAATAGGAGAGGAGAAAATGCTTATACAAGGAAACAAAGGCTGCTACAGTTAACACACATCCACGCAAAGTTCAATGTCTTGCTCTTTCCCTGCCTCCCTTGGGTTATAAATAGCAAAACACACATCGCTCCAACATTTACCTACACTGGGCCTTTTGTTTCCATGGGGAACACACTATTTGTGTAGGAACGTGCTGATGTCACTTCCAGTTCTGTAGTGATGGCAACACACACCTGGATAGACATGTTTAGACTACTGTTACAATGGCACCTTGTGATTGGGCAACCCTCATATTATTTCAAACATTTTTTAATTTATCCTAGAATTTTGATGTTTATTAATCTGTTTGTTTGTTTTGTGTTTGTTTTGTGTTTTGTTTCGTGGTCTTTTGTTCTGAGACACTTCAGGATGCCTTACCAACAGCATAATGTTCTGTACCATGGCTCAATGTGGACAATAGTGATTAGTTGTTTGCTTTCAGAAAAACACACCTTATATTTTACGAGTGCAGAGAGGGAGGAGAAATGAAGGCTTGCATTTTTGCTTTACCAAAATAGCACACCGGTCTGGAACATGGCTCACTGTGGACACTAGCAATTAGTTGTTAGCTTTCAGAAAAACACCCTAGAAATTCAAGAGGGCTAAATAAGAAAAGACAAGAAGGCTTAACACTGACAATGTAAAATCTCTCACCAATGAAACTGACAAGTTGCTGAAGCTGACTAACATTAACAAATTAATAAGTAATGTAGCAAATCTAGCCAGCATGGCTAACCCACAGATGCTAACGTCTTTCACAGTTTACAGTTCACAGAGACATTATTAAAGAAATGTGAGAGCTTTTCCAAGTAAAACGTTGACAGCAGTGACCAGCATCAAGTTTACAAGCGAGCTAATAGCTAACATTGCTAACCCAGATACTTAAGTTTAACTGACGCATTTATTTCAGCAGTTTATTTTGCTTAGTTAATACGATAATCATATGTTATCTTAAAAACAATAAAACAATAAAAATACCCTCTTTCCATAAAATCAGGCTTTGCCTAAACAATAATCTTTTGTTTTCCAGATTCCTTGAATAAATACATAGGCCGTTTACAATATAATAATACCCCACATATTATGTTACCAACATAACTTAATGTCTGAAAACAATGTAGTGGTTTAGTCTTTAGACCTCTATGGCCACAGTTAATCCCCAAAGTTTTTTTATTTTATTTCGGGCATTTCCAAGTAAAACAAGGCTTAAATGTTTTTATATCTCCTGAAGAATGCCATTGTTTCAAGGCATTACAGCTGCACATAAAACCAGAAAAACAAATCCATGACCCCGGGGGGCTCCGATTTTATTTTGATTTTAATTTAAACAGCTATGTGTCCCTTTGCAAAAATAGCTCTAATGGCAACACTGGAATTGTGCACAGATATTTGTACATATAACCGTCTGTCTTGTAAACATGCTGCCAGGAAACTAAAATTACACAGATCTTCATTTATTCTGAAGGGATTACATCCTCATTGTTCACAATGGTAATAGTTTCTGTCTGGTTCTTATTCTAGTTTAGCTTATTATAGATGTTCTTGGTAGGTTTAAGTTTTCTAAGAAAAGTGCTTGTTTATACTGTAGTTATGTAAGTGCTGTTGATTACCTACTTAACAAGAGAAGTCATTAAAGCACTGGACTCTATGGACACCGAATTATTATGCGCTGCTCACCAATGTCTAGTAGGAAGCAGTTGGTAATTTTCTAATCTTATAACAGTGTCATAATAACAGTAGAATTTGTGAAATCATTTGGGTATGTTCAACATTTTGGTAATTCCTCAGCCCCTCCCACTAAATCCATTCTTCACTTGTATTGGGTTTCGTCAGGACCGGTTCTACAGGTAAGACCAGGACACAAAAAGCACTCTTTTAATAGTCTCACTGCCAGCCTCTCTTAAAAAAAAGGAGAACAAAAGAACAACAAGACTTCATAGCAATCAAAGGCAGAATGTTTGCACAATCTACAAGTTAAAAGTGCACATGCTGACAACTCAATGCGGCTAGTGAAACACACTTGGGCCTCATTCTATATTCACACGTTTATTTTTAGAGCACATATAGTACGTCAAAACAGAATATAGAACTAAATGGTAAATAGCGTGCATTTATATAGCACTTTTTTGTACCTTTCTTATGCACCCAAAGGGCTTTACAGCATGCTTCCATTCACCCCATTTACACACATTTACACCTGGGACAGACAGAGAGGGGGGCTGACACACACAAGGCGCTCACAGCCTTCTCTGACCACCACCAAACTCCCCTCTACAGTCACACAGTGCTGTGACACTCTACAGTAGAGAGAATGTCAGAAGGTCTTACGATCTATGACCACATAAGCTTTGAGAACAATTGGCAACAGAAGTTAAACAGACAATAGAGTTTTAAAAATAAAATAGCAAATGGTTGACTACATGTGGACGCTTTCAGTGAGTGGGTAGAAAACATTAGCATGTCACTCACTATTTAGCTGTTCTATTAATATGATTAAGTAACCTTAGCAAAAGGTGGTTTCAGGTCATTATTATTGCAAATAATAGTAATGCCATGTTGTAAATTTTATGAGCAATACACACAAAAAAAAATAAAACAGACATTTTGCTGCCGTGTAGATGTTGCATATGTCGTCTAGCCAGGAAGTCAGGCAACAGTTTTTTCTCCAAGTTATTTTTCTAGCCTTTTCTAAAAATCATGTCTAAAGACCACATAAAAGCAGCATCATATAGAGATGGCTTTAGGACCCGTGTTTCCTCATCAAAGTCTGTTCAACTGATATCTGCCTGAAGGGATTAGCATATCCATTACTAAAGTGGTGTACAAAAACACACATACAGCTTAGAAGCCATGCAGAAATACTCAAAACATAACACTTTAGTTTGTTATCATTCTTGCTAATGATAAATACAGGAGCCAACACACTTGAGTAGGACTTAATTGAATGTCAGCAGTACAATAACCAATTTTTCCACTTAAATAAGATGCTGCATATCTTTTTTGACAACGTTTGTGAATTGTCTGTTTATATCTTAGCAAAAAGGGGAATTTAAAAAGTAATAACCACCACAGGCAAAGTAATTGTTCAATGTAATATACAATATTCCTATTAATGCCAAGCCAAAAAGGATGCCAACAATTCCAGTAAAATTAATAGTCACATAGGTTTGGATGGGTTTTATGATGTTTCAGTTTATGGCATGTCTTTTAGCCCCTTGCCGAAAGAAATTTTAAAATTGAGACAGCAGGTTCAAGTCGTGTGAATAAGTTGGATTGCGTAAACTAAAAACACACTGGGAAGTTTCGAGAGCACAATAATATAGAGCGCTGTCAAGATGTTGACCTGGCAAACACAAACCTTTATGAAATTCCTGTTGACAGAGTAAGTTATAAACAGCTGAAACAGAAGCAATTTCCGTTGTTACACAACAAACTGGAAAATAATAAACTCAAAACATAATGAGACAAATTTCCTTATTCCATTGTTACAATCATTTAATTACTGAATTGATTTAGTCATCTGAAATTTATCAGGTTACAAAATTGTCTGTATTGGATTTATATTGGAACCTTAGTCTTTAAGTTATTTTACTATATACTGTATGTGTTGTGAATGACGCTCCCACAGTAATCTCAAAAATGCTGCTAAATAAAACTTACCTGAGCGCGCAGATGTTTAACTCATAGTAGGTCTAAAGGAATAACTTGTTATATTTATTACAGGTTTGCACTTAGCAAAAGTCTTATGTAATCTTATCTTATAATACAAGAACTAATAAGTCTACTTCAGTAAAGTCACAAAGACATTTCACATACATTTCCTACAATTAGACTTTACCCTAATTACAATTAGGTCATTGATTTACCCAAATAAATCTTTGTTTATGCTTGGGTTAGAGCTGTGGTTCTCAATTGGTCCCTCAGAACCCAAAAAAGAGTTGTGTGCATAATCTTGATGGGTAATGGAGTGTGTGGTGAAATAAATAAATACACCAAAATCCATCTTAAATTGCTCCACGTAAAGTATTCTTTGTCTAAACCCTGGCCTTACCAGCTCGTTGTGTCCAATGATGTGGCAGCACTGACAGGTCTGGGTGTGCTTTGAACATGTAGTAACTGTTTTATCGTTACGCACGTAAACAACATTGCACTGCTCTGATTGGGACACTGTTATTTATTAAAAGTACTGACCTTTTGCCAACGCTTTCAACATCAGCCCTTCCAGATGGTTCTGTGGAGCTGAGTATGTTTTGTTAAGCAGTTCTATTTGGCAGTGTCAGGTTAACATTGTGCAAGACTTATTTGCAATTATTGAATGGTAAAATATGGAATATAGTAGAAGAATATAGAAATGGTTTTAAAAAAAACATGTTATAAAGGTTGTGATGAAATTATATGAGTATAAAGTACGAAGGGGTGCACAGCTCGAAATGGTGTCAAACTCAAAGTAGTGAGGGGCCTATTACATACAGTATCTTTAGAATAGTTAAGGGTCCTTTGTCTCTGATTATTGTGAAGTGCCAAAATAATCACCTCCCAAGTGTATTGGAGGGCCAGATAAAACATTGCTAAAGGACGCATTTGGCCCCTGGGCCAGAGTTTGACATGTCTGGTTTAGAGGATGTCAGACAGGACTGTCCTCAGACTACAACATCTGATCACTCAGTTTAGTGTTAATGAAAAGCCAGTGAAGACATTGCTTCGCGACCATCATACATCAGTGCGTAGCGTGTGAGAGAAACTTAAATGAATGGGTAAACTTTAGTCTGAATTTGAGCATAGAACACCAATATAAATAAATTCTATTCATCTTTTTCTTTCTTTTTTTTTAAATTAGCCTCAACAAATATCCTCCACAATATAATGTCATCATATTGCACACTCCTACTACAGAATACTGCAAGGATCACAATACGTATATGATCTTAACTTTGACTTTAAGTGTTTTCACCTGGTATGGGGAAGAAGGCAGCAGTGCTTCTTAGTTGAAGCCCTTTAATTCTGTGCAAAATAAATGCTAAAAAATACAGCAGATATGTGGTCATTTAACTGCTGTTTACGTCTGTGTGTCTAACAGTAAGAGAGGAAGGCTGATGTATAATGCAGCACGGCTCCGGTTCCCTAAGTACTCACTGAGTTTCCATAAACATCTAGGGACACTGACTGTCAGGTCCGTCGGCTCAAAGCCCATCACATACACAAGACCACAAACACACAGCACATCTTAGAGTACATTGGTATCCTGTTACTGCAGTTCAAACATAAGTACAAGTGCAGTAAGATTTCTACTCTAATATAACCACAAGCCACCATAGGATTAACTAACAAACTTTGTTACTCAAGAGTAGTGGTTGTGTACAATCATCCGATTCAATGGTACACTGCCAGGGCAGTGTGGACATGGAGAGGTTAGAGTAAAATGGAGGTAGGAGATGGTGAAATGCTGTTTTTTAGATGTTTTAGTGGCGGTTTCAAAACGCCCGCTTCTCCGTTTCCAGTGTGACACACTGTCTATTGGTAAAGTTTAATAAAATATCATGAGGTAGATCTACATCTCAGCATATTTCACTTCTGTCTGGTTTTCTCTCTTCTCTACGGAGCAGAGAGAAGAGAGCAGTGAGAGAAGAAGAATCACAAGAAAAGTTTTGAAAAAAATATTTTGTACATTGAATCAGAAGCCAGTCCATAAATAAAAATATGATAGACCACATGCAAAAAGCTTTTTAAAAATTATTATTCTAATAATAATATGACAATCTCTGCATGACAGGAGCTTCTTGCAGCAAGGCGACTGAATGTCACGTGCTGCTGTGTAACCAATCATGTGGATTGCAAAGAGGGGTGGGAGTGTGCTTATACACAGGTGTCCTGAACAGGACGGAGGGAGGGGAGAAGGAGAGAGGAGTGCCAATAAAAAAGTGAGTGACAGTCGGAAAACAAGCAGCATTTGGATGCATTTTAATAACTGTCAAAACACAAAGGCAGAATTTGCAAGATTATCATATCAAGCAATTTATTGATATTAGAATATTATTGATATTATTAATTTTTACTTTTTTAAACTTTTGAATACTTCAGTACAAAGGATGTATTGAATAATTGCAGTGATATATATGTGTACATATACACAATATTAAGTCAAAACAGCACTAAATTTGTCTGAATATATAAAAAGTATAAGTGGTATAAGTGTCTCGCTTTTTTTTTTCATTCATTTAACATTGAGGGCAACCAAGTTATTTGACATATTTGATTGTTTCTTTTAAATTAGTTACTTTTATAATGATGCAATGCAGTTACTAACTCAGTTGCTATTTAAGAGAAGTAACTAGAAGTAACTAAACACTTTTAGAAGTAACAAATTACCTTTTAAAGTAACGTGCCGAACACTGACCCTACCTAAATATCTGTTCAAATAAAGTGTCCTCTGAAACTGTATGGTTGAGGTGGTATGGTATGAGGTGGGTGAGCTTTGTCAGAGTAATAAAAGACAGTTTCCATTGCACTTCATGTGAATCATCAAAGATTACATAGATTAGAGATTATCATAATGTTGTAATCATATTTTACAATATATGGTATTCTGATGACTTCTTGACGTTGCATATATTTGATACAAAGTCTTTATTTCCAGTTCCCCCCAGAAATACATTTAAATATACAGAGACCAGAAAAAGAATTTAACAACAGAAATGGTTGACCAGGCTAATGAACCCTACAATAATTTGATATAGTTTGCAGCTCTTCCAACTAAAATAAAACCGAAAATAAACACATATTGTATCAACAAATGTGGAGACACCAAAAAAACACAAGGCCAGTTTGTCTTGTGAACATCCGGCTATGTGAAAACCCCAGACGCTTCACAGCAGGATCTATAATTAGACTGTGCACTCCACTCCCCTCTTCTAAGCCACATCCTCTTTTCTCTAACTCCTTCTAATTCTTCTCCTCCTTTCATCCTGCTTTTACCAATGCTTTCTGTGTTCACACTTTGGGCTCCTTCATTATGTTCACACTTTGCTGATAAAGTGTCTGTCTGGAGCTTCCAAAGATCTAAGAATTAGACAACTCAAAACAACTGCAGATTAATATAATTTGGCAATTAACAAAATACATTTACCTGTTACTATTGTGTCTTCACTTATCATCATATGAGCAACTAAACCCAACAATAACTATAGTGATTGGAACAGTCAGGCTAACAGGAAGTGAAGTGAAAAACAAAACAATGAGAGAACCAGAGCAGCTTCCTGTTTCAGAGCTGAGTTTAGGCTCCTGTTTCCTGCCCCTCTCTTTTCCGTACCCCTGCTGTTGGCGTGCTGCTGCAGTGCCCTCAAACATTGTAGACACATTTCACAAATATATGTGAACGACACCTAAACCACTGTGTGGTGCTCTGACACCCATTAACAGTTTACTATAATGACTAACAGTGCCCCTGAAGGCAGTGTGCACTCAAAGGCAAAGACACCTATTTACAGCACGGAAAAACAATTACTCCCTTTCGTCTAGTTGGGTTTTGTTTGTCTGTGATTTCAGCACTCACAAATCTATATCTGGGAATTGTCTAATGATTTGCTTTTGAGTTTAAAATGTTGCCCTGTTTGTCACTTTTGATCCAACCAACTTGTTTTCTGCAAAAATTTAACCACTAGCTTTTTCTATCTGTGATGTTTAGTTAATGATCACAGAGGAGAAGAGTCCCTTTCTTTTCAAGAATTGAGTTTGTTGAAAAAGATGGTGCTTAAAAAGAAAGTTACGAGTTGCTAAATCAGTCTTGTGCAACACAGGATTTCTATGAATAGAGTATGTTACTGACAGTTAAGATCACACACAGTCATCTCAAGAGGGAAGGGGAAGGAGCGTTGCCTGTACTTATTTATTTCCTTATCAACAACTGCCATATACAGATCATAAAGAACTGCATATTGCAAAAATATTAACCACTTTTTATATGTCAAAATACTTGAGAAATCAGAGCCTTAAATAAAATTATGGCATGACAAAAAAAAGAAGAACTCCATTAAACTTTGGCCCTGTCAAAGGGGGTATTCAAATAAAGGTAGGGAATATGGCAATTCATGATTTGTCTTATCCAAAGATAACAATTTATAATGATCAGTCAATTGAATGACAGCAACATTGGCCACGTTTTCCACTTGTCTAGTCCCGGATTAGAGAATGTCAGACAGTGCTGTGTCTTCAGATTGTGAGTTAAACATCTGAGAGCAGTTTTGTCTTTTACAAACAGTTGTGTTGTGATTGAATGTCACTCACATTTATTCATTTAGCTGACGGTTTTGACAGTCACAATGACAGTGGGTTATAAGCAACAGAATTTAACAACGATGTCATTAATGATTTAATTGATTTCATTTGTTTCTTCCGTTCAGCGCTGTATAAACCAAAAATAGGGGAGCAACGTGAGTTCAAACAGTGGCTCTGCAGTCGGCTGAATGAGTTGCTGTGATTGAGGTCTAAATACAAGGTTGACTACCTCCCTATTACTCCTACCCTCTTCATTGGTATACATGACACAAAATGAATTTCACCGACGTAGTTATTGTGAACTAGGTGTTTAAGCTTGACTAAAAAAAAAAGGAACCACTTAGCAACTTAAAGAACAGTTACAAAGGCAAAAAGGTCACAACCGCAGGAGCATACGTGGGGGATAATGGACCAAAAGCTAACTACCTATAAAAACCTGTGATTATACGCTAATACAAGTTTGTAGAATCTTAGCGAGGTAGTAGGTAGCAGAATGGTGGCTATATCAAACAACATGGACCATCCTCTCCATGCTGTGATGAAACAACAAAGACCGACCAGAGCCAGTCTTTACACAGATCAAGGCTACGCTTAATGGCAAAGTGATCCATCTGTAGAAGTACTTACTGCTCTGTATTGACTCACTCATTCTGCTGTCTCTATCTTGTTCACTCTGTCCCTCCTTCACCCTGAGGAATCCACAGCTGTCACTCCCAATCAAGCCTCCTCTTCTTCCTGAAGCAGCTGGCCAGACTGTGGTTTTGTAAGTGTTCGTGGGGGCTGCCAGGCTACAACTGTCGCCAAACTATTTCTATATTTACGGCATGATTCTGTTGGCGCATTCTTGGTCTTCAAGTGTAAATGCTGGCGTGTTCGGCTGTCATCACGTTTATCCGTCGTTCAGAGTCACTGTGTTTCTAAGTCTAGTTACAACCTGTAAAATACAACCATCAACCCAATGCCGTATGACAACAGCTCTAGATCTTGTTACCTCATTTGTTCATCCGATGAAAAAAAGTGACTGTATAGAAAATAGATATATACTAAGCATAAACCATAAAATGATATCTAGACTTCAGTGTTTGTTTGCGCCACTCCAGCAAAGACTAAACCCATGACCTATGAAGCTAGATTATGGCTTTAAACCTTAAGATTAACTCTCTGTTTTTGGTTTTCTAAAGCTGGCTTTCTATCAAAGTCGACCTTCAAGACACCTTGGTAGGTTAGTTTTAAATAGAGTATAGAAACATGACTCACTGGTCATTTAAAGAGTGAAGGAAAGGTGGACAAGATGTTCCACTGATTGTAGAAAAAGTTAAGAGCTTGCTTGCTTTATATCAAGATTCACAATAAATATGTTAGGGCTGGGTAATAAATCGAATTAGCTTTAGGCAAATTTTTGCAGATAAGTTTATTGGTAGCATTATTCTTCTTCAATGAATGAGTTGCTAACCGACTTTGTGATAGCACTAGCCCAGATGGTGCTTGTTAGGTTTTGTCTAAGTGGGTAGAAGTGACATATCCAGGGTTGGTTCAACTGGCTTCAGATGTTTTCAATCTTGTCTGTTTCTTTATTGAACACCACTGTCCAGGATATAGTGCGACTGTCAACAGGTCATAAACTCCCGTCTGTTGTCCAGTTGTGAAGCTTTAGCGCTTTGTTTTTATCTGCCTTTTTTAACGTACTCTTGTAAAATGTCCGCCAGCTTACGGAAGTATGAAAATAACACAGAGAAAAGCCATAAAAAACAAATGAGCCATCTTTTACTTAACGGTAATAACAAACAATGACTTTCACTTGAATGAACATCAATACCAGACCAAAATAATTACAATAGCCCAAGAACAAAATGTACAACAAGAGGTAACTCCCTTTTAATTACAGGCCTCTAAATTAAACTTTTTTCATTGTGAAGACATTTATGATCTGACTGTGCTATTAGTCCTTGCACCTCTTCACTTGCACAGGTGCTTTGGATACCACTGAGTGAGCATACCAATATCACTCCCTCACATTTGCATAGCACGCAGCAGCACACTCCCACAAAGCTACATTCAGCAAACATTCCTGCTTGCCCTGTCATCTTGGACTGTCATCTTCCACTCAATGTTGCAACTCGCCTGCAGCTTGAAACTTTAGTTCTACTCATTCTTTATTACACACGCACTCTTACTGTCAAATGAGGTGTGTCTGTCAGTGGGACACCAGGTGTGTCTGTCCCGTGTCACAAATGACAGGGATTCCACTTTCTAGCACTGCCAGTTTACACATTTCTTCTGTCTTTTTCGTGGTCCCTTTATTGTAATTTGTTTTCCAAACTATACAAAAGATTACCAGAGAAGAGCACAGTGATCTGTTTTAGCATTAAAATTCTGTGACACATCAGCTCTAAGTAACTGAATGAAGGTAATTTACTAAAGCTCACTGTTAGGACCCTTACGTTGGAAAAGTACATGTGGCCAGCAAAGTCCATAACAGTTCAAAGTGATAACAAATGTAGCTTAAATTTCACTTTAAAAAAGGTAATATTGAGTCACTTCAGGACATATAAAAAGTCAAAATAAATAGCATTTGACTGATAAGAATAAAATTGTCTGTCAGTTAAACAAATATACACTCACTACTTTATGAAGAACTATGTTTAACTACTTTATCAGGTACACCTTGCTAGTACCGGGTTTCTTTGTTTCGGACCATTCTCTGTAAACCCAAGAGATGGTTGTGCATGAAAACTCCTAGATAAACTAGATCAGCAGTTTTTGAAATACTCAGACCAGCCCGTCTGCAACAACAACCATTCCACATTCCAAGCCACTTAAATCCCCTTTCTTCCCCATTCTGATGCTCAGTTTGAACTACAGCCAGTCGACAACACCACATCTAGATGCCTAAATGCATTGCATGTGATTGGCTGATTAGAAATTTGAAAGTTAGAAATTAGATATTTCTAATTTAGAATTTAGAAATGTGTGTTACCAAGCAATTGAACGGGTGTACCTAATAAAGTGGCCGGTGAGTGTATTTGTAGATAAATCGATTCTGCTTGAGTTTTTATTAATAACCATACTTAACTTGGAGAACCAAGAATTTTGGGAATTGGCATTAAACGTTTAAGATCCACTGCTCTATCCAGATGTAGGTTGATATATTTAAGATTCTGTAAATAGGTTTTCTTTCAGGGTGAAGATTTTTCAGAAATTGTGCGATTTTACAACCACTGTGAGCCAAAATACCAATATCACCTAATACCGTAATGGATTTTTTTTTTCTTGTGTAATATATTAAGTATCTACTGACCGAGGCATCAATGGACGCAAAAAAGATCCTACAGAAAAAGTGTCTATTCCCGAGCTGTAATAGACCCTTTTTCTGTACATTCATGTATGCAACATAATTGCGAGATTGCATTGGTCGACTCTGAGAACATCTGGGACAGGCCTTCTGCTCGTGCCCAGAGTTAGCACTAAACAGGGTGAAGCAGCGTTTAAGTTTCATGCAGCAAAAATCTGGAACAGCCTCAACTTTAACAATGTTCAAGGGGAGGTTAAAAGCCAACCTCTTTAGCTCCGCCTACATTACAACTTAAAGTGTTTTTTTCATCTGTACTCTTCTTTTAAAATGTTTTTAATTTTTCTAATGTTTCTTAATCTAAATCTTGTAAATTGTCTTTTATTCTTGCAAAGCACATTTCTTGTGACAAGTTGGAAACATCTGCTTTATTGCTCCCTGTGGGTAAATTCCTACTTTTGGCAGTCACCCCGCACAAGGAGGTCCAAGGTCGTGATCAGTTACAGATAAAGCACAAGCCGGTAAGCAAATCAAATGCTCTGCTCTGCCCTGAGTATTATTCGTTATGGTGAATGTTAGCAAGTTTAGCAAATCAAAACTAGCCTTAAACTACAAATTTCCAATCTTGATTTCTCACAGTTTAAGGATCTCATGACAGCAGGACACAAATCTTCAAAAATTCCTTTGTCAAACGTCGTTTCTTTCATCACCACTGCTCTCCATCAACATCAAACACATTCTCCACATTTCCCCACGCAGATAACGCCACTCAACAAAGTGACACACTCAAAGGGATCCACCCTTTTAATCTTTTATAATACATCACATGCTAAAACAGATACTAGTGCACCTTTATCATTAAGATACACATTCTCTAGAGTCACAAATAAAAATAAAAAAACACTGAAATGCAAAGGTAAGAAAGAGTAAATGAAGATTGACTGTGATGTTACTGATGAAAAAAGTGCACACTTGCTGACCGATGGATAAGGTTCAAATCAACACTGCCTGTATAAAAATAACCGATACAATAGGCTCATTTGAGATGAACCTGGTGTATCTGAAAGTGAATGCAACAAACTGTGCACAATGCATGAAAGGGTAGAACTGTACTGCAAACCTTCTATGAAGTCATCAAAGGACAAGACAACAATAATCTTGTGAGCTTGGGTCGGATGTGGTTTTTGGGTTAGTTTCTCTTCACAAGAAAAATTTGTTAGGTCTCTGTACAAGTTGGATTTCTAGAAGGCCCACCCCATTCTAGATAAACCATTCTGAATGGTCCAACATAATTCCTGCTAATGGTAAATTGCGGTGAAAGGAAAGGATAACACAAGTTTCCAACCATGCACTTATCCACTGAGGATAAGGGGACAATGACAACAATAAAGGGACTGGTCAACGTTAACAACAATAACTACTAACAGGTGGAAATTTCTGTGAAGGTAAGGCATACAAATTGTCCCACTTCACAGAAGTTCTTAGCAGCTAAATTAGAACACAGTGTTAAAAAGTGGCTCAGGTGGAACAGTTTCCTCCATCAGGTGACAACCCATGTGTCCACTGAGTATTGTTGTATTTTCCATTCCTTTGAGGTGTCCGTTTCTTAATACCGGTTAAATGATAACCTGTTTCGAAGAAGAGCGGCATCATGAATATGCGCGGTCACACTCAGCTGTCTGTGCTCATGACAAAGGAGAAGACATTAACATTCCTGCACATGCTCTGCACTGGTCTGGGATCTGTACACACTCCACACTCCCAGTCTCAATGAAAGGCTGATAGTTGTGATAATGCCTCCCCAGATTACGGATGTGTCCAAGAGGTTACATCAGGAAACAGTCGAACAGAGAAGCTGGCACCAAAGAGTTCCCTGATTCCAGACGGAAACAGCAAAAAAAAAAAAAAAAATATATATATATATATATATATATATATATATATATATTACACTAAATTTAGTCCTGGCTTAAAAAAGAAACTGAACAAGGTTTATTTAAACTCAGGGTACAGGTTAAGCCATAATTAAAAAATTAAACCTTGTTAGTACAACTAGGCCTTGTTTGCTCTAAATGATCTAAATGATAATACAGGTAGTGTCAACTGAACCACCTTCTTCCAAAGTTGTCCTGTCCTCCTACCTTTTTTCTGACACTTTCAAATGGCCATTTTACAGAAACAAAATTTTAATACATCAACAATAAACCCTGTGACATGTTTTCACCCCACAGACAGACAGTTAAATAAACATCAATTGTGCACGTCCACCATTTTTGAAATGGCCTGCAGCTCGTTGGCACAGTACGATGTGCCGTCAGGAGTGTGTCCAGATGAATGAAGATTCAGTTACACTGGAGCCTAATAACAACGGGCCATCTGATCCCGGGCCAGTGTCACTCACCCGTTGATCTGGAGTCAATACAATCTGCCCATTACGCTGTGGTTTAGGTCAGACGATATCGAAATACAGCCGGGAGTCTGCATCACATGCTATTCTGATAAGAGCCAGACTGGGGAGATTAAATATCAAATATGTCTATAGTGTATGGCCTGGACGATGGTGCAAACAATTACATCACTTCAGACAAAAACAGAATGCTTATATTTAGGACATACTCCTTATTTTGTTTTGTTTTTAGTTTCATTCTTGTAAAACAAATACACACTGCACTACAAAGTCCAAAACAATATATAGATGTAAGTGACCACAGATATAATCACACAAACCTGGCAATGTCATAAACACAAGATAACGGTTCTTTGTAAAATGGGACCAGGTTTATGTGCTTTGTTTCTTTGATTGGTTGATTGGGTTTTTAAACTGTGTCCCTGAAGTTATTCTGTGTATTTTAGTACTGCCCCTTTTTTGATATATTGGTCTGGGAAAACAATCCAATAATCCATAGTAAAAGAAGCCCTCTGGTGAAAAAGCCTTTTATATTAGAGCCTTTAATCTTAAGTTTAAGCAAATTTATGCAAAAGAACCCTAGCTCTGACCAAGCTCTGTGTCGTTTCTGGTTCTAGCTCTGGTTTGATTCTTGAGACTCTAAACCTCGGTGCATTCTACTTTGCTTTTACAAAACCGTACGTCATCAACAGAAGGCGCAAGATGCAACAGCATGCCGTAGTTAATCAGGGACTGACGAGCTTTAGTATTCTTAATACAAGAACAAATACTCATGACAGATGATAAGAGGATGGTGACGACATTTACGGAACACACCAATGGTATGTAACAAGCAGAGGTGGAAAAAGTATTGTGTACTTAAGTACAAATACAGATACCTGTGTTAAAAAGTACTGGTTCAACTTCTTTACTCAAGTAAAAGTAAAAAAGTACAGTCTCTGAAATTTACTTAAGTAAAAAGTGTCAATGATACACAATACATTTGTGATTACTACAATTTTAATAAATGTAAGAACTAGAAGAACAAACTTAATACTTGTACCGGATTTTCACACCATAAAAGTTTATACGTTTTTATTACTTTTAAGACCTTGGAGCTACCCTGTTAATGTTGTCTTTGTGGACATTTTGATAGATAATTAACTACTACTTCGGGGCTCTCGTGAGAGCTAGTTAGTGTTAGCTTTCAAAACCATGTTCTCCCATAGCATTGCTCACATTGTAAACTGACTTACAGAAATGCTAAATAAGCTATACGCCATGAATCATTCTTAGAACCAACAACCTCAAATTTGTTCTCTTAAACATGGCTATGGATAGCTAATGTCTTTCTTTCTTCATCCATATCGCTGCTGAAAACCCAACACTCGCCAGACGCCTTCCCTTATTTTCACGCTTGACTTTCCCTTTCGTCTTGTGTTAGTTACGCCTTTTACGTCATGTCGTCAACCCCAGAAGCTGTAAAAGCAATGAGGCTGTTTTGACAATGCAAGGAGAAGAAAGTAGAGAGTAAAAGCAAAAAGTCACCGGATGAATTACTCAAGTAAAGAACTTACACTAACAAAGTACAAAGACTTTAAACATTAAATTAGTAAGTCAATTATACAGCCATTTATGGCAAAGCCTGGTAAAATAATCAATTCAATGAGGTTCAATAAAAAAACATTATGCTATGGTTTGCAAAAAGGAACTAACATTTTTTTGGTTCAGGCTGGGAATCTAAATTTTAAGTTACTTTTGACGTACATAGTTCTTTATTTGTTTCAGCAAGGAGAACTTGCACAGAGCCTGGCCAGTGTGTAACAAAGTCATAATGGCACTTGAGAATAGTGTATGTATGTATGTATGTGTATGTATAGTATGTGTCCACCTAAGCAACATATTCACTATCAATAAATACAACAAACAAAAAATTTGGATCCTGTCACGTTACACTTACTAAAATGTGATCTAAAGGTATCAAAAAAACAACAACCAAAAAACCCCAATTGACCTTAGTTTCTAAAACCTTCTCCCCAAATACCACAAGAATTCATCTCAAGAATTATCATCCAATTTACTTAAATACATTTGTTAGAATTATGTTTGTGTTGGAACACTAGACTTCACAGTGTGGCCGCAGACCGTTAGCCGAGCGGTAACTGCTCTGACCACAGTCAGGAGCCTTTAGCACAAAAGTTAATATAACAGGAATTGATTTGACACGGTAATAAAACTTTAAGGACACAGGTCCCTCAGGCTTCAGTACAATTTGTAACTACAACACAAAGAGAAACTGCACACACCACATATTATGAATAAATGTGCTCTCAAAAAAGAAAGAAAAAAAACATTTCCTCTGGACCTTGTGAGGCCCCATGGGGGTATTATGTAACATTACCCCTGACATATCAAGTGATTTCACGCACCTAGAGGCTGAACAATTGGGCCATTTGTTCAGCAAGTCCAAAATAGCCGGCCGGTTCATTGGCGTCTACTGTTACCAGCGCTTGTAACAGCTCTGGGACAGACAAATAGTAGAATTACTGGAGGTCGTTATTACACTATTATTTGTACAAAATGATTATATGCTAATTTTCCTTACACAATGATGACTAAATTTGATACCCGAAAATAAACTGGCGCTAGGTTACAATGAAGTTTTGAGTAGAGAAAAACTTAATCTCTAGTTTGAAAAAGACAAAAACATCTTAAACTTTTTTTTGGCCAAACTTCAGAAGCGTTTACATGATTTACAATTTCAAAATTTCCAATTTTTTATATGATGCTTTAAAATGTGCATAAGACCATAATCACTTACCTTGAACATATACGAAATCTGATTAAATACTCATAAAAACTCTGTATTAGCATAAGTTACAATAAAATACAAGCCAGTCATATTAGCCACAGTTTAGTTCATTTTCACATTGAGACAAAAGGAAACAGGGAAGAGTGGAAAATCTGGGGAAATTACAGTGAATGTTAGCTTAGGTAAAAACAATTCATAAGCGCCCAAAGTCCGGCTTCGTCTTCGAGGGTTTTCATTAATATGGTACATTCGATAATGTAGAACTTAAAACAACAAAGTCAGACAAGTCTGACCCATTGCAGTTTTATTGGGCGTACCTTTAGAAGAAGAAGAAGAAGAAGAAGAAGTTTTATTTATATAGCGCCTTTCCGTAGCTCAAGGTCGCTTTACATTTCACAAATACAGTACAGACAAACATTAGATACACATCACATGAAACATATAGTTGTAATTACCCAAAATGTTTGTTAAATAGATATGTTTTTAACTGAGACTTGAATGCATCCACAGATGAGATGTTTCAGAGAGTAAGAGGCAGTGCGTCCAAAGTTGAGGAGCATTTACACTAAAAGACCTTCCACCAACAGTAGACAGACGGAAACGTGGGGTGGATAACAGACCGAGTTCAGCTGATCTAAGGGACCGGACAGGGCGGTAAGGGGAGAGTAGGTCAGACAAATATTGGGGAGCAAGACCATTTATTGCTTTAAATGTTAGAAGCAATACTTTAAAATGTATCTTTACATTTTGTTGTTGATACAGGATAATGAGAGTCACTTAAAAGAGTCTCCATTGTTAAAAGAGATGGAGCAAAAAGCAAAACCTGGAATGGGGAAATATGGAAACAGGTAGTGCTTTATATTTGAGCTTGTAAAATAGAACAATAACCCATTATCACTCATTCACCCATTATGCTCATGTTTGTTTCCCTTACATTGAAGATGTACCCACCTTAGTGTTTCTTAGTGTTTTAATCAAATATGCACTATAACATTACAACGTTTGGTTAGTTTCCGAACTGCTCAGAGAACAGCTCTAGATTGAGGGAGTGTTTGGATGTCCATGAGTTTCATAGTAGCAGTTATTCGCTAGGATAGGACAGCTAACTCTAGTTAAGTATTAGTATTAAAGGCTAAAGCTCCCCAAGAAACTATTGCTGTTCAGTATTTTACTTTTCCACAGTGATGGAAAAGTAAAATACTTCCTCCCGTAGGTGACTATATAAATTAATGCTCAGGAATTACCACCACAGTTGAAAAATCTAGTCTCTGATAAAGCTCCAGATGGTGGAGTTATGTTTTTGAGGAAACAACAGCTTTTTCAACACTAATCTGGTGTTGAACATAAAGCACCTCCACACACGTTATGTTCATAAAATTGACACGTAGCTAATTTTTATCAAGCTATACTTTTTTAAACAAAATACAATTTATCTGTCTCGCAAAGAATAACCTGTATTGCAGTAACGTTATGGTCTTCCATGTGATGGAAATTTACTTTTTGACTCAAAATCATCGCTTAAACAGAGCATTAAATCAAACTGTGTTGCATCTAAATAAAACAGTTCTGGCTTTGACCTGGTTAATGCCTATATTTAGTCCTAGTTTAGTGTTGATTTAGTCTTGGTTCAATCTTTAACATTAATTGAATTACTGTTTTTATGACAGTGACAGTCTAGAGCCTTGTATTTATTTATATTTTATAAATAAATTTAAATGTATTTATTATTTATAGCTGACAAAAGAACATTCAAATATCACAGCTCATGTTGTTATTGCAATATTCAAAATAGTTAACACATATGGCATGTTTTTTTATAGAGCCCTACACCTAATCAACGTTGTGTATTCTTATTTCCTTATAGTATTCTTTTACTTTTATACGATGCAAATACTATGCAAAGCTAGTCAATTACAAACAAAAGGGCCCATAAGGTGACAAATTTACCGACATAGCCCAGTGTGAAAATAACTTAAACTTCATTGATGTTAAAAAATGTGAAATACCAACATTTTTGCCATCTTTTTTAGCATTTTCTGAAAGTAGACAGTAGCCATAGACAGAAAACAAGCGATAGAGAGAAGCAGTGACATTTACGAAACGGACCCGAGCCAGGACTCAAACCCGGTGTCTTCCAGTTACATACTGCTTTTTTGCCATCTTTTTGACCTCAGTGGACAAGAGACCTTAGACTGTACTTAGCATAGTGCTGCTGCTTCTACCTTTTCACTGGTAAGAATGATTCATTATTGCAGAGAGCCCAAGCAGAAAAGAGTGTGAATGGGATTAAGTCTTATGTAGTTCAAAAGCTGCTGGAGATCTAGGTTGTATAAGAGCAGTTTCACAAGTGGCACACATCTGGCCCAGCCCTCTGCCTGCCTTTTTTAAACCAGTGGGGCGTAATGGGCACTGCCAATATCTTAGATGTGATAGTGTGTGGGTATAAGGAGAAAGACAAAAGGAGGGAGCGGGTCCAGTGTCAGTTAGCCTGTGTGGACAACACACATGTAACCAGATGCTTGCTGCTGTGGCCATGACCTCAGCTAGTTTTTCCACAGCCACACACTCACGTATAAGTGCTCGCACACACAAAGCGGGCACAGAGTGGGTCCTCGGTTGAGCATACAGTCAGCCGAGCCTGGTACAGAAGGAGTCAGCGTCCTTTCACACACTCATGCACATTGTAATCCTACACAGTATGATCAGGCACCGGAGAATGCTAATCTAATCTAAAGCACAAAGACGTGGGCGGCTGACTGGATTCTGGAGGGTGGAGCAGTGGATCAAACATGTCAGCTTTCAAAGAGGAAACTTTGTATTGCAAGGAACTGCTTGTATTGCGACAGACATTGTCTTAAATAAAAAAATTAATTTTATTAATTTTTTTTAAAAATCAGAACACCCATGCAAATTCCCCACAGAAAGGCCCTGCGATGGATGGGAATCAAACCCAGGACCTTGTTACTGTGGGCCGTGTGGAGACTTAATACCAGGTGCTGACTAACACCTGTAGTGATCGAGGTCTTCTGACCCCAACACCTTGCAACTAAAGCTAGATAACTTTGAGGAATTTGTTACAACTTCTCAGAAAACCAGTGCTGTCTCATCTTTACCTCCTTCGCAGTAACATGAGCAACAAGCTGTGGATACGAGCATAAAAACAACTAGGCAATGGTCAGCTGTAGTCGCTAAAGGTACTTTATTCACAGCTGACTGCAATTTTTTAAATGATACAGCACTGGATAAAGACACAACTCTTGTTTATGAGAAAACAAAGGCTGTTTCAACAATAATCTAGTTTTGAACATACAGCACAGCAAGTCATCCACCTTTGATGACATCACAAAACCCACCCAAACTTTGACATCACAAAACCCACCCAAACTTTCATCACCATATGCCAAATGCAAGTCAATAGAAACCATTAGAACCACAGTGTGAAAGTGGCCATACTCGGAAATTAGAAACATCCACACGGTATCTGCCAGAGACAAATGTTGCATCATTATGAATTCAGTGTTTGTCAAGAAACAAACACTGAATTCATAATGATGCAACATTCAAGACAAGCATGTCATCATTCTGACATGATGACAGCTCACCACATATCTCTGGAGTTGTCAACGTTATTGTCTGCTTTGCTGTAAGAAAAATCCTCGGTTTTACCTTTGCTAAAACAGCAGAGTAGCCTGGATGTTAAAGGAAAATGTAGTAATGATGCATATAGGAAAGAAAATGTCAAAGTTTCGCAATATTTAAAAAGTCATGGCAAAGGAAAAAAACTAAAAACAAACCTTTCACTCCAATAACATTTTAGGTGTCAGATTATTTTTACTTCAACACATATTTTCTAACACCTAACTATGATCAAAAACCAGATCTCAAAACCCACAGTGAGTCCAGCATCTTTCCAACTAAGCTAACACCTGTTCTGTACTTTACAGCAGCTTTTGGAAAAAATGCTGTCAACCCAAACACAGAGCAGAGCCTGTGTGTCATAGTTCTGTAAAAAAACAAAAATAATTACAAGATGTAAAGAGGACTAGATGAAGTGGTCTTGTGGGAGTTCACTGTCGAAGATTGACAACATTTTTCCACATCAATGTTTTCTGACAGCGAGGTTAACAAGCTCAAGTGAAACATTTACAGCCTTACAACAACAACAAGAGAGCAGCTCATTTGACAACAGTGCATGAACTTGCCTTCTGAGAAACACATACCTTTTAGGTTATAGAATATGTAGTCCTGTTGGTTTGTCTTTATGAAGCTGTCGGAGGTGTGGATTCCATCTGTAGAGAAAAGTAAGACACAATAAGCACAGAAGGAATTATAAAAGGAAATCCATAAAGTTAAAGTAGGCAAAGGCTGTCATCACTGGTTAAAATGCAATCCACATTCGCACACTAATCTTCCTTTCCTGTGGACTTTAGTGAACACTTTTTCTTTGAGTAGGAAATGTAAAACTCCATACTCATGCTTATTTTAACCTGGCCCTTATTTTTATTATTGTATTATTGTGATTAGGTGGATGATAAGAGATAATAGGTGACAAAAACCCATAAAGGAAATGTTATGCATTATGTTAAGAAAGCCCATGAAACATTATATTTAAACCTATTTCCTATAACATATTTTGAGTACCGTTTTTTTATTAATGTTTGAGGTTAATGGTTCTTTTAGTGACTTTTAACATGTTTATGTTTGACACCACTGCCTTAAGCAAAAGCAAAAGGTAGCCACACTAATACAACATGTAAAAAAATATGTTAGCCATCTTATTATTACTATCTGCAATTCTTTCTTTCAGAATAGAGTTAAGAGTTATTGGTATTAGTTTGGAGACTCTGGTTGAAGTAGTCAAGCAACAGACAATCCAACAGGACAAATGCTGTACTGTACACATAGACCATCCCCTGCATTGGGCAGATCTGCAGAACTCCTTCTTCCCGTCTGCCGTAAGACTGTACAATCGATCAGTCTGTGGAAGATGAAGTCTGAGGCCATTACCTAACAATTTACCTGCACTGTGTAATATTCCATCTGACAATAACAATATTGCATTTTGCAAAACAAAAACAAATCATTTCTACAATTCTAAGCTAGTGTTAAAGCGACACTACAGTATGTAACTTTTAGCCACTAGGGGCACAGATTGTCCAGACGAAAACTGGCAAGTTTAGAAGAAAAAATGTCTTCTGAAACATTAGGGTCATTTTAGTGCATTTTGTACAAATACAACTCTGCTAGGGTCCAATGTATTGGCCTATTTCTGCTCCCTATGTTTGAGCTGCCAAGTCAGGAGAGGTCTGCACGTCCCGGTGGCAATTATTTATCATTTATATTACAGTTTTCTGTCCAGCTGAGTCAGTGTCAGTGAAATAGGCATGAGTTTAATCATGTGTCTAAGAACCATTAAATCAATACAAGAGTGTGATTTTTGGAATTGAAAATTACGCAATGCTACTAGCTAAAAGTTAGGCAGTTTTAATTTAGGGCTGGTACACTGTTTTGATTTTGTAACAAATTATGGATGATATAATAAACCACAAGATACAAAGCCAATTACAAAGGCAAATACAGTTTGTTCTTTCATTTGATTGGCTTTTTAATTTTTTTACATTACTGTACCATGCCTGTGTCAACAAAAGAAAAAGTACCAACATGCCCTAAACTCCCTATATGTTATCAAATTGACAATTTGCTCTGGACTAAAACCCACTAACTTTGTGGTTAGTATGTATGTAATTTGTGTAAAAAAAAAAAAATCAAAACACTTTTTAGAACCAGTATTTGTTAAAGTCAATTGGCCTTTAATGTAAATAAATCTGCTTTTGTAAATTGTTCAGGAATGACACAAGGATAAAAGAATAAAAATAAACTTAAAAACTATTAAATGGCATTATGAAGCAAGGAATTGGGTAAGAAATCATTAAAAATATGGTCCACTAAAAAAAACACTGCACTAACTAGCCTACCAAAAATTTAACAAGGCTAATTACATAGAATTAAAACAAGAACTTAAGTTAGGATCAAGGCTGTTAAAACTTTGTTACATGTTTTTTTTTCTTTAAGACTTTACTTAAATTTGAATTTGCTATAATACTTTACTATTTTCGCTGTTACACTCCTAGATACAACATATAAAACTTATTACAGAGGCTAATACTGTTCCGGCGCTTTCGCCTCCTGCTATTGGTCAGTTTCCTCACGAGCGCATTCAGTAATTAACTTTAAAACAAAGCGCACACCTCTGCAGGAAGTCAGTGCACATCATAGAAGCACTTATGCAAACCACATTAAAAATTATGGTTAATTCAACAAGTAAATTTGACAAACTTCCAGCTGCAGCCTGTCACCGCTGTTGCCTACCTTGAAAGGCAGCAGCTTCTTTAAGGGCACTTTAAAAACTCCTACAACGCTTTCAATCCCATTTAAAATAATCCGGCAAATACGCGCAGTCCTCGGGCATCCGCGAAGCCCCCAAAAGTCTGTGGAGGTGATGGGGGAGAGCCGCCGGTGTTGTCAGAAGACTGTACAAAAGGAGGAGGAAAAGAAAAGGGCTGAGCGCAGTCAAGTTGCAGACAAGAAAAGCCCGTCCCCCTCAAGTCCTGCCCCTGCTTTTCGGTCTCCCGCTGACAGAAATAGCAATCAAGGCGGGCCCCACCAAAAATAGCCTTGACTTCACGTAGACCTTCACAACTATTGTTTGGCCGCGCTGACAGGGCTCTTATTGGGTGCACGCTGCAGCCAATCAGAGCGTGAATACCGATAACTTGTGCTACACTTGTCAAATTAAATAATGGCTAGTTAACTGTGGCTCCATCTGCTGTTGTAACCTGGACAGCAGCAGTGTAACACTGAGAAATGTGGGTGATTCTAGGTCGGGGCACCCTAGGGACTTTACACAGACAATAGACCTGGAAGCTGAAAAACATGCAATAACTCAAACTTTAAGTGCTTCTAATGTGAATCTACAGTCAAACAGCATTAGAGTTCATGAATGATCATAATCTGTCAGAAAGTAGCTTGAAGTTGTTTGCAGATTAGATATATAGAATTTTTTTAATTTAAAACAAACAAAAAAAGTTACACCATTGGGTATTTTGTTTTTACCCGAGGCCTTTCTTAGGATACTTTAGTGAAAATTAATGTTAATTAATTAATTGATATAGGCTACATGTTTTATTTGGGGACATTTGGGAACTCAAAATAATTATGTGATTGTAGCGAGTTGTAATATTAAAGTAATATCAATGGTTCTCAACCAATTTTTTACAGAACTAAGCCAAGCTACAAATGTATTACAACTTTATGGAATCATTTTAAAAACTAAATTCTATATTTTAAAGTAAATCCCCAAATATTCATAATTTGCTTAACTTTGCGTTAATTTAAACTTTAAATCTAAGTGAATGTCATTACAATAGTAATAATAACATTTAATTTTAACCAGGAAAATACTTGAAATTAAGAATCGCTTATACAAGTATGACCACGCCTGGATGTAGCAGAAATGGAACAGTCTAAGATGTTATATCATACATGCAAATAAAGAACGAATAAATAAATAAAAATTTGTCTGCAACCAAATACATTTACATACATTATTTTCATGACTTTTATTTATTTATTGTGTTTTATAAATTTATTGAGGTTGTTTTTATATATATATATATATATATATATATATAATAGCTACAAATACTCTTCCTTATATATATTGCACTCAGTTTAACACAGGAAGAGTATTTTTAGAATTTGTCAGTGTTTTCTATTTTTTAATCAAGCACTGCACTACAATTCCTATGTATGTGTACAGTTTTGGCAAATAAAGAACTTTTTTTGAAAACTTACTGAAATAATTACTCCAGATTAATACTAAATTTTATATCTCCTCACAAACCTCAAAAACCTGTCAAACTATGTCATGTGTGGTGTGAGTTATAAGGTCACTCTAACATCAGAGCCAATTCAACCCGACCAAACACATACCTGAGATTCTTTTCATATTAGACATGTTAGATAGTCATCTCATAAAAGGACAAAATATTACTGCGGAACCTGCCTTAATTTTACTCATACAGTTTTAAAAAATACCAAGAAACTCCATTTGCACTATCAGTAAAAAAAAAAAAAAGTATCCTTTGGCCTCATTCATGCAGTAATATGAATCAGTACACCACTTTAGTGCGTCTGCTGCTGTTAACACAGAGCACAGGGCATTCCAGCCCATGTATAGGAGGAAGTGAAGCATCCTGTCTGTGTAAATCACGCTCAATTGCACGCTCATAGATAATAGTGTGTAGGGCTAGATGACGCACAGCAGTGGTCATGTCAGTTTTTCTATTGAACTGCATATATCCTTGAAGCAACAGGCAGTTTACTGTTGACAACCACTTACATCAGGTCATGGACTCTTAAGGCTTCAGATGACAGACAACATGACACAAATCCACTGTTTCAATTTCAAATGCATCAATACCTCAAACTCTATGAGAAACAATTTGCCAACATTACCAAAAACAGAAATAAATGTAAATAAATTTACAAAAGTAAACAAATAATTAGATGAAAAACAAATTAAGAACGTAATGGTATTAGGATAAAGAAACATTACCAAAAATAAAGAAACAGAAAGAAAGACAAGGGTAAAAACAGCCTAGATGTTCCAAAACATTTTAACGTTACAAAACCGTAACATAAGTTTAATATTTCTATGAAATACCTGATGACCAAAAAGTGATTCCATTGCTGTATTTATTCAAAGGAACTAAAGACATTCATATTTGTGTCTGTCTTAACTTGCTTGTCAAATTCCCAAGATATATCAGTGGAAACAGTTTTAAAAACAACCTCAACCGTTTTACATTCATTACAAGTTTCACAAACAGTTCTCAGAGCTTTTTTTCCCCCACTTTTGACAGTTTTTGGTTCACAAACATGTTTTATCTTTTTTTCCTATCTCGCTCAGTTAGGTCAGCGACTGATGTTTGATAGCAATATTGAAACCTTGAAGTGGTTTGTTTGCTACGTCCGCTGCTGCTGGAGTCGCTCATTCACCCTGAGGTGCCTCTGTCAACAGGGGGAACCCAGCCTATTTCCCAGAAGCCTTTGCATGTGTGTGGGTGTAAGGGACTGCATGGGGATATATATGTGAACCTGAAATGTGTGTGTGTGTGAATGTATGTGTGTGTGTGAATGTATGTGTGTGTATGTGGTTAGTCAATTCAATTACACAATATACCGTGTCGTCTGAATCACATCCGGTTTCAAGCTGAAAATAACAAAACCACAGGGTGACAGAAAAGAAGCACAGCTGGCAACCGCCCACTGGGACACTAGAATACACAAACTAGCTCTCACCGGTCAGTTAGTACTGACAAACAACTTGTATTTCATCTAAAATGATTCCTTTATAAAACTACAGTTACACTGAATTGTATTGCAGCCTGCAAAATTTAAGCTTCTTGCAAAATGTAACTGGGCCTATAGGTCCAGTCCAATCACGATATTAACTGTGCAGATGTGAAGATGCATTCACACTACAAAAAGGTATTGAACATTAAAGTAAATTTATTCTACTGTTTTTAACCGTTTATTTTTAATTGGTTGCAGGGCATAAAGAGGGTACATGCTGGTCAATTGCCACTTATTCGCACGGCTAACACTTATGGACACTCACTGACAGACAACCATTAGCGCTTATTCACTGTCTGTTTCACAAAGTGTACATTCTTGCCTGTGTAGAACTGAGTACAATTATTTATCTGCTCACTGAGAGGGCACACCACTGTAGCAAAACCAAAACAACAACAAAGGACTGCTTTTCAGTTGCTGTCATTCATCAACATCACACTGGAGCTTGCATGGAGAATTGCATTGTGTCTATAGTATGTGTAGTCACAACGCAACGCGCATTGTATAATTGCGTACCTGCTCTATCAATTTTTCTTTGATAGTTTTAGTTGTAAAATGACACTGGTATTGTCATCACATGATGCCAACAATACAACAGTGATGCGTATGCAAATTGCACCTTGCGCATGTGTTGCATTAATTTTTGTTGCTCTGCACCATTGACGCAATGAATATGGAAGTAAAATTTTAAAAAGGAAGTGTGATTTGAAAGTCCATTTCTTTCCATATTCTTTTTCAAAAACTTATTTTAAAAACTGGAAGTGATTGCAAGTAGAAACATTTTAAACTGAGTACTAAACGTGAATGCAAGCAGCAATAATTCCAAATGTGAGCATAAAGTTTTAATGGTGCATGAATATAAAAAAAAATCTAATCAAACTGAAATACCAAGTTATTGAATAAATATAGGATTTTACTTCCGTAGTTGAACTTATGCAGGGATACATGAGGAGATGTCACACACAGTATAGTGCTCATAAGTCACCCTGGCAGAATTTGCGATTGTTTTGCTATTTCTCAGAGAATATGGATGATTGCACAAAAAACTTTTTTTCACTTTGGGTGAAGCTATTTATTAGTAAACATTTGTGGTTGCTATTTTTAAATCATAATGACAACAGAAACTACCCAAATAACCCTGATCAAAAGTGGTGATTTTGGCCTGATAACATTCACACAAGTTGACACAAACAGGTTTGAATGGCTACAACCGTTCTCACCATCTGTTTGTAATCAGTGTGTGTGTATAAAAGGTCAGTGCGTTTCTGGGCACCTGACAGTCTGTTGCATCTTTCATCCAGTGCTGCACTGATGTTTCTGTATTCAGGACGAAATACAGGACTCTCTGAAAAAAGCTGTGTGGCTGTTTTAAAATGCACAATAAGGAGGCACTCGAAGAAAAATGGGCTGCATGGTCGAGATGCCAGAAAACTAATTCAACGCAAATGCTACAAAGCATCCCGCTTACAATACACCAAACAGCACAAAGACACGCCTCAAAACTTCTGGAACAAAGTCATTTGGAGTGATGAGACCAAAATTTATCTTTTTGGCCACAACCATAAACATTACATTTGGAGAGGAGTCAACAAGGTCTATGATGAAAGATACATCATTCCTTCTGTAAAACATGGAGGTGGATCTGATGTTTTGGGGATGTGTGAGCTACAAAGGCACAGGAAAAGATGAATACAGAATGTTATCAGCAAATACTGGAGGAAAATTTGGACTCATCAGCCCGGAAACTGCACATGGGATATACTTTCCAACATGACAACGATCCAAAGCACAAGACCAAACGACCTGTCATTGGCTACAGCAGCATAAAGTGAAGGTTCTGGACTGGCCATCTCAGCCTCCTGACCTCAAAATTATTGAGCCACTCTGGGGAGATCTCAAACGTGCAGTTCATGCACGTGATTGAATTGCCCAATTGCACAGCCTTAAGAGTGTGCATATCATGAATGCTGGGTCTTGTTTGTTTTCTGAGAATCTACTGCACCTACTGGTAACTTGTTTGCCATTTAGCAATAAAAAATATTTTAAAAACCTAGATTATTCTGGTTAGTCACATTGTACTGCTATTATTTTGAACAATACTCTAAGAGCACAACTGTATATCTTTGGCCTTACTTAAATTCACCACCTTCACATGTATGTCTTTGGAAAGTGTGAAGCAGCAGTGCCAACCACTTTTCCACCATGACCATCTTGTGAACTAAATTTTCTTTAGAAAGCATGTTGGTCTAAAGTGAAATACTTTGGATGTAATAAAAGTGTGATATGATTGCTCACACTGTGCATCGGATATAGACCACAATTGAAATTGGCCTCAAATTGATAAAACAGATAAAATTTGATGTAGGCTGCTTTTGTGGTCACAGCCTAAACTTGTGGCGCTTGAATGACATTGTGGTAGAGGTGAGCATAATGGCAACAACGTTTGTGCAGCTACACATAATTTAAGTTATGTAATAAACTTACTTGTTATATGTTCTAATAAAAGCAAGTTATTCATATATTATCATTTATATAATGACCCCTCACCTCAATTCTTGCTGTGCACTATTCTTGTATTATCAAAGCTAAAATAGTATTTGTGCCGAAAATGTATTCCCATCGCTGTCTGTAATTGATAGTGACAATTCTGCTAAATCTCCAGAAGTGACACAGTTAAAATAGACAGTGTGACGTATGTGGCGTTTTCTCAGTACTATAAGGGCAGGATGTGGTCAATGATGTGCTATATTCCCTCCCACCTGCAGAGACGAGCTTGTGAGAGAGATGTGGTTGTAAAAATACACAAGGATTATATATGAAAAAGTGGCATGTGCAATTTTAATAGTTTGCTAAATTGAAAGAGTTAGATCACCAATCCTATCCTACTCTAACATATGGATGGGTTTGGCTTTATTGCAGACACATGATGCATTCTGGGAAATCCAGTTCTAACTCATGAACAATACTGTGAGTAATAACACATACTGTACCAGTAAAAGGGTGAGAACAGACATGACAACGCCCATGATGTTAAGCAGAATATTATTAATTTCTATTATTGAGCCAGACATTTTTCATAATGTTATTATTTGTTTAGCTAAATATTGGTTGTTGCTAGCTAGCAATGCTAAAAACAAGACAAAACAAGGAAATACAGTAGCGTAATGAAGTAAATATGCAGTGTATGTAAAATGTCGGCAGTATCCACACAAAGGAACACATTTTCAATTGTATATATTCAAAATAACACTCTTTGCATTACTTCTTGTTCCTGAAACTACAGGGACCTAGAGAGGACATGAAGAAAAGGTCACTCCCCTGTTTCCTTTTTGAGCACATATTCTTGCACAAATGTTTCAGTTTCAACATTGATGAACTGACTTGATTTTGTTTTTTGTGGTTACTTTTTTTTTTTTTTAAGTAAAATCCCCACTGGGTTTGTTCATAGACATAAGCATGTCCCTGAAGGACTTCCATAGCTGTTCACATGCTCTAGTGGAGGAGTGCAACTGCTCTTTTGCAACTAAATGTAAACAAAAACACCCTCGTGAGGAAAAATACCTTGTGATGAAGAAAGTTGCAGTCTTAGTTTCCTAAGAAAATATTAGAATTACAGAAAATATTTTTGACATTGAAATTCACCTTCAATTATTGTTAGTCAACATTTTCACCATTTACAAACTAAGCCACTACTGCATCTTGTGGTCCCATGCAATATACGTAAGACCTTCACCGACTTGCCAGTTTCCTTCTATCTGTTGATATGACAGTAACACGACACGTACAACTTCAGCTGCAAAAGCTCACTACTCCATCACAATGTAAAACTGAAGATTCTACAGACTAGTATTACAACAAATATAGTTATAGACTTTGATTTTTAAACACTAAGGAGATATTTCATTTGTTTGTTTTTTGTTTACAAAAATAAACCCGTTTTCTTACTTAAATTTGCAACAAAGTGTGCAGAGACATTTTGAAAAGAATAGGAAAAATAATTACACCCATTTTATGTTCCATTTTTAAAGTATGTTTCCTCTACTTGTCACTCCATAAATCCAGCTTGCCGTTGCATATTGTATTTCAACCCTGCGTGGACAGCTCTTCGACTTGCAGCGCAAGTGAATGAACCAAGAGTGAGCCGGGTTCACGTAACACCAGGCTACGACCCTGGTTTCCACTCATTATACAACACAGCGGCCGCAGTTAGCCATTTAACAGGGTGCAACAATGGAGTGAGAGGGCGAGGTTTAGAGGTTTTAGAAGGAGCCGATAAGTGGAAATAGATAAGTTGTTGGGTATAAGGACAAAGGTGGTTGCAGCAGAAGTAAAAGAAAGGACAGTGGAGTGAGAGGAATAGTTGGAGCACTGTAATAATGTTTGGCCTGGGTCTGCCAGCGGGGTCCTTCCCCTTAAGAAGCACGCAGGAATGTAAGGAATGCTGCATGAGAAGAAGAAAAGGGAAGGGGTGCACAAGGGAGGGGGAATGATGGAAAAAGAGAGAAAAGCAGAGTCCAGATATGAAGGCAGAACGAAATATGAGCTGGACAGGAGACAAGGCGGAAAAGACATATTATCTTTGGTGGGCTGAGTACACACTAGAACAAAAGGGAGATAATAATAAGGCTGGGAAATGTTTAGAAGGAACATGAGCTAGAGTTTTCATTTTGGTGAGTGCAGATAGACTATTATTTAAGATAATTAATGTGGTGAGAAGGAAGCTTCAGCTGCTAAAGATCTTAGCTAATGCCATGAGCTAAACATCTGGGAACACAGTGGTTTAGAGGTTTAAGAGGTTTTCAGTGTACTCTTGAAAATGACAGCAAAAAATCTTTACAGAAGCAAATTTGTTTGCATTACAAACATAATGCATTTCTTTTTGTTTGACTTTGCACAGACTTTTTCTACATTTGTGTGCTCTTTCTCTAAACCCAAGTGGAGTTTGTGCCTAAACATAAAGTTGTTAGAAATTACAAACACTTGGTTTACATGATGTGCAATTTAAACAATCTGCTGAAAACATAAGCTGTAAGTATGCCTGCCAAGCCTGTGGGGGCACTGTGAACTCCCCTGCAATGAAACCATTTGTTGCTAATGCTATAGTCATTTTACACAAAGAAGTTGCTGGTTTCAGTGCCGCAAACTAATACTCATGTTGTGGTCATGGGCTTGGAGGTGGAGTGACATTAATGTGATGAGTATATTATAAGTGTACTGGTCTGTTGAAACAATGGCTTGTGATGTTCAACTCTGCCCAACTATGTTAATAGAGAAAGTCTTTGACAAATCATCATAGAAAATACAAATCATACAAATACATCATACAAATCATCATAGAAGTAACGATGGCAGCCTGATTCAAAACAGTGCACACAAAGCCAGCGTTTTCCAGGAGCAACATTTATAAACTGTTTATTATGGATGTAATTATAATGCTATTCTATTAGAACACGGGTTTCTGCACAAAAAACACACTATTTTGCCCCTGTTGTTGGAACATGGTTGCTACACTCATTTAAGTGGCCCCAAAGTGTTTGTCCTGTGATTAACTGCTGATTGTCTTGAGAAAAACCCACCTCACGCTCAAAGCAGCCAAGATAAGTTCTGGATCGCTGTGACCTATAACAGGATAAGCTGTAGAAAAAGAATGAATGACTGTCCAGATGCATTCTTTTTAACATTTTTGCATCTTCTGGAGCCTGTTCCCTTCTGGGAAATGCATGGATCACCAAGTCTGAAAAATCTGAATGAAAGTCAGTTGGGAGGAGCTAACAATTTTTATTCCCTAAATGTCAAGCTGTTATTTTCACATATATTGTAAGAAATTGTAATACAAAAAAGAATTTTGCTTTTTGCCTCACCAAGCGTTAAACTTGGTAATGCAAACAATAAAAAAAAATCACTTTTACAACAATGACAGTTGTATCGTCAGTTTGACAATATAATACCAGGCAGGTTTTTTTCTTCACAGCATGAATACATCATGTCACAGTGAGCTATTGTTGTCATGTTCACATGTTTGTGGTTAGATTTAGGCTTGCCCTGCACCAGAAAACATTTCCTGCACCACTCTGTCAGTTGATAATCATGAGACGCACACAGACTGTACTACTGCGAGTGCACATCATGTGTGTCTTCTCTCTGGAAGGATCAGTCAAAGTTCTAAAAACACAGAAAAGAGCAATCTTTCACAACAAAATGGAAGAGTATTTTTGTTTTTACCTGGAAAAAAAACAAAAAACACATACTATAAAAGTTTAACTTGAATTTTTGCACATCCCTGTAGTATTCTTCTTCTTACTGTAAATTTAAATTCTGGTAAATTTGCATTAATGATTATTGAGTAATTCATCAATTGCTGGCATGTACAATACAGTAATATCCTTTTAATTTGACCAGATTTATTGATTTTAATAATTATAAAATCAGGATCCATTTAAACTCCAGCAGCACCAAAGAGCCCAGTTCCACAACAGGGGTGTGAATAGATGTGATCAAAAATCTATCATCTATTCCATGAAATGATAAATAGCATGCATTTATATAGTGCTTTATTTACACCCTTCTCGGGCACCCAAAGCGCTTTACATCGTGCTTCCATTCACCCCATTCTCACACATTCACACCTGGGGCAGACAGAGAGGGGGGCTGCTACACAAACAGCGCTCACAGCCTTCTCCAACCACCACTACACCTTTACAGTCACACACATTCATGAACCAGTACACTGGATAAACTGGAGGCAAGGCGGGTTAAGTGTCTTGCCCAAGGACACATCGACAGTATGAAAAGGGGAGAGTGGGAATTGAACCGCCAACTTTCTGGTTATAGGACGACCGCTCTACCACTGAGCCACTGCGCACATGAGATGCCATGTTTCTTTAGAAGTTGAGCACGTGTGAGCATGTACAGTGAGTAGAGGCCCGAGTATAGACCCTTGAGGCACTCCACCACCCCCAAAATAATGCACTTTAATGGCCATATTCTGTATTTCTGACATCACTCCATAAACATCTACTTCTAAACTGTTTCTGTTTTAAGGTAATTTTATTGAATTTAATACATACTGTAAATATTTCACTTTTTTTTAACAGTGCAGAGAGTTTATGTTTCTTTCAGTAAATTTAGTTAATATAACCTAATTTTTATTGGAAGAAGCTGCACTTGATCATTGGTGCCAATTTTCTGTTTAGCAGGTTTATAAATCAGATCCATTTTTTTGCACCCTTCTTGTGCACCCAAAGCGCTTTACATGAGCTTCATTCACCCTATTCACACATACACTCACACCTGGGGCAGACAGCATCAAAATGAAACAAAATGCAGTAATTTCTTATGAAGTGTAAGCTTCATAAGAAATGGTGAAGAAAGTATGGTGAAGAAAAGTATCAGCCCGAGAATAGACCCTTGAGGCACTCCGCAGGTCAGAGGCACAGAAGAGCTACATAGCCAAATGAATGAATACATGAATAAAGATGGCACAGTGTTTCCTTGTGTGTCTGCTATTGATTCTGCACAATTGTATGAATCTTTGACACCATTTGTTTTTACAGAGTCCATCAATAATAGGCCAGATTTTAAGACATAATCTGTGGGCCTCAGACATTTCCATTGCTATTTGTAAAACAATGCTATATGAATGTGCAGAAAAGCTGTGAATGGAAAGCCTGTTGGAGATGTTTCCACAGCAATTATGAAAAGAGAGACGAGGGGAGAGGCTGAAAAGGTCGACCACAGAGAGCGCCTTGCTAAGATACACAGGCCACAAAACACAACGTGTCGCTGACAGGCGCTTTCCACAACACAGCTACGGTGTTATGTGTGCACTCAGAGGTGAACAATGCTATTAAGGATTTTCTCAGCAGCTAATTATCTCCTGTTTGATATTAAACAGCAATCACACTGTTGATATAAAAAAAAAAGAAGCAGGTCGATGAACTGATGTTATGCACAACTGGCTTCCAGTTTTATTTTTTTTCGTGCATTTGTTGAAAAGCGTGCATACAAAGGGCAACATGACACTTGAGAAAAAGCCCCAGATTCATTTCTTCTTTGAAGATGCCTTCTTTTAAACCCTTTTGCATCTTCTAGAGCCAAATTTTACACTCCCTTTGGGCAAAAGCATTGGTGCCCAAGCCTAAAAAATTCTGAACAGTTGATAGCCTAAATGTCAGGTTTGCCTAATTAACATAATTTTATTTAATATATATATATATATATATATATATATATATATATATATTTCTATAGTATATGTATTACTAAAGATATATCATTAAACAATAATAAATTCTCCAATAGACCATGCCAAGTCTAAAACATAACACTTAATATGAATCACTTTTTAGTTTAGTTAATGGCAATGCATTTACATTTTAAAAGTTAACATCAAATACAATTCATTTCTCATTCAGAAACACAACGTGAGTGGCACCTAATGACATCACTGTAACTGACTCAATCTCTCCCAAACCACAGTGGAGACACAAGCCTGTTCAGGGGTTACCCAAACCAAACTGTCATATATATTCATTATTCATTTTTAATGCACTTTTTCTCTCTCAGGTATAATACTAACAACTAAGTTCCACATACAGCCCTAATTTAAAGATTCTAAAATATCACTTCTCTTAAGGACCATTGGATACTCCATTATTCTGCAAGTGCCCCTTGGTATGGTACAAGAAAGGGATCCCTCCAATTTGCAAATTTATGATCGGTTTGATCCAGTGGAAGTGACTTGAGGTCAGACCGGCCCAGAGTGGATAATAACGAGCTAAGGATCATTTACCCTCGGGATGTTTGGAGTAACGGCAAGTTGTTCAAAACACAGTGAGAAGTCCTAGCAACCGCAGGAAAATCCCCTTGCCTTTACTCACACATGTGTACACTTACGTACAAAGCCTCTAAAATTCAAAGACAAATCAAATCAAAACTTACCCGAAAGACACCCACTGTTCTCAATAACAACAAGCCCTAGAAGCGTGAGCGTAGGAAACACAGCGACAGGCCAAAAATAGCTGAGAGCTTTGTTCACCATCTCTCGCTTTCAGTCTTTCCTTCTCTATATTTTTGATGTTTTTTGTTTGTGTTGCTGTAGACCACCAATAGGAAAGATGGTAATGTTCCAATGCGGAAAAAAATCACGTACTTAAGAGCGCACTTTAATGTAAGAGACAGAAATGTGTGGAAGGAGTAATGAGTTGACAATGACAATTTTCAACTTCTTCTTTAAGTCTTTTAGCAGATTTAAAAAAATATACATTTTTATACATATATGGAAGCAAGGATTCCCTGAGAAAGTACAAAGGACAATAAAGATTTAAATTAAAAAATTAAAGAAAAATAAATTTTGAAAACCAATATGAAAATGTTTGCCTTTTCAGCAAATTTTGACTTTGAAAGCAATTTTTTAAAACATTTTGTAGACGGCTCAATCACGGGCCGTTTGTTTTCAGCAGGGTGTAGTTTTCTGGCAACGTAATGTCCGCTCGACTGCTGGCCGTGTGAATTACCGGCTTGTTGACTTACGTCTGTGCGGTGTTGCCTTTTTTTGCGTCATGTTCGGCGATTCTCTGATTGGTCAACATTACGCCCATAAACCCCGCCCTTGAAATTAAATGCAAGCAACAGGGTACCAGACTAACTTCTTTGTATAGAATAGGAAAAGAGTTAGGAGCGCCTAAACATGCTATGGGGCCCATGGTAAAAGCCAATAACCCATGATGAGGGGTTATGGGGCTCATGATGGAAGAGAGTTATCCCTGAGAAAGTGCTAAACCAATAAGGATTTACATTTCTGTTTAAATATTTTAAAACTCCACTATGACAATTTGAACTTTTTCAGGAATTTGTTTACTTGTTGAGCATTTTTCAACAGCTTTCAGTCTTTCAGCATTCACATTGGGCTCGATATGGAAGGATATAATCCTGAAAGCATAAAAAAAAAAAAATGCTAATTTGTAAGTGCATTAGTCATATTAATTTATAAATCTTGAGTTTAAATGTCACCTATTTTTATTTTTCAAATCTTATTTTTAATATGATTGATTTCTTTTGGCCAGTATAAAAGTTTTACAAACACTTGCTTTCAGTCTTTCTCAATATATTTTGAAAATTCAAAACATGCCTGTATTTTTTTAATACAGGCATCGTGACAAATTTCACTTTTAAAGGAACTTCCAATAGCTTTCAGCTTTTCTGCACAACCTCTGGTTCAAATCTATGAAACCAATAATGTCTGAATATGAGGTGCAACAAGACCATTTTTAATAAAGTAATTTAAACAATTTACAAGTATAAATAGCTTAATATGATTTGTGCAAACACACTAGACTGTTCTTTTCTATAACTGGTTGCAGAAATCAGAAAGCACAGTCTTAAATGCGGTAAGACGTGTAAAGAAAAGTCACATGAACTCACGTCTCATGTTTACGAGACACTTTTAGTAACCCATCATCCTGTCAATTTCATATTAAACAAAGGTAATTGCAGTCTGTAAAAAGTAAGCAAAGCATGGTAGAGTTTACTCGTTACTCTATTTTTGTCTCTTTCCTGTAAACCTGAGCTAAATTTAAGCATAATTCAGCTTCATTACAATCGGATTATATTGTTACAGTTTTGACAGCATTTCTACACTCCAGTCCAGCTCGGAAACAAACACTCACAGGTTTTCATTAAGATAGCAACCATAAACCACACTATGTCAAAATAGGATTTAAGGGCAAATGTTCAAGACCTACATCTGAGAAAATTTTCCAAATCTGTACCTCCATAAATTATTGTACAGTATAAATTATTGTGCAGTATACAGTGTTATTGCTGGATTTTTAAATCTCTGGACCAGTCTGTATGAACCCAAGTAACAACAAAACAATAAAAAATGCAGGAAATGTTGGGGAGCCAAACTTCCAACCACAAGGGGTCACAAGCCAGAATACATTTGTGCCAGTCCCAAGCCTAGACAAAGAGAGGGATGTGTCAGGAAGGCATCAGGTGTAAAACCTATGTCACCTAAATATGGAAATCACTAGATGATTCAATGACCCCTGAATGGAGCAGCCAAATAAAATTGTTGTACAAGATCACGTCACACTGTGTTAACCAGCAATAGACCAGTGACAAAAAGCCATTGGTGTCAGAGCATACAATTCAAAAGAAGATTCAAGTTTTGCGTTTTTGTAGCATATAGGTTTGTTACATAACCACCCTGCTAACCACTATGAAAACATATATTTGTAGCCATAAATATTTATATTTGTACATAAAAATGTATCTGATTGGTTGTATGTTTTGAAAATTGTGTCACTCGAACGGCAGTATTATTCTTTGTATGTTGGTACAGCCTCCTGAACTCTGATTGGTTGTATGTCTTTTTAATTGTATTCATAGTCATCCTATTAAAGCAAGTGTACCAAATGGGAAAGATTTTTCTTTGTTTATATCTGTATTAATTATTAAACAGACTCCTAAAAACATTTGCATATATTATTAAAAGCATTATTATATCATTGTTAGCAAGCCAGTATTACTCAAATAACCTTAAGACAACCCTCACAAGCTCATATACTGAATGATCCGGAATGTAACAATGCACTAATTACAAAAGCGCGTCTGCAGGCTAATACCACTGATAATCACGAGTTTAAATACTATCTGTGTGAGATCAGAGGAACAGTCCCCACAGGGCAGTGTTTGAAGTTGTTGCTGTGCAGAATCCTCAACCCCACTTTGACAGACACTTCATATACTCTGTGTCTCTCAGATAAGACCTCTTCAGGTGTGCCTATCTGCCATTAGTCTCTGTCAGCGATGATGGATGAAAGCATACTTTTGAGGCAAAGAACTAGTGTTTTCTCTCGTGTTTTTGCTGAAAGGTTACACCTCTCCACACGGCTTGTCTCTGTGGGAATTGTTGCAGGGCGACGAGAGAGACAGATGGGTTTTCCTTGCAGGATATCCTGTTCTAAGTGGAGCTGCTGGGCCACGCCGTGACCTCCTGACCCCTCTTGAACTGTGACCCGCTCATGCTTTAAGATCACATTGCTGGCGTTTCCCTAATCGCCCTCGAAAGTCACTGTTTTCGACGAAATCTACTTTACCACATTCACAGGTGTCATTTCAGTTACGTTCCCACTCCAACCACTCAAGCCACTGACATTGTGATGAGTAGACTTTCAAATACAATTTATGGTATTGTTTGGGGAAAAGGTTATAATAATAATAATAATAAACTTTATTTTATAAAGCGCCTTTAAAGGCAACTTCTCAAAGCGCTGTACAAAAACAAGCAATACAAAGTTCAAACAATTAAAAGTAACATCAACTATCAAATGCTAATTTAAAAAAATAAGTCTTAAGTCTACCTTTAAAAATGTCATAGCCCTGTGCTTCCCTAAGATCAGGAGGCAGTGAATTCCAAAGGACAGGAGCATAGGAAGAAAAGGCCCTGTTACCCATAGATCGTAGGCGTGTTTGAGGAACAGCCAACAAGTTGGATTGTGATGAACGCAGTCTCCGAGTTGGGGTATAGGAAGTTAACAACTCAGACAGATAATAAGGGGCCAAGCCATGCAATGCTTTATATGTCAGCATCATAATTTTAAAATCTACTCTGAATCGGTCTGGGAGCCAGTGTAAAGACTCCAAAACTGGAGTGATGTGATTGTTATAATAAAGAGCTGAAAATATTATACTTATATACTATTTATTATACTAAAATGTCTTGGCATAATATAAGACATAATAAGAGGAAACAGGCTCTATATTGTAGCCTATAAAGGTTTATTGGAAAAAAAAGTGGTTGAAAGTAATGTTGCAATGAGGACCAGAGTCACCAAGAACCAAGTCGTGAGTGAGGCCTGCGTGGCAATGGCAGAAATTCCAAGGAACAAACATTAAAAGTCCAGTCAGTCTCTCTTTACAGCAATTTCCTTTAAAAATTCTAAATCATAAAGCCTGACTTAGGCTTTATGTGCTGTTTTTGTGATTGGTCGTATCATCACCACTTCAAAGATGTGACAGTTTGTGTTCTCCTCAAGCTTCAAAACCTATTGTCGTGAGCTGTGGTGGTCATAAAGGAAGAATGTGACTGATTCCCTCCAGCTCAGTGACCATAATATTTTACTGAAGGCAATATTTTGTACCAGAAGTTACCAAACAGTGAAGTCTGCTAGATACATAATATACACAAATGAAGGTTACCTTATACTGCAGCAAAATTTATATTTAACATAATACAAGATGTGTAGACATGTTTCTGTTATGAAAATATGAAAAAACAGAGTGGCTCAGTGGTAGAGCGGCCGTCCTTCAACCGGAAGGTAGTAGGTTCGATTCCCGCTCTCCCCACAGTTCATACTGTTGTTGTGTCCTTGGGCAAGACACTTAACCCACCTTGCCTTGTATGATTGTGTGAGAATGTACTTGGTGATGTCGGAGAGTCCGTAGGCACGGAATGGCTGCCACGTCTCTGTCAGTCTGCCCCAGGGCAGCTGTGGCTACAGATGTAGCTTACTACCACCAGTGTGTGACTGTGGAGTGAATGAATAATTGATATGTAAAGCGTCTTTGCGTCCCCAGAAAAGCGCTTGATGTAATAATAATAATAATAATAATATACTACTACTCTATAATCTGCATTATAGATAACATAAGTTAAAACAGTGAAAACAGATAACAGACTGCAATGGCCACTTGAGTTTTTTACTGTTTTAAAAGCAGGATACTGAGGGAACTTCAGCCTTGATTCGTGCTTCTTCTAAGCTTTTCCTCGAGACTTCAGGTCATTTCTTTTTAATACAGATACTTCTCTGGGCTTTTCTGTGTATGCTATTTTCATGACGTAAATACTGCACCCTAACAACACAGATTCTACTGATTGCTCTATTTCCTGTTACACTCTTTTTGCTGTGATGTGCTCCATTGTAGAAAAAAGACTATGTGTTACAGCCCCTGTCTCTGTCTTCATTTCTCTCAGCCCCCCCACTCGTCCGACCCTGGAAGCCATTAGCCGATGACTGCTTATTTGTGTTTTGATAAGCTCAACTGCGCCACCACAGAGGCGGTGTTAACACAACATTGGTTGTGATTAGAGGAATAATTAGCCAATCATCCTCTGACCTGAGGGCCAACCCCGAGGTCAGAGTGACACAGGGCACCGCTTCCCAGGTGGTTTCCCACGACGACCACCGTCCATCCACCCAGCCGCATTAGAAAAGTAAAGTGCGGCAATGGTCAGTGGATTTATATATATTTTAACCCCTAGCAGTAAAGAAAGGTATACTAATAAAGTGTTTATTTAAAACCATTGTATTAAACAAAAATACTTCTTGTTACTTGAGCCAGAAGTTACCATTTGAAATAAGATGTTGGGTTGCATAAAGCATGAGTGTCAAGAAGTTAGCAGTTGCTATAGCTACTGATATAAAATGACTGATAGAAAACTTATAGGCACTATTTCCCATACATTATAGACCCTGGAGGCCTGCCATTTGTTTAATTTGCTCTGCCATAGTCTCACACTAAACCAAAAATAAATGTTAGTGACAGGTAAATGATGTCTAGGTGTATTAATCCGTTGCCTTAAAGTGGGCCTGTGTCTGTTAAAAGAGTTTCCTAACTGCTTTGTGCTCTGTGCACAGGCTCTACAGTTTCATGCGCCACATGCAGTAGATAGTGTAAGTACAAGGAGGGTTAGAAAAAGATTAGTAAAGTTGCCAAAGTCTCTTTCTCTGCAACATCCTGTAATTCATTTAGATAAATGCTCTGTTAAAACATAAAAGTTTTAGGTTATAAGTAGGGTTGAGTATCATTTTAATATTAGCAATTCCGATTTTTTCTTATCGAATCCAGTTCTTAGTGCTTAGTGCTTGTTCCAATTCGAATGTTTTTTAGAGAGAAAAAAATAGAAAATACTTTAAGAAAGAAGTTTTTACCTTTTATTCTTGCCACATTTAGGCTTTAACCAGTAGGCTGTAACTGTTTAGATACATTTTTTTATTTATATTTAATTGATCATTTGTAATTAACCATAGATTGTAAAAATATGGATGTTATCCGCCCATTGCTCCCCTATTCACCGATATTGTCATTACGAAAGGGCAATAAAATGGCGGTCACATCACAATAGTTTTTAGATGGCATAAACGGGCGTAATAATAAACCCCCCCCCCAGAGTTGTCACGTAGTACAAAACTTAGCTCTAGAGACCAGAGCCATCTTTTGTACCAGGCTGTAAACATGATTTTTACATTTGTAAAGTCGCCATTGGGTTTATCTTTATATTTCCGCCTTTTGGAGCCTGCCCTCTGGTGGACGGCGGTATATCGCTGTATATTGTTGTATTTCGCTGTATTTCGCCGTATGGCGCCGCCCTTACGCGAGGACCATTTATGAGGTTCCATGGGAGCCGCTTGTAATTAACTGAATATTTAATTTATAAAAGGTCAACATTTGCGTGGAATTTCCCAAAAGTAACTTAAACAAAAGTGATTGTCAGTTTACAGAATAATGTGGCTCAAATTTGATGATGACTGTCTTTTCTGAGTGTGAGGCACAAAATACAGCAGCTATTGCTGCTAATATTAGCATCTGGAGCGTTTTAGCAGGACTCGCGACTGGGAGAATCAAACACTGTGCATTCCTTTAGAATAAGTAAATGTTTCATCATATTAAAAGGTACTTCCTCCCTTGAACAAAATATCGTTAACACATGTATTGCATGTGGCAACGCTATCATTTTCCCCCCAAAGTTTAACCAAAATTTTGAACGTCATAGACCAAATGTAATGAATTGCGCTAGTGTGCAAACAGAGCAGGTCCTTGTCACAGGTCCTGGCAGACAGATACAACCGTAAAATGCTCACTACAGTTCGCCAAGGAAGAGTGACCAAAGAAGTCAGGAGTCAATAAACAGAACCAAAATGTGCGCATTCTATCGAATCCCCGGTTCTTTGAAGTTTGTAATCAGTTCAATAGGTTGAATCAAATTTAAAACTCACTGCTGTTTAAACAATGTCCTCCAACCCATATGATGACACCGTCACACCTAAACTATAAAAATGTGTAATGTAAAAAAAATGTAAAATGTAAAATGTGCATGACTTCCAAAACAACTCTATATTGATGGTGTTGTTTTCATGTTAGGTCCAAGAGCTGGGCAACAAATTTCAACCCAAGTTTCCGAGTCTGACTTATGCAGGTATTCATATTTAATTTCCAACTTGGAAAAAGAGAGCAAAAATCTAACAGTGGAGAAAAAAAAAACTAAAAACACTTAGGATTTCTTCACATTCATTCAACACAAGCCAACCCCATTTCCAAATCCAATGTAGCCACAGCTAACTGGATCCACTCCTGTTAACTGTCAATGACTTTACCACATTGTTGTGCATGTGTGTGTCCCCAGAGCAGTGTCTGTACCTAAGAGGCTGCATTGGAAATCAGCTTCCTGCTTCCTGTGGCAAAAAGGAAGTGCTACTGTCGCTGTCCTCTTATCGCGGGCGACACAGGCAGCACTGAGGGAGGAAGGCAGGAAGGGACGCGAGGAAGAGGACGAGGAAGCAGCAGGCTGGGGTATACAACGGGAAAGAAGTGTGGACGCAGATATGAGTGTGTGTTTGGATTTATGGTTTAGGAAAATATGTTCAGAAATAATTTGATGGAAAGAAAGGAGGGTTTATAATGGACTATGTAACATTTGTTTTGCCTTAAGAACCTAATAGTTTGATGGTTCCCTGACTTTACAAAGGGAATATACTGCAGACCCTTTCAGTGTTTGTGAACAACATGAGCTATGTGCACATTTTTGCTAAAAAAAAAGGTTGAGCAGACTGCCATACATTTTAAATCAGCAAAAGGGCACTAACCACCCCAAAAAACGCAAATTGTGCACATACAAGATGACTTTGGCAAATAACAACCATGTACATGTATGTGCTGTCAGTGAGTGGGTAGAGAGCATTAACAAGTGGCTCAGTAATTAGCTGTGGGATGTATACAAGCATTTGGGTTACGGCATGAAATAAAAAAAAAAAAAACACACGGAAGACCATTAGATATACACAGATAGTTTTAAGACCTCTGCTTCCTCATCAAAGGCTGTTAAAATGCCTGGCCAGATTAGCATACGGCATGGTGGCTGTGCCAAAAAACATGACCACTATGTTTCCTTGTACTTGTACAAAATAAACTAAAATGACCCTACCATTTCAGAGGACATGATCTTTCTTCCAAACTTGCCTTCTTAAATTACTCTACTGGTAAACAAACATGGCGGCCGGCTGACAGTAACAAATCCATTGGTTGCACAGAGAGGGATCTGTGCCCTCTGCTGGCTAAACGCAGGGTTTCTTTAAGTTTACCAGTAGAACACAGACCTTTTAAAACATACAAATGATGACAAGATTTAAATGTTTTTTTAACTCATATGAATGAATAAAAATAGTTTGAAAACATGCATGTATTTTGGCAGCTGAAGCATCACTTTTTGCTGAACTTAAACCGCGGAAGCTATGCAAAAATGAACAAAAAATGCATGGAGGAAATAGAGGAAAAGTTATGCTCACTGTTTTTGTCATCTACATATGGTATATTTAGGGTTTGATCGTCTCTTTTATTGCTAACTTCTGACATGTCAGCAGTTTATTTGATTCTTTAACCTTAATAAATGAAGTTAATGTGTTAACTTGTTCGGGAGCAAGGCCATGCCTCAACTACGCCTCAAACACACCATAGCCACCTTAACCACACCTCAACTACACTGCTAATTTTTCCAGAAGCCCTATTTATACACGTCAATTTCATTCATCACTACTTCTCTTTCTGTTCTCTCGACCCATCCCTCCCAGCCACCTTTTTCTCCCTACCTATCTTCTTTCAGTGTCCTCTCTCCCACAACTAGGCCATAAGGAGGAAGCTCCCTACTCAGCTGTTTGAACAACCAGAGAAGGAACCTCCACACATAGGCTCATCCAACCCGGCTATCATCTCTAGAATCATTATTACGCTTCATCCCCCATCATCTCATCACTTTATTCTGATCATATATCAATTAAATAAACATGTAAACTTTATAGTTGAGGCATGGTCCTTGCTAGTGAACAGCCAATTATTCAATTATAATTGATTATTCAAAGTTTTTTTTTAGTTTAAGGAGCACTGTGTTCTTTGTAGAAGCAACTGCCCAAAGATCTATTATCTGCTTCCAATAACACAGCAATATCACACTTTGTATCGGTAATGACACAGACTCTTTACTTTCATGCATGCCGCGGATAAACTTAAACACTTTCTATGACGTTTATCAGTAATATAAAGTTGTGCAATAATCAAAATGCTCCAAGTCTGCAATTTTTTTTATATAAGCATATCGCAACTGTTTCTAGAATTTACAAAATTGTATTGACACCATTCCATGACCACTTGGATTGCTGTTACAAAATTATATATTTGTTTCAAGTTTCTTAAAATGTATTTAAAAGTAGAACATGGAAGAAAATAAAAGCGGAAACTTACTAAGTTTAGCATTGTGTGCATGTATAAAATAGTGTCCGGGGCGGCAGTAGCTCAGTTGGTAGAGCGGTCGTACCTTCAACTGGAAGGTAGGTTGTTTGATTCCCGCTCTCCCCACAGTTCATACTGTCGTTGTGTCCTTGGGCAAGACACTTAACCCACCTTGCCTCCAGTGGCTGTAACACTGGTAATTACATTAGAACAATGTAAGTCGCTTTGGATAAAAGCGTCAGCTAAATGAATAAATGTGTCATGAGCAGGTTCGCTCTAGTCTGCAGTAGAACAACAGCTGGAAAGTGATTCAAAAGAATGAAAAGGACAAAACAGAAAGTACAGTTAGAAAATCAACAAAGTTGGAAATGCAGTGTGGAATTTTTGCAAGCTACAATCAAATTCTTCCACTTTTGACTTGCAGCAGACAGAGAGAAGAGCGGAGGGAAAGAGTTGTTTGGGATCAGGGTGGGGAGGCTTTCAGCACTTGGGACTGTCCCAGATGGACACAAGACGCTCCCTCCCTTTATAAACAGCCTCTCTGGCTTTGGCTGCAGCTCTGCTCTCAGGGAGAAAAAAAAAGACTTTACATGCAGCAAATGTGAACAAACTGACACTTTCTGTTGTACGTTGTTTCCTCTTTCCTCTGTCAAATGCTTCCTAGTCACTGCCAACACCCCCCGACCCTTGCCAGTTCCAAAGTCAACACACCACTAAATACCATCCTGACTCACTTCCACAGTGGGTGGCTCTGTTTCCAATTTTCTCACCACCTCAGCCACCCCACTGCTCGGACGAGAGGAGAGAAAAAATCTTGCCCACATTATCAAAAAACTATGCACGCAACAATGCCAGAGTTTCCCCAAGTGTCTCTGTTAAAGGGACAAAAGCACAGATGTGGTGAGGACACAGGGGTAAAGCAGTTCTTTTGTGCCTCTGATATCGCCGTTTTCCTTCCTTTCTTTCTCTTTGGGAGAGCGTGGGAGCGCCCTCGGAGCGGTGCACTCAAACCACGGGGCTCACAACAACAGGAGGAAGCCGGTAACTTGAGTAACTTAAGCCGGGCAGGACTTAGACAGCAACACTCACTCGTATCTAGAGCTCTTTTTCCCAACACTTTTCCAGGAAATTATCAGTGATAATCTATCTGGCGTTACAAAATGGGAATGCACTGTACACTAACATGTTTTGTAACTGAGAAAATCCAATTTAAAAGTTTTGCAGACAATATGAAGTGAAGGCGCAGGAATGAGCTAGGTTGAAAAGGGAAAATAAAAACTGCATCCTTTTGTCTTTCAACACACAAATTCAGTTTCCAACCAATAACTGCAATTCTGCGTACTGACAAAACTTGAATTCATAAACTATTAAAATGATCACAAACAAAAAAAAAAACTTTCAAATAGCAATTCTACCAATTATTGAAGTTAGCAATTAGGTGATTACCTCAAATTTTTGGAAGAAGCTGCAAAACTTTACTGTAGACCGTTGATGGCACATTACGATTTTTCGAATTGTAATGTTTGCAATATTATTGGCATTAACAACTATTACAACTTGATTGCATACACAAAAGGTTAGCTTAAATTAATAAATCGCAATGTCAACAAGTCAAATGGCTGAACATTTTACCTTTGACTTTTTGTAACATTTTTCAAATTAGTGCATTTGGTTACAAAAATCACATTGTTAAATGTTTGCTGAAATGTTAGCATTCGCGAAATGGATGAATGAATGGATATTTCACATTTAACTTTTTAATTATATTTGTATTGTGATATTGTACGATGTTGAAGTTTGGCAAAATTGTTCAAAATTCCATTAACAGCTTGCAGCAATAGTTTTTTTTACTTTTTAACACATTTTCATTTTGTTGAAAATCTGATTTTTAATGTTTGCCAAAAACAGTTGAAAATGACATTGTTAAAAGTTGAAATGACAGAACATTGTTGACAGCAATGGTAGCAGAAGAAATTGCTGAAAGTTTTAAATTTTGACACATTTCTTCAGGTTGAAAATCACATCATTAAACGATGCCAAAATGGTTTTTAAAAAATAAAAGTCCCACTGTTAAGTAAAATGGCTAAAACCTTTTCATTTTGTCACATTTTCATTTTGTTTCCAGTGGTTGTAAAATTACTCAACCATATTCTAGGTTTTCCAGGATCCACTGTAACCCTTACCCTCACTTATAAAAAAAGGTACCTATTTCTGTAGACTCAAATTCACATTCAACTTATTCACAAGAAGAGAAATGACCACCACAGCAAAACTAGCCAACTGTTGCATTTGACACATGCTGAAGAAGTACAACACACTTCAATTCCAATCAGTATTTATTCTTACCAATGTGCCGTGTGAACATTCAGCGTTTGGGGCGCCTCAGAAAGTCCTGTCACTCATATCCAGCGTACACTCCCGTCCGTGAGACAAGGACACACAAAAACATAGCCGAACATGCACAGTATCAGTTCCTTCTGCCTAAGTGTTGAGAAAGTGAGGGGCCGCAACAAAAGGCAGCGGAGGGAGGGGAGACAGAGAGACGAGAAAGATTAACCCTACGAGTGGACTCGACCCTCCCTTACCCACTCATGCACACAGCTGGCTCGCCGTATCACTGACTCCTTGTGTTTTCGCTCAATAGAGGAGGAAGGGAGAGCCAAGGGAGACCAGACGAGAAGTATACATCTGTTGTGAGTGAGTGCGTGTGTATTTTAAGGTAGGTGGGGGGGAGTGTACGGCCGGAGTCCAGAGGCAGCCAGCCTGGTAGAGAAAAAACACAATAGGAGGAAACGCTATATCAGGAGAAGCACAAAAATAATGAACAGACAGTGAAAAACAATAACGTCCAGCAGTGGAAAGCGCACTTTGGAGCCTCCACTAAACAATGATAGTGGAAGCTGTTTTTTCCCCTGGTTATGACAGGATATAGAAAGCCATGAATCTGGAGGCAACATGAAATGGAGATGTTGTTTGTGTTTTTTTTATTATTCTTCAGGGTAAAATTAAAAACACAAACTCTACCTTCCTACTCTCACCTATGAAAAGATAAGATCCTGGATACAGGCGGCAAAAATCAGCTTCCTCTGCTCCCTTAGAGATAGGATGAGGAGCTCAGTCACTCGGGAGTAGCTCAGAGCAGTGAGAAGAGTCAGCTGAGGTGGCTCGGGCATCTGTTCCGGATGTCTCCCTGGGAAGGTGTTTCGGGCGTGTCCCACTGGGAGGAGGCCCCGGGGAAGACCTAGGAAACGCTGGAGGGACTACAGCTAGGTCCATTTATATTGGGACATTGACACAATTCTTATCTTTTTGGCTCTATAGACCACTACAATAGATTTGAAATAAAATGAACAAGATGTGCTTTAACTGCAGACTTTTAGCTTTAATTTGAGGGTATTTACATCCAAATCAGGTGAACGGTGTAGGAATTACAACAGTTTGTTTATGTGCCTCCCACTTTTTAGGGACCAAAAGTAATGGGACAATTGGCTGCTCAGCTGTTCCATGGCCAGGTGTTTGTTATTCCCTCATTGTCCCATTTACAAGGAGCAGATAAAAGGTTCAGAGTTCATTTCAAGTGTGATATTTGCATTTGGAAACTGTTGCTGTCATCTCTCAATATGAAATCCAAAGCTGTCACTATCAGTGAAGCAAGCCATCATTAGGCTGAAAAAACAAAATAAACCCATCAGAGAGATAATTGTTGTAATTCCTACACCGTTCACCTGATATGGATGTAAATACCCTCAAATTAAAGCTAAAAGTCTGCAGTTAAAGCACGTCTTGTTTGTTTCCATTTGGTGGTGTTTAGAGCCAAAAAGATTAGAATTGTGTCGATGTCCCAATATTTATGGACCTGACTGTATGTGTCTCAGTTTAAGGTAAGCTCTAAGTTTGATGAAATGTTTTAGTATTTTGTGGTGAGTTATGGTCCAGTAGTACTTTCTTTCATAAAAGAAATGCAGGAAATGTTTGGGCTATGTACTTAAAATGTGATTCATGATATACTGTATTTATATTTACTGGCCATTGACTATGTTTAGGTTTTTGGGAACTGTTTGTCTCTTTAAACATCTTCAGTGACTAATACCTATTTAAATTATTCTAAGAAAAGGGTTTGCTGCATCATTTTTTTATTTAGAAAATGAGTAAGTGTATTATATTTGCCAAACATTACAACATATCTTTTCCATTTCCATAACTTCTTTATGCATCTGTTGCCACTGGTGCACAGACTTACACCCATGTTTCCTACTCCCACAGGCACAAACACCCGGACACGCACATTCCACGCTTGTAATCATATCTGGTGATAAGGAGCACTTCCCCTGGCGGTCACTGGCTCGGCGACCGCACTGGTTCACAATGGCCCTGTATTCTGAGCCCACTCTGATTACACACACAAGGAGCTGCATTACAACCAGCTAATTTAATTTCCTCTCCTCCGGGTCAACCTCGCTCGCTGTGTGTGCTAGTGTGTGAAGGGAACTGATTAAGCCATGGTCGAGGAAAACAAACTGGCTGCAGAGAAAATCCAGTCCATCATTAATCTGGATACACCTCAACCAAAAGGTTAATTGCAATGTACAGTCGTTATAATATACATATAATTTTTTTCTTTAGATTTGTACTAGAAAAAATTATAGAAAAAAATTATAGAAAGTCAAATTCTTTCTAGAACTATGCTAAAACTGTGAGATACTATAATATATAAAAGTGAGTATTAACTCAATAAGTTCTTTCATTACAAAAAAAGCACTTTCCTTGATGCTTACAGAACGAGGCTGTAACTGAAATAATAATTCCTTATACTATTGCTACCACTACATTTCATGTCATCAATTTAACTTTTGCACACTAAACAGAGTTAGATTTTAATGTAAAGTCTGTACGTCCTCCCTGTTTTACCATGTTTTTTTTTTTTTCCGGGTACTCTGGCTTCCTCCCACTGCCCAAACAAGGCAAGGCAAGGCAGGCAAGGCAATTTTATCTATATAGTACAATTCATACACTGGGTAACTTTTATTAAAAAAACACATGCATGTATAGGTCAACTGGCAAGTCTAAAGTGTCCCTAGTAAAGGAATTTGAATGGTTGTCTGTCACTGTCTGTCTCAATGTTAGCTCTGCGACTAAATGGCCACTGTCCAGGGTGTACCCTGCCCTCAGGCCCAAAGTGGCTGGGATAGGCTCCAGTCCCCCGCAATCCCAACGGGACCAAGTGGAAGATAATGAATGAGTGAATGATTTAGGTATGCAGAAATGGTAGAATATTGAAGTTTTAACAGATTAAATGGCTGATTAAATGTGGCATTTTTGAAACATTCATTACAAATTTTTTTTGTTTAAAAATTGCATTTTCAAAAGCTGGCTGACATTATTGAAAATGACATTGTTAGTTGGTGAAATTGCTGAAAGTTTTATGTTTAAACATATTTCAGTGTGTTGAAAATCACATCAGTAAAAGTTAGCAAAAATAGTTTAAAAACACATTGTATTTCCATGACTTTAAAATTATTTAACTATTTTCATTTCTCCTTTTAGAATGCTGGTTTACTGTGACCTGGATGAAAGAGAACCACCATAAAAAAATATATATATATATTATTTTGCTTAGTCCTGGTGTCTGGAGCCTATCCCAGCAGCTTTGGGCCTGAGGAGGGTACACTCTGGACAGTGGCCAGTTAGTCGCAGGGCTGACACTTAGAGACAGACAGTGACAGACATCCATTCACTCTCACATTCATTCACAAGGGACACTTTAGATTTGTCAATTGACCTATACATGCATGTCTTTGGACGGTGGGAGGACCCGGAGTACCCGGAGAGAACCCACAGTAACACGTGGAGGACATGCAGAAATGAAAAATCACACAGTTATTTATATGAATAAAGTCAGCCCCATTATCATTGGCTTCCATCTGCTCTATGTTTCATTGTGTTCTGGTGAATTTGCTGGCATAAAAGAATGTCAATATTTTATTGTTGGTGACTTTATCTGCATTTTTTAAAACTATACTTTATTTTATTAAAAACATCCGTCAGCACTACTTCCCGGTCTTTATTTTGGACATTTCAGGTTAAGGGTCAATGGTCAAAGCTTGGCCGATTAAATTGTTTACAAATATAAGATCAAAAATTATTTCCATTTCAATTATGTCATAGAAAGAAACCCGGTAAACATTATAATAATGTTTTCCCAATGTGCTCTTTGTCCCACAGCAGCCTGCAGCTGTTTACAGTGATAGACAGATTGTGCGCGGCCTGTTGGCAGGCTGACTGTATAAATATTATATGTCTTTGATATCAACGCATCTGTCAGGAGTTGGCAGAGCCTGAAGTAGGGCTGGAATAACTTTCGCCAGATTGATAGAATATGACCTAAAATAAAACTGAATGTTCCTCAATGTCCACTTGTTTGTATTGTAAAGATAATTTGTGCCAGTTACGAATAAAAATAGATGTGTTGTTGCAAATGTTATGACTGGCACAACCAGTTTGATAGAGTCAAAAAGTCTAAAGTTTCTCACAATTACAAGAATAAGTTAAAGTGACACTGAAAAAGATTGTAATATAAACATAATAAGAGAATTTGAACAAAATTACCTTCCACAAACTTCTGTTTTCCCTTCCTCTGTTCAATTCCCTTTTGATCCCCTCCAAGAAACATTTTGACTCTGTGCCCAGAACAAAAACATCATTCAGCTGCATTAAAACTGAACCACCTCACCTCAAAAAGCTTTATCAGATTGTAGTGTTTCTCTGAGTGACACCATCATATGTTCTGCTGAGGGGTTGAACAGAGAGAGTGTGTTGTAAGAACTGTCTGATGATGTTGGATTTTTCAAGTCTAATTGTTGCAAATTAGTCATGTATTATTTTCATTAAATGTAATGTGTGTGTGGCTGTGCTTTAAGTTCAACACGGACCACTGGCCCTTTCACAGAGATTTCTCCAGATTATGTTATTTAGATGGTGGGAAATTACAATTCAACATTTTTCTGAAATTGTTTCACAATTTTTACCATACAAGTTTTTACAGATTGTTTAACCTCTACCCATCTTTAGTTCTGAGAGAATCTTTCTAAAATGCTCCTTTTATACTCAGTCCTAACCTAATTAGTTGCCTCTGGTTGTTTTATTAGTACCACTTACTTTTCTAATGTTCTCCCTGTCCCAACTTTTTTGAGATACAAATTCAAAATAGCTATTATTCTTCATAAAAGTAAAAATATCTCAGTTTCCTGATGTTGTTAATGTTTTATTGTGAATAAAATATTGCTTGATAAGATTTGTGAAATCATTACAATGTGTTTCAACTTTTTCTGGATTGGGCTTGTATTAATTACTAGTGTTTAAAAATAATAGACTTGAATCATAAACAATATGTGAACATTACAAGTTCCAACAAATATGCTTTCTGTTTTAGACCGATCTTTGCAGGTTTGCCTAAATACCACTCTTAATGAACACTATCTATCATGGCAACTTTTGCTTTTTAGCCTGTTGCTATGGACAACTGATGTAAATATGTCAATTTAGAAAAGTCTGGCATCTTTTTCTGTTCCATGAAGCAACCTCAGCATGAGTCAGTCTGTAAAACCCAAATACTGATCATACTTTTTGATAGACTATTACTGTTGGATTGATAACATTAGCATTCAAGATGTCAGCCCTGAGTCAAACTAACTTGTGGTCTGGCAACACTTGCAGCTACAACTGTTTTTAATGTAAAAAGATATTAATACAAAACTGCTGTTGCTCAATGGCCTCAATATGCCAGAGATATCTATTTCCATATTACAGATATTTCCAGTCAACTTTTAAGAAGCTTCTGGGTAACATGAATACAAGTGTGTGTGTTTGGTTTTGGCTGGCTCTAGAATAAGGAGTTTTTGCAGAGGACTTATTGGATGGGAATAAAAACCATGCAGTATTTTTTAATTACTTCAACACGTAAATTACAACTTGAGAGATCATTTATAAAAGAGTAATTAAATCTGAACTTTTGAGCTCTCTTTTGGTGGTTTGTCTCATACACCCCGAAGAAAATGGATGTGTGATGACTGTGTGATGACTTTAAATGAGTAAAATAAAGGGTGCGGCACAGAACTACACTTTAATGTGATGGGAAATAGTTGCTTGTATGTTTTGTCATGAAAAAATAAATTTAATTGGTCTTCACGGTTGCCCTCCCATGTTTTTGATTCTCTGCGTTTGAGTTCTCAAATAGTGCCAGGGCAGGTTTCATAAAGGGTTAGTTTGGACCTTGCATTTCTTTGCATTTTGTTTTGCATTTACATGGAACAGGAGCTGGGCAGGGATTCAAACCCATGCTGCTCTGCATTATATGGCATATAGGCTTTATCGGATGAGCCACTGATTCAGAATAAATGCAAACTCTAAAACCATGTGTCAGTAAATACATAAAACTACATAAATTATTTTTGTAATTTTTTATGAAACATTTTTCTTTTCTTTTTTTATGCTAAATTAATTGCATCAAGATCCATCTGCTAAACAGTCTTGGGCAAAGGCTGATTAGAATTGTTTTACTGAACTCTGAAATGTGTCTTTAAGCTGTCCTTCAGAGATGATCTTCCTTTTCTGAAGGCAGGTCTGGTCGTGTGAGTAGAGCGGTGAAGCAGCTGGTTCCCAGCAGGTTGTTTATCAGACTCCTTCGACACATCTGAATTTCATTTTTGCCAAATCCAACAGGGCTGTGCGTCACTGTCAAACGCATGGCATGGAGCATGAGCTGTGTGTCTCTATATGAGAGTAAGTTTGGAAAAAAATGAAAGAAAATGAAAATATGTTTGTGATTAAAATGACTGCACACATGGGCGAGGTCCCTTTGGAGGGGTGGCTTTCACACACAAACTGTACGACATACATTCTCGCCAGTGTCATTTGAGGTTGTTGAGATTAGTGACAGCATGAATGGGAATCAACCTCAGACTAGAACCATCTGTGGTTTCATAATGTAAGACATTTTAAGATTTAGCCTTTTTTTAGACTTTATTGGACAGTAGATGAGCCGAGGAGGTTGGAGAGTCCGTAGAGCAAAATGGCTGCCACGTCTCCACCACCAGTGTGTGACTGTGGACTGAATGAATAATGGACTCTGTAAAATGCTTTGAGAGCCTTGAAAAGTGCTAAATAAATCCAATCCATTATTACAAGAGAGTAGTAGTACTAGACAGATGAGAATGGAGCTGAGCTGGGATTCGAACCCAGGCTGCTGCTGTCTTTCATGTGAGACGCCACAATAAGTGTAAACTTTTAAGCATTAGATCAGTATTAAGTTAATTTATAGTTACCACAGGTAATACAAAACACTTATTGAACACATTATAGGAGAGTGTATAATTGAAAAGTAAGTTTGTTTTTCAATAATTTATAGATAATGCTAAATAATATCTAGTTACATATTGGTACATGTGAAATTAAAAACAAAACAAAAATCCCACTTGACCATCTAGGATTTACTGGGTGTGTTTAGTGGCCTTTAACAAACAGCATATGTGCAGAATTTGGGGTTGGTATCTTATTTGTTTTTTCATTTTTTTATTTTATTTTACTAAATCTGAGCTTCTGCCAAAATGACAAGGTTGTACAAGCCCAAACATTTGACTCATTTGTGACAGATGAATAATTTTTTCAGGCATTGTTTTACGTTCTTTGCGAAGTCCTTGTCCTGCTAAACATGTGGGTCTTGGGTTTCCAAGTTTGCGGGCCTTCAGTAAAAAAATAATAATAATAAAGGTGTCTGAAGGTCTCTGCCTAAATGAAGACTTCTGTGGACTTCATTAGGACAAATGCATTGCCATTGTAAAAGAGATGTATGAGTGAACAATTGCTAGGTCTCCAGAGCACAAAAGAATCTGAAATCTCCAAAGATCTGAGGAGTTCTCACATCGAGTAACACCCGATTCATTTTGTGACATTTCAAAGGTTCACTTCAAAATGAATGGAAAGCAGCGCCTGTTCCCAAAGGCCCGCTGACACTGGAGGACACATGGACGGAGAGACGCCTCCAGACGTGGGCGTGATGCTTGTGATGAGTGTGTCTGTTGGCTGTGTGTTTTCCAGCCTCCCCTCCTCTGTTTTGGTTACCGTGCCTCGTCTGTAAAGACTCACTAATCAGGGCGTGCTGTCAGGAGCAGAGACACGAGAGCAAAGCCTGAGCGATCACAATGATTCACGGATGGACGATCACAGCCATGCCACACACAATGAACTTAAAGCAACAGCACACACGCTTTATGGATTGGCAGCCTTTAGCACTAGTCATTTTGTATTTTCAACTGTATGTGTGTTTCCCATACAACTCACACTTATTAAATTCAAATTCTGAGCTTTCTGGAATTTTGGATATGAAAAAGATGATCATTTTTACTATTTCAATTCCAAACAAGACCCCAACAACTTCCCCATTATTACTTTTTTCCCCAAATGGCTTTAAAAATCTGTTTACTCTAAGCTTTGAGTTTAGAATTTGATCATTTATATCTATAACCGCCATATAACATTTTACCCATACTGAGCTAACATTGTGGAATGTTGGAGAATAGCTTTCTTAGGAAAGAGAAGTGTATCGAGTAACCCCTCCCACTCAAACTTATTCATACCAGATTAATTCTACTGGACCAATCATTTGTTTCTCTGTTTGTTTGTAGGGGCAGTTTAATGTCCGTATATTGGCAGAGACCCTTCAATTATGATTAGTTATTGAAACAACAAATAAAAGTTAATGCATTTAAATCAACTTAAAGTGAATGTAGACTCACCGCATCAGCTCTTTCTGCTTTCAGAGACTGCATTTTGGGAAAAATAGAAAAAGATTCTCTCCTGTCAACAGAATTGACAGAAAACTGCACTAAATGTGCCTCATTGATGCAGCATGGGTCCTGCCATTGTGCGATAAGTCTTGAGCTCGGTTCAGTTGGCCTTGGCCAGCACTTTCACTTTGCATGGAATGGGTCTAAAACCCTTTTCCTTCAGAGCAATGGAATCCATGGATCCATTAATTTATACAAAAGAAAAGGAACTAGGATGGCTGGCTAGGCTAAGGATCAGCTGCAAACATTCTAATAATAAAAAGCTTACAAAACTGCCCAAGAAAGCTAACTCTGGGCACAGGAGAAGTCCACCAACCAGTTTTTGTATTGAGCCGCTGTAACCCTGAATCAACCTCATTTGCAGCTCGCAGGTATTTTTACAGAAAGCGTCCGTGCCCAGCGCCACACCACACGTGGGAACACTTAGCAGCTGGATGGGGAAGTGAGTGGGTCATTTAGCAGCTAAAGAGCCACATACTTTTCTCAAGCGCAGCGGCTCGTGGACCTCCATGATTAGTTTGACACATTTGTATTTTTGTAGAGCGTTAATATCGCTTACTGTTTTTGAAATAGTTGGGTGCCCTTATGGAGCTCTGGTGGTGTTTTACTGTCAAAATTATGGTCTAATAGTTTTCTTAGTTTGCTATAAGCTGGCTTTGTATATTAATAATACACCAATGAGCAGAATTAGGCACAGTGGCTAGCACTCCTGCCTCACAGCAAGAAGGTTCTGGGTTCGATTCCCATCCAGGGCAGGGCCTTTCTGTGTGGAGTTTGCATGTTCTCCCTGTGTCTGTGTAGGTTTCCTCCGGGTACTCCGGTTTCCCCTACCACCAAAAACATGTACAATAGTCCCCCAAACACACATGGGGCCAGGACTCCCCTGCAAAAGAGATTTGTAATCTCAGTGGGACTCTCCTGGTTAAATAAAGGTTAAATAAATAAATAAATAAAATAAATTAGGATGTTTTTATATTTAGTATGAGGGACACTGACATCGGGAAAGTATTACAACAAACCGTGTTCTTTTTTTCAGAGCATATTATAACATAGTAACAATATTAGTATTGGTGATATTGCAATAACAATAACCTAATGTTTTTGGTGCCTAAAATGCCCAGGTTTTTTGTGTCACCACCTTAACTTTCCTCCCACAGATAAGGTACATACGTTATGTCACCTTCAGGATCAGTAGTGTCTGAAGGAGAATGTGCTGTAAATTTAAACCACAATACAGTATCTGGCACATATAGTTCTTGTTTTAACGTCTCTTTAACATACAAAATTAATTCATTTAGCAAATTGTGTTGTTACCGTTTTGACATCTGCCAGTCAATTTAGAGTTGGATTTACTCTTCTGGCAGCGGCGCATTACGCGAGCCTGGCGTCACGGTAGCATTGCGTCACGGTAGCATTGCGTCACCTGCATGTAAACTGTTTTCTATTTTAGTCAGTCTGACAGTTTACAACGACGGCATCCCTGGAACGACTCGACGATAAAAACTCATGACCGCGGTGATGTAAACATCGCACATCACACTAGACCAGGACCAGAGAGAATATTGCACCAGGGAAAACAAGAAATTATTCTTAAAGTTTAGTAGTTTTACTTACTTTAGGCTACAACACCAAACACCCATTTTAAAAGGACAAGGTAAAAAAGGAGAAGCATGGAGCCACAACTTTGTGTTTAGATGGTGAGTAGCCTAATTACCAACAGTGGCTACAGACCTCTCAGTAACAACTAACAATCTGGGATAAACTAGATGATGATTTTGTAGCTAACCCGTTTGAAAAACTGAGAATATTCATAGAAGTAAGATGAAGTTGACAAAACAGAGGAGCCACCACTGCTGCGTGGCAGCAGCGACGCTGACGTCCTTGGTGTAAATTGAAGCAGACGCAGGTAAAACGTTGCCGCAGCCATAAAAAAACACTGCTGATTTGGTGTAAATTGGGGGTTAGTCCAAGTCTAAACTCACGGGGGGGGGTGACAGAAATGAGAAATAGACTTTTTTATCTGATCACAACAGGAATGTGGACAAACAAATCAGTTGGGATTCTTGGTCTGTCTTATGAGTTCAAGTTCGAGATGAGCCTGAGACCTTTGAAAAGTTGTCATACAGTCAGTCTAATCACCAACTCTTGAGTACTATTTCTTCTAGACCTGGATGAATAAGAACCTTTTGAACTTGTAAACAACATTGACATTTGGGCTATACCAGCTAAAGGCTACAAGCTTCAAGTTACTGGATGCCTCAGACTGTTAAGTTATATGCAGATACTTTAAGAACTTCTGCCTGACGAAACTGGCATAAACATGACTAAAGGTGAACTGCTAAAGTGGTGACATTTCTTGAGGAAGGGTTTACTGACGCATTACGCCGTCACAAATGCTTTTTCAACATCAGGATTAAACATGTTTACACATCAGTAAATCTAAAATAATTGAAGTGATGAGTTGTGGTTAGAATGTTGAGAATGGGAAAAGTCAACTGTTTCAGTTCAGGATCAGGCTAATACTTTGTTGACAGCAGTACTGCACTGAATGATATAACAATGAGGTCTAGCAGAAGCAAAAACACCAGGGCTGAAGGTGGCTCAAGTGAGTGGGGGTCCACAGGGCCAACTCATCCCTGCCGCTGCTGCTCCTTTGTGGATCAGCTCGCTTGATGGAAATGGCTGGGAACGACTCCTCTACTTGACCTACTTCAAGAATGTTAGTGTTAGAAGACATGCAATACTCCCAGACTTCCCAAGCGCTCACTCACTTCCTATACCGACGTGTGTGCACCGACACACAACGTTCTGGCATGTCGTTTTATTAGCACTCGCTGAAAGACTACATATTTTAGGAAGTTTGGGAGTCTTAAAATGTCTTGGAATGACATCCAAACTTTTTTCCTTGTTTAATGAAGGAAATACATTGCTTGTCTTCCGGCACAAAAATGAAACCTATGTCTTATACATAGGAGCTTCTCGTGTCAGAAATGAATAAACTTGTCAATATCTTGGATAATTTTAAATGCCAGGGGAAACCTGGTTGAAGGAGTAGGATGTATAGCTCGAGAATTTATGACACTGGGTAAATTTATAGCAGCAATATGTGGGAGAGTTTGGTGCTGAATGGAAATGGTGAGGGTCTGAGTGGGAGAGTGATGCTGAGGTTAAATGGTGTGGTTATGGGGCTCTCAGGCGGCGGGTCGTCCAGTACGGGTTGTGTGCTTTTCACTGGTGTTATTGGAACACACGTTCATGCATGTGTAGCAGAGATGGAGTACATAAGTCCGAGTCCAATCATCAGGCTCATTTTTGTGACTTCTGACTCGACTTGAGGGTAAAGCCTCAATGACTTAACTCAACCTTGGACTTGTTTATTATCAGACTCAAGAACTCAAGAACTCAAGGACTCAAGGACTCGTGACTCGACTCGGACTTGAGAACTGATGACTCGCAAGTCACGCTTAGGAACAACAATACACTACCTCTACCTGTTGCACGTGTTCGGAGCCGGACGAGCTGCTCTCATTTAACTCCCAGCCTCTAAATGTATGTAAGCCTCTAAAACCCAGAAGTTGGGTTTGAATAAATACATTAAAAAACTATAGGCCTTTACAGGCTACAGCCTTAATTGATATGCCACAATCAAAACTCTACTAAAATCCCAATCAAAGTGTCAGTTTGGCTCCCACAGTTTTCAGATTTGTAACTCACTTTGGTTTGACTTGGACTCGACTTGGACCTTTCTTTCTTGAAATGTTTGGACTTGGACTCGGACTTGTACTCGGACTTTTCTTTGGTGACTTAGACTTGGACCCGGACTTGAACACTGAGGACTTGAAAGTGACTTGGATTTGAAAACTGGTGACTCGACTACAACACTGACGTAATGCCACATCTCCTGCACAAATGAGATCAACACAAATAGTACTTTGACAGTAAAGCGTTTAAATACGGCAATGAAAGTAAATAGTAAGACTTAAAGCACTGACAAAGATGGTAGTTTTGTGATGCCCAGATTCCGTACTAGAATCTGACACTGAGCTATTAGGTAGAAAAGTTAACTGTTAATGGGCCTTAGACTGTCCTTTGTACTGTGTGCTGATCTATGACGTTATTATTCTTTGTTTATAATACCCTGTGTCTAACTGGCCATTGTCCAGGGTGAACCCCGCCTCAGGCCCAAGGTTGCTGTGCTCCAGTCACACCTGACAAGACTAAGCTGAAGTAGATGAATAAATAAAAGACGATTCAGCACACTCAAAAACAGTCAACACTCTGAATATGAAGCTATGCAAATGTATTTTAGACTTTCACCAACAGCATTAAAGCCATGGTGCTACAACAAATACAGTCCCCCAAGTCTCTTTCTACGCAGGACAAAACTTTTGTCCGCTACTGCCCAAGATAATAATATTATCCAGATCTTGTTCATGAGGCAACAGCAGCTGTTCCCGACAGCAATCTACCTTTTAACATGAAGCATTGCAACACATTGCAACACACAATGATATACACCTAATTTTCATAAATCTGTAATTAACACAACAGGTTAAATATTTGTGGTTCTCGAGATGAAAGAACTGAACACAGGAGACTATTATATAACCAATCAGTTCATGTACTACGAAGTTGGATTAAGGGATTAGTTAGGTAACTTTGGGTTCAACCCTGGGTTTCCAGTATCACAAAGCTGCTTCACTTTCTATCAAGGTAGATTTCTATGGAAACGTATGCTGAGCGGCTAACTTACACCAGAGCAGGGTAGGTTTAAGATAGAGGGTAGAAACATGGCCCACTGACAAATAAAGGATGATAGCCAAGCTGCCAGTGTCAAGGAAGAGGGAAAAATTCTGAGGCAGAGTGAATAAACTGTCTGCAGAAGTGGCAGTGCTGACTGAACCATGAAGTACAACTACTTATACAGCTTTCATTAAACTTCATTTAAATATACAAATACTGTTTTTTGTTCAGATTAATGAGAGAGACAATGGAGACAGCGTACAATTTATAATGGTCAGGTTTTAATTCTTGCAAGAATGAAGCAAATCACACACATGTAACAATTGTACAGGATAGGGTTTGCTGGCAAAGGTAAACAGTACATGAGATTTTATATCATGCCGTACATACAGTGGTAGGAGGCGTATTGTTGACCCATGACAAGTTCCCAGGTTCAGGATGAAGGTGGTTATGTCTATGTCCATGACTTTGTTTGGATTAGCCTGAGAGACATGACATGAGCAGAACTAAGAGCATCCAGTACTTAATAACAACAAGAAATATATAATTCCCATAACAAATATTGAAATATTATTTGAATTTTAGCTTAATATATACTAATATATTATTTGTGGAAATAAAATGCCAATTTGCTTAGAATGGCAGTAACTGTCTGCATTATATTGAGATTCACTGATTAAAAGACTTAAAAGACTTGATAATAAATTTAATTAACATTGAAATAGTGGACTCCCCATTTCTGTTGGTCTGTGGGCTGCTTGATGAAAATATATATTCTCAAAATCATTTTTATGTTCTAAGACATGAGATCATCATAGAAGCATGGACAGAAACCTCCAATGTAAACTTTCTTGCCGCGGGGACGGTGGCATATGGTGAGGCACTCTACAACAATACGCATATACAATAATAAAGAAAATAGGCCAAAACACTGGACCCTAGAGTTATATTTGTACAATATACACTAAAATGACTCTACTGTTTCAGAAGACATGTTCTTTCTTCCAAACAGTTTTGGAGTGCAGTTGCACAGTGAGCAATCTATTGGCCAAAAGTTTTGCAGGGTTGTCTGAGGCATGAGTCATAATGTGACTGACTCCGCCTGTTTGACAAGAGACAAAGAAACACAGGGTTAACCAAACTAGTAACTTTGTGAAACCAGCGAGATTATAAGGGTTTGTGCTAGTTGAACCACGGATATGTCTAACCAGCGAGATACAAACCCTTATAATCTCGCTGGTTTCACAAAGTTACTAGTTTCAACTAGCTTTTCAGTGCAGGGCCAAGTTTCATGAAGAACATGTTTATTTTGTTTTTCTCAACCTATGAAGCTGAATGAACCCTAGCCGGAGCGAGCTGAACTTTGAGGACATACTTGAGTGCTGCTGATAGCCCCTAATGTTACATTAGTATAAGCGTGAGTTAATTACCAGTCGGACATGAAGCGGCCCCTAAAAACAGCTCATCGAGTGTATTAAACAGATTGTTGTCAGGCCTGCTAGCCAGTGTAACCTAATGTAAATAAACCTGCTTCCATATAAACAGCCGTGTGTACATAATGCTGCCAACACTGTATACAAGCTTTTAATGGAGGCTTACTTCGTCCAACACATTAACACTGTTTATAACACTGCCACAGAGGCAGAAAGCATTACGGCAAAAAAAAGCTGTTAACAGAAATGCTTCTCCCAAAATGTTGTAAAAGACACAAATATTAACAACCAACAGATGAAACATGGCCTAAAAATGAGGTGATAAAGGTTAGTTTCCAAGAGTAAATTTACACATTTGTGTAATATGTTTGAGTTGGTCTATTAAAACTGCGGCATATTTTACATTGGAGGTTATTCAGTAAGAGACAAAATGAATTTCTCTACTGATGGGAGTTAGAGTACTACCTGTAATCTGGCAAGTTAAATTTTGGGACATGGGCAGAAATTGTAATTTTCTTTTGGCCAGTTTTGGCCAGTTGTTTTTCAGAGAATATGAATGATTACACAAAAACCTTTCTTTCACTGATAGTTAGTGGTTTGGTGAAGCCATTTAAGCCAAATAACTGTGTTAACTCTTTTTAAATCATAATGACAACAGAAACTACACAAACGACCCTAATCAAATGTTTACATACTCCAGTTCTTAATACCGTGTATTGTCACCTTTAATATCAATGACAGCTTGTAAAAGCTGAGGTAAGCTAACGTTATTTTACATCCATTACCATCATTTGTTGATTGATTACGTCCTGTGCACAGTTCAACATGTGACGGCCACACTGCTCTCCTCCGACACTTCTAGTTTGTCCATCTAGTGATGATTGCTGCTCACTACTTTTCATGATGCTTTCATAAAACTTTGACTGGACTACTTTTTTGTCACTAGAAGTTCAGACACCACAAAATGGCCTGGAGTGGTTTCGGACACAACCTTTACCTTTGTCCACAATTCTTCTACAGTGTTAAATTTACAAAGTAGCCAAATAAATATAGGTCTAATATAACAACATAAAAATCATAAAACATTATAACATCCCACTCTCCCCAAAGTTCATTCTGTCGTTGTGTTCTTGGGAAAGACACTTAACCCACCTTGTCTCCAGTGGTGTTCCAGCTGTAACACTGGTAAAGCCCTTTGAGTGCCTACTAGGTGGAAAAGTGCTATACGTATAAAAATTTTTTATTAAACAATAGTTAGATTGAGATTTGTTAAGTGATGAGGCTGTTCTTTATTTACAGGCTATTGTCACTGTCAAGAGAAAATAGCACAAATGGAAAACAGAGCCAAAAATGTATTTCCTGTCTTGCAAACTTAATTTAGATTAAAAAAAGAACAATTTTGCCTGCTCATTTACAACACAATAAACATATCAAAACCGCAGCCGCGTTTGGAAACACAACCTCCCTGTGATATATTTAGCTGTTATTTGCAGAGGGGCCACTAGCAACTGCATGGCCAGATGTGGCTGATAGATTTGTGATCTGAACGCTGAATGTGTATTTACTGAGGATGTGGAGATGGATGGATGCAGGAAGGAGCTGGACACGCAACACAATGGTCTGGGCAAAAAAAGGAAAATACCCTGTGCTCTCTCTGGGGAAACACTAAAGGGGATTTTTGTATGTAGTGTGTAGAATGTATGAATGTATGAATAAAAAGCAAAAAGTGAATTGATTTATGCACAAAAACAACAGAGCCATGTCACTGCCCTGAGGAACACCTAAACTCCAAATACTGATTAACAAAGGTTATGCTGGAACCATAAGTCTTAATGATGGTAAAAAAAAAAAAAAGAAGTGTCTAGACATAGTTTGGAAACAGAAGATTTTTGTCCCTCATCCAAGGGACTTTGTCACTTCTAAAAGAGACTTGTCTGTGAGATGAGTATTCCTGAGAGGGAGTGGTTTAACCAGGGTCTACGACCCAATCAGAGGCTGGAAGCTAGTATCAGTTGCCTTAAGCAGGTGAACGGCTTAGGTTGGTATCAGTGGGAGAGTCATATCCCACCTGTTGACTATTAGCATAACCTCTTTAACCTCTTTCTGGCTTATTGTTGTTGTTGAACTGTAAGCCCAGACAGAGACAGAAACAGTTATATATTTTAATTATATTTTAATTATCCCTTCATAATACCTGTGGGGAGGTTCATTGTCGGCAGCCGCCACCAGGGGCTTTAACACAGTTGTAAAAAGGTGACAGATTGTGCCTCAGCCCCCCTCCTCTGTTTAGTGAGGACTAATTTAACAAAAATTGCTTCTTTCACTTCACGTTCAAACCACTTGGCCTTTCTGGCCAACGTTACTTTCCTCAAAGGAGTGAGCGCTCTCTTTTCCGATGGAGGTGTACTGCAGACTCAGCTCCACCAGGACTGGCACTTCTGTGCTGATACATCCTCTTATGAAGAATCTGTTTGTTCTCACCCACTCTTAACTGAACAACATAGACCACATTGCTCTGTTTGTGGGTAGGGGTCTTGTCCTTAGGGTGGACCATTATTTGATGGAGGGCGTTAACCGGTTAAAAATGTGTTAAAGATGTGTTTGTTGAAAATCCTTTTGAGCTTTTCTGATAGCCCAGCAATGTGAGTTAATCCTTCTAGGTTCTGATTCCTCTCTCTTTTTGTTGTGCCTAGTCTTGGATTTTACAAATGCCCAATTAGGGTATTTATATGTTCTCAGGGCTTTTCTGTTTCCCTTGTGAGCTTGTGGGCACCTCCTGGGTTCTGTGTTGCAAAGTCCTGATAACTCCTAGCTTGTGTTGTAATGGGTGGTGAGAGTCATATTGGTCTGTGTGAACGGCAAGAGAAAAAATATTTTGGTGCTCCATTTCCTAAGTGCAAAATATTTTTTCTCCTGTTAATGACCCCTGAACAGCAGGGAAAAAATAATCTAAATATCAATTTCTAAGTTTGTTTTTATTTATTTATTCTCAAATCTCTACCTGTTGCCTAGAGCGACTCTGGTGAGAAGCCATGGTTCAAGACCCACTGGTGTCAAATTCCTTTTTTTGAGTGTTATGCATTTTGTCTAAAATGCCTTGAAATATGTATTGTATAACAGTCAAAAGGCAACCATATTATCTTGGGTTGGGTTGAGTGTTAGGCATGTTATTAAACTTATGATTTACATATTTTATGACTAAGTGGCTGTAATGGCTCATCAATGCCCTTGATATACCTCTTGTGTCTATTTTTTCAAAAACAAAAATAACACTATGGGTATGACACACACAGGAATCGTAACTTCAGTTCCCTCATCTTTTCTTCAACAGATTGAGCTAAACAGTGCGATAGTGTGGCCTAATACAGTGGGGATCGAAAGTTTGGGCACCCCAGGTAAAAAAAATTTTATTAATGTGCATAAAGACGCCAAGAAAAGATGGAAAAATCTCCAAAAGGCATCAAATGACAGATTAGACATCCTTATAATAAGTCAAAAAAAAGTTAGATTTTATTTCCATCATTTAAACTTTCAAAATAACAGAAAACAAAAAAATGGTGTCTGCAAAAGTTTGGGCACCCTGCAGAGTTAATACCTTGTACTGCCCCCTTTGGCAAGCTAGGACCTGACAGTGTCATGGATTGTTCTCAATCATTGTCTGGATAGACCAGGTGATGTCAATCTCAAATTCACAGTAGATTCTAGTATGGGTCAGGCACAGGCTAATTAGCTGCTATGGATTATCATCGTCATCACCACAGAAACAATGTAGGGCCTACTTTTAATAGTAAAACACCCCTTTTATGAGAATAAGTGTCCTCCATCGAGTCCAAACTAATAAGACCTACAGACTGAGAATGAAATTCACAAATAAAATAAAAACCAACCCAAGATATGATATGGTTGCCTTTTGACTATTATACAATACATTTTTTAAGACATTTTAGACAAAAAGCATAACACTCAAAGTACTGTAAGTACTTTGTTAGTGGGTCTCAAACTGTTGTTTCCCACACCCTAGTCTATCACTCTACCCAGTGAGCTAATCAAAGACAATGATTTTCTTCTTTGAACAAGTACTACAACACAAACACTTTGGCGCACTCAGAAAGACAGGGCCTCAGCGTTGTTGTCTGAATTTAAATTTATTGTTTCATCCTAAATTAAATATAGAGAGGACCTAAGTAGGTGTTCTGAGGAACATTCTTTAAACATTCTTTAGACATAAACTTTAAAACATTCCTTTCGTCCATTGAGAAATTGGGGCATTTCTTTAAGCACAGCATACTTTTGTTTTGTTTTTTCACTTTGGCTTCATTTCAGTTAAATAAATAATGGCATGCTGCAATAGCTATATGTTGTTGTTTATCTGAGATTGTATTTACCTCTTTCTAAGACATACACATACAAAATGAGTCCTTTTCCCAGTGTCAGAATGTAACTTTTTCCATTTCTCACAAGCAGATGAGGTTCTGTGTGGAGGAGTGTGACTAAGAACAACAGCTGCAGGGATTAGAGGCCGGGGGAGGGAATGGGGAGAAGAGAGTGAATGTTTTCTTGTGTGGGCGGCTGTCTGGGGGGAGGGCCTGGTGAAGAAAGGTATCTATGTTTTTATGGGAGACACTGAAGAGACGAGCAGTGGTCATGAAATACAAAGCTGTCAAGTGATAGGAAGGAGAAGAAAAAACAAACTATACTTAATGTTTTGTCACTAGACCCTAAGTGATTGCTTTAAACCTGGTAACAATTGCAGTGGTATTTCTCACTAGTTTATCTAAGCAAGCATTTAATAAATATCAAATTAGATAATTGCTGTTTGAGGTTTAGGTGAGCATTCATACCAGCCCTGTATGATCAATTTTAATCAAATTGTAGCGGGCATGTCTCATTTGGGGAGGTGTGAATGTCTAAGAATGCAAGCCTCGGTCCAATTGCAAGCCGGGTTGGGACTTATTTTCAGCCCAGGAATTTTATGTCTTAGGTCAGCCCTTATTGAATCTTTTTCTGAAAATCAATTTAATAAATAAAATAACAAAAGGTAACTTGTAAAAAAGTAAGTAAAAAGCATGCTATTGTAGTTGTAGATACATCTGTGACATCATTGATAATCATAGACCATGTTACCAGATTTCAACCTAATCAGCGATGAATGGCCACAATTTAATTCATCTTATTGCACTTTGCTTGGTTTTGTGTCTTACTTTTGTGTTCTCTCTCCTCGGTAATTATTGCTACAGTGCACAGGCAAGGGTATTACCTTTTGAGAAGGTTTTTTTTTTGAAAGAGCAGTGTCCACAAATTAAACCTGCAACCTTAGCATATTGACAGAGATTATAATGTTCACATTTTGTGCTAGTCAATTACCTGGACTATTAGTGATAAGGTTTGTGTGGTATGTTTTTCAGTGGTGTTTTTTGGCTGCTTAATGTCAAAATGGGACATTTACTATTGTGTACAGTTTCCATATGATGCAGCAATTCTATTTGAAATATATTTTTTACTCAATACAGTTGATCCCATCTAAGGTAAGACTTCCAAAAAGGGAACACCATACCTCTTTAACCCTATAGAAAAATACACTTCCACCAAGCTTGTCATATCTACACTGTTTACTTTTGAGGTGCACAAAGCCAAAAAAAACATTACGCCAACAACAACATACCATAACAGTTCCACCTTGTAAAACATATAAAACAAATAGCGCTATGTGTGCAGCTGCAATGACATCAGCCATAACAGGCAAGGTCTTAATAAACATAACATTATTAAACCTATTAAAACAATGTGTGACAGAATAACCCCAGGGTCTTGTTAGTCTAACTCCTTAACGACAACCACACTACAAGTGTCTGGAGCGAGTGAACTGTTTTTTCAATAAACAGCACCGCTAAAGCTCTGACTTGAGAGCCAAACAACACCCACACGGCAGACATCATAGTCCCAAAATCTTATTAACGAAGCAATCACTCAAAAACCTCCACTAGTGAAATTATTAGAGGGATAAAAGTTGATGTATGGAACCAAAGTAGACAGGATTCAAGTGAGGTGTGTAGTTTTTGGCCTTCCCGGTGAGTGCTTTTGTCCACTCCAGGCCACTGTAGAAACAAAAAATGAATAAATAATATAATATATAAATACAGTGCTGTCTTAGGTACCAGCCAGAGATTTGAGGGAAGCATTTACTGTAACTCAGAAAAGCAACAGACAGACATTGGTGCCCTGAAGAACACCTATTACCAAAATATACTAACACATGCTCCAGAGTAAAAATTGGAGGGCTAACATAAGCTACATAACACCGAGTACATTTGTTATTGTAAAATAACAAAAGGACTATACCAGTGAGTACATTAAATGAATTTGAGGGATTCTACCAACCCAAATAAAGTACCTTAAAAAAATCTAAATTATAAAAGAGGTCAGAGTTGACATTGGCACAAACATGTAAACCCAACATACTCACTGTACTATCTAAGGTGCCAGCCTGTATCATTCTACCCAACATCTGTGAGCACTGTGACTGTAACCGAGAAAAACAACAGACCTAAGTATGTGCCCCAAAGAACCCCTAAATCCCAAAACCTGTTCAAATCACAAGAAATATGCAGTTGTAAAAATAAAGAAAAAATGTGGGGCAACATGCAAAAGTTATTTGTGAATTGAATTTGAAATAGATTAGACAATTTATTTGCATTAATCTTTGTACCAGAATGGCAACAGAGTCATGTGAGTGCCCTGAGGAAGACCTAAACACCAAACACCTATTAAAATCACATAAAAACATAAACTAGTGATAAAACGTCGCTCAATTTCCTGAAAAAGAGTTGTAAATTAACTTTAACACATTTTAATACTTCTTATACTACTTGTATTTTTAGGCTGTAAAATGCATTCTAGGCATTGTAACCCAAAGTAGCAAAGGACA